>OW203746.1:7499687-8204687 GCA_934045075.1 Yponomeuta sedellus | reverse complement strand
TCGATTTCCACTGAATGCTGCCGTACTTAATTTGTACAAATGGCCTCAGTTTTGTGTGTTTGTGATGTCCTTGGCCGGTTACCCTAGGACCTAGTTTGGGACCATGATAAGTGGTAGCCATAGTAGTGTTTTGCGGAAGTTGTTTATTATAATTTTAACTGTCCCATAAGTTTACACCATATTGTAACATCGAAAGACATGCAGTGACTATAAAAAGAAATAAAACTCACCCCCATAGGTCCACCGCACCCTCTCCCCATATGCATATCCGCACACATGCCGGACTTCATGTCGGGGCCCCCGCACGGGCCCCTAATTCCTTTCATGCCGCAGGGCCCCATCGACATAGGACCGTTGGGGCCCATGCCTCCCATCATGGGTCCGTTGGGGCCCATCATGCCGTTGGGGCCCATCGAGTGCCCCATCCCGCCCATGGGGCCGCCCATGCCGCCCATGGGGCCGCCCATGTGCGGTCCGGATGACATGCAGCTTCTCGAGGACATACTGTTGGGCATAGAGACCATGGGGTTTGGTCCCATGCCGGACATGTTCGGCGGGAAGTTCATGTTTCCCTGCGAGCTCGGGGGCGTTTCGTTGGGCTGTTGCCCGTCCGCCGGTGGCGGGCCGTTGCCCCCGCTCTCGGGAAACAGGAGCTGGTGCATTTTGCGTATGGTCGCCAGCTGCTCCTCGCGGTGGGCCCGCTGCTCCGGCGTCAGGTTCTCGTCGGGGATCTTGACGCCTGGTGGAGAGTAGGTAAATAAAATAAATTGGGTCTTGTAGGCAAACCCCAAGGTCGAAGACGTTGGTAAGCGGATCACAGAATTAAAGTGGAGATGGGCGGAACACTTGGCTAGAAGGGAAGACGGCCGGTGGACCAGGGCAGTATCGGAGTGGTGGCCAAGGGAGGGAAGGAGGTTGGTAGGCAGACCACCGAAACGATGGTCAGACGACATCGTGAGGGTTGCGGGTCAGAGATGGATCAGATTAGTATAGGACCGTGAGGAATGGCGCAATAAAAAGGAGGCCTATGCCCAGCAGTGGGCTGATGTTTCTAAAATTATCACTACAAGTTCATTTCTTATTAAGTGTATTGGAAACTTTTTGTTGTCTAGTAAATTCGATATCGACCAATATCAATCCTTATATGTAACGTAAACGTAACATAACGTTTACATACATGCACATACATTGCGTCTGGCCCCAAACTAGGATACCCTGTGTCGTGGGAACCAGAAACAACGACATTTCAAACATGTAAACATCCAAGACCTGGGTTTTTTTTGTCTCCCGCCGGGATTCGAACCCGGCACCTCTTGCATGGTAGGCAGACGCGCTAGCGCTACGCCACAGAGGTCGTCAATGTACCCCACTGCAGGGGCACGGGTCTCTTCCTGCATCACAGGAAGGTCAAGGCCATACTCTACCACGGGGGCCAAGTCCGTGTTGGTGGAGGAATGTGGCAGGCCTTACTGTCAGTAGTTATCAAGCCGCCATAAGGCCCCTGACTTGGCTTCACGGGTGCCATTACATGACAGCCGGCACCAACGGATTGACGTGCTTTGCGAAGCACGGAACTGCTCGATAAAATGGCACTAGCGGTCGTCACGGGATGGTCACCAATCCTGCACCTGACCGCGCCTGTTGTTTCTTAACCCAAGTGATTAGATTCCAATCACTCAGTTCGACTAGGCCACGAGCTCTTTTCCCAGGAAGAGACAAACTATATTGTCTTTTCGAATTTCTCAGGAAAGAGCGTGACAGAACTTAAGTATTTACCTACAGTCTAATTTTTCATTCCGTAGAATTCTGACATTTCGTAAGTGTTGCTACTAAAAGAGTTCTCCACCGAAAAAGAGACAAATTTGACCCATTTCAGAATAATAAAAAATTAAACACTGCGTATTTTTTATGTTTTACCTACATAATGTTAAATCTACGTATTTACTTGCGTAAGTGACTTAATACAAAATTAACAAATATTTCAATATCACATGAACAATACATCGAACTAACTTTAATTACTTAATTTTATTCTACACCTGACAACACCGCCACCTAATTTAAGGTTTAGTAAACCCTTTTAGAAGAATAAAATGTTAGCTGTCACGTCGCGTCTGTCACTTTGATTGATTTTCACTCAATTCATTCATTCGACTACTTTGATTAAAGATTTTGATAAAAATATGTTATCTTTACTTGCGCGGTTTTTGCTGGTTGTGACGAAAAGAGACGTAATTATCACTCGTCGTAAATTCACTTTTAATGTGGAGCACCGCACTTTATAAAATGGAAACATTCACTAACAGATAAAATGTATAGACTCAGATATTCAGACTCGTATTGAAATTGAAAAATGTGCCTGGCCCAAAAGGTTTGTAATCTCTGATATGTCAAAAAATGATAACTGTCAGAATTCTACGGAATTAAAAATCAGACTATAGTAAAATTATCAATACAGAAATCGGCCCTTAGTTTATGTAATGTAATGTACATTATGTTGTGTGGAAGCTATTATTATAGAAATTTAGTTGATGGCCAGTTATCAGCAGCCACGTGTATTCAGCGCAACTGTAGCGTGACGGAACGGGTCGAGAAGGAAGTAGTTAAGGTGGCGGCGGCGGCGTTAAATCGATTCCGTCCGCGATCCTTATCAGTGAGTTCATTTTAATCTGCGACATATTCATTATGGTAACCCCTAACCCCCCTTACGATAGGCTATTTGACAGGTTTCTGAAAAACCAACTCAGATTTTTCGTTGGTGTTTAATAAATGGTCAGAAGATAATCTTTAAAATATTGTGTAGTTTTTCTGCACTGAAAAATATTTTTTTAAATAAGCCGCTAAAACGCTCTTGACACAGCGTCGCAAAAGAATTAGTGACGTCACTGGTCTGTAAAGCAACAAACGTCAAGTCAACTCTCGGGTTCTCGAATATTTACTCGCTATATTTACTGACCAGTGACGTCATTACAGATTCGACAAATCCTGGGCGTTTTCGGTAAAATTGGTACAAATACAAAATTAACAAGATTTATCCTGTCTTTTATTATTAGAAATTACAATTTTTTTTTAGAGTTTAAATGCCTTAAATTGGTATTAAAACTCATAATTAAAGCAAGATTTAATAGTTCTTTAAGCCTTTTACACGTATAATTCTAGCGGTCAATTGTATTGCGGCAGCTGTGACAGGGACTTAATCACACGTCCGCGAGTGCTCGGATCAGAGATAAATGGGTACTTGCCGGGGTGTCGCCGTCGACGAAATCGTTGTGGAGGACATCATCATGATTACGGTAATATAGTACAACACATTCACACGGACATATCACATAATCAGTACGGCCAAAATAACTGGGTTTACGGTGCAATATAAGTCAGCCAGGGTCCAAGCTGATACAGCTGGCAAGAGATCGTGAGAGATGGCATCTGTGGGGAAATCGCCTATACCCCTTGGCAGCGGTGGGCTGATAATGATGACGAACAGTTCATGCCTTTCACCTAGTGTTGTGAGCAGAAGGGTCTGCGCTTTGGAGCTGGGTTCTTCGGGGCCGACCTTTTACCTAGTGTAGTAAGCAGAGGGGTAGGTGCTTTGGAGCTGAGCTCTTCGGGGCCGACCTCTCACCTAGTGTTGTGAGCAGAAGGGTCTGCGGTTTGGAGCTGGGCTCTTTGGGGCCGACCCTTCACCTAGTGTAGTAAGCAGAGGGGTCTGCGCTTTGGAGCTGGGCTTTTCAGGGCCGACCGTTCACCTAGTGTAGTAAGCAGAGGGGTCTGCGCTTTGGAGCAGGGCTTTTCGGGGCCGACCGTTTACCTAGTGTAGTAAGCAGAGGGGTCTGCGCTTTGGAGCTGGGCTCTTCGGGGCCGACCTAGTGTTGTGACAGTGAGGTCCTCGCATTGGCGCTGAGGTCTTCGGGGCTGAGCTTTCCCCTAGTGTTGTGAGCAATTGGGTCCTCACCTTTGGGGCCTGGGTCGTCGGGCCCGCCGGGGTCGGCCGCGGCGGCGCCGGCCTCCGAGCACGGCGGCAGCGGGCCGGGGCCGGAGTTCATGCCGTTCGACATTACAGAGGGGTTTTTCTGTTGAGGAATAGTATATTTCATACATGACACCTAGTTTGAATTGTAACGTTCATTAAGCCGCAGCTCCTGCGCTACTTTGAATAAAACCTTTTCATTTCATTACAAGTGCGGAAAGGCTGTCATTGCAAAGAGTTCCGACAAATGTCGACCCGAGCCGAGGCGCAGCCGAAGGCGAGGGTTGACAGTCGGAACAAGTTGCAATGACGGTTCCGCACGTGCACTGAACGACTATTTTTAATACAGTCGCGAAAAAATAAGCAATTTAATAAAGAAAAATTATTTGGAAAATGGCGCCAACCGTAAAAAAATATAAGCAGAGATTTTTTTTCTTCACCCATTCTAGTAGGCAAAGGGAACTATGCCCATACAGGCAAGTCTTCAGTAGATGTTTTTATTGATATGAAATGAAAATGAAATTTAATGAGATGAAATGACATGAAACCTAACTTAACTCATTCAATCAAATCATTAAATCTGATATTGAAACAAATTAGTAGCTCATAAAACTTCTATGATTTCTTTTAGTAAAAACTTCATGGTTGGTTTTTCTTTTTAATAGACATTATTTTGACACTTGGTAAAGAAAACGCACGAGTGCGGGAAAGGTAAAATAAAAGCACGAGTGTGTAATAGCCCACTTCCCGTAATACGCCACTTTTTGATAGATTGACCATTGAATAGGTAAGATCTTTAAAACCAGAAAATTTTACGATATTCTTAAGAACATTACATGTTTATAGCGCCAAAAATAAACAGGATTGTCGAATGTCGAACTCTTCCGCTTTTCAGATAGATATAAGAATTTTATTACATCCAGTATATGTCTGTATGAGATTTCATTTCTGTTCAGAACAAATGACAATATTTTACTAGCATTTTACTTTGGACGCTTCGACTCTCGATTGGAAATCTTCATCAAAGATTGACATATGCGCGTGCGGCTTGACAAAGCAACTTTCCCGATCACTGTACGTCGGTTGGTCGACCGTATTTCGTTAAAAAGTCGCCCGAAAGTAACTGAACAGGCCGCACAGGCTTCACGACAATTTTTTTTAATGTATAAAGTTTGTTCATATAAATTTCTGTAATTAGCACTCACGGTGTCCCAGGGCATTTCACCATCAGCACCGAGGCCGTCCATGACACCGCAGGACGGGGTGCCCCCTGGAAACCCATCCATGGGGCCCATCTGGCCCATGGGCCCCATCTGGCCCGGGCCACCTTTCATCATCATCATCTGTCCGCCGGGGCCCCCCATCCGCGCGGGTCCCATTGGCCCCATGGGACCCATGCCGCCGTGGCCCATGTGGGGCATGGGTCCACCCATCATGTGGCCCATCTGGCTGGGGCGCCCCATGGGGCCCATGGGAGGCCCCCCGGGGCCCCCACGCATTCCGCCGCGGGTCTTTGCCATGGCGAGGTTGTTTAGCCACTGCGCCGGGCTCTGTTTGTTGAACTGGCCCATTTTGAGAGGGTGTTTCTGCGGGTGGAAGGAAAAAAAGATTTACGAATGATTCCTCCCTAATCAAGAAGAACAACAGTCACTGGGTTAATGGTATCTAGGTCAGAAGCAAATCGTTGAAAGTGAAACAAGTAGTTTGGCGGCATTGCTACAAATCGTGATAATACAGCACAAGAGTTAAGACTTTTCAAGACAATCTCATAGCCTCTCTACATACGCTCGCCCAACTATATAGGGCAAAAAAAATTACTTCTCAAGACTTTCAACTCTTGATGTATGCCTCCCTTCCAAGTTAGTAGTGTCTACTAAATGCATAGTTCTTCAATAGGGTAATTGTAGTCTGAATATTTCGGCAATTATTTCTGTCCCTCACCTCCAAATACTTCTTGGTGCCAGGCTGCGCGCAGTGGTAGGCGATGATGGAGTGGTGCTGGCCAGAGATGACGGCCTCCGCGCCCTGATTTGCCAGCGAAGTCGTGAACACGAAGATCTGACTCTGCTGCTGGGGACAGGCGTGAGGGCTTTTAGCAATGCTCTCGGGCGTAGTGATTAAAAGTGAGATCAGACTGTTTTCGTTCAGTTCCGTGATTCATTCTGAGTGTTTAGTGCGAGTTTGAAAGATCCAATCAAATTACTTTACTACCGCGTTAATCGAGCATTTCACTCGAAATTTCACTGGAACTTTCACTCGGAATGAAACATGTAAAAACTTAATAACCACGTAATTGATCGGATAATTGGGCACTATTCATTTTCCTAAAAAGAATGAAACAAAAATAATGGTCATTCGTTATTTTCAAGGTCAGGACTGATAAATGCTTCATGTATGATTTTTTTTTTCTCCCCAGCCGGGGTTCGAACCCGGAACGTGTCGCATGGTAGGCAGGTGCGTTACCGCTGCGCCACAGAGGTCTTTATGCCTTATAGCCATTATTAATCTTTTAACATGAGTCCTCAACACAAACAATGACCCAACTATGACGGTTAGAGTGGAAATAACAGGACAAACTATGAGTCCTCAATTTGGCCACCACATCTTAGGCCAACGAGGCCGCCTTACCTCCATGCTGCCGGCCTGCTTGCTCATGACGTTGGACGGCAGCGGCTGCGGCTCTCCGGAGGCCATGGAGCCCATCGACACCCCGCCCATCCGGCACGAGTTGAGCGGGTCCGCCCCGGACGGGTTGCGGCAGGAGCCGTCGTTCTGGGGACAGGATTCGCTGTTAGCATCGGCAAGTAGTCCATTTGTGGCCTATTTGAACCCAGTGATTGGAATCACTCACTTGAGTTAAGCAACAACAGGCTCGGTAAGGTTTTCAATTGGTAAGGAGACAATTTTCCAAGCGCTCCCGTGCTTCGCAAGGCACGCTAAGCCGTTGGTGCCGGCTGTCAAGTAATGGCAGTCGTTAAGCCATGTCGGAGGCCTTATGGGTGGCTTGATAACTTCTTTAAAAACCTATTTAGAGGCTAAAAATTCCACCCATGCCGGGATTCGAACCCGCGACCTCTGGCTATCCGTGCCAGCGCTCTATCCAACTGAGCTAATGGGCGACTCACCGGCATCAGTGAAATTTCGAACCTCTTACACTATTCTCTGTATTACGTACAGGCAGCGACATCTGGCTGAAGTAGATTGCATCACTTACAGCCCCGACTACCTACTTTGCAGTTAGGTTTTTACATCGGAATGATATCGCTGTACCCACATGATTATACTATTTTTATTTTTAATGCACTAACCCGTGCTAGGGCCTTATTTTAAAAACCTATTTAGAGGCTAAAAATTCCACCCATGCCGGGATTCGAACCCGCGACCTCTGGCTATACGTGCCAGCGCTCTATCCAACTGAGCTAATGGGTGTACCTGATAACTTCTGACAGAAAGGCCCGCAACTGTCTTAGAATCCTCCATCAACCCGGACTTGGCCCCCGTGGTGGAGTATGGCCTTAACCTTCCTGCGATATAGGAAGAGACCCGTGCCCCGGCAGTGGGGACATACAAGGGTAGATATCGTTATCGAAAATAATTAATTAGTTCTAGGTTTAAAAACCTATTTAGAGGCTAAAAATTTCACCCATGCCGGGATTCGAACCCGCAACCTCTGGCTATCCGTACCAGCGCTCTACCAATTGAGCCAATGGGCGACTCACGACATTAGTTCTAGGTGTTCGTTTTAGGGTTTTGTATCCAAGGGGTAAAACCGAGGCTCTATTACTAGGACTTGTAAATGCGGAGAGGTGCAGACTATCTCATACTCTTCGTTATCTTGCACGCACTTATTTTATCATCTATTTTAAAGACCATTATTGTAATTTATTGTTCGTCTTCACTACATTCATCATCACCATCCAACGCATTATGTCCCTACCTAGGGGCACGGGTCTCTTCCCTGACGAAGGTATAGGCCATCCACCACGGGGGCCAAGTCCGGTATTGGTGGAGGATTGCAAGACTAGCGTGCCTTGCGAGGCACGGAACCGCTCGAAAAAATGTCACTAGCGTTAGTCATAGACGGTCACCCGTTCCGGCATTGAACGCGCCTTATGTTGCTTAACCTTCCTGCTCGTTTAAGATCACTCAGGCAGCCGGGGCTGCGAGCGATTACGAGCGAGTCTTACTACATTAATGTTCTCTATTGCCTCAATTATTGGTCTGCAGATCCTGACAATCTCTTCATCAACAGCGGAACTCACCTGTAAATTGGCCGCCGAGCCACGTAGGCCAGTCTGTGGGTCCAAGATATCGTTGGAATCTGATGAAAGCCTCTCCGACTTCAGCGAGCCAGGCCCGCCCAACTCGCACGAGGGAGACTTGGTTGGGTCACCTGCGAACGGACAATTTTAGACATTGACAGCTAGGAAAATTATGGCACGGCTATAGCAGAATGTTGGTAACATTGTACATGTGATATGAAATTCTAGCAACACACGCAGGTCACCAGTGCCTTGATTATGTAACTTTTCACGTACCCATCTGTGTGGGAATGTTTACGTTTACTGTGCCGTATAGATATGAGGAGTAATATGTATCACAAATAGTGGATACCGCATTTCAGTGGATAGCTGATACGTCACAGTGATATTGTGGAAACCGCATTACAGTGGATAGCTGATACGTCATAGTGATATTGAGTGAGTTCTTTTTTACACACAGATTTATACGTAAAAAGTTACATAATCAAGGCGCAGAATTGGAAATAACATTGATATGACAACTTTGCTACCTCTATTAGATTATTGGCAACATTATTTGATTTTGGCCGGATTAACTTACTAGGCTGACCAGGTTCCGCTCTGATTCGCAGAGCTTTATCATGATGAGTAGAGACTAGAATGTGTAGTTACTTACGAAAGTACAAAAATTATTGGCAACATTGAAAACTCGTCCCCAAGTAACTTTCATTTGAACCAAGAACTTGCGGGTTCGACGACTGAAGAGAGCGCATATTTTGGCTTCGGTTGGTACCACTGGGGGCGTAAAACTCACCATCGTTGTCCATGAGGCCGTCAATCTCGGTCTTGATGCCGTCCACGCCGAGGTCGGCGCCGCCGTCGTCGCCCCCGGCGCCCTGCTGGCTGTGCGGCCCCTCCATCTTCACTCGGTGCTCGTCGGGCTCCTTCTTCAGCGCCGCCGGCGTTGGGAGCGACGCCGACGGCGGCCGCGAGCCGTGGCCTGCGGGGAGAGAATGTGATTGCTCGCTGAAACCAGATTTTCATGCCGTTGATACTGCAAATTGTCACACGCGGCAATTGAAGACAGGGCGCTATGGCGCTCATTAGGGGAGGGCTATGCCCAGCAGTGGACTAGTATAGCCTGACGACGACACGTGAAAAAAAAACGTTTTTTCATCAACTTTATATAAAAAAAGATTAAATTAGAAAGATAGCGAGACATCATAATCATGTCTTATATTTACATTCCGAATCAAGTTTTCTTTCGATTTAGATGAAAATACGAAAATAATTTTTTTTTGTCAATATTTACGATATTTTGCAATAATAATTATCAACGACAATGTGTGCCTGAATGGGATTTTAATAAAAGTAAAGTGAGTGGTAAAAGTAAAAATTAATTATTTCGAAAAAGGTGATTGAAATGTCTGGTGGGCCCCACGCCAGTGTGCTAAAGGTACCTATGTAAGAGAATGCTAGAAGATGTTTCATAGGTAGCTCTCGGTTATAATATTGTACATTTACATACAGGCACATACATTGCTTTTGTCCCCAGCCGGGGTTCGAACCCGAAACACTTTGGTTTAATTTGAAACTTATGTTTCAATATTAATGCAAATAAATTAAATACTAAATAAACTGGCTGACTTAATAGACGTGGTATTGTAGAAGTTTTAATAAATTTGTTTAAGATCGCTTTTGTTTAAAATGCTATGGAAAAAAAATTTGGGTGTGTGCTTTTGATATGGCGACAGTGCTGTAGCGATAAAGTTAGCATTAGTAAGCCACGAAATTTACTACATTACATTACAAACTCACGCCTGTATCCCTGAGAGGTAGCCAGAGATTGGCAAACCCTGTCTGTTTGCCAATTGCCACGATCCAGACAATCTTCTTTCGCTTTACCAACATTCATAAGTCTCTGGATGCTTGCAACCACTAATGAACGTTGATTGAGTGATTCCAGTACTTTTGGAACGAAACTACTAATTGATATCAATGCAGTATAATTTCCATGAAGATATGGTAGCGTTATCTAAGTGCACTGCAATGAATTTATTACATGCACGGTTGGTACAAACACACTTTCAATTGTGTTATCGATTCATGTTATTGAGTGCGTATGGAAGGATTATCCACATTACGACCAGGCGCTTTCAACCATACAAAACGCTGCATCGTGTGGCTGACGGGCCGTCAAGGTGCACGGGCTCGTTTTGCACTTGCATTGTAATCTCTAACTTCGTAAGCGTTAATGTTTATTTTAGATTGTATCGTTGCTCCCGTTAGGAAGGACCTTCAGCAAATATTTTGTACAACTAATAATATTAACCTCATACAGGGTATACCATAATCTCTCTTCTATTCCGAATATATTACAGCTGTTTCGTACTAAACTTGACTATCTAACACACCAAACAAAACATCTAGAACAGGTGATCATTTGACATATTGATGAAATGACATATTTTGACGACCTCAAGCAAGAGGTCCCGGGTTCGAATCCCGGCTGGGGACAAAAAAAGCCCAGGTCTTGGATGTTTACATGTTTGTGATGTCGTTGTTTCTAGTTCCCATGACACAGGGTATCCTAGTGTGGGGCCAGAAGCAATGTATGTGCTTGTATGTAAATGTTATGTTATGTATGTAATATACGAGAGGTCCTGGTTCAGGTGATGTACCCATACTATGAGAACCCTTTAGGAGTGCGTAGGGGGGGGGGGGGGGAGAGGGTCTTCTAAACGCTTTGTTTGAAGGGGGGGTGGCAAGTCTTCGTCACGTAATCAATATCCTCGAGAGAAAAGTAGTGCAAAATGGTATGTGACCCATTTTGAACTACTTTTCTGTCCTTAGATATTAGCAGGTACCAATAAAATAATAACGACATCCACACAATACAATCACTTTGAGTCACCAATGACGTGTGTAGGAAAACATCGTGAGGAAACCTGAGAGTCTGAGGTGTTAGGAGCTGGAAATCGCCAATCCGCGGTAAGATCTTTTAGTGACTTTTAGTGAGAATTTCACTAAGTAAATACTGTATCATTGCTCCCTCGCACTTGTCCGCTACTACTGTCATACCCGGTGCCGCTGCGGAATCGGCAGCTACGCTCAAGTGTCAAAAATATGGTGCCATTACGGATAATTATATTTTTGTTCCATTTGCGGTAGAGCCAATGGGAGTTTGGGGGCCCCAGAACAAGATCCTTGTTAGATAGATAGAGGACACTTTATTGTACATAAAAATGGAAATTACACAGATATTTCTTAACCTAAGAGTACAGACGGCGGCCTTATCACTAAAAGTGATCTCTTCCAGACAACCTTCGGATGAACTGGACTAATACATTAGAGAAGGAAGTATATGTACAAAAAAATACAGAAAACGATTTCAGAGGTTCCAAATACAGGTCGAGCTGTAATGAGGGAGCTGGGTCGCCGCTTGAGGGACCGTGGGCTTGACTGCCGCTCCGGTGCGTATCTCGGACAGAGGGTCTCTTTGGCGGTGCAGCGTGTTGGGATCCTTTGGTTCAGATATTTTCCGAAGTGGCTTGAACAGCTAGGGGTTTTTTTGTGTGCTTAAATTACTAAATACCTAAGAAACGTTATGTCACGCTCTTTGCTGAGAAATTCGAAGACGCAGAACTACGGTTAAATATTTACATAGCGAAATTCTTAATTCAGAAACTGGCCCTAAGTATATGTAGTGTGTGTGAGTATTTGTATTTAAAAACCTATTTAGAGGCTAAAAATTTCACCCATGCCGGGATTCGAACCCGCAACCTCTGGCTATCCGTACCAGCGCTCTACCAATTGAGCCAATGGGCGACTCACGGCATCAGTGAAATTTCGAACCTCTTTACAATATTCTCTGTATTACGTACAGGCAGCGACATATGACTTAAGCAAATTGCATTACTTACAACCCCGACTACCTACTTTGCAGTTAGGTTTAACATCGGAACGATATCACTGTACCCACATGATTACACTATTTTTATTTTTAATGCACTAACCCGTGCTAAGGAACAAATAAAAAAAAAAAATTAAAAACCTATTTAGAGGCTAAAAATAAAAATAGTGTAATCATGTGGGTACAGTGATATCTTTTAGTCATTATTTCAATCGCAATGTGTTTTGTTCATAGCTGTAAGTTTTCCTATTATAATAAAATAAAGTCAATTTCTCTGACAGAAGTCCAGTGATTATATTCTTTTTTTAATGCACTAACCAAATGCAATGATGCAAGTGATGCAAATTACGAGTACTTCAGCCAGATGTCGCTGGCTGTACTTAATACAGAGAGTATTGTAGAGGTTCGCAATTTCACTGATGTCGGTGGTCGCCCATTAGCTCAGTTGGGAGAGCGCTGGCACGGTTAGCCAGAGGTCGCGGGTTCGAGTCCCGGTATAGGTGGAATTTTTAGCCTCTAAATAGGTTTTTAACAGGAGTTCACTGCCCTCGACTCTAGTTCCATATTTATTAAGTCCATGCCTAGTAACTATGGCATAATTTGGAACCTAGACAAGTGATTGTGTTGTGTGGAAGTTATTATTATCATTACAATCATACAATAGTTAATGAATTTCACAAGGTAAATACTTAAGTAACGTTCTGTCACGCTCTTTCCTGAGAAATTCGAAGAGACCACACTATAGTTTGTCTCTTCGTGGGAGAAGCGCTCGTGGCCTAGGCGAACCGAGTGATTGGAATCAATCACTTGAGTTAAGCAACAACAGGCGCGGTCAGGTGCAGGATGGGTGACCGTCCCGTGACTACTGCTAGTGGCATTTTTCCGAGCGCTTCCGTGCTTGGCAAGGCACGCTAACCCGTTGGTGCCGGCCGTCATATAATGGCAGTCGTTAAGCCATGCCAGAGCCCTTATGACTACCTTGATAACTTCTGACAGTAAGGCCCGCCACTGTCTTACAATCCTCCACCAACCCGGACTTGGCCCCCGTGGTGGAGTATGACCTAACCTTCCTGCGATGCAGGAAGATACCTATGCCCCAGCAGTGGGGACATACACGGGTTGATAACAACATAACGACTATAAAACATTTATGACAGTTTAATGAGACATTTATTTAGCAGAATGTTAATTAAATGAAGAAAAATATGTGCCCCGACTTGCAATTAATGTCCACCAGTGTGCAATTAGTTGCCGATTTACAGACAAGGCCTTCTTATTAAACTAAGTCATCATCATCATCAACCCATTTTGTCCCCACCGAGGGGCGCGGGTCTCTTCTCTAAGGAAGGTATAGGCCATACTACACCACGGGGGCCAAGTCCGGATCGGTGGAGAATTGCAAGACTAGTGGCCCCAGTCGCCCTAAGGCCTCTGACTTGGCTTGGGAAGGGCACGAACTGCTTAACGTGCCTTGCGAACCACGGAACCGCTCGGATAATAATATCGATATCGAAAAACATAAATAAATCAAGGAAAGGCACGGATAGCCAGAGGTCGCGGGTTCGAATCCCGGTATGGGAGGAATTTTCAGCCTCTAAATAGGTTTTTAAAATTGACCTTAGCACGGGTAGTATGATAAATAAATCATACAAGGGTTGATATCGAAACATTAAATAGGACATTACATAAGAGATAACATGTACAAAGGCGAGCTTATCTCTGCCAGAGATTTCTTTCAGCAAACCTTGGAGAGTCGGAGCAGCAGTAAAAACGGGTATTTTTCTGATATGCAGCTTTTGTTAATCTAGGTATGTAGGTTTGATGCGCTTATCAACAACAGAGCCGTTCTAGTGCCTACTATGTATTATTACTTATTTCGAGGGATAACCCTGCGATATGGACAGGACGTGTGTGGGCAAATAAACCTATATGAGCTTTCCGGTTAAACTTGGAATACATCATCGGGATTTTAGATTATTTCGTCAGACCGTTTCACGTACGTTAACGATATGGTAATCTATTGTTAAAAGCGGTCAGTTAGCCAAGTTGCATAGAAAAAAAAAACAACTGATAGCTTTGTTAGCGTCCAAAAACCGGGTGTTGAGTTAGATCTAGGATCTCGGTCTCGGTCGCTTTATCTCCAGATAAAAGCTCGGGCGAGATCTGGCCAGTTTATGAATAACAATACCGCGAGATGTCGCCAGTTTCGAGATCTCGTTGGATTGGCAGTTTTGTTTGTTTATTCTTACAAATAATCATAACATTTAAATTACGAAAAAGTAATGAATTAAGTAATAGGTATCATGAAATAACATATATTTTTACGATTTAATTCAATAAACTTTTATATATTTAACATTGTTCCCTTCTAATATCAAACAAAACTTTGATATTATTTTTTTTATAAAACAGTTCTTTTACTATATACAACTTTTTTACGATGTACAACAAAACATGAAGAAATCAAAAACTAAAATGAAACTCACCAACTAAGTTTAGTTGGCTATTAAACTGAGATAATATTTTGCTGGGAAGGTAACTTGAACAGATATGACGTTTTTATGGTCGAGTGCAATCTCGTCAAACTCGCGAGATATCGCCTATTTTTCGGCCGAGATCAACCTCGCTAAAAAGGCCAAGATGTAGCGAGAACGAAATTGCATTCCCTTTTTTTTTGTACCCTGTATAACAGGGCCGGAAAAGGGTTTCTTACCTGGCTCGGCGGGGTCGTTTGGCTCATCCTTGAGCCGGGCGCCGCCGCCCTTCTCCTTCTCCTTGATCATGCCCCTGCGTGCCTTCGCCAACTTGACTGCAAGCAGATAAGTATGTTGCTTAGCTTCTTCACCACATAATCTAGTAATTCTGAAACTAACTTGATTTTTTTTAGTTCAGACATAATCCGCTATTTGACACGTATTAAATTTGACGCGATAAATGAATATTTCTTATAGTATTTAACGTAATAAACCGAAATATATTGATTTTGCTAAGTAAGTATGCAGGATGGCTGCAAAATTTGCAATGTAAAAAAAAATTTTCTTCGTGTAATTCGTAACGGCGCCATGTTGAAAGCATCTAAAGTATGTAAACAAACATCTTTCAGCCAGAGCCAGTGGACATTGATTATTATAGGACTTACATTAAAGTGATCTTCACATATATACACCCGAGTTTCCATTGATAAAGAGTCGGGGTCTCTTTTGGCAAGTTTGAGCCAAGTTTTTTGAATGTTAATTTCACTGGGTACACGAATCCACTACTTCCCGGGGGTCTTTATTGACGTGTTTTTTCATTCTCGAACAATGCGATAATGATAATTGGTATATTTTGGATGTAAATTCGATGAAATCATGGTTGCGTTGTTGTTATTTCACTATGCTCAGAGATCACTTACAGAAAATTGAATGTCTTTGTTTACAATTTTTCGGACTACAAATCATAGACAAAAATGGCTGACCGCGTTTTTGGCTGTTTAGGAAAATAAAGTTTTCAAATATATTTTTATGTTGCTTTTAGGACCTCAAAAATATACTAAAATATTTTTTGGTCTAACGGAAGAGTTATTTACCGTTTACGACTTACTTGAAAAGAGAGTCACATAACGGATTGAGCGTTTTTTTTAAATTCTGATTAAATAATCTAAATATAATAATAATATGTTAAGTCATGTCAGAAGCCTTATGGGCGCACTATGGGAAAAAGTACGAAAAACCTGGCCAAAAATAGTTGCGTTTCAAAAACGCCTCGTTAGTTAATTACTTAATAGTAAGGAATAAAAAAGTGGTATGCAAAATAAAATATAAGTGCCATAGCAGTCTCCTTAGTGAATTTTATTAACAGAAAATTAATTATGAATTAAAACTAAAACACTAATTTTTATCTATATGATAATTCACGATTGAAATTATGAAAATGTTTACCTATATAGATTCTGAAAGTAAATTTAATAATTCTAAACTTAAACTAAAAAAACATGAAATCTACTTCCCCATAAAAAATATATAAAAATATGTTGCCGCAAAAAATAGCAGTTTTTGTAAGATTATACACAGAGCACAAATTGTAAAAAAATAAATTTATGGTTGGTAAATGAAGGGAAACATATTAACACTCAACAAAATGCCAAATCGTCCAACAATGTTAGAGCTTTTTAAATTATGTTGTCTAATTCTGAAGTTTATTCTATAATACATTAAATGATTATATTTATCACTTACCATCAGTTGGAACCTTCATTGTTAGAATAAATCAAAACTTCACAAAAAATTACAAGCAGTTCGAAAATATCTTTATCAATGTTAGCTGCATAAATTTTCGTAATTATTTTTTATATATATATTTTTTTATTTACGTATCTCACTCAAAACAATCGCCTTTGGACTGGTGGTGCGCGGTTATACGTCGTGCTATAAAATTAATACGTGCAACATTAGAAAATATAGTTATCTCTTTCTCTCTAAGCATAAATTTATTAGCAGAATTCAGATCTTTGTAACTACGATTATTGGCCAGGTTTTTTCAATCTTTTCCTATAGTGGGGCGGTTTGATAACTTCTGACAGTAAGGCCCGCCACTGTCTTACAATCCTCCACCAACCCGGACTTGGCCACTTCGGTGGAGTATTGCCTAACCTTCCTGTGATGCAGGAAGAGACCCGTGCCCCAGCAGTGGGGACATACAATGGTTGATAACGTAACATAATCTAAATATTATGCTATTGGGTTGAATTGTCTGTATGATCCGGATCTGTCAACGGTTTGTTTTCATGCAGTGTAGCTAAAGTAGTGGTACATTTAAAAAGATTCGATTGGAGTGCCTCGTACATGTGATGTGTGCCACACGGCTTTTATTGTATATTTTAAAACAAATAGTATTATTATAGTCTACTGGAGCCTTCACACTCCTACAGAAACTTTTGAAAAACCTCCAGTAAACTAGACTCACTGCCTCACTCAGAGACATCCATGAATTTTAATGTTTATTTAAATATCATTATCTTTGACTTATTATTAATGAGGCCTATGTCGAGAGACAACTTGACGAGTTTCAGTGCTAGTGACAATATGAACTGTTTAAAACTAGTTTTATAGTAAGCAAAAGTCAAGAAATAAAGGCTTATATTATTATTAATGAAACAGAAAAGGACAACAGCATACTTAACAGAGATTAACTTTTAATTGATGTTTCTGATTGCGGCAGTAACTCTACCGGTTATGGATCCTTGGTTCATAGCATTTCATTTTTTTCTTTTAACCCTGTACAAGTCCGTATAACATTCCATCCACAACTCAGTAATATCATTTGATAGCTTCGGTAGGCGCTATAAGAATTTCACCAAAAATTTACATGCAATTGCTATTTAACCAAATTGCTCCTTGTACTGCCGATGCTATCAAAGGTCTGTTGTCTTTTTGATCAATTCGAGTCATCGTTAATTTTAAAGTTTCCACTTTAAAATTAATGATGACTCGAATCGATTACACACAAAAATATTGGTACAAAAATACATGTCTCCCAATGTCTTAACAGCACTATTTAAGAGCCGAAGGGTGAGGGACTGACTTGTAAAAATATCTCAATCTTCCTCAGAACTTCTCAATGTTTTTAAAATAAAAAGTAGTCAAAAGTTTTAAAAAAAAAATGAAATAAATCCAAAAAAACATCTCTAATTCAACTTTGTTCCACTTGTTTTGTTTTATTTTAGATAAGGAAAAGAAATTAAAAATAGGAATACTATTATCTTAACCAAACAACCTATCCTACAACCTAACCTACTTACCAGCTTCCCCAAAAATAATATACCTACTTTGCCTTGTACCCAGTACCCAGGGCAACAACCAGCGCACTCCTTACCCTGATCAATATATTTTTTAATAAAATGACTAACCTAGTTGATATTGACACCTTAGTGTATCCATGTCAAAGCAGTAGTTAGGAAATTCACAACTTTTTTTTTAGTATGATCATTATTGTTCTGTTCTGAGTTTGAATAGTGGTAAAAATTTTATTTACTTACTTAGCTGCAATTTAAAATGTATGAAATGAAAAAATGTATCTCGCCATTACTCATGTTTAAACAGCTGTTTGAGTCCAACGTTTATTTATCGTTTTACAACTCAGTTTATTGATACATTTGGCTTAGAAATTAATATTATAAGTACCTTTACCTAATTTCATTAGCATAATTACATCTATGTACTGTCAGTTGTCTACCTGTATTCTATATAAATAAAAGCTTAGGAACTCTGATTTTCAGCAACGAAAATGATAAGACGTCATTTTATTGTGACATTCAAATTATATTACTGAGTTTGATTGATTTTAGCTTGCATAATCTACTAAGTATTTTTGAGGTAAATTAAAATGAACATGATGATTTGTAGGTTAAAAGTCAAACCAATGCGCTATAGATCACATTAGTAAATTCATCTAATTCATGAAGGTGTGTGTAGTAAACATAGATTGGTTACCCACTCCCTGTACTCGCATGCGAATGTAAAATCAACCACTTATAAGGTGATATGGGCTCAACTGGTTAATTAGTAGTGGTTTCAATTCATAAATAGCCTACCTGCCTTGTGTCAGGCAAGAGGTTTGAGCAAGGATTCGCGCGCGACGGGTCGCGGGCCTGTTTATTGGCACATGTCCCA
Organism: Yponomeuta sedellus; assembly: GCA_934045075.1. Taxonomy (NCBI): domain Eukaryota; kingdom Metazoa; phylum Arthropoda; class Insecta; order Lepidoptera; family Yponomeutidae; genus Yponomeuta; species Yponomeuta sedellus. The sequence goes on along the minus strand of OW203746.1, from coordinate 8,185,916 downwards.
TGTGAATGCCACTTCAAGAATGGCATAAACTCGGTGCAAGCGAGTGTTATTATAAATAGAGGAACCTTGGCTGAGACGCGACGCGACCGCGCGGAGGCGCCTGCTACCGCCTCCCACCGTCCACACACCCTGATCTTAACCAGATATGCAATTAAAAAGCGAATACACAGCGAAATCCCATAAAAATTCCTGGTTTATTCTCCATACATAAACAATGAGATCGGGTGTAGACAGGCGCGCGCTACCTCGACGCACGTTTACTTTGTAACATTTATCGCCAATGATACTTCATTGAGGCTATATCCTTCGGCTGGGCACCGCGCCTAGCATCATTTTACATTATTCGTGTGATCTAATTACGGTTTTTTCGATGGGAATGCAGTAGGAAACAAAAAATCGGGATCGCTGACATTTTTGTTTATGGTACATCGTCGTGATCAAGAATCCACAAATAGCGAATAAACTTACATGATTACCGCCTCCCGACGGGTACACAATCACTTGATAACACTACACTTTTCGTCTTGTCACATTTATGTAAGTTTCATTGTAAAATAATGCCTGATTTTTAATTTCTTTCTATCACCATTGAACACAAATCACCACGCACACACAACACAACATACATATGCGCACACATGCAAAAGCCGTGAATATATACGATGTGTGTACACGCTTCTAACGCATACTTTTACAAAAATACCACTACGCTCACAATCGTCAAAATTTCATCGTACAAATACACTGATTCTGTGCTCCTTAACCATAGACAATGGTCAAAGCCAAGCGCTACTCTATGGTTTATGTTACAAAACGTAAAGAAAATTAAATAAAAATATATTTATCGATCAAAAATTCATGAAAATAAGCTGGGTAATCTCAATAAAACAGTGGACAATAGAATGCTGCTTTAATTTCTTATGGCTGTACGGCAAATATCACAATCCCTCTGAGAAAGTTATGAGAAACAAAAAAAATGTCTATGAATGATCTATGGTGAAGGGAGGAGGAACGATTTTCGCTTCGTTGTCGTCTAATTTTTAATTTTACGGTGTTTTGTGATAACAATCGTACAATCCGATTGGAATTATCGACTTTACTTGGTGCTCTTGTTATTTTTACGTGTGGCCGTGTGTCCGACGCATCGCATAACAAACAGTAGTGAATCCAATCCGACCGCTCCCTGCGCGTATCGTAGAGTACGTCAGTCAAGTATTTTTCATGCTTGTACTACTTGCCGTAGTAAAAGCTGTTGGAAAGTGCATTCATACTGGGAATTGATGGCGTAAAAAACTTATCTCACGTTCTATATTTGTGTGATCGCTATGAGGTGATTTGTGACGAGTGGATCTTGGACGATTTGTGGCCATTTCGTATTTCGGGTAAGTCAAGTTTTCCCTTTAGCCTTTTCGTGTCGATCACGACTGATAATGGGTTTTACATGAATATAATTTGCTGTGTAATCGCTCAATGAGTGGCCCGAATGTTTAGTCTACAGTAATTTCAAGGTTTACATGGGTTGGATGTGGAGATCTTGATTACCTATGATGTTTTCCTATGAGCTTGTAATAGTTGTTAGCCGTCGGCACCGTTTCGCGCAATTTTCGTGTAGTTAAAACTCAACAAATGCGAAGTCTAACCCAAAATGCAAATGAGTTGGGAGCCGCCTATTGGAAATCTGATAAGAATTGCCATAACCTGTCGACTTGTTTTACTAACTTGGAGGTAAATGTAGAAAGTTTTGCTAAAAGAGAAGGTCAATGTTAGAAGCTACAATTTGCCTCTTCTCAAAAATGTTTCAGTAGATTGTAGCTTTTTATTGGTAGATAAATAAATTGTTTATTTTAATTAATAGAACTTTTAATGGAATTATCTACAAAACAAGTGTTGCCTAAACTAGGTTACATAAATGAATCCTGTATCACGGGCCGTTTCACTGTTTTCCTCCACACAGGGTATCCTAGCTAGGTGACCAGGGTTGCACCTACTGACATTACGGGTTGAACTTAGTAGGGCACTAACTCTATATCAAGGAATCTCCTTGTTTGTAATCCTGTATGGACTAAGAGGCAAATAAATTAATATAGTATTATTTAAACGTGTCAAATTTAATAATAATTATTTAATCTTGCTCTGAGCAAACATAGATATGCTAACAAAACAATACTAATCCTTAATTTGTAGCCAAACAAAACTATTTCAGTCTCTTTGCTTCCAATAACAACAACACAACATTGCAAACAAACCTACCTACTGCCAATTTACAATAGAACGCTCAACCAAGTCACCTCACAGGCCCCCTATTCACAATAATGAATTGTACTCCACAATCACTACCTCTACAGGATGTACAGAAAGTTTCATTCATATAGCAGGTAATATTCCTCATAAACAACTATATTGGTTGCTACAAACTGTAATTTGATTTTTTATTGTCTTACTGACATAAGTTATCAGCCGGCCATAAGGCCTCTGATATGGCTTAGCCCCAAGTCTTTCTTACCCTGTAGAAATTACTTTACTACTGAAAATAGATCTATTCTAGGCCAAGCAGAGAGGTTAAATAAGAACATTGAAACACTTGCAAACAATTTGCATGCAACCCTCATACTCATCACAGAGGGCTGTAGGAAAGCATATAATGACATTACAATTTCAGTGATCAGGAAATTCCTGTATCACCTTGTATAAGGGCTATACAATACAGAGTATTCACACATGTTTTTAGCTAATTCATTCAGGTAACTATGTTAAACATACTCAGTAAAAGCAGGTATGGCTATCTAGTTCACATTATTTAGGTTTAAATAAATGTGTGCTGGACTGTGAGATTGTAGTTTCTCTGTTATAGGTATCTGTTATTTGTCTTCAGTCGCCTTCTTCTTCATCATCATCAACCCATTATGTCCCCACCGAGGGGCACGGGTCTCTTCCCTGAGAAAGGTATAGGCCATACTACACCACCGGGGCCAAGTCCGGATTTGGTGGAGGATTGCAAGACTAGTGGCTGGTTTTACTGTCAGAAGGTTTTTCTTGCCGTCTTCTATTTCACCACTCATTGTTTACAAATAATATATATTAGGTAGGCAGAAAGAGGTCACATTTGGTAATACAATAGCTAATTGTATAGTGAATTAAATAGTGGTGGTAGTGTAGTGGGTAGAACAATTGACTCGGAAGCTAGAGACCCAGGTTCATTTCCCAGTGCTCGCTAACGGTGAAGGAAACCAGAGAGTCTGTGTTGTTCAAATACCTCAGTGCTTGAAATTGTCTCTCTCTCTGAGAGAAGGCCCGTGCTCTGCAGTGGGCCACTATTAGAGGCCCTATTTATTAAAGGATAATCCCTAAAAACACTCCAAAACACTAAAATAGTCTGTGATGGAGATTTTCCGAGCAAAAATTGTGTCACAGATTAATTAAACTGACATGGACTGCTTTAGAGTAATCCTGTTTTTATAAATATTAATAATCGTTAAATATGATTTCTGATGTGAATATTGGTGTTATTGTAGCCAGGTTGTTATTTCATTTTTTTTTTTTTTTTTTATATAATTAATGGCAACTCGAATCGGTCCTTTACTGGACGACTACTTCTGCCAATGACGAGTCAGTCATGGGAGTGACACGATTATAATAGACCGGTTATTCAAATTGTAGCTGTAGGCCGGTGGGGGACCTAAAACCAAAGAACAAACACAAACATATACCAACACCACCAATTATTAGAATGTTAATATCTAATAGCAGACGTTTACAGTTTAATATTATTAGAACAGATAAATGAAGCCAAAGTTTTAACAAAGGGAGTATTAACATATTGCAAAATTGATTTAAAATCAGTAGGTCTCTGGACAAAAGGAGGCAGCAAGTCATAAAGAGAACAAGATAACTTCGGACAGTTGAAAAATATATGACTTGGGGTTCCTTCGTCGAGACCACACTCACAGAGAGAGCTGTCCCTGACACGAATCTTGGCTAAGAACACCGGAGAGCAAATATGATTAAGACGGAGGCGGCATATCGTAGATGTGGTTTTTTTGTCAGCCCGGCGGTATTTGAAAAACCAAGGTCTATTTGGAATAGAGGGTTGGATATCACCATAATGTTTGCCCTTAATTTTTCGTGAAGTGTTCCATAACTCGCTCCAGGTACCCTGCATCCTAGGTTTAGCGGAGGCACATATGTCTTGTGGGTACAGTTTATGTGATACATTCCCAGCTTCAATTGCTTGCTTGGCACAAGCATCAGCTACTTCATTTCCTTCAATGCCACAATGGCTGGGGATCCAAGCCAGCACAATCTTAAAGTTCTGAGAATGGCATCTGTATAAAGCTTCTCTAATTTTGAAAATTACCTCAAACTTGTTTTTAGCCCGGAATAAATTTGACGAGATCGCCTGAAGAGAAGATCGACAGTCTGTAAAAATAATACTTTGAGGAATTTTGTGAGATTCGCTGTATTCTATAGCCTCTAGCAGTGCTAGAGCCTCGCCTGTGAAAACTGATGTCAAGGGAGGGCATTTAGAATTGAGTAGTATACTGTATACAGGTATCCATACAGCAGTACCGACACATCCCTCAGGACTGAGTTTTGAGGCATCCGTGAACATAAGTAGCCAGTCATTCCAGTCAGACCCTATTATTTGATTGAAGACAGCATCTGCAGCCGGGGAATCCTTCTCGATTCCAAAATTTAGGATAACGTTAGGTTCGAAAATTAAAGCATCGTAACTTGTTTCAAAAATGGGGTTATTGAGAGATGTGGCAATTGGAGAAGGGATATCTGTAATGTGCTCGAAACTTTTTAGAATGCAAGGAAGGTCTTTGTGCGCCCAATATTTACTCGAAGCTGTTTTGGAAAGTGACTCAAGACGAGCGAGAAGAGGATGTTCAGAGTATTGAACAAGTTTAAAGACAAATCGATCCGCCAAGTATTGTCTACGGAGATGGAGAGGAGGCTCAGTGCATTCCACTTGGAGGGCATTAATAGGGGAAGAACGCAAAGCGCCTATAATGATACGTAGACATTTAGCTTGAATTTTATCTAAAGCTTGGAGTGCCAATTTACTGCATGGTTCCAACATAAAAGTTCCGTAGTCGAAGTGGCTTCTTATTAGTGCATTGTACAAAAGCTTTTGAGTGTAAGGGTGGGCGCCCCACCATACACCTGACAAAGACCGGAGGATATTTATATTCTTTTCACATTTGTTAGCGACATATTTTAGGTGATGTAGACCTGTCATATGAGAATCTAGAATGATACCAAGAAATTTAACCCTGTCTCGGACTGGAATAGACTGGGAATCAAATTTTATATTCACGTCTGGGACATGTCTCTTTCGAGTGAATACCACTACACTACTCTTAGATGCAGATAAAGATAAACCATTGGAATCCAACCATTCGTTTAGATAATAGAGAGCATTATTAAGGCGACTAGAAGCAAGAGAAATATCGACAGATGATACATACAGAGCTAAATCGTCAGCATATTGAAGGACGTTACAAAATGAATTGACAGAAAGTTCCAAGTCATATGTGTAAATACTGTAAAGGAGTGGACTAAGGACAGAACCCTGAGGGAGGCCCTTCCAGATGACTCTGGGAGGGAGAAGGGAACCTCGAACTCGTATGTGGATGCATCTAGTCATTAAGAGGTTTGACACAAAACGAACCATTTTCTCCGGGATACTCAGCTGGAGCATTTTCTGCCTGAGTAACGGGAGTAGAACGTTATCGTAAGCTGATGAAACATCAAGAAATACACCCACACACGATTCGTTGTTGGAAAGAGCCAGACGTATGTCAGATACCAGAGTGCCAACACTGTCCATAGTACTTACTCCCTTTCTGAAACCAAACTGACTTTTTGCCAATAACCCCCTGCTCTCCACAAACCATTCCATTCGGTTTTTTATTAAATGTTCCATCACCTTGCCGAGAGTAGGCGACATAGCTATGGGACGATATCCTGTACAATCACTGCAGTTTTTTCCCGGCTTTAAGGCAGGAATTATTATCTGAGATTTCCACTGTTCGGGGGGGGATCCAGTCATAAATATTGTATTTACGATATCTAGAAAGTATTTCTTAGCGGTAACACCTGCTTTTACTAAAAAGGAATATGGAATGCCGTCTAAACCGGGAGAAGAGTCAGTAAGATGGCTCAGAACTAAAGTCAGTTCAGCAAGAGAGAAGGGGTCATTTAGCCTATGATATGAATTGGAGGAGAGAGAAGTTATAGGAGTAACTTCTGAAAGTAGGGGGACCGAATCTGGTGCTAGTTTACTAGCAAATCCTTCGGCCCAGGAAGAAGGATCATTGGACTCCCTATTGTTATCTCTAAAACAGCCACGAAATTTTTTAATACTTTTCCAAACAACAGAAGATTTTGTTCGAGGCGATAGGTTATCGCAGAATCTTTTCCAGCCTAGTCTTTTCTTTTTACATAATAGCCTTTTAGTGCGCGCAGCAACTTTTCGATAATTTAGAAAATTCTCCAATGTCATTTCTAAATCATAGCACTCCTCTGCCTCCTTTCGTTGTTCAATAGCTTGTGTACACTCAGGGTCCCACCAAGGTGGAGATAAAATTCTAGATCGTAAATCCCCTTTTTTTAAGGGGAAAGAGGCATCAGCTGATTCTATCAGAGTTTTTACAAATTCATTGTATAGATTTAAAACATTATAGCTTTGCACAGAAGGAAAATTTGCCACTTTTTGTTCAATGAATTCCGAAAATTGCTCCCATTTTGTGGGGATTATTTTGTGTTTCAACAACGGGGAGTAATTAAATACTGGAAGAACTCGATCTGGAAGATGAAGTAAGATTGGAAAATGATCGCTGCCGAAAGAATAGGGAAGAGCAGACCAAGTTAACTGTGAAGCAAGCACAGCGGAACACAAAGAAATATCTACAACACTTTTAGGGTTCTGAGTAGGGTATACTCTACGAGTAGGGGAGCCGTCATTCAAAAGGACCACATTAAATTCATCGAACATTTCCAGCAAAAGGTATGAAAAAGGGTCGCAGTGATGAGATCCCCATACTGTGTTGTGACTATCGAAGTCACCAAGAATCACTAATGGAGCTGGAAGAGAAGAAAGTAGCAAGCCTATTTCAGGTATAAGTGATGGATGAGGATGTGGAATGTAGAAGGAGATGAAAGATATATTAAGGGCCCTGACAGCCAGAGCATTAATACTTTCTGGATGAGGGGGAAGATTAATTTTGCTAAATGGTAAGAGCTGTGAAATTAAAATGGCTGTACCAGCATAGCCATCGGTTCTATCCTCCCGAAGGCAGGAGTAACCTGACACAGCAAAACGTGAGCCAGGTTTAAGCCACGTCTCCTGGAGGGCAATAACAGATGGCTTGAATTTGGAAATTAATTGCAATAAGTCTGATTTCTTGTTGTTAATGCTCCTACAATTCCACTGAAGGGCTGTCGGAGCCATTTTTGAGCAGAGATAGGAGGGGAATCAAGCTATTGCGGATATTGTTCGGTATGTACTCGGGTTCAAAGCGTGATAGGATGGATGTCAATGCTGCTGCCAAAATCTCCAGCAGGTTATCTTGTGGAGTTACGTCATTGTTCGGTTGCTGAAGAGCACACCCATTGGGAAGAGTTGAAGAGGGAGTTTGAACAAGAGTCCTGTGGGACTGAATGTTGTAACCTACCGAGGCAGCTGGAGAGTGGGGACGGCGAGAACGTGTGACAGTTTTAATGTATGATTGAGACGCACAAGGTGCTGTTTCAATCACTGATGCAGGAGAATTAGGAGACGTTACAGGGGCAAAAAGAGTCCTGGCAGCTTCAGAGTAAGGTTTCCTTTGAGTTTGAGGGAATCTAATTGATGCCTCTTGGAATGAGAGATTCTCTTGACTCATGACAATTTTTATTGATTTTTGTCTATGCAGCTCTGGACAAGTGGGTGAATTTGCTACATGTGCTCCCGAGCAATGTAGGCAGGAAGGATTGGAAACATTGCATGAGTCTCCTTGATGAGGCTGCGCGCATTTAAAACAGCGCGGTTTGGATCGACACTGTGTTTTGATGTGTCCAAAACGACAACAATTTTGGCATTGAATGGTTGGTAGCAAATAATTTTCTATAGGAATTGCTGAGTGGTAGCTGAACACTCTAGGGGGGATAGTTTGACCTGCAAATGTCAATACAACACTTTGTGTTGGGATCCAGCTGGGAGCGCCATCATTAAACGTTTTTCTATTTAACCTGCGAGCACGAACTACAGGGCCATATCCATCAGGAACTTCTACCGAGGTAACCAGTTCTTCCATAGAGAAGTCAACTGGAATGCCTCTGGCCAAGCCCATTCGGGATATATTGAATGCTGGGATTGAGGCAGAGTATTTACCTAGGCCGAGTGATGGATGTTCAAGAAAAACATTTGCAGATTCAGCGTTTTTAAATTCGACTGATACTCGGTTGCGACCAACATTTTTCACTCCGTCTGGCTTTATATTTTTTATACCATTTTTGAATAAATACTGACCGAATTTCAATGATCGAATTGTGGATCCAGCTGAGGGATCCTCCTCCGTGCGAGAAACTTGAACTATATAGGGACCTTTGTCTACAATGGGGTCATATGTTTTCTTCTCCGCAAATGATGGGAGTGCAAACACTGTCTGAATGGATGCAGAAGCCTGAGCTGGGTCCACGATCGTTTTTTTGGGTGCTGATCCTACGCGCTGGTCTACAGCTCTCTTGCGAGGGTTAACATTAGACTCTGGCAATAAGGGTGAACATGACACCTCCATATCATCAGGAGGGTCAGGAGGTTTGGGGTCCCCCATGACTGATCACAGGGGAAAACAGCACAAAACACTTACTTACCTTTACCAGTAAACACAAACACAAGCTTGCTACGTGGTTTAGGAGCCCAAAGGGCAAATTTCGTCACTTTTTACTGTGCAAAAACTAATTGGTATCAAAACACCCAAAAACACGTGTGACCCCAATCACTCTGACAGCAGAAAAAAAAACTTGTTATTTCATACATGCATTGAAATACTGTGTTATAATTGAATTAGTTATAATAATTGAACATCTAATTACAGGACAAGCCACTTTCACTATTGGATCTTTTATGTAGGCTGGGTAAAGACGTCTTTCTTTCTTCCTTACACAACTGGTTAAATGACTCATAGTGGATCTTAGCCTCTGACCAAATTGCCAGTTATCTCTGTCCGGTGCGAAGTAACCAATCATCGTCATCTTTGTTAGGAATGAAGTGCCGAAGCAGCTGGGTTCCTGCCTGGGTAGTACGAGAGCGCTAGTCACGCGTTTTAAATGTTAAAAGTCGCGACTATACACGAATTGTCAAATTGTCACAAACACGTTGTTATGGTACTGCCTAGGCCACCCAGTCTTTTCTTTCTGCAGCGCTCGTGGCCTAGTGCAACTGAGTGATTGGAATCAATCACTTGGGTTAAACAATAACAGGCGCGGTTAGGTACTGAATGGGTGACCATCCCGTGACTACCGCTAGAGGCATTTTGTCCGAGCGTTTTCAAGAGGAAGCCCGCCTAAAGACGAAAGTTTTTGACATTATACATACTAAAGATTTTTATATGATCTAACAGGATCAACGTACGCTGCTTTTTTTAAAAATATTTCCGCAATATTATGGTCATCACTTGAGTGAAGCAACAACAGGCGCGGTCAGGTGCAGGATGGGTGACCGTCCCGTGACTACCGCTAGTGGCATTTTTTCCGAGCGCTTCCGTGCTTCGTAAGGCACGTTAAGCCGTTGGTGACGGCTGCCATGTAATGGCAGTCGTTAAGCCATGTCAGAGGCCTGGTGGGCGGCTTGATAACTTCTGACAGTAAGGCCCGCCACTGTCTTACAATCCTCCAGCAACCCGGACTTGGCCCCCGTGGTGGAGTATGGCCTAACCTTCCTCTGATGCAGGAAGAGACCCGTGCCCCAGCAGTGGCGACATGCATGGGTTGATTGGTCATCACTATGCCTGCCTTTCAAATAAATAATTTTTAACTGCTTTTGTTAAATACGTAGCGGTAGGGAACCATCAGGACGCGAGCCCGACTCTCACTTGATTTTTTTAAACACAATCCATGTTCAAAATTTAACATTGCAATAAACACGAATCTCCTTCACTTTCGAAGAATTTGAACCACTTCCCCTAACTGTGGCTATTTTAGCGTGCATTGCAATGCCAAGGTCTCTTGCAGACACTCGTATCGCTTTGCAAATGCAAATGAGCTTTGTTGTGTGATTAATTCTTTGTATGTTTATTTACTGTGATTAGTTACGTTACGTATGTGTCATTAGGTGATTTGTTGTAAAGAATTGCTGGTGATGGATTTTATAATATTTCAAACTAATTTTTTTATTTAAGTCAATGCTTTGTATGTCCCCACTGCTGGGTCACGGGTCTCTTCCTGCATCGCAGGAAGATTAGGCCATACTCCACCACGGGGCCAAGTACGGGTTGGTGGAGGACTGTAAGACAGTGGCGGGCCTTACTGTCAGAAGTTACGAAGCCGCCCATAAGGCCTCTGACGTGGCTTAACGACTGTGATTACATGACAGCCGGCACCATCGGCTTAATCTGCCTTGCGAAGCACGGAAAGGTTATCCTTACAGGACTAAAAACCTTTACGTATGATGATAATAATAATAAAATTTTACTGAGAGTAATAAAAGTCCAAATAATACATAATAGGAGATAACATCACAATGCATGTTAAACAGAACCAGAATCAGCACAAAAATTATTATCAAGAAATTATTTCGATACGTGTAATAAAAAAGTACGCGAGGCATAACATTCTTCTGATAATCCTGGACATTGACATTTCTGAGTACGTCATCATCAACCTTTAGGATGTGTCATCACAGGCCACTTAGAAAGAGATTACACCCGCTAATGGCTGTATGAATCCATTACTGGGTGATTTATTCTGTGGAATATAGATTATTGTACTTACTTTGTCTGCGAATTGTTTATTGAAATTGTTGTGAAACTTACCTTAATGTGATAGCTAGTATTTTCGCAGGTGCGATGCTTTTCCGCATGTTGGTGTCGTGGTGCTTTAATCCAGCATATAATAGAGCATGTAGTTCCCAAAACGTACCTATACTTAAACGAAAATGTGTGAAAATTTTTTTAGAATGGTTTAGAAGATTATCGAAATGTTCGTTGCATTTGTGTACATTCGTTAAAACTGGATGTATCCAATAACTACGGTTTCGTCTTCTACGACGTCTTTTTATCAAAAGTAGCGCAATGAAACCTTCTTCGTCAGAGTCCATTATGATACTGCACGCCACGCAAGGGTTAAAAAAGTAGCAGCCACCGACTGCAAGTGTCGACCACCGGCCACAAGTGGCTGTCGCGCGCTTCAGCTACCTTTGTAGCCGCTTCTAGCTTCTCGTGGCGGCGTTTGTGGCTGTCGCGTGTGGCCCGTGTGCGGCGACACTGTGTATTCACCCTGCATCTAAGGGGACGTCATTAATTACGCGCAAGCAAAACGGGACGGTTCAGCCGAATCTCACTACGAAAAAGTTTGATCAAACAAAGGTGCCTAAAACGCTTCAATTACAGTTATGGGCGAGGGAGAATGTTCTCGCAGACGCAGAACTTAAAATTGGGAAAATTGTGAATAACTTTTATTGAAGTAATTTGGAAGAAGAAGACATACATCTATTTGCAACAGTATGGTCACACACAAACGTACAATGAATTAGATTTTTTTTTATGTAAACGTCCTACTGCAGGGCATAGGCCTTCTCTCAGAGAGAGAGAGAGTATGCGCTTAATTACCACGGGTGCCCTTCACGGATTGATAATTTGTAGCGCTGAGGTGTTTGCACACCTCAGACATAGGACTTGAAAAAAAATGATATACATTAATGGATAGATGCTAGATAGGTAAGTCGCGACGTGTCTGCTGCTGCAAAAGGTAGATAGCTCATAAGTGTGCTAAGGGCTTAAGCACTCGGGTTTTCAGTTAGCGCCAGATGTCAAACAAGCGTTTCAATTTAAAGCACACTTACATAGGGAATAACTGAGCGGAATTCATAAATACCATTTTTAATTTCTGTCACGCTAGAGCATTCCATAGCTAGAATATTGTCCCCGTCTCATCTCTACACGGGTACAGTAGACACCACATCGATCCTTGTATACGTGCGCTCTTCTCAGCAGACGCTAGCGAAAGCTAGACTTTGCAACAAAAACGTGCTTGACATAACAACGGGCCAGCGACGTGCGAACGGCGCGATTGTAATCTGAAGTAATCCCTTAGGCGCTAACTACCGCCACCAATGGATAAAAATCATATCTTCCTTTGTAACGCGTCTTTGGAAAAAGTTAACATAAAAAAAAAACATAAATATTATTTATGTACTTACTAGCTGTCCCGGCGAACTTCGTACCGCCTTTCGTAATATCTCCATATTTTCTCACCATTTCTTCCTGGAGTTCCATAAAAATAAAAAATAAACCAAAAATAAGCCAAATCAGTCCAGCCGTTCTCTAGTTTTAGTGAGACTAACTAACAGCAATCTATTTTTATATATAAGATTTTTATGGCAGGGAAATCAACAGCGAAATCAGTAACAAAAAAACTTAACATCCCTACTTAATATTATAAATGCGAAAGTAACTCTGTCTGTCTGTCTGTCTGTCTGTCTGTCTGTCTGTCTGTCTGTCTGTCTGTCTGTCTGTCTGTCTGTCTGTCTGTCTGTCTGTCTGTCTGTCTGTCTGTCTGTCTGTCTGTCTGTCTGTCTGTCTGTCTGTCTGTCTGTCTGTCTGTCTGTCTGTCTGTCTGTCTGTCTGTCTGTCTGTCTGTCTGTCTGTCTGTCTGTCTGTCTGTCTGTCTGTCTGTCTGTCTGTCTGTCTGTCTGTCTGTCTGTCTGTCTGTCTGTCTGTCTGTCTGTCTGTCTGTCTGTCTGTCTGTCTGTCTGTCTGTCTGTCTGTCTGTCTGTCTGTCTGTCTGTCTGTCTGTCTGTCTGTCTGTCTGTCTGTCTGTCTGTCTGTCTGTCTGTCTGTCTGTCTGTCTGTCTGTCTGTCTGTCTGTCTGTCTGTCTGTCTGTCTGTCTGTCTGTCTGTCTGTCTGTCTGTCTGTCTGTCTGTCTGTCTGTCTGTCTGTCTGTCTGTCTGTCTGTCTGTCTGTCTGTCTGTCTGTCTGTCTGTCTGTCTGTCTGTCTGTCTGTCTGTCTGTCTGTCTGTCTGTCTGTCTGTCTGTCTGTCTGTCTGTCTGTCTGTCTGTCTGTCTGTCTGTCTGTCTGTCTGTCTGTCTGTCTGTCTGTCTGTCTGTCTGTCTGTCTGTCTGTCTGTCTGTCTGTCTGTCTGTCTGTCTGTCTGTCTGTCTGTCTGTCTGTCTGTCTGTCTGTCTGTCTGTCTGTCTGTCTGTCTGTCTGTCTGTCTGTCTGTCTGTCTGTCTGTCTGTCTGTCTGGCGGTCGGGCGGTCGGGCGGTCGGGCGGTCGGGCGGTCGGGCGGTCGGGCGGTCGGGCGGTCGGGCGGTCGGGCGGTCGGGCGGTCGGGCGGTCGGGCGGTCGGGCGGTCGGGCGGTCGGGCGGTCGGGCGGTCGGGCGGTCGGGCGGTCGGGCGGTCGGGCGGTCGGGCGGTCGGGCGGTCGGGCGGTCGGGCGGTCGGGCGGTCGGGCGGTCGGGCGGTCGGGCGGTCGGGCGGTCGGGCGGTCGGGCGGTCGGGCGGTCGGGCGGTCGGGCGGTCGGGCGGTCGGGCGGTCGGGCGGTCGGGCGGTCGGGCGGTCGGGCGGTCGGGCGGTCGGGCGGTCGGGCGGTCGGGCGGTCGGGCGGTCGGGCGGTCGGGCGGTCGGGCGGTCGGGCGGTCGGGCGGTCGGGCGGTCGGGCGGTCGGGCGGTCGGGCGGTCGGGCGGTCGGGCGGTCGGTCGGTCGGTCGGTCGGTCGGTCGGTCGGTCGGTCGGTCGGTCGGTCGGTCGGTCGGTCGGTCGGTCGGTCGGTCGGTCGGTCGGTCGGTCGGTCGGTCGGTCGGTCGGTCGGTCTGTCTGTCTGTCTGTCACGCTTTTCCGCTTAAACCTCTCAACCGATTTTGATGAAATTTGGCACAGACAATCTTTAGACCCTGAGATAGGACATAGGCTACCTTTTGTTGCGAAAAAAGGGATCAAGAGGTTGAAATAGAGGTTGAAAGTTTGTATGAGATTTATTAATTTTAAAAGATGAAACCTTAAAACTTTATATTTAAGCACTTGATATGAAATAATTAAACATTAGTTCTAGCATTTTTGAAATTTCGACCAGTCAGGGGGTAAAATAAGGGTTGAAAGTTTGTATGGGAGTTCGTCATTTTTGGGGATAAAACCATGAAACTTTATATTTAGAAACTTGATAAGAAATAAAAAAACAATATGTTCTATCGTTTTTGAAATTTAGACCTGTGAGGGGATGAAATAGGGGTTGAAAGTTTCGGAAACCGAAATCCACGCGGACGAAGTCGCGGGCGGCCGCTAGTTTACGATAAATAAGATAGATAGATAATTATTTATTTACACAAGACACACATACGTATGTACAAAGCAACATGGCCAATATTATAGATTTCCACGGAATTAATTACTATAAGATAATATTGTTGTTACAATAACGGAGAGCTAAGCAACTTTTGAACGTTTGACTAAGTGTGAGACCGCCAAAAACAGCGTAAATCGATTAAAGTCCTAGGATACTGAGCTGTATGTTCTAAAAATTGCCATATCAATAAAAATAATATTAAGTTAAAATAGTTATTAAGATTTTTGATATTTACTTTTTGAAAAAAAAAAGTTTTATAAAAAGAGTTATCATTTTATTTCATTGGTGGGTCTAGTTACCATCGAAAAACGCCTTAATCAAAAACTTAAATTCTTAATTTTATAATCGGTTAAAGCCTAATTTTTTTACAATAATTTTAAAAGTAAGAATGAATGACAGACATCGTATTAAAATCCGATTTGGCATCCTTCCATTACGGAACCCTACAAAAGTAGGTAGCGCATCGCCAAGTACGTCAATAATGTACAAACTGGAGAGAAACTTAAAGTATTAGCGTAAGGACAATTAATGTGGATATTTTTGTGAATTATCACAACTATGCCGCTGTTAATGTTTGAGTTTGCGACCACTAATTGCCTCTGCCATTAACCTCAATTGAGTGTGAATGCACTTAGCCCCTGTTTCCGCATTCAAACCGCATTCTACGAAGGCGAAATTCACGCAGAACTGCAGTTTCAAGATGGAATAAATCATGGTGTGAAGGAGCATGCATAAAATTTTCTCGAGCGGCTGTGAAGCACAATGATGCTTTCTTTATATTATTGTGAATGTGTTAATTCTCATTTTGAGTGAAGTAGGCCTGTTTTCACGTATTGTGTTACTTTCAGACAAAAGTTTTTTCTTATAAGAGAATAGGAATAGTAAATAAGTTGGGAACTTATTTGTCTATAGTTTTGGACGACTTGCTGTGAAGTTTGGCAATTGTGACAAGACGATTTGCGTTTAGAGTTGACTGTACAGTGGTTGTTAAAATATCATTAGACAGGATCACTCTCGAAAGATTGTTATTGTTAATAGGTTTTGCAGAAGAAAATTGCTTGCGATAAAGAAAAAACTTTAAAGAAAAGATTCAAGATATTTTCGTTCTTGATTCTTTTTTTAAAGTACAAAGGCGAATTTAATGCTAAGATAAGATTAGAATATTCTTTATTGTACACACCAGAAAACAATCGGAGACCACAGTTGTAGAAAAAGAGCAAACTTTAACGAAATTCGATTATGTGAAGGGAATATTACTACTCCCAATTGACTATTATGTTGATCAAGCGGTTAAAAGTTTTATTACTATGCCATAGGTAGTTTGTTCGATTCCCGCGGAAATGCTGGCGGAGTAGTTTGATTTGTACAAGTAGCTTCAGACGGGGAGCTTTTTCCTTTTTTTGATATTTCGTACTGAAATCTGGATTAAAAAGTACAGCATAATTTTTCTTCAAAACACGGTTAGTATCGAATCTCTTTGTAAACAAGAGGCTCGACTAGAATAGGTACTCGACAAAGCCTTCAGCACAAAATGGAAACAACATTGCTTGACGATTAAAAATGACTCGCGAATTTTGTGCTCGAATTTTAGGATTACGTTATTCATCTTTGAATCTCTGACAGGGCTTACTCTGAGTTGTCTAAACTGTTTCGAGGTTACCTAACCTCTTGTTAGGTACTTAATAATTGTACTTTTAACATTCGTAAAACTCAATGAACAGCGGCGCCTACATCATTTCATACAGCGGGAATCTTAGTTAGATAGGAGTGGTTTATTTTTTCAAAAACCAACTTCATGAAAGGCAGAGTTTCGCAGTAAATAAAATAAATCAATATATATTTATGGACATATTACACAGATCTCGTTAGCCCCATACTAAGTACAACTAAAATGACTTGTGTTACAGGTGCTAACTCGACGATAGATTTAATACAATAAATACATAGATAACATCCAAGACCCGTGACAAACTAGAAAAGTTAGTATCCTAGTTTGACCCGGTCGGGGATCGAACCCGAGACCTTCGGTTGTACAGTGAGCGTGCCAAACCGCTGCGCCACTGAGGCGTCTCAGGTCCTCTATTAGATATATTTATTTATGTATGTTCAACGATAATTCCTTACCACGTTATCGAATTTCATTGATTTAACTTCTCGTCACGCGAAAAACATTCTCTGCTGCCCGTCACTAGTCAAGAATAGACCTGGAGCCTAATAAGTCGTTTGTTTCCAGGTGTCGAGCCGTACCCTTGTTCAATAGCAGACGCGATGGCGCTGGTCACCCATTGAGGGGCGCTTGCACCGACCGAGACATGAAAAGGACCCCGCAGACATGGACGGCGTGAAGAAAATACACTCGGGCACGCTGTATCGGTAAGTGCACTCGTATTTAGCAAAGTACAAGCCTAGTGTCATGATTTTGCATGATATATCTAATATTATACGTAAGTATTCGAACAAAGTTGGTAAAAACCAATTGCAATACAATTCCACCAAACTGCGATCTCCAACCCGCATGCCCAGCGTGGGGATTATGGGCATTACCGCCTAATGATGGCACAACCTTGCTCTCATTAGGGGAAGGCTATGTCCAGCAGTGGACTAATATAGCCTGAAGAAGAAGAAGAAGGTAAAAACCTATTTAGAGGCTAAAAATTCCACCCATGCCGGATTCGAACCCGCGACCTCTGGCTATCCGTGCCAGCGCTCTTTCCAACTGAGCTAATGGGCGACTCATTGGCATCAGTGAAATTTCGAACCTCTACACCGTTCTCTATATTACTTCCAGGCAGCGACATCTGGTTGAAGTAATTTGCATCACTTGCAGCCCCGAGTACCTACTTTTGCAGTTAGGTTTTACATCGGAATGATATCGCTGTACTCACATGATCATCATGATCATACTATTTTTATTTTTAATGCACTAACCCGTGCTAAGGACAATTTTAAAAACCTATTTGGAGGCTAAAATTACTTCAGCCAGATGTCGCTGCTTGTACGTAATACAGAGAATAGTGTAACGGGGTTCGAAATTTCACTGATGCCGGTTAGTCGCCAATTAGCTCAGTTGGAAAGAGCGCTGGCACGGATAGCCAGAGGTCGGGGGTTCGAATCCCGGCATGGGTGGAATTTTTAGCCTCTAAATAGGTTTTGAAAATTATCCTTAGCACGGGTTAGTAAACCGAGTGGGAAGAAAAGGGAAACCGAGTGGGGTTTCAAAGTGGATTGACGTCGCACGCTAGCGGCGGGCGGGGAGCCATTGCGTTCCCTAATACGTTGCTGATCGGATCTCCTGAACAAACTTCTTATTAATAGTCTTGTCCAGGGACAAGACGAAGCTTATGACCAGTGAGGCCTACACGTCCGGAGGCAGTGTTAATGTCAGGGTGCATCCCACCGAGTTCCTGCATCGATTCTGCTATTATAATTATATCGTAGGGAAAGCGCAGGTGCGAGACGGATTCGCCGTTAATATTAACGCCTCGTCCAGCTCGGTCCACTGTTTTGAAGACTGTAGTTATACAACTTGTGATTTGTATGACGCAAAACCTGAAAACTTTTTCTTCAGAATCGATAAATCAAGCCAGTTACTCTTAGTTGTGATGTGCTTGCGCATACAGAAACAGCGGTTCGGGCGATATTAAATCGTAGTTCTACATACAAGGTATGCCTATTTTATTTAACACATGTTTTTAAGCAATGAATACCAGACAGTGTCACTACAAAATAGACGACCGTTAAGTGACTCGCGTGTCGATTCGTGGGTTCCCTACCACCTTTTACTTTTTTTTAAATATGTAAAGTATTTAGCAGATCCAATCGCGCTTGGTCGTTTTTATTATTTGTCGTTAATACCTATATATAATAAGTCACACAATCACGCCAAATTTGATGTTGTATTTATTGCCGTTTTTTACGATAGAGCATAAATGTTTGTTGTTTAGAAACAAAGTATCAAATCTCTTCCGGGGCACTCGCTGAAATTGGCTAAGCTACCACGGACAATCAATCCCAGAAAACACTTCTCGCCAAACAGTGTAGTGAATATTTGGAATAAACTACCAGAGAAAGTAATCAGTGCCCCTTCAGAGAACTCATTTAAAACAGCCTAGATGTACAATTCCATCAAACTGCGATCCGCAACCCGCGCTATGGCGCTCATTAGGGGAGGGCTATGTCCAGAAGTGGACTAATATAGCCTGAAGAAGAAGATGAACATTTAACAAGCTTACCAGCTTAAAGCTGCTTGTGTATTAATTAACAACAATAATAAGATCCTGAGGGAAGGAAGTATTTGTGAAACACTGTCCCCGCTTATTCGGCCAAAATGGGGGAGGGTATGCTATGTTATAGAGATGCCAGTTGTGATTCTTTTAGCTCGCTTAGCATGGTCTTCATATCGATCGAAGTGGTCTAACTTGGAATACTGAAGAAACAGTTTTAAAGTTTTGCTTTACTATCAGAAACTACTGGAAGACTTTGAAATAAATAAACATGAATTTTTAAAATGTCAAAAGACTTGTCCTTAATAAGACGATTATAGATATTATGGGAGCTAATATTTAACTTTTCCACTGTATGGACTCGTCCGAATTGTCAATAACATACATGTTTTGACGGAAACTTCTAAATGTATAACCCGGTTCAGTGCACACTTACGGAATAGGAGGGCAGGACCTTTTTTCTTTCTTTTTAAGGCTCCACGGTCCACAAAGAATCCTTATAGTTTCACGCGTCCGTTTGTTCATTTGTCTGTCTGTCCGCCGCTTAGCACAGAGACGATAAGTACTAGGAAGCTCTAATTCAGTATAAATATACATATAAATGATGACGACGGAACGGTAATCATCTATATCTATAATCAGCCCATATCAACCCACCGCTGGGCATAGGCCTGGATTAGCACTTAGGCTACGTTTTACTGCTCTTATTCCCATGGGAAAATCAATAAACCTCGGGTAACACCGCGAGGCAGAGCTAGTAAAAAATAAATTTAAGTAACCTCCCTTACGCCGAAATTAAGGATGCAATGTTTTTCCTCCGTAATAGTGTGGGGTATTGTTGGATTCTTCTTCTTCGGGCTATATTATGTAGTCCACTGCTGGACTACATAATAATATAATCGTTGGATTGGTCGTTTAAAAAATATTGTGAGTGCAGGAATTGTATATTTCATTACAAGTGCGGAAAGGCTGTCATTGCAAAGAGTTCCGACAAATGTCTACCAGAGTCGAGTCGCAGCCGAAGGCGAGGGTTGACAGTCTGAACAAGTTGCAATGACGGTTCCGCACGTGTACTGAACGACTATTTTTAATACAGTTGCGAAAAAAATAAGCAATTTAATAAAGAAAAAATATTTGGAAAGTGGCGCCAACCGTAAAAGAATATAAGCAGAGATTTTTTTTTCTTCACCCATTCTGGTAGGCAAAGGGAACTATGCTCATACAGCCAAGTCTTCAGTAGAATTTTGTTATGAAATGAAAATGAAATTTAATGAGATGGAATGAAACCTAACCTAACTCATTCAATCAAATCATTAAATCTGATATTGAAACAAATCTTCTTTTTAGAAATATACGTATTTGCATGAATCGTAAAAACTTCATGGTTGGTTTTTCTTTTCAATAGACATTATTTATTTTTGTATCTATTTCTCCTCGGCAAATTCTCCAATTTGAGGTTGCCTGGAAGAAATCGCTTTTAGCAATAAGGCCGCCAATTGTATTTAATCTTTTGTATCTTCCGTTTCTGTAACTATTTTTCCGGTATACAATAAAGAATATTCTTATCTTATTTTGACAGTCGGGAAAGAGAACGCACGAGTTCGGGAAAGGTAAAAAAAAAAGCACGTGTATGTAAAAGCCCACATCCCGAACGCTATACGTCCCTGCAATACACCACTTTTTGAGCAACCGTATTAAAATTCTATTTTTCGATTTAGATCTACAGGGAACAAAGTAGAAAGTGCCTACCCACTAGCCAAAGACTACCAGCCTTCGGAGGTAAAGGAACTTCCGATTTATCACGGCAAACCCTTGATCGGAACTAACTCCGAATTTCCACTGTGGTATTAAATCCCGCGTATTTCTGCCGAATTGAAATACTCGTACCAACTAGGTAGCTGAATTACCGGCGAATTTCCGGTTACGCAGCTCAGCTATGTAACGGCTCAAATATGCCGCATCTAACGAAGGCACAGTACCTCTACCATTGGCCCATGTAACCGATTGGTGGATCGCTGAAATATTTATTCATCTGTTCTGTCTTCTTTGACTCTTACCAGAGTATAGGTTCGCGATCAGCACCATCACTTCCAACGGTAATTTGTGACAGCCCTCACTTCAGGCTAGCTAATGTGTGATTGGAATCAATCACTTGGGTTAAGCAACAACAGGCGCGGTCTGGTACTGGATGGGAACCATCCCGCTAATGGCATTTTTCCGAAGGTTTCCGTGCTTCGCAAGGCACTTTAAGCCGTTGGTGCTGGCTGTCATTTAATGGCAGTTGTTAAGCCATGTCAGAGGCCTTAGGGCGGCTTGATAACTTCTGACAGTAAGGCGCGCCACTGTCTTACAATCCTCCACCAACCTGGACTGGGCCCCCATTGTGGAGTATGGCCTAACCTTCCTGCGATGCAGGAAGAGACCCGTGCCCCAGCAGTGGGGACATACAAGGGTTGATACCATATGAAACGTCGTGAATGTAAACGTTTATATATCATCATCATTAGTGATTTGATGCCCACTGCAGGACATAGGCCTCCCAAGCTTCACGGTCTTCTGCCGTCCGCATCCAGCGACTCCTCGCCACCGTAACCAGGTCGACAGACCATCTGGTGTAGGGCCTGCCCGCGCTGTGTCGTACGGTCCATGGTCGACAGATCAAGACTTTTTCGCCCCGACGGCCATTTAACGGGCTTATGCATATATAAAAACGCTTCTTGCAAACTTTGGTGGGACTACCAGCTCCAGGTCAACTTACCACCGCTAGAATCTACAGTTAAAAAGCAGCCGACAGACAGTGTGGTAATCAGGATAAAATCGATTATACGTGACATATCTCTCCTGCCACTGTTGCATACTACAGTAGTCAACTGTATCACTCTGGTGAACCCTGGTGCATTACTGTTGGTGAGCGATCGGAAGGTCATTCGCAGAATGGTCTGACGGATGAAAATAGAACAGTCGTGCATTTGATGCTTCGCTTTTGTCGTTTGAGGTAAACTAATGCACGGCTTTATTGATGTCGAGGTGATTCAAATTTGTAGAGATTTTCATGTTGCAGTGAACCTGTAATATTGGTCTTGAAATTTATCGCGATTTCACCATATGTTTGGCAAGACGCGTGGCTCAATTAAATGAGTGTTGAGCCTTTCCTTCTTGGTAAAAGATAAAAAATTCTTCGCTTGTCTTGTCTAATATTAAAATTGTAAAATGTAAAATGAAACGAGTAAATATCCGTGCAAATACAGTATTTATTTTGTCTAATATTTTTCTCATCCGTGAAGGCGCGTAAGGTCAAACAACATAAAGGATGTGTAACTCTACGTTGTAAGTCTTAACCATGATATTGTAACATGTAGTGTGATGTTACTAATCTGTGGTGTGATGCAATGAATAAAATAAGATGTATAAATAATCCTCAAATCAAAAAGACAATACGTTACAATTGTTTTTAATCAGATCGTGACAAATGACAAACCCTGGTATCCTATCCCTTCGGGAAAAAAGGGTGAGTTTAGGTAAAAAAAAAACTATTTGGCGAGCACATGTCAACTCTGCGCGCGCACTACAAACTCCATCATTCCTGCATCGCGCAATGAAAGTGTTTCTATGACATACCATAAATACATATAACGTCCGTCCGACTAACTACAGTTGGACCGGCCGGCGGCCGTCCCCAGGCATACGATCTGCCTGGCGGGAAATTTCCCTTTATAGTGGAAGAGCACGATCACCCGCTCTTCCCTATAAGTAAAGTAAAAAGTCATCCGGGACCACGGCACCTGAAAAAGTGCCGAAACGTTGGAAAAATGTAATAAACGAGCATAAATCCGTATAAAAACAGTTTTAATAAAGTAAAAAGTATTTATTAGTTGAAAAGAAATTACAAATATGTTAGGTCGTTGGCTCCCACACTAGTCTTAACCTGTGTTGTGGATGCCGTTTCACTTAATAATAGCCTACATAAAGAATTTCAATAGAAAGAAAGTGTAGTCAAATAAGGAACTGAAATGTTAATAAGTACATACTTATTATTAAATATATTTATGACAGTAATATCCCACCAAAAACATTATGAAAAACTAGCCAAGTCTCGTTGGAGATGCTCGTTTATCTCTAAAAAGTAATGAAATCTAGATAAAGTAGTGCCAAGTTTCAGCTTTCTGAGTTTATGGGAAGTACTAGTTCTATTTTGATGATCATCTGATCAGAGTGTTGTAAATGCGAAACTTTGCTTTCGCTTAACTTCGGAACTAAATTACCTACAGACTTGAAATTTTGGATTTTAAATATGTGATTATAGCTTACTGGATGACATAAATTTCTGCTTTCTGATCTTATCCAGAGTTTCTCAAATAGGGGCCTGAAAATGCGGCGAAATGGTTCCACTAAAGATAGTACGGCTGTGTTTGCTTCGCGCTTGACTTGGCGGTGTCACTGCCGGTGCCCCCTGATTCCTGTGATGTTCATGGATGTTCATAATTAGCCTATGATCTATTCTCAGGGTTACCAAATATACAATAATTTCGTTACGGAGGAGTTCAATAGTAAACACAAGATTTTTATATATTAGATTATTTATTCGTGCGATTATGTATTCATACATAGGTGTATTAAAAATGCTCTTACGTATACCGGCAGTCCCCAAACTATGAGACTGGAAGCTGGCGCTCCACTAGACAATCTATATCTAACCGAAACAGTTGCCAGTCAGTATATCTATGAAAACATTTTGTACGTTAGGAAAAATATCAGTAACTTTAAAACTGTAGGTAGCCAACACAATGTAAATACTAGAAATAAACATTTCCTTCATGTATACGCTTCTATAATAAAATCGCTGAAGATATATTAAACTTGCCTGAATCGCAGTTCAAAAATATGTTTAGCACACATTATAACATAAAGGATTATCTAGATGACGATGAGGTCTGGAATTAAAGCCAGTACAATGTATGAGTTCTATGTTTTATAATAATTATGCAAACTATGTTAATGAAGGACTTTGAAAAGACTAAGTTTGGAATTTTTTTGTCCATTTTTTCTCCAAAATGATCTAGATTTTGAATTGGACACCTAGTTTGAATTGTAACGTTCATTAAGCCGCAGTTTCTGTGCTACTTTGAATAAAACCTTTTTATTTCATTTCATATCGTCAGCCGCGTATACGATTGCAAGTTGTACAAAATCGTTGCGACAGAAAACCCGGCAATGGATGGTTAATATTTGCCAAATACGCAAACACGGGTGGCCAAGTGAAGCGCCGCCGCCATTTAATCAAACGGGAACATACAAGTACCTTTGATCAGCCGTCCAGAAACCGTCAAACTCGACTACAGGCACTAATTAGCACCAGTTAGTACCACTCTGAATCGACGGGCTTGCTATTAAAAGTCTATGGTTTGATTCTCGGCATCCTTGCACGTAGCCAGGAGCACATAGTTATAAGTTTCCAACTCGGGGAACTTTTGCTAATTGCGGTTGTTGTCCACACTACGAAATACCTATGAGTAGCTTTGAGTACGGAAAAACGTAGTGTAGTATGCAATACTGTGTGTTACGGCTTTTGTTTCATTTTCGTGCGGACAACGCACCTGCCCTGAACTTGACTCAAACTTAGATTGGAGTGAAAACTAAAAAATATCGATCTCTTTTCGTTGTAATGACAACATTCAATGAATCTCCAACACATACTTTGTACAAAGCCTCATCGAAAGCTGATAAATTAAAGCCGTCCTACTAATAAAAGCACTTAAGCTCTCAAACGAAGGATATTTTACGCCGTAACGGACTCTCTCAGCATCCCTTTGACTTTATTGTTTTACTTAATAACAAACCGAAAAAGGAAACAGAGGCTCCTCCCCGCCTCAAGCGCAGCGCAGACCACTTAATCAGTCCGTATTCGTCCACTTAGATAGATAGATAGATAAAAACGTCTATATGTTTCTTCGCACGCACACACACACACACACACACACACACGTATATAACACATAAAAATAGCACAAATAACACGATGAAAAATTTTACAAACATACAAAATTTTACAAAGAAATAAGTACAAACAAATAAACAGAAAATACAAGTTTTGTTATTAAACTGTTATTTTCAGTTTATTTGTTAGTACAAACAAATAAACAGAAAATAACAGTTTGCCGGTGTGGCAACGGGACTCTGACTCAGCATATGCTGGGCACTTTTGCGCATAGACAGCTCTTCTTTCGTCCTTCGCCAACGTCATCTAGCCCTTAACAGCAATCTGGCCCAGAGTGTTTAGTGCGAGTTTTTTAACTACTCGATCGCGTTAACGTAAACTCATATTTCTATGGCATCGAGGAAGCGCCACCTAGCGACAAGTATGAAAATTAAAATTGCTAAGTGCGAGTTGTAATGGTTTACGTTGAGAAGTGAACACGTTTACCAGCCAAAACACGAATATACGCGACAGCGTTTTGCCAGTTCGAACGGTCAACTTACTCATACTCACTACTCAATGCTCGATTAACGCGGTAGTAAAGTAATTTGATTGGATCTTTCAAACTCGCACTAAACACCACCATCGGAATTGTGATCAATAAGTTGAAAAAGATCACCACTCTATTATCGATGCGATGACATGATTATGAAGGCGGCTGGAAAACAGTGGATAAGACTATATTATCTGTATTTTTTTTAATAACTATTTGTGTATTTTTCAAACATTTTAAATAAAAAAAGGTTTCCAGGTTTTTTTCACTTTTCAGTGCAATTACAAATTATCAAAATGTTGTAAAAAATATTTAATATGGCGGACTATTTACTTTAATTTTGTCGTTAATAAAACACATTTCCCGTCTCTGAGTTACCAATCACTTCATTAGTCTTATTCTGCTGACCAAAGTGATAGTTTGCTCATCAACTGGTTTGCATCTAATTTTTATTACCACCCAAATATTTATTTTGTGGCTAATAACTTTCTAGTGCCTCAATATACAAGTCCATCCGGTGCACACTTGTACAAAGTAGTATTTCGGTTGCGTTAAGCTTCTTGTGGTAAGCGTTACAACCTTTACTAGTGGGAGGGCCTTCTATTTCCTTAATATTTTGTAGCTCCAACTAAGCCAGTGTTTTCCGGATAATGAGAAAACTCTTTTCATCTTTTTTGTTTCGTACTTGATTGGGTAATGCGAGCTCTTCGGCTTATTAATAAAGTTATCTCTTTCGTGTTGTAAACTTACAATTGATATGTAAATTGGTGGTCTAATTTCCATGAGAATTGTGCCGGGTCTAATTGAAAAGGCTCGACGATTCTGCGGTCGGCACTCCCAGGATTTTTCTTTATGTAGCCTCGATTGAATCTCACTGCTGGGCGATGACCTCCCCTTCAGCGTTCCCAGTAATCTTCCTAAGATAAGAAGATTAATTTTAAATACTTTCAGTGTACAATAAAGACTTATAATTCGTTCCTTTAGCTCTTCGTGGAGTTTTCTTTCTCGTCGCTGGTATTGTGTTTTATTAAATTTTATCTCGAGTTTTCTAATCTTTCTTCTGTTTATCTGCTTTATACAACTTATCTGGTAAAAGTACAGCTTACTATGTAACTTAGATATTTCAGTTTTTCAAGTATTCTTAAAATTTCTGTTGTGCATTAAAGAGCATTAATGTAATCTAATCATATATCCCACGTGAACGCAAAAATAGCTTTCGTTCCGTGATGGAGAAAAACGTTTAGTCGGTCTGTAAAAGGATTCCGTGGTATTTCGAACAGTCGTCAACTTAATATTTTGTAGTTTCTGCCGTTAGGCTCTTGGCTCTTGTCTGGCTCTTGGCTCAATCCATAACGGTGCGATATTCATATCAGTATCCTGGCAATATTATTTTTTACCGAGCAAGTGTTTATTGCCAATTGCACGGCAGAAATATTTTTTGCTACTGGCATCCACATCGCTGGCCTGCGGGCGATCATTAGGACAACGGTAACAGCCTAACAGCCCTGTAATAGTAATTTATCAAGCGAGCATGTCGACCTGGCTAATTACCACTTGTACCATTTACTACGGCACAGAACGTCGCTTAATTTCTGGATTTTTTTATGTAACCTATAAACGTCCCACTGCAGGGCACAGGCCTTCTCCCAGAGAGAGTCTCGATTTATTTAGCGAATTAAATTAAGGGAGTTCTTACTCCCTTAATTTATTTCTGGTATTGAAGTTATTGCTGGCATTCAATCTTATCGACGACCTCTGTGGCGTAGCGGTAGCGCGTCTGCCTACCATGCAAGAGGTCCCGGGTTCGAATCCCGGCTGGAAACAAAAAAAAGCCCAGGTCTTGGATGTTTACATGTTTGTGATGTCGTTGTTTCTGGTTCCCACGACACAGGGTATCCTAGTGTGGGGCCAGAAGCAATGTATGTGCTTGTATGTAAATGTTATGTTATCATTAGGCTCTGAGGTATTATTAAGTTTAAGACGAGTTTAAAAAAGATGCTCAAAGTTTTTTTCCCGTCGCCTTTTTCTTCACTACAATAAATTAAGACCCGAAGCCAGCGGCTGCAATAGTACATTGACGGCAAATTGTTTACGTTGAAATAAATTATTGATTTCCGATTTTGCCTGATAATTTTTTTGATGTATGCCCAACGTCATTTCTTAAGACGTTGTCCGATTTTATTGTAAGAAAAGGGATACATCAGAGGTGATGCCATATGAATTTGGTCAAGATTTGTTGGCGTCGATCCTTGAGAATTTCATCAACCTCTTCAATTTGCAAAGGCAACTTCCCGGCAGCACGGCACTCAACCAAACCGGGGCAAAGAATGCCAAAGGCGCGACCTACTCTTGAAATTAGTAAACCATAGGCTGTTTTGTTTCACTGGTTGAATCAAGTAAAACCTGAATAAGAATTAATTCGTAGATGTTATACCAGATACGATATCAATATCAACCCTTTAAATGTCCCCACTGTTGGGGCACGGGTCTCTTCCTGTATGGTGGGAAGGTTAGGCCATACTCCACCACGGGGGCCAAGTCCGGGTTGGTGGAGGATTGTAAGACAGGGGCGGGTCTTACTGTCAGAAGTTATCATGCCGCCCATAAAGCCTCTGACATGGCTTTTTTTTTTTTTTTATCTTCCTCGTTTTATTGCAACTGTTAGCTGGAACATTTAGCAATAGTTTTGTTTGAATTTATCCGGGCTTGCAGGGAATGAGGCCACTGTCTCATTCTCTATATAAATTTTTATTGTTTTAGTTGGCTTTCAGCATATCTTGGGGTGCTCTCCTTTTCAGCCTGTTGAAGGTAACTGGGTTTGTCATCAGTTTTGATGCCAGGGCATTTGGGTGGTTACTCAGTCTGTCTCTATACCGTGTAAGGTTGGATTTTATTTCCTGTTCCACTGTAGGCATGTTTAGATCTCGGTGAATGCGCTCGTTTGTGACATACCAAGGAGCGTTTATTATTAATCTTAGTGTTTTGGACTGAAATCTCTGTAATATGTCAGTGTTAGATTTTGCAGCTGTGCCCCAAAGTTGGATACCATAACTCCAGATAGGCTTCAGAATACATTTGTAGATAAGCAGTTTACATTCTAACGACATTTGTGATTTACTGTTGAGGAGCCAGTGAAGGTTTCTGAGTTTCAGACCTAGGGCTTTGCGCTTTGTAAATATATGTTTCCTCCATGTAAGACGTCTATCCAGGTAAATTCCTAGGTATCTGATGTCATCTTCCTGTGGGATATGTTTTCCATTTAGTGTAACTGGAGGACATGTGTCTCTTCTGGTAGTGAAGGTAACCTGAACTGACTTTGTTTCATTTGCTTTGATTCTCCAATCTTTAAGCCAGGAGGCTATTGCGTCTATACTAGATTGGAGTTTTTTAGAGGCATTTATGGGATCAGCATCAGAAGCAAGTACAGCTGTGTCATCTGCAAATGTACCTGTTACGACTTCACTACTGACAGGAAGGTCCGCCGTATACAAGATGTAGAGGACCGGTCCCAGGACGCTTCTCTGAGGCACTCCCGCCAATATAGGGTGTAGGTTTGTCAAATCTTGTCCATGCTTTGCAAGAAAGAATCTGTCACTAAGGTAGGCTTTGAGAAACTGGTAGAAGTTGATGGGGAGTGATACCCTGATTTTGTACAGTAGACCCTGGTGCCAGACTCTGTCAAAAGCCTGTGAAATATCTAGGAATACCGCTGAGCAGTATTCTTTTCTTTCAAAGGTATCGTTTATTTTCTCCACCAGTCTGTGTACTTGTTCAATAGTGCTATGCCTTTGCCTGAATCCAAATTGATGTTCTGGTATCAGATTTCTTTCATAGATAATAGGCATTAGTCTCTTTAGGAATAATGTCTCAAGAAGTTTAGACGCAATTGGCAGCAGGCTTATGGGACGGTATGATTTCACATCATCCACAGGTTTACCAGGCTTCACTACCATGATAATTTGGGCAACTTTCCATTGCATTGGAATGTATGTTCGCTGAAGAATAGCATTGAAGAGATATGTGAGGAAGTAAACTCCCTCCTCAGGTAACTGTTTCAGTGTAGTTGGCGTTATCAGGTCGTATCCAGGAGATTTGTGGTTGACTAGGTTTTTTATTGCTGCAAGTATCTCGCGTTTAGCAAACTTCTGTATCGGGGGATCTAGCTGATATGGTATGGCTAGCGTGTCCGCCACATCCTGTCTCTTAGTAGATCCTTCGTCTGGGTGAGGAATAAACACACGCTCTAGGTGGTTAGCAAATGTATTTGCTTTGTCCATGTCATCATTTGCCCATGTGCCATTTGATTTTCGGATTGGAGGTTGTTGAAGATGGGGATGATTAAGTTTTTTGGTCACTTTCCATAGTGAGTAGTCACTACCTGCTGTGCCATCTAGGCTCCTAAGGTATTTTTGAACGCCTTCATTTCGCACTTCCTCCAATACTGATTTTAGTTTAGCCGTGATGTAGTTAAGATTCTTTTTATTACTGGGATACCTATTTGTTTGCCAGATTTTTCTTAATCTGCGTTTTTCAGCAATCAAGTCTCGAACTTTCTGGGAACATTGAGGAGCTTGTCTTTCTTTGGGTTCCGGAGTAGCTTCCCAACATGATTGTTGTACAGTTTGATTGAAGTGTTCTACAGCGTTATCTATATCTGCATCACTTTGAAGACTAACTTTGGTATCCAGTCTTAGGGAAAGCTGACATGGCTTAACGACTGCCATTTCATGACAGCCGGCACCAACGGCTTAACGTGCCTTGCGAAGCACGGAAGCGCTCGGAAGAATGCCACTGGTGGTAGTCACGAGATGGTCACCCATCCAGTACCTGACCGCGCCTATTGTTGAAATTAATAAATGAATAGTATTTTCTAAGGTTAGCACGAGTACTAGACATAATTAAAACCTGTAAAAGTGCCGAAACGTCGGAAAAATGTAAAGATTTAATAAACGAGTGAAATCCGTATTAAAACAGTTTTAATTAATAAATAAAATGAAATAAAAATGTTTTATTCAAAGTAGCACAGATAGTGCGGCTTAATGAACGTTACAAGTCAAACCAAGTGATTCCAATCACTCGGTTCCGCTAGGCCACGAGCGCTTCACCAGATACCAGATACACTTGTAATTTATCTTTGTACTTCTGTATGTTTCTTCTCGAATTTTTTGATGTGAACTCTATTGGAACGGGAGCCATCAGCACAACGATCCCGTTTTGTTATCGTTTGGATTTCTGGACCGTCCAACTGAAATGACTGACTTTCTTTTATGTCTGCTGATTTCAATTAGGTACTCAGCTCATGAAATTTTCTTCTCCGGTCTGCATGAAATGTTTTAGGAAATCGAAACTCTAATTTCAGGATTTACCTTCTACTTAAAGTACCTTCTCATCATTGGACATTGGTGGTCAACACTGCATTGTTTTCTGCTCCGTAAACAACATAAAGCGATACATTGCTTTACACCACCGCCATTTTGCTTTATATATCCAGTAATGATTAGATCTCATGACTCTTTTTAGGAGGTTTGTATTGATTTGTAATTTTCAACACATACTCAGACACACACACACATACACTTAGCAAATTGTAAATTCACAGACTTTTATTTACGAAGTGTACCTTCTATGTTTCTCTATTCTGTTGGCGGCTGATACAAGTCATGTGCAGCGACAAATATTACGTCTACGCGAGTGATGTTACACTGGCAGCGTGGTGGAACCTGTTGCCATGTGATTTGCCGTTAGTTGTCATGGAAAAAAACTATGACAGCATGGTGCCACTCCGCTGCTCTAGAAATGTCCTCACTGGGCAGAGAAGTTCCGTTTAAGGTGGCCATTCTTAATGCCAAAATCGACTCCTGACTGTTTGGTACCTGGTGTTATGTAGCTTGTTTATAACCACTTGAACACATCAAATGCCTTTGGTCAAAGGCACGTATCACGTGGGGAGATTTAAACAGTTTTAGAAGTGGAGGTCTGCTTATGGTAGCTATTCAGCCCTATAGGGGATCAGCATTTGATTTGCACAGATATAGGCGCCTGTTTAGGGTTCCTTGTCTCCGATCGGGTACCCTCATAAGATCACTTTGAGGTACATCCGTCGGTCTGTTCGTGGAATCAGGCGGTCGGCTTATCAAGACACTTTTTCTCAGGTACAGTTAGAGCTAATTAAAACTGTTTTTACACGGATTTATGCTCGTTTATTACATTTTTACAATTTTCCGACGTTCCGGCACTTTTTCAGGTGCCGTGGTCTCGGATGACTGAGGTGACAGGCGTCTTTTAGAAAGCATTAACGGTTAGTTTACTACCCTCGGCAAAAATTACAAAAGTTAATTATGAAGCTACGTTCCAAAATAGGCAAACCAATTATTTTATATAAAGTCAACAATATTGATTATTAGTAATTGAAGTTAAAATTAAATAAAATTTTTAATGTAGTTTTAATTATGTCTAGTGCTCGTGTTAACCTTAGAAAATACTATACAGTTTGAGCTTTAAATATAAAAAACCGACTAAGTGCGAGTCGGACTCCCGCACCGAGGGTTCCGTACAAATTTGAAGGAAGCTATGTGCGTGTCGTATGTAAATTAAAACCGAACTACGGTGGGATTGAAATTGTTCCCTGAGGAGCAGAGGCTAACAAAAGAGGCTTTGATGGTGTAAACATAGGTAAGTCTGTCAATCCCAAATTGTGGCGAAGGATTGTATGTAGCACTTCTGAAATAATTGTGGGAAATTAAAAGTAAGTAGTATGTACCTAGGCAAAACGTTATATTTAAATATACAATTATGAAAAGATTATAAATTATAAAAATCATATTTTAGATTTTTTTTTTATTAATAGATGTCTATTTGCAAGCCAGTTCTTAATTTATATAAAACCTTTTTTAAGTTACCTACATGGTTTCCGTGTATTGGCGAAAGAGCCTTAAATTTTTAAAGTACACGATAGGCATGAGTTTGTTTTGTTGGAAAAAATCTCCACAAACCTGACATAGGCAGAATCCTAGGGGTGCCAAAAAAGGAATTACATTGAATATATTTGGCCGCTAAAACACGACGGATAGTATGGATGTTCGTATTTTCATACAACTTTTGCCGGCAGCTCCTCGCAAGGTTGTCAAAATAATACTCTAATTTAAAAAACGTATTTAGAGGCTAAAAATTCCACCCATGCCGCGATTCGAACCCGCGACCTCTGGCTATCCGTGCCAGCGCTCTTTCCAACTGAGCCAATGGGCGACTCACCGGCATCAGTGAAATTTTGAACATCTTTACAATATTCTCTGTATTACGCACAGTATTACGTATAGGTTTTTAAAATTGTCCTTAGCACGGGTTAGTGCATTAAAAATAATATTATAATACTGTAATGTCTAAGCATGTTTGAGAAACACTTATTTTTAATTTGAACGCCTCTGACACCTTTAGGCGATGATTCTATATTTACGTTACAAGCTTTAATTTGTAATCACAACTGACGTCACTTCTTTTCTGTCTCACTCTGGCTTATCATTGTAGCATGTCCAAGAGAGGAAAAGTATTATTTTACTTATAAAGGGCGAACATCCTTGAGATTATCCCTAGCAGCGATAAGCCACGCTGCAAGCCTTATGAGCGGCTTGATAACTTCTGACAGTAAGGCCCGCCACTGTTTTACAATCACCACCAACCCGGACTTGGCCCCCGTGGTGGAGTATGGCGTAACCTTTCTGCGATGCAGGAAGAGACCCGTGCAGTAGGGACATACATAGAGTTGATATCAGATTGGTTAGTAGACTACCAATAGTGTCAATTGAACAACCTTACGGAATATTGTGACTAATGAATCACTGAGTTTTCCCCGTCCTTCATGTTGAGAACCACTGCGAGACAGCATAGGGGTCAACAAACTGCAAACTAAACCCTGCCTAAATTCCCCGAATTAATTGTTCACGCAGACAATGAATCCTCGACCTGTTTACGCGCTCCATAATTATTCTCGTTTAAACCGCTTAAAACCAGCTCTCATCTAGTACGTTTAGCGAAAAAACTGTAAGATTATAATTAGGTTCAATAGTGTAGTTAAACGATTTATTTATTTACTAGCTGGCCCGGCGAAATTCGTACCGCCTCATTATTGTTTTTCGTTAGTTTTTATAGTTATTCGGGACAGAAGCAAATCATAGACCATTAAAATCAGTCCAAATTTTTTTAGGTAAAACATCCTTGGGTACAAATAGTGTTACTAAAGCTAAAATATTAATTGATTTAGGAAGAACGTCCTTGTTTAGGAGGGCCGACATAGGCACTAATAACACTTAACATTTCTGCTATTAATCCCAGTGTTGGGCATCGACAACAATAACAGGGGCATCTAAAAAAATTAGAATTAATCCAATAAAAAGAAATGATTAGTACTTAGTAACTACAATAAAATCCATTTAAACTTAAAAACTAATTTGGTTTAAGTACTCTCCAATAAAAATAATTTATAATGTAGTATGCAGATCTGTTTTGTTTGAAGGACTGGGTCATTTTATTTTCGAAATTCCAGAGCGAACCATTGAAACTGTAACTTTGTCAAATTCATTGTAGTTTCTTGATATTGAAATGTGCGGTTAATTTATATTACAGGCAGAGGCAGAACCTAAAACCGAGAGCCTAAAAAGAGATTTCGATAATTCAATAGTCCCCAAAGTTACGAAGTTGATTACGCGACCTGGATTACTCCCTTCTGGTCGTTTTGCTATATTTCGTTGGAGCAGTTTTATGGTAGACTTGCCTTGGGCCGCGGCTTAGAGGATTCGCAATTCGATTTCTAAAGGAAAGTTAACAATGTGTAGCGACGTTTATTTCGGATTAGATTACTATCAGTATTTGGTGAATCAATGGGACCAATAACGAACTGGGCATACAATTTGATTGACATTATTTTCTACTGTATTTAACCTCTTTATCTAACGGTTTGTTTAGATGAAGGCCTGATTTGAGGAAGGTCTCGAATTCACTTGAATAGACTATGCAGTCATTTTTTTTATTTATGTTTGGATAACGCGACACATGTATATACTTTTGTCACGTTGAGTTTCAATACTACGAAATATGTGAGACTAAGAACGTGTATGTATTGTGATACAGTATCGAATTGTACTTTGTATCTTATAAATGTTGTGTAATATGCTGTGGTGCCATCATCATCATCATCATATTCAGCTGGTCGCAGCCCAAAGATGGACATAGGCTTCTCCCAAGACACGCCACTGAGCCCGATCTTCGGCTCTGCTCTTGCAGTGTGGTGTACAATAAGGAAAATTCTTATAAAGCACAGGGGCTGCCATAATTATGGGATATCTCTGCGTAAATAAACATAATTTAAAAACCTATTTAGAGGCTGAAAATTTCACCCATGCCGGGATTCGAACCCGCAACCTCTGGCTATCCGTGCCAGCGCTCTTCCAATTGAGCGCTGGCACGGATAGCCAGAGGTTGCGGGTTCGAATCCCGGCATGGGTGAAATTTTTAGCCTCTAAATAGGTTTTTAAATTTGTCCTTAGCACGGGTTAGTGCATTAAAAATAAAAATAGTATGAACATAATTTGTCACTTGACCCAAAGTCAATAATTTCTTTCCAATTCACGTCCCCTAGTGTTTGTGGGTCAAATTAATAGACCACGCAAGTACGTAATTTAATACATTGATAGAATCGTATCAATTAAAATAAGCATGTTAACTATGCTTCGTTAAATTCTCGTTTGTTTGTCAACACGGCTTTGTAATTGGGTACCCGCATTTTTAACATTATTACATTATTGGTATGATTAATTGTGTAGATTCAACTTGGTTGTTATTTGGAGTAAGGACAACTCCTTGTTTCTCTATTTAAGAATATGAGATTATACGCCAGTTTATTAGGAACCCATATAACCTACCGGTTTTTTCTCTAAAACAGACAGAACTTATTTTTTGATTAGCGCAGTATGAGTATTTTCAGTTTTCTGCACAGTCTATTCAAGCCTTTTTAAATTATAACAAAAAATACATTATTCAAAGGTTAGGTTTGTCCAGAGGTTAGTTTGGTATAGCTCGCTTACCACCGAAAAAAACATTTGACATCTGTTAACCGTAGATTAATCGATTGTCAGTGTACGAGAAACTGAGGGTTAGACTATCAAGTGTAGACCTCGCACGCTTATATTTAGCCGTCGGATTTTTCTCCCACTATTGATCAGTAAGTTATCGAGTCTCCCAACTTTTTCCCAGCCGAGTCTGGAAAGTTATTCTTGTGCCATTCTCTTGATGCATTTCAATAAACTCATCTCCTCGGCTTATCGTTCTCAGAGTGCAACTCAGGAGCGTGATAATTTGAATGGTGAATGTCGAATTATCTATTGCGCGGTGACTGTTTCTGGTGATAAGATTACAATTTGAATGTGCGAAGGTAAACGTTTTGCCGTAACACTTCCGTAAGCGGGGCTAACTGGGAAGATAAAATGTCGTGAAGACTCCTGGGTCGAGTTTCATGAAATAATTTGTAGTTTATTAAGACAACTCGAGGTACAGCAGCGGTGGTAACGCTGGCTTCTCAATCGGAAGGCTGTGGGTTCGTTTCCCGGCATCTACCAATGACTTTGTTTTCTAAGTTATGTACATTTCTAAAGTTATAGTAGCAATACCACTTGCTGCACGGTGAAGGAAAACATCGTGAGGACCCCCCGTGTCTGAAGTCTTAACATTCCTCTACGCTTGCCACGAACAGTGGCCGAACTATAAGGCTAAGTGCAGAAATATCAGGTCTAACGACAATTCGGGGTACATTGCGTAGCAGAGTCTACTTGTTAATCCGTGTGTCAGTAGATTTGTAATGTCATAGTAAACCATGAAATGAATTCAACCATAGACCAGCAAAACCTTTTTGGTCTATGGTTCAAAGAAACAGGCCCCTGAGTGCCTGGGGCCGGTTTCACTCGTGATGACACAGGACCGATTCTCTCCTTCTCTCTCTCATTTTCTCTCTCTTTCTTTCTCTATCTCGTTCTCTCCCCTTCTCACTTTATCTCTCTATCTTTTTATCTCTCTCTCACTTTCTCTCTGTATCACATTCTCTCTCTCTCACACACTCACTTTCTCTCTGGGGAAGGCACTATACATTTTTCTTTATGTAAGCCCTATACATAAACGTCTCACACTTAAAAGGTAATCGATTGAGTCATAAAAATATTGAGCGTTTCCAGGAAGCTTCCTATCGATCTATAATTTTATGATTCCAGTGAACCGTGACCGAAACACACTTCAACAATTTATTTTCCTGTTTAGCTTCGTGATCTAATTAGAGTATAGTGTTTTTTCTTTCTCTATACGTGAGAAAATATTGGCGATGACTTCATTTACATGGGCGATTCTATATATCTTGGACAAAGTCTAAACGAGGAATTTGCATTCAATTGTTTTCTGTGGCATCTCTAGGTTTCTGCCCAAGTCAGCATTGTGAAGTTGGCAATAAGTGTTTTTTCCCCCTTTTTTCTTCAGGTGTGCATTCACTGTTTCAAATGTTGATCGGGTGAGGTCCGGTGACGTCACATTACCTTTCCGATAGGACACTATCTTCTTTCGAGTAGAAAGTGTTGACAGCAATTCGGTCGAAAAATGATGACCTAAATGCTGAGCATTCGTTTTATTTGTGCATTGTATTGTAAATACAATAGAAGACGGCACGAAACAGAAAATTTACCTTTAATTTCAACGTACCTAACGATGGTTGTAGCATAATAGAATAAAAAAAGTACGACCAGACAAATTTAAATTAATCCGGATTAACAGAGTAGCTGCAAAATGGGCACCGAAATTATTTTTTGTAAAGCTGAATATCATATCAAACTTTTATGTGCTTACTGCTGGGGCACGGGTCTCTTCCTGCATCGCAGGAAGGTTAGGCCATACTCCATCACGGGGACCAAGTCCGGGTTGGTGGAGGATTGTAAGACAGTGGCGCGCCTTACTGTCAGAGGTTATCAAGCCGCCCATAAGGTCTCTGACGTGGCTTAACGACTGCCATTACATGACAGCCAGCACCGACGGCTTTACGTGCCCTGCGAAGCACGAAAGCGCTATCCCACCCATCCTGCACGGCTGATTGGGTTCAACTGGCATTGATTCCTATCACTCCGTTAGAGTAGGCTACGAGCACAAAACTGAATGTAGAAAGAATCCTTTAATCTAGTGTCCTCAATGTGTGCGCCGCTGTGCCCCGGGACGCTGTAGAAGTATATAGGTTTGTCACGAGGCAATCCGGTTTTCTCTTCCATGGAAACTAAACTTGTTTTATTGCTATCATTTCTGTACCCTTACTTCGGCTAGTAATTGCGCAGAATGAAACGTAGTACCCTTCATCATCATCAGCCATTTATTTGACTCTCATGGTTTTCCAAGCTTCCCGGTCTTGCCGCCCTCATCCGGTGACTACGCGCCCTAAACTAATTGAAACCTTTCGTTGTTCCAGCAACGGGCCGGTAGAGGGCGCGTACGGGCCGCAGCACAGTCCCGTGTCGCGCTCGGACGCGTCCACCGAGGACGCCGAGCTCTCGGCTGCGCTCGCGCACCAGCATCACCGCGCCATGCAGGTAATGGGTCGCTGGGCGGCGCTACCGTCTCTTGTTTTTCCGTGTTGCCCCGTTAGATGGCGTAGTAGTTATATTAGTTTATATTACTAAATGGTCTATATTATAGAAGTGAAGCTAAATGGCGGGAATGAGTAGTCTTATGAGCGCAGCACAGCCTCGTGACGCTCTCAGACGAGGACGCAGAGCTCAGCTGCGCTGGCAGATCAGCGCGCTATGCAAATAAACTGCCGTTAAGTTGCGCCACCGCCGTTTGTTATTTCGCGTTGCACCGGTTGATGGTGGTGCATGGCGCTATTGAGTAGACTTATACAAGTGAACCTGTACGGCGCTAGCGAGCAGTCTTATAGTAATGGGCCACATCTCAGCCCGGCGCGGCGACGCTTTCAGACGGTCCCACTGAGTAGGTATGCCGAGGTCTCTGCTGCGCTCGCGCATCAGCACCACCATCCAGGTAAACTGTCGGTAGGTGGCGATATCGCAACTTTTTTTAATAACTGTTGCTTCTATGATAAAACTCCGGCGGGATGAAGCTGTATGACGCTAATGAGTAGCCGCAGCCGGACCGCAGATCAGCCCGCTTTAAGGCGCGTCCACAAAGGACGATCTTTTGGCTGACACTATTACAATAGGATAGTCTTTGTCATTTGGTAGTCGTATATTACTGTCCTTGTTTATTTTTCATCCTCTGTACTCGACTCTCTCTTTCCAAAGGCTTTTGAAAGGAAGCGAATAAAATCTAATGTTGATATTTCTCCGTAGGCGGGTGAGTACCCGGTGGGCGGCGCCGGAGTGGACGGCGACTACGGGCAGTACGTGTCGTCGCCGGCGTCCCACTACAGCCATATGGCGCACCTTACCATGGCGCCCTCCCAGAAGTATCCTCACGTGAGTTGGCATCGCTATTGTAGCATCAAT
The DNA here is from genome assembly GCA_934045075.1 of Yponomeuta sedellus. NCBI lineage: Eukaryota > Metazoa > Arthropoda > Insecta > Lepidoptera > Yponomeutidae > Yponomeuta > Yponomeuta sedellus. The sequence continues at coordinate 8,147,160 of OW203746.1, read as the reverse complement.
ACCGCAGGGGGATTGACTACGGGTAAGACACAGATTACCCGTCGCCGGCTTCTCAAATGGCGCCCTAACCATGGCGCCCACTCAGAAGTGCATGTCAGTCGGCATGTTAGTAGCTTTTGTAGCATCAATACCGCTGTCGGAAGGCAGTTAGTGCGTCGCCGGTTTTCCACTTGGCGCCGCTTTAATGGCGCCCTCGCAGAAGTATCCGCTCGTGAGTTGGTACAGCTGCTATACCACAGGCGGGGACGGTGACGTCGGGATATACCTACGTCTCCGGGATTCTTTCGTAGCGCCTACTTGGGCCCTCGTAATATACACATGAGTTCAATTCTAAATTTGGTAGATTAATATAAAAATAAAATAAAAATCCGCCAGCGAAAGTCGGTGACTACGGGCCGGCTTCCCACTTGGCGCCCTCATTATGGCGCCCTCGCTGGTTAGGTATATTTAATTTCCATTATTCCTAACTTGTTTTTTTATGATGTCATTTCGTTTCGTCCACAGCAGGTGATGGACTCGGTGTCGGTGGGCGGGGGTGGCGGCTACGGTAGCGCGAGCGGGGCGGGTCACTACGGTACATACGGCCACTATGGGGCCACGTACGCGCCGCACAGTGCGTATCTGGTCGACCCTCAGCCGCCGCAATATATTGGCCAGGTGAGAACGACTGTCCAATCACTGACGATTTTAAGTTAAGGAAGCCGACGAATCTACTATAGAGTATATTTTAATCTTCAGCGTTATTTTGAAGCGCTCGTGGCCTAGTCGAACCGAGTGATTGGAATTAATTATTCGAGTTAAGTAACAACAGGCGCGATCAGGTGTAGGGTGGGTGACCGTCCCCTGAATACAGCTAGTGGCATTTTTTCGAGCGCTTCCGTGCTTCGCAAGGCACGTTTAGCCGTTGGTGCCGGCTGCCGTGTAATGGCAGTCGTTAAGCCATGTCGGAGGCCTTATGGGCGGCTTGACAACTTCTGATAGTAAGGCCCGCCACTGCCTTCCTCAATCCTTTACCAACACGCACTTGCCCCCGTGCTGGAGTATGGCCTAACCTGCCACGGGCCACGGGTCTCTTCCTGAAGAAGAGATGAAGATACCCGTGGCCCAGCAGTGGGGACACAAAGGTTGCTATCGTTATTTTGAAATGTTTTTTTTATGTAGCCTATAAACCTCCCACTGTAGGGCACAGGTCTTCTCTCTGAGAGAGACTTAGATTAGTTACCACGCTTGCCCACCGTGGCAATTTCAGGCGCTGAGGTATTTGAACACCTTGGTTTTCTCACGATGTTTCACTTCTCCATTAGCGAGTAGTATTGCTACTACGAGTATAACTTCACAAATGTACATAACTTAGAGAACAAAGTCATTGGTACATGCCCGCCCATAACGAGTCCATAATTCTACACACTGGGCTACCGCCGCTTATGAGGATTGTATTATCAAATTCTTATATTATAAATTCTCATATAAATTCTCGTAGCGATCTCTACTGTAGTGTTTTTGTCCGCAGGAGTACGTCGAAGGCGGCGGAAGTGCGTCACCGCGAAGCGCGTCTCCGGGCGCCATGCCGTCTCAACACAACCTGCACTTGCAGCAGAGGTCAGTTTAACTTGACCTTGAAAGTAACAATAGAAAATCGTTACAACCGCCGGGGCGGGTCTGGTACGTAGTTTCGAATGACGCTGTAGCGTAAAACGTTGTGGCGAACGTGGTACGTTGGGGCGAAGAATTATTGAAGCGAAATCCACGAGGTCAAATGACACTGGAGCGACAAAAATTGTCGCGAAAAACTTTCATAGCATGTTACGCTGGGGCGGAAAAATTACTGAAGCGTAAGGAATATTGTCATCCCACCTGGTAGGAGGGCGTCCTGCCGGCAGATGCTGGATGCGGCAAGCTGAAGACAGGGCGCTATGGTGCTCATTAGGGGAGGGTATGTCCAGCAGTGGACTACATAATATAGCCTGAAGAAGAAGATGAAGGGATATTGTCGTGATTCTATGCATCTCTATGAATAAAACAACGAGCCATCTGCTTGACAATTAGTAGGATAATCCAATTAACTCTTTATTTATTTACTAAAAACTTATTTACTTCTGACAGTAAGGCCCGCCACTGTCTTACAATTCTCCACCAACCCGGACATGGCCCTCGTGGTGCAGTATGGGCCTACCTTCCTGCGATCCAGGACGACTCCTGTCCCAGCAATGGGGACCTACAAAGAGTTAATATCTATTTACCAAAAAACATAGCTAATGTTACAGGGAATGACATAAAAAACTTTGTGTAAATGCTCAAGCTCCATTTTCCCACTGCAGGTACGATTCAACGTCTCTGGAGCAGCTGGGGCGGCACTACTGCGTGACGTCACCGCGCGGGGAGTACGCGGCCGACGCGTACGGTTACGCGCACCACTACCCCGCGCAGCACGCCGCGCAGCCCTTTACTGTGAGTCAATCAATCGGTCAAGCAGAGAGTCGTTCAGTCACTCACTCAGTCAGACGTCAGTCAGATGAAGGATCACACTGATAATTTTATTTTATTAAATGATAGGGAAATCTACAGCGAGAGTAGTGACAAAAAAAAACTTAACATTTATGATAAATTTTAACATCTCCAATTACAGGGTTCCACGGGATTGCTTACTATTTTTTCTTATCTTAGAGGCAGAGTATTGTAAGTTTTAAAGGTTTTTACATCATTACCACAAACAAAAGAAATGTTACAAATGACTTTGACTAAAATTTAGTGTTTAAATTGTTGTCCCAGTGTTTCTAAATTAGAAAAAGATAGTCTCATTGTGTGATGTGTGTGTGGTGTGTGCTTATGTGTGTTGTTTTGTGCGCGTGAATGTGTGTTGTATATCTGCGGGTCTTTACTATGTGGAGCCCTACGACCTACGTTCTGAAAGCGAAGCGACGACGAAGCGTCGCATAAGAAATGTAGGCAGTGTGTCGAGACAAATTCAAGCGGCTCATCGCACATTGCGATACGCAGCGCAGGGTCAGTGTGGTTCCGTTTTCACCCATTTATTATTAATAATATTCTTTATTGCATAAACATTTTGCACATAGGTGAGAGATAATGCTAAGTAGGCATTATCTACCAGCTAACCTAAGTTTTGGAGACAAGATTAGCAGGCAGTGCAATATTAAACAATATAAAATTTGCCAATTATATTTATCTTAATGACAGAGCATTCTTGGCCCGCAGGACTCCCAGAATGGCTTGAGCCTGGGCAGCGCGGGCGGACAGTCCATGTACGGGGACGAGGAGGAGCTACAGAAGCAAATGGCGGGCATGGCGTTAGGTGAGGCACTGGATAACACGATTCTTTATTGGTACAACCTGAATTACTTACTTTAATAACTGACAATACTAAACTTTGTATCTGAAATTAAAACTGGATTCTTGCGACTCAAAAATGTATCTGTTTCACGTGTAGATCCGCCTTAAAGGAAAGATGTTTTTATAGCTAGATAAAGGCCATGTTTGGCTTTGTCTTAAAAAGCGATGAATAGTAAAAGACTACAAACATTCTGTTTGCTGAATGTCAATGCGCAATGTAAATTGTAAGCCGCTAACTTCGGGCCGTAGCGTACATAGTGGAGAAAAAGGCAGCGGAACTCAAGAGAAAACTTTTGTCGACAAAAACTAATTTGTCGGAAGAGTCCAGGTTACGCTCTGATTCGATGATCAAGTAAGATAATCCGAATTTAATACAGTAACATTTGATTGTATTTATATTCATACCCCTTAGCGCACGCGGGGGTGGGCTCGCGCGAGGAGGGCGGAGGCCTGCAGTGGCGCGATCCCAACCTGCCCGAGGTCATCGGCTTCCTCAACTCGCCCTCCGATGTGGTGAAGGCCAACGCGGCGGCCTACCTGCAGCATCTCACCTATATGGACGACCCTAACAAGCAGAAGACGAGGAGTCTAGGTAACTATATACTTACAGGATGCGGGGTACAGATCACCAAAGCGGTGATGGCAGGACGAACGTAACATAGATGACTAGAAGAAGTCTTAAGGTCTTATAAATCGCTGTCCTTTATAACACTCAAAAACGCTGTCTAAAATATTTTGTGATGTTTAACAAGGAAAACATGCAACCACAGATTAAATAGATTGCCTCTAGGAGTGCTTTAGAGAAATACTGTAAATGTCTACAATATAATCAGTCTATCTCTACCAGCTCCTGAACCTACCAGTTCTTTTTATCTTCGTGCCATCTTGCATGGTCACTATGGATGGAAAATATACATTATTATGTCTATTTCCTTATAAATGTACACAGCCTTCTCATAAACTAGGAACAATTACTTCAAAACTAGATACATGCAAGCAAAATATAGGTATAAATACTAATTACTTTTAACTTTAAACCCGCGTGTTGTAATTTACTTAATGTAATAAAGAATTTCAATAAAATGATACGAAAAGAAACTTCGTGTTTGCATGCAACGACTAACGAATGTTCATGAAGCTAATCTTAGCTGTCAAGATCGGAGAAAATTGCAGTCCCTGGTCTCGGCCTACCCCCTTGCGATGCAGGCGTAAGGTTATGTTGTATATATATTTTTCATTTAAACTTGTTTTAGTGTTACCTGTAGCTTGTCGAGTTTCGTATCTTACTTAAAAATGTGCGTATGCCGTACTGAACTAAGTTGCCTTGTCTCCCCGCCAGGTGGCATCCCGCCGTTGGTCCGACTCGTCTCTCACGAGAACCCCGAGGTCTGCCGCAACGCGTGCGGCGCGCTACGGAACCTCTCCTACGGCCGCCAGAATGATGAAAACAAGCGCGCCATTAGGGACGCCGGCGGCATTCCGGCGCTGATGGCCTTGCTCTGTCACGCCACTGACATGGAGGTAGGATACAAACTATATTTACCACTTACGACACACTCAGAGGGAACGACGAAAACATGCGCGCCATTATGGACGCCGGTGGCATTCCGGCGCGGATGGCCTTGCTCTGTCACGCCACTGACATGGAGGTAGCGAACAAACGACTTGTACGTAATACGTACAATGTCGTTTGTTCATAATATGAAAGTTCGAACCTCTTTACAATACTGTCTATTGCAAAGAGGTATGAAATTTCACTGATGCCGATGAGTCGCCCAATAGCTCAGCTGGAAGAGCGCTTGCACGGTTAGGTTCGAGTCTCGGCATAGGTGGAATTTTTAGCCTCTAAATAGGTTTTTAAAACGACATTTACCACTTATAACACAGTCAGATAGTACTACAAAAACATGCGCGCCATTATGGATGCCGGTGGCATTCCGGCGCTGGTGGCCTTGCTTTGTCACGCTACTGACATTGAGGTAGGGAACAAACCACTTAACACACTCAGAGTCGCCTATTTACTACATAAAACACACTCAGATAAAATGACGTAAACAAGCGCGCCATTACGACGCCGGCGCTATAGCGTTGCTCTGAAAAAAACTACATTTTGTCAGTGAAGTTCTATAAGTCGAAAAGTCTACTGTACAGAGAGCAATCTAATATATAAAAAATCCGATTTGCACTTGACTGGTTTTTATAATTTTCTTCTGTTTTCTTTTGATGTGTAGATTAAGTGTTTGTTTTTCTTAGTGTAAAGTGGCATTTCTCCTTCCAGCTGAAAGAGCTAGTGACGGGCGTAATATGGAACATGTCGTCGTGCGAAGATCTGAAGCAGTCCATCATTGACGACGCGTCACAGGTCATCGTGAACAAAGTCATCATTCCGCATTCCGGTTGGCATCCCACCAACCCTGGAGATACTTACTGGTCTATAGGTGAGATCTTTAACTGAGTACCATTCTGGAGGTCGTGGGTTATATTCCCACTGGGTCCGCCGTTCATGTTTCAGTGCAGGCCTTAGTCTGGGTGTATATTTTTGTTTGTGATGTCCTCGATGGTTACTATAGCACAGTGTATATCCTAGTTTTGGAGCAGTATAAGTGATGGAAGTTATTATTATTGAAGTCAAAATGTTTTATTTAATGGAACGCAGAAAATGCGACTTAATGAATGTTGCAACATGAACAAAAATCTATACAGTCAGTCTTTACATCATCGTAAATGTCGCTCTTAAAGCTAGATTCAAGCTTTCATTTCGTTATTAAATTAAAAGTGTTCGGACATACATATTCGAAATACTTCGGGTGGTCAGTCAATATAACTATATTTATTGCATGCAAAACCAAACTAAAATAGAAGAGTAAAAAAGACAAAAGGGTAAAAGATTAGAAAACATTAATCCGCTACATTCCTCTACCTTCCATAGAGAAGGGACCTGTTCCCCTCGTTGGGAACATAATGTATTGATGATGAGGATGAACGCTCTCCATAGCGTGCCATACATTTTTGATAGAAAACGAGAACTTTATTGCACAACCTGAAAAAGAAAACATACAACCGTGATTTCTTAAATACATATAAAGTTATACAATAGCCGGTCCTATCGCTCAAAGGTGACTTTAGAGGATAGGTTCCGATTGTCTGACCGTTCGGTTGCTTGTGGCAGTGTTCCGTTGTAACTAATCAGTTGGGTTGTAACTCATCAGTTGGATTGTAACTCATCAGTTGGGTTGTAACTCATCAGTTGGGTTGTAACTCATCAGTTGGATTGTAACTCATCAGTTGGGTTGTAACTCATCAGTTGGATTGTAACTCATCAGTTGGGTTGTAACTAGGGTTGCCAGGTGAGTCGCGAAATAATACCGGACAACCCCAACCGGTATATGCTAGGTCGTAAGAAAATACGGCCTAGCATATAAGTTGGTACCGGCTTGGACCGCGTTCAAGGTCCAAGAAACTGAAGCTACTAAATACCGAGTTTTCGAACTGGAACCACTTTTCCAAGACAGCTCTTTGATAAGCAATCAGAGCGTGTTTTTTAAACTCCTGAGTTTTTTCATCCGATAGGTACTGTTCCTCGATATACCGGACATTGTTCTGTCCGGTATGACCATTTATTTTTTACCGGACAGGCCCCAAAAATACCGGACTGTACGCTTAAATACCGGACATCTGGCAACCCTAGTTGTAACTCATTAGTTGGATTGTAACTCATCAGTTGGGTTGTAACTCATCAGTTGGACTGTAACTCATCAGTTGGGTTGTAACTCATCAGTTGGACTGTAACTCATCAGTTGGGTTTTAACTCATCAGTTGGACTGTAACTCATCAGTTGGGTTTTAACTCATCAGTTGGACTGTAAGTCATCAGTTGGGTTGTAACTCATTAGTTGAATTGTAACTCATCAGTAGGGATGTGGACTAATGTTCGGAATGGATTTTGTTTCATAGATAGACGCTATTTAAACACGAAAAAAATAATTTCATGAAAAAATACGTCACATTTTACTAAAAAAATACTTATTTAAAACTACTTTTTAAAATTCCCGCCAAAACGTTCTAAACTAACGCGTGAGTTTGATGACGTCACAGACCGATAAACAATCTCGCGCTCTATGGAAGTTAACCTGATATTCAGTGGATTCTTACGAATAATTTTTCTGAAAGGTTTAAAAATGAATACGATGTACAAATGCTGTGCAGTACCCATGTGTAAAAGTACGTCAATAAGTACGCCGCAAAAAATGTTCATACATGTTCCAAAAATTGCTAAAATAAGGAGAAAGTGGCTAACGCTTGCTAGAAGATGTTCAACATCATTGACATCTACAAGTACCAGCTATTTTTGTGAAGACCACTTTGATGAAGGTAAGCCAAATATTCTAAAAGTATTGTACGATAAAGTTTAAGAGATGTACTTAGGTACAAAATAGTTTTAGATAGGTAGTTTTGACTTTACCCACCAACCATAGGTAGGTATTTCAAACGTACTTACAATGACATTTTTACGTTTCTAAGCTCCGCTGCACAAAAATTCTTATTTCGGGCAAAATAACTTGCCACCATCAACGAATCTATCTTCGGTAAGTTAGAACTACTTCCTTTGATGAATCCAGTCTCCATTGTTATAATATTACAATAATATTATAATAATATCGTTGAAATTAGTTCGCCGGTGATACTTTTGACTACGTGAGCTTGTTTTGTTTAGCGGTCAGTGACGTCACCCGCGCTTTGATTGACGTTCGCAGTCACGTGATAATGGGTATTAAATAATGCAATTTAAACTATTTTTATTTATTTTATGGCAAATAAATATATGCTTAGAATGGTATTATAAGTTTTTAAATACGGTATTTAATTTAAAAAAATAACTTAACATGAATTGGTAACATATGTCAACATCCGTGTTGTATTGTCTGACCGCTCGGTCGCTTGTGGCAGTGTTCCGCAACGCGTCGGGCGTGCTCCGCAACGCGTCGTCGGCGGGCGAGTACGCGCGGCGGCGGCTGCGCTGCCTGCCCGGGCTGGCGGAGGCGCTGCTGCACGCCGTGCGCGCCGCCGTGCAGGCCAACGCCATCGGCACCAAGATCGTCGAGAACTGCGTCTGCGTGCTGCGGAATCTGTCATACAGGTGGGTGGAAATACGGTTCCATTTAGGACAGAGCAGTTGAATAGAGTCGCCGTGCAGGCCAACGCCATCGGCACCAAGATCGTCGAGAACTGCGTCTGCGTGCTGCGGAATCTGTCATACAGGTGGGTGGAAATACGGTTCCATTTAGGACAGAGCAGTTGAATAGAGTCGCCGTGCAGGCCAACGCCATCGGCACCAAGATCGTCGAGAACTGCGTCTGCGTGCTGCGGAATCTGTCATACAGGTGGGTGGAAATACGGTTCCATTTAGGACAGAGCAGTTGAATAGAGTCGCCGTGCAGGCCAACGCCATCGGCACCAAGATCGTCGAGAACTGCGTCTGCGTGCTGCGGAATCTGTCATACAGGTGGGTGGAAATACGGTTCCATTTAGGACAGAGCAGTTGAATAGAGTCGCCGTGCAGGCCAACGCCATCGGCACCAAGATCGTCGAGAACTGCGTCTGCGTGCTGCGGAATCTGTCATACAGGTGGGTGGAAATACGGTTCCATTTAGGACAGAGCAGTTGAATAGAGTCGCCGTGCAGGCCAACGCCATCGGCACCAAGATCGTCGAGAACTGCGTCTGCGTGCTGCGGAATCTGTCATACAGGTGGGTGGAAATACGGTTCCATTTAGGACAGAGCAATTGAATAGAGTCGCCGTGCAGGCCAACGCCATCGGCACCAAGATCGTCGAGAACTGCGTCTGCGTGCTGCGGAATCTGTCATACAGGTGGGTGGAAATACGGTTCCATTTAGGACAGAGCAGTTGAATAGAGTCGCCGTGCAGGCCAACGCCATCGGCACCAAGATCGTCGAGAACTGCGTCTGCGTGCTGCGGAATCTGTCATAAAGGTGGGTGGAAATACGGTTCCATTTAGGACAGAGCAGTTGAATAGAGTCGCCGTACAGGCCAACGCCATCGGCACCAAGATCGTCGAGAACTGCGTCTGCGTGCTGCGGAATCTGTCATACAGGTGTGTGAGAATACGATTTAGCTATGTTAGACAGAAGAGTTGGAACATTATAACAGGCATACAAGCTAACGCCATCTGCACCAAAATTGTTGAGAACTTGAACTTGTCCTACAGGTTGGTGGAGCGTCAGTGTAGTCTATTTTAAATAGCTATTGTTACTACTAAATGTCCCAGACACTGCAACGTCCGAGTTGTTCAATTTAGTCAGACTAAAGAGTTGGATAGATTTGCCCTACAAGCCAACGCCATCGGCACCAAGATCGTCAAGAGCTGCGTCTGCGTAACTTGTCATACAGGTGGGTGGAAATATGGTTCAGTTTAAGGACAGAGAAGTTAAATAGAGTCGCCGTACAGGCCAACGCCATCGGCACCAAGATCGTCGAGAACTGCGTCTGCGTGCTGCGGAATCTGTCATACAGGTGGGTGAGAATACGGTTTAGTTATGTTAGACAGAAAGCTTGGATAGAGTCGCTATACAAGCTAACGCCATCTGCACCAAAATTGTCGAGAACTGCGTCTGCGTGCTGCGGAATCTGTCATACAGGTGTGTGGGGAGTTGAATAGAGTCGCCGTAATGGCCAACGCCATCGGCACCAAGATCGTCGAGAACTGCGTCTGCATGCTGCGGAATCTGTCATACAGGTGCGTGGGGAGTTGAATAGAGTCGCCGTAATGGCTAACGCTATCTGCACCAAGATCGTCGAGAACTGCGTCTGCGTGCTGCGGAACTTGTCATACAGGTGGGTGGGGCGTCAGAAATAGAGTCGCTGTAATGGCTAACGCCATCAGCACCAAGATCGTCGAGAACTGCGTCTGCGTGCTGCGGAACTTGTCCTACAGGTGGGTGGGGCATCAGTTTAAATAGAGCCGCCGTACAGGCTAACGCCATCGGCACCAAGATCGTCGAGAACTGCGTCTGCGTGCTGCGGAACTTGTCCTACAGGTGGGTGGGGCGTCAGTTTAAATAGAGCCGCCGTACAGGCTAACGTCATCGGCACCAAGATCGTCGAGAACTGTGTCTGCGGGCTGCGGAACTTGTCCTACAGGTGGGTGGGGCGTCAGTTTAAATAGAGCCGCCGTACAGGCTAACGCCATCGGCACCAAGATCGTCGAGAACTGCGTCTGCGTGCTGCGGAACTTGTCGTACAGGTTAGTAGAGCTTCAGTTTAGATTATTGGCACTGCAGCGTCCGAGTGCTCCCTTCAATAATCTAGTGTGAATGAGTCACTGGAGGCTGTATCGGCACTAAGATCGTCGAGAACTGCTGCGTGCTGCGGAATTTGTCCTACCGGTGGGTGGGGTTGAAGTTCAATTTAGCTTGACAGAACAGTTGAATTCAGTCGTCAACGTCATTGGCAACAAGATCATCAAGAGCTACATCTGTGTGCCACAGAATTTATCATACAAGCGAGTGTGGATAAAGTACGTGTACCGTGTCAAGTTATTGATACACTGTTGAGGACTTTAACTTGCTGGAAGCTAATTATTAATCGATTCTGAAGAAACGGTTTCCGATTTAAATAAATTCAAGTAAACATTTTTTACACTATTTTTATTTTTAATGCACTAACCCGTGCTAAGGAACAAATTTAAAAACCTATTTAGAGGCTAAAAATTTCACCCATGCCGGGATTCGAACCCGCAACCTCTGGCTATCCGTACCAGCGCTCTACCAATTGAGCCAATGGGCGACTCACGGCATCAGTGAAATTTCGAACCTCTTTACAATATTCTCTGTATTACGTACAGGCAGCGACATCTGACTTAAGCAAATTGCATTCATTCATTGCTGTAAGTAATGAGACGTCAAATTTTTTCTGATAGTTTCATACTGGGAATAGGTATTATTAATTTTTAAACTTTGGGTGGTTTCGTTGTTGATTATTATAATAATAAAATGGAACATTTGAAGAAAAACGTGAACCTATATTTGTATCGAAAATCTTCGTCACTTAATTTGAAGGGATTCACACGATGACGAAGTCCAAATCATGGCCTAATCGTCCAAATCATCGAAATCCATCATATCAGTGGCGTCCATAATATCAATTATTTATTGCAATCTATCACACACACAAAACCAAACAAATTCAAACGTCAACTTGGAGGTTAGTCCATAGATAAACTAGGGGTATCAGAAGTTTAACTTTGTAACGTTTTATAACTTTTATAATTAATAAATAAACTCTGGAACGACTTTAGGTGTGGTTTTATTTGTAGAATTGTAGTAATATTAACAGAAAACTGGATAAAAACGGATAAACGGAGAAGCAGGTAAAAAGTCAGATCTGGTCAAAGGGTAAAGTAGTAGTCGATGAAAAATGAGGGAAATCGAAGAATGAGTGACAAAATTTAAATATTTGAAAATGATAGATAGAAAAAGAAATAAAAATGGTGTAAAGAGGTTTGCACCGTTACACTACCCGGGGGCAACCGGTAAAAAATTTTTTTTTTAAATATATTTATTTAAAAAAATATATTTAAAAAAAAATTTTTTTTTATAAAAAAATTGTCAAGTAAAATTATTTAATTTAAAATTTAAAGTCGAGAATCCAAAGTAAGGTCGATGAAGGTCGGGGATGTGGGATGGTAAGTAAATATAATTATTCTTAAATATTAAAATAAAATCAAATATAAAAGATGGGCGATGAAAAAAATTTTGAGTGTGTGGGTGATATTTACAATGAATATTTACATTAGGCAGTTCCACTTTTATTCATCATCTATCATTCATCCCTAGCATGCATCATCTAGCATTGTCTTCATCTAAAGTGAAGGTGAAGACGTTCATTCAGTATAGACAAAATCTATTTTTATTAATTAGATTTATCCAGAAACTGGCCTAAATTAGTAATAGGCTTATTTAGCCAGTTACCACCCGCTGGTATTCGGTAGTGGTAAGGCTTATTTATTGAGTGCCAAACCGCTCTATGAAAGTTATTTACATTTTAACAATATTTATAATATTGGGTACATAGTACCCGACGGGGTAGAATCCGTCGTAGTAGTGCTCTCAAGAGCTATAGTGGGGTAAACACCGTAACGCGTTTAATTAGATAACGCGATTGATAAATAAATTAGTTGACCTAGGCTTATTTAACGTGTTGTCGCCGCACCTGATTGAAAGTTTGGATGTTCTAAAAAAATGGTTAGTAAATGTCCTGGAGGATAGTGGTGTAAGTGTGCTTAGTACGCACTAAAGGATAAGTTAAAAAGGTACTCTAAGTTTAAGGTTTAGAGATACACAAGGTAAGGGTACTTTAATATAGTTAATAAATAAATAGACAAATAGTATGACGATGTGTCCGAAAAGGTAATGTGGTGATTATATATACAGAAAATTAGAACTATAAAAAGGTGGCATTGGTAGGTTTTGTACAAGTTGAAAATTATAATATTTAAAAGAATACGGATACTATAAAAAAAGAGGTTAGGAAATTATTTTAGTAATGAGGTAAGGATGGGGTGAGGGTGAAGTTTTATTTTATTGCCAAAGAGTTCCTTGTAGTTTAACCTGTGGAGGTTTTGTTTTGAATTTTGAAAATGATAGATAGAAAAAGAAATAAAAATGGTGTAAAGAGGTTTGCACCGTTACAACTTTAGTACCATAGATAGTCCTTAACGTAGCGATAAACTTCGTTTTGTAATAACATTTTACTTGGTCTATGGTTTAAACCAGTACTAAATTTAGACCGCTTTTTGGAATAAGGCTGTTAGAGTCCCCGCCGAGGGGCACAGGTCCCTGAGGAAAGTATAGGCCATACTCCACTACGGGGTCCAAGTCCGGATTTGTGGAGGCTTGCAAGACTAGTAGCTGGTCTTACTGTCAGAAGTTTTCAAGCTGCGCTAAGACCTCTGACTTGGCTTAACGACTGCCAACTATCGACGGCAGCCGGCAACAACTGCTTAATGTGCCTTGCGAAGTACGGAACCACTCGGAAAAATGCCACTAGCGTTAGTCATAGACGGTTAACACTGAAACTCATACATCGTGGTCACTCATCCATGCATTGAACGCACCCTATATTGGTTTAACCTTCGTGACCGCTTAAGATTACTCAGGCAGCCGGCGCTTCGGGCGATTCTACAGATGTATGGCAACAATGACAGTCACAATATATTTTGTATGTTTGCTTGCAGATGTCAGGAGATCGAAGATCCCCTGTACGACACGAGAGCTCCGCCCTCGCAGTCCACGAGTCAAGCGCGGATACAGGCCAGCGCCTCCAAAGGTTAATCATACATTATCACCTGCTCATTGTATAGCCATTTTGTCCTTCGCTTACATAAATAACTTCCACCCAACACAATCACTTGTCCTGGTCCCAAACTAGGATACCCTGTGCTATGGTAACCAGGCATCTCAAACATGGAAACACACCCGCACTGAGGCCATTTATATCCTGTGGCCCATAATTATGGACAGGGCCTTTCTATAATATCTCCCCTTTCTATAGATAAGAATATCTTTCTATATCTATTAGTCTTAACTATAGTGTGGCCATTAGTGCTGTGCACTCCCTGGGGTATGCGCGCGGCGAGACGGGGGGGAGAATCGGCTGCTGAGCTCTGTCAGTGCGCCGTCAACGCTCTTTTTTCTTCGCCTCCCACCTCGCCGCGCATACCTCAGGGAGTGCAAAGCACTAAAGGCCACACTGTACCAGGTAGTTTACGAGCTTAGCTTACGAGTTTAGTTTACGGTCAGAGATGGATCAGATTAGCACAGGACCGTGAGGAATGGCGCAGTAAAAAGGAGGCCTATGCCCAGCAGTGGGTTGATGTGGGCTGATTATAGATAGATATAGTTTACGAGCTACAATTTTAACCATTTATGGACTAGCTACCCTTCTATATAAGATCAAATAAGTCTTAGTTGTTTGCCGTTTATGATATTAAAACCTTGTACTCGAATCAAGTGACAAGGTTCGTCAAATTTGTGGCAAATTTTTATGAACATCGCAGCAACAGTCCAAGCTAACCCTGGACACTTTCCTCCAGGCGAGAACCTCGGCTGCTTTGGCGGCAGCAAGAAAAAGAAAGATGGCGCGGGCTCCACGTCCAATTCAACGAGTCCGCACGGCAAGGGGGACGAGGCGCCCCCTACCGAGTCCTGTCCGGGGTACAGCGTGCCCAAGGGGACCGAGTCGCTCTGGTCGCCTGAGGTGAGTCATTTGCGGTAGGTGAGTCGCCTTGGTTGCCCTATGTGTCTGAGATCGACTGAAGTGAGTCGCTTCTGTTGCCCGGGGTGAGTCGCGTTGGTAGCCCGAGGTGAGTCACTGTGCTCGTCCGAGATGAGTCGCTTTGGTAGCCCGGAGTGAGTCACTGGTCGTTTGAGGTGAGTCGCTTTCGTTGCCCGTGGTCAGTAGCGTTGCTAGGCCGAGTTGAGTCGCGTTGGTAGCGCGAGATGAGTCACTGTTGGCGTCTGAGGTAAGTCGCTATGATACTCTAAGGTAAGTCACTGGTCGCCTGAAGTGAGACGCTTTGATAGCCCAAGGTGAGTCACGATCGCTTGAGATGAATCACTCTAGTCGCAGTGTTCAGTCGCTCTAGTCGCCCGAGGTGAATCGCTCTATTTACACGGCGAGTTACAATTCCAGACGCTAAAGTACGTTATTAAACATTCCGATGCACTCGTTCACCTGTGAGACGCAAAGATCCCGTTGTCCCCAGGTGGTCCCGCTGTACATGGCTCTCCTGCAGACGTGCTCGAACCCCGAGACGCTGGAGGCGGCGGCGGGCGCGCTGCAGAACTTGGCGGCCTGCTACTGGCAGCCCTCCATCGACATCCGCGCCGCCGTCCGCAAGGAAAAGGGTACGTGATCAGAATCGGTATCTATATCAACCCTTGTATGACCCCACTCTCCCCGCACGGGTCACTTCCTGCGTCGCAGGAAGGTTAGGCCATACTCCACCACGGGGGCCAAGTCCGGGTCAGTGGAGGATTCTAAGACAGTGGTGGGCCTTACTTGTCAGAAGTTATCAAGCCGCCCATAAGGCCTCTGACGTGGCTTTACGACTGCCATTACATGACAGCCGGCACCAACGAATTGATTCCAACCACTGGTTCGATTAGACCACAAGATCTTCGTGATGAGAATACTGGATAACATTTCGACCCATAACTTAGGTATGTGGTGCAGGAAGCAGCTGTACAATCGTTTCAATTAATATACCGATGGTCGATGGAGTTCAAAGGCTCTCCAGTGGAGACTACGAACTGGCAAATGCAGCATTGGACGTTCACAGGCTCGCTGGACCGGCGATCTCAGGGAGATTGCTGGCAGTGGATCGATGTGGATGGCCGAGGGCAGAAAGAAGTGGCGTGTCTTGCGGGAGGCCCACACCCAGCAGTGGACGAATATGGGCTGATTGATTGAGTCAGTTCGTACTCGACAACCCAAAGCACGTCATTTCTGTACAACGTCCATATGGTACAACTCATCCAGCTGCTCAGCCTCAAATTGTGGTTTCACCGAGCTGGTATTCGTTGTACGCTAAATTTGCAGGTTCGTGGTCTCCACTCCTTTGAATCCCATCAATCATCGGTTCTTCGGCACGTGTGCCCACTGCTTCTTCAACGATTTTTGTTTTTCTATATCATTCCAATTATTTCTGCAGGCTTGCCAATCCTGGTGGAACTTCTACGCATGGAGGTGGACCGCGTGGTGTGCGCAGTGGCCACCGCCCTTCGCAACCTGGCCATTGACCAGCGCAATAAAGAGCTCATCGGCAAATACGCCATGCGAGACCTGGTGCAGAAGCTGCCGAGTGGTCAGGGACAGCTGGAGCAGGTAAAACTTGACTCCTCATCGTCAGAGGCTCTGCGATAAGTGCCACAGGTTGTGAAGTATGCCATGCAGGACCTCGTCCGGAAGAAGGGCAGCGACAGCTGGAGTAGGTATGACTTGACTCCTCAGCATCAGAGAAACCATTGTGCAAAAGCAGCTTAATGGCTACGGACTGCTGGAGCATATAAAACTCCTTTCCTCAAGATCAGTGACTAACGGAATGAGCTACAACGCAGCTCATAGAGAAGTACTCCATGCAAGCCCTGGAGAAACTCTCAGTAGCCCGAGACAGTTACAGCAGGTAAACCTTGACTCCTTATCCTCAGCGGCTTTGGACAAGTGCCACAAAGTATTCATAGGAACCAACGCCATAAGAAACTTGACGGAGAACCTTCTGAGCAGGTAACCATTAGCTCATCAGTATCAGGGCCAAACCTGTAAACCTTTTAGCAGCTATGGACCAGGGCAGGCTTCATTGATCAGCGCTACAAGGAATCATGGCTGCTTAACATCGTGTATCGCGGTGCTGGACCTGGTAAAGGCACCGCACGTTCATTAAGTAAACATTTTGTTTTTATAGTGAATACAATTTTGTGTTGTGTGGTGTCGGCCTAGAGAATAACACCAACCCAATTCTTCCCGCGGGTGTCGTAAAAGGCGACTAAGGAACACAAACCGGGGGGTGGGCAGCAGCGCCCCCTGCAGTGCAATTCCACCGAACTGCAATCCCCAACCCAGCGTGAGGATTACGGGCATTACCCCCTATGATAGCACAACGTGGCGCTCTTTAGAGGAGGGCTATGTCCAGCAGTGGACTAGTATAGCCTAAAGAAGACAATTTTGTAAGTAAATAAAATAAAACTTTGACTTTGAAGTACGCCATACCAAAGTCTGGTACAGACGCTTCTCAGTAGCAGATTGGTAGTTGAAACACTGGCCGCAACAGAAATTCCACCGTCCCAGTAACATGGCGGACTTAAACTCGACCTTAACTTAAGTCAAGAGAACACCATAAGTATTACCTTCCATTTATAAAACCCACTGCACCAACCTTCGTTGATAAAACACATTACAAATAAACAAATGTTTGGCTTATCAGATGAGCCCGATGAGGTTTTGAGTACTGAGATAAGATATCTGAGTTTATCGGACGATACCAATATTTTTATCTACTTTTGCTGCTGGCAGTTGTTTTTTGTGTATGTTTTTTGTGTAAGTTGATAAAATGACATCTGTTAACAGCTGATTAACAGACTATTTAGGGGGTCTGTCGATGACGATGTACTGTGATAGCTAATCGCGTCTGGTTTGGAATTACTAAAAGAGGTTCTTTATCTGATAACCTCATTTTTAATACAATTTAATATAGGATAAGAGTATTATTTGTCACCAGGAAAAAACAAACATGAAAGATTTACAAAGATGTAGGTAGTACAATAATTATTGTTAATAGCAATTGAACTGAATTAAAAAAAAAGTTTAATTAAGATAGGATAAGAATATTCTTTATAGCCCACCAAGAAAAAAGAAACATGAAATATTTACCAAGAAAGTAAAATTATTGCTGAAAGTATCATTTATTGCTGAAAGTAGCATTTATTGAACTTATTGGAAAAAAAATGATCACTTTTTTCTCTGTGATTGCACTAAGAATACAATTTTATACAAAGACCAGCTTAATACTAGATACTATTCTCTTCCAGCTAACCTAAGTTATGTTGAGTTATAATTTTTGCAAACGCTCACTTCTACCCCCAGGGAACGTCCGATGACACGATAGCGGCAGTCCTGGCGACTCTCAACGAGGTCATCAAAAAGAGCGGGGAGTTCTCCCGTTCTCTTCTGGAGGCGGGCGGCGTGGAGCGTCTCCTGAACTTGACCAAGATGCGGCAGCGGCACACGGCGCGGGTGCTCAAGTTTGCAGGTCTGTACCTCGGGTCTGCTTTTGAAGTGTCGGCCTAGAGAATAGCACCAACCCAATGGACAATAATTCAAAAGAATATTAACCCTTCGAGTGCCCCGCGCGCTCGGAAAAAAGAAAGTTCAAAGGTACCGCATAGTGCAGGGTCATTTCGCACCGCCATTTTTTTGCATCTTTTTTGTGAACACAGTTCCGCATTTCTCAAATTAGAGAAAGTACTACGTAATTATTCAATAAGTGTTATATATCACTACAATCTGCATAAAATGCCCTATCCGGTTATTATACTTGTAATGCTAATAAAATTATCAATAAACTTACATGATATTCAAATGACGAGATGAATTTCACTATCCACGCCATTTTGACACTACTTTGAACTTTGTCTCACTATTTTCACTAATTACTCATTCACTAGCACTGAACTAACACTTATAATATGATCTGCATATTATCTATTACTGTTTACACAATTTTCATACTCTAATTCACCAAAATAAAGCTATAAATGAATAATTACCAGGAAGAGGTAAAATGACACTGACCGCCCATACAAGCGGCACAATCCGGGCTAAAAGTTCGAGGCTTTTTTCACTTTCTTTTCCATCAAATACAACAAAACTATTATTTGAAACATAATCTACACACTTTTCCCAGTAATTTGATATATAACACATGAACAAATACGCAGCGTTGCCTTCTCTAAATAACTTATAAAACTTTAGCGAGCGGAGCAACTCACGACGAAAACGCAAAATGGCGTCTGACCTAGCAAGCTCATGTGGTTTCGATGATAATTCAATTTTTTTCCACGTCACGTCATTTGATTGGTTGGCGAAAGTAATCCTTACTAACCATTGGCCAATAAAACAACAGATATTGTCCATAGAGAATGCACAGAGCATAGATAAAAAGAGTCCAATCTGAGCGTTGCATAGTGTACATACGTCTGTACACTAAGCGCTTGGGGGATTGCGCGCGGCCGGGCTGATTAGTGTACAGACGTATGTACACTAAACGCGAGAAGGGTTAAGCTGAAATAAAAAAAAACCATTTGGAGATTAAGCTTCAAGGAATACAAGAAAAATACTCAGATATTTTTCTAATATTTAAAAAATACACAATAAAAAAAAGCCGGCACTGCGGCTCTACAGTGTAGTATCTACGTCTTTGCCTTTGTCACCCAAAAAAAAAGTAAAATGTCAATTGTCAACAACTTTTAGTCTGTGGTGTGTCAAATCGAATCGAATCGCAATGACAAGTTTTTTTTTTTAAGTAGGGTAGAGGAGAAAAAATACGTGTCCCCTATTTTTCTGTTTTCTTCTCGAAAAAGCAATAAAATTATAGGGGTTTATTTTTGCACTGTTGTCCATTCATCTCGCCGGGTGTCGTAAAAGGCGATTAAGGGACACAAACCCGGGGGTGGGCAGCAGCGCCCCCTGCAGTACAATTGCACCGAACTGCGATCCCCAACCTGCATGCCTAGCGTCGGGATTATGGGCATTACCCCCTATGATAGCACAACCTGGCGCTCTTTAGGGGAGAGCTATGTCCAGCAGTGGACTGGTATAGCCTGACGACGACACAGTGAGAGAGTTCATTCGCTGTCTTCTTGACTTTGGCACAACTGTTTAATATTTCAGAATCTAAATATTCAACCGGAATTCCTTGATCTTCGCGATTAGATAGTACCAATGGTTATATTCCTGACTGATTCGACTCATTGACTTTGTTGAACTGGATGAGTTTCTTTCCCTGCTACTATTACAGTATATTTTATAATACAAGTATGTATTATAAAATATACTGTATATTTATATACAACCTTCGTTAAAACCAAATAAAGACATAAAAAAGGTCCCAAAATACGCATGCAAGACGAGAGAAACATTTACCATATCTATTATCCCACACCGACTCACTCACTTACTCACAAACTCACTCAAATCTCCTTCCCCAGGACAAGTTCTGATGACGATGTGGTCACACGCGGAGTTGCGCGAAGTATACCGCAAGCACGGCTGGCGCGAGGCGGATTTCCTCACGCCGGCGCGCCAGCAGCCGCGCGGATCCGCCAACAATAGCGGTAAGGCTTTCCCCACACTGTAAACACGTCCATTCATGGTTCAAACTTTACACACGATGCATAAAACAACGCTTTAGAAATAAATAACAGATCTAAGATATCAATTAGTTGCCCAGATATTGACCAAGTTTATAAGGGACTACCCTCTAGGTACCCCTTTCATTCTCACAAAAAAGAACGAATCAAATCAGAAGACGTGGTATTTTTTTGTTCTTGTTGTTATGTCGAGTATATTCCGTTTGGACCATGAGTTTTAGAATATAGTTTGTACAATCGGAGGCAAATTTATTCAAACGTTACGGACAACTTTGCAGCGAAAAATGAATGTGAACCGCTTCGAATCTCGCGTAGCACTCTTTATCTTTCACACTAATATTTTAAATAGATTAGGATATATTTCAATTTTCTCAACTCTCTATACTTTGCTGTCTCACTGGTGAACTAATTCAATCACTTTATCCTATGTTACTGGTGAAAATTATTTACTATGCTGGGACCACTCGACCACTTATGACCGTTACCTATAGACGATCAATAGCAAAAGTAGTTAAAAAAATTACAATTTTTCGATAAAACTTACCCTGAGTTTCTCGTACACTTAACAATCGGTTTACTGGTTGGCAAAGGTGCATAAAAAAATTCGCAGCTGTTAGCAGTACAAGAAATTGGAGGTTAATCTTTTATAAGTCAGTCTGTCACGTAACGAATTTCGAGCCGGCTCCTTTTTCCTCTTTTAAAATCGGAGCTCTACTTATGCTCACCAAATTCTGTCGGATCCTGACATTTGCGATATCAATTAGCATTTCATTTGACAATTTGACGATTGGAATAGCTCAGGATTTGGTGCGCATATCTAATATAGGAACTGATTAAAAGGTACTGGTACATAGTAGTTACTCTCAATCGCTGTAAAAACTTCCCGGTGTCTGTGATGTTTATAATTTGTGTAATACACTCACTGTATTTTTGTGTACAGAACAGACTTCTGTGACGATTTAACATGCGTGTGTTGTGTGAATCATTCACCAAATCAATCTAACTTTTAATCTGAATGGACTTGGCTAGCTTCACTAAAGACTAAAACACTGACTGTTTATCCAACCACAACTTATTTTTTTATAAGGCTTGTCGAAATGGATACTGCACGTACGTCGCAGTTTTATTCTCGGCATGCCTCCAAAATCATTGCTGACTAAACATCGATTCACACACACGCTATATTTTCCGCATTGAACGAAAAAAACTGTCTGATTAAAGAGCTAAATAGAAAAAATACGAATTTTCGGGCCTGTTTCACAATCTATTGATAATTCATCATTGTTATAGTAGCCCTTTTGGCACAATGTGTACTTAACACATTTTTCGAACCGCGTTTCAGGCACGCTTAATATATCTTAGGGGATTTGTTATTGAAACGTATACGATGCCCCATGAACGGTGTATTAACCTATGCCAGCCTAAATCTTGGGTACAAAAGTTTAAGTGGCCAGAGGGGTTGTGAAACAGCGCCCTTTCGAACGAGTCCAGACTCGTTCGTTTCGTCCTTTGCCCGGACCACCGTCCCTGTATATAAAACGCGCGCAGGCCAGGGCACCCCGTCGGCGGCGGCGCCGCACTCGCCAAGCAACGCCAACAGCACTCTCAGCCGCCCAATGGCCAGCACGGGCGGCACGCGCTACGAGGACCGCACCATACGGAGGCACCGCGACGTGAGTACACTCGAGATCGAGGCCCTGATCGAGGCCCGAAGCCTCGAAGGGTTCCTGCGATTGGTAATCAAATGTGCAATAGTGATGGCAGTATTTTCTTGTGTTTGGCGTGTGGAAATAGCTTAGGTACCTTTTTAGAAGAGAGCTAGGGTGAGAGTGAGAGGAAGCGCTCGTGGCCTAGTGGAACCGAGTGATTCAGGTGCTGGATGGGTCACCGTCCCGTAACTACCGCCAGTGGCATTTTTCCGAACGCTTCCGTGCTTCGCAAGGCGCGTTAAGCCGTTGGTGCCGGCCGGTCATGTGATGACAGTTTTTAAGCCATATCAGAGGCCTTGTGGGTGGCTTGATAGTTTCTGACAGTAAGGCGCGCCACTGACATGGCCTAACCTTCCTACTATGCACTATGCAGAAAGAGACGTGCCCCAGCAGTGGGGACATTATAAGGGTTGATATAGAGTGTGAGAGGGGTTACAGAGAAAGAAAGAGAGAATGAAATTTCAAACTTATTATAGGTAAGAGCGGGTGATCATGCTATACTATAAATTTCTTGCCAGGCACATCGTATGCCTGAGGACGGCCAGTCCGACTTCGGTTAGGGTAGGACGTTATTTTTATGGTATGTCATGTGAAACACTTTGATTGCGCGATGCAGGAATGTTTGAGTTTTATTGCGCGCGCAGAGTTGAAATGACCTCGCCACACTTATCATTGTTAACTAGTTATCATTGTATTACTTACATATTAATTGTTTAGTTCACATCTAACCGACAATACGTTATTACGCTATGCGTAGCGTAGCGCGTAGCTTACATTCGGCGGCCGATTAATATAGCGCGTCACTACGCGCCGCGGATGCTGATTGGCTACGTATGTTCACGTGGCCGAGACGATTGCCGCTGATTGGCTACGTTTTTTCTCGTTTAAACTGCGGCTCACAGTGAGTTTGCTCACAATCGGCGGCTGATTGTACGTTTGGTTTGAACACGGCCTAATAGTTTATTTGACCCAGACCAGGAAAAACAAAATATTCACTTGTTCTGAGTATCCTGCAGTAAGGGTACGTTGACAGGGCTTGCCACGCAACTTTGCAGCTTTACTTACATAGCTTTACTCTGGTGAGCTAAGCTTTGCCTATCTCAACGAGTATTTTGCTTAGCACTGACCGCCTGTGAATATCACTTTGCTGTTATGTGATTGCACTATAACATAACTAACTTCCTTATTCCTCATGAAATCATGTTCTTTGTCGTCTCAAATTAGAAGTACCTCAAACGTTTAGAAACATTAATGCCTAAGGCATTCGGAAAAGGTTGCCAAAGAAAGGGACTGAATAAATATTTGCCTCTCGCACACGCATTGACTTTGGTCTGTGCTATTACGTATTGAGATGATTTATATAGCATCAAGTGGCACCTTCACTCACACTAGATGAGATGCACACGCATTGTAGGCTTCAATACCGAATGAGCAAGAGGCATATAGTTGTTACCTTACACTTTAGGGGTGTCTCAAGAAACCATGCTTATACAAATATAATAATATATTAGTGTACAAATATAGATTGGATTTATTTTACAAACAATGCGCCAGAGTGCAAAGAAACTTCAGCAATACATTTAACCTTTGGAATGCCAGAGCCACCGAAAATGTTGCACCCTTGTGCGCCGGGCGTAACGGTGTAAATTAGCGCGAGTGACAGCGTGTTAGATAATGTCTTGGAAATTTGGAAAAATTTATGGAACCTATGAAATTTATGATTGTTATGGAAAGTCCAATAACGAACAAGTAATATAAACACAATAAGATTGTAAGGTCGTCATTTATTTTTATTTTACAGCCTCAAAAAGTAAACAATGTGTTTTTTTTTCCCTTCTTCCTGCATTGATGATGTTTTCTGTCAACTACTTTGTTTTATTTTTACTTTTACTTAGCACTAACTATTCACCATGTACCTAAGAATTCATTAACATGAAAAACAGCGCATTTCTAGAGAAAATTGTCGCCGAAAAACTATTATCAAAAGTCCACATTTCTCCAGAAGAATCGCCATTTTGCACTTGTTCGTTGCTCACTTTTCGAGGCTCACAACACATCGTCACATTGATGTAAGTCATATGTTCGTGCTTATTTAGGTAAAATATAATGTCCTTTTTCATTTATAGTTATCAATAAATCGCATAATCCTTCTAATGAACATTTTTTTGCCAAATGAATCTAACAATTGTGTTTAGAGTAGGTTATTTTCGTTCAAGCTTTTTTTTATGAAGATCTACTCTTTTGTCTCTGGAAGTAGCGGTATCGCAATGTTCAATAAATGGACTGTCGATGTGTATAAGACAGTAGTACTCTGTGGAGCAACTTTTTTGAGAAAATAAAGTATAAACACAGCATATTCTCGCACCACATTTCTACTGTTCTATACATGTGTGAGTGAACGGCCTACTGCGTTCAATTGCCGAAGCGCGTATCCGCGCGAAGTAATCTTTACTCACCTGCCTAAGCGCGGATCCGCGCGACTATACAGGGGGTCGTATAGACGCTAAAAAGCTAGGGACATTTCGTACCAATTACAATTACGTTTTATTATTTAATATTATTGAGATGGTGTAAATAAATAGGATAGAGTAAAATATTTTTATTGATAAACAATATTTACATTTTTACAATTTTTTTTAATAATGTTGGTCTGCCAAGGCTTACACATTCTTTCACACACAAAATGTATCCCTAGTTTGCTGGGGATAATAATAATAATAGGCAACACAATAAGTAAAAAAGTATACATACACTGTCCGTGTGAAAAAGGCTGCGTGGCCTCAACCACCTCAACCCTTTCCCCTCCAAGAATTTCTTGGGGCCTAAATTGCTGCAAAAATTTTGTATATTTATCAAATCATAAAATATGCATTAGACACAAAATAAAATTGTTCACTAAATATAGATTTATACGTACTCTAAGACTCCCTGACGCACTCCTCTCTAATATTACTTGGTCGTTGCTCCGTACCCTAAAACTACTTTCAGGAGTACGATCGACGACCATGCCCAGTACTAGCGATGGTTGGAGTGGTAAATCCGCCATTATTTCTTCTGTAAGAAAGACTATGTTTATCGGGGGCAAGATCGACGCGATATTTATTATATTATATAGTATTTATATTTAATATATAATAAACATAATATAATATTATCAGGTTCAAATGATGTTAGGATACGACCTTTTGGAATGAAGCGGTATATTACGCAAACAACGGGAAAACGCGTGACACGTGAGTGACGAATAGAACTTCATCGTGTAACGCAACTCCAACAAAAGATCATATCCTAACAGCATTTCAATCAGATAATTAGTATAAATAAATATACATATAAAGCTTGAAGAATTTACAAACTTATTTAAAGTAAAGAAAGGAAAAAAAATGGAGTTATTAGTTATGTATTATAATAATTATTATTATATAATTAATTATATATTAGATATTTTTTTATAAATTAAAATTGGAAATAAACTTATATTATCATTATTATGCTATTTTCTAAATGGTAAAATATGTCTTCATATTAAAATGTTCAATGTTTACATGGCATGATGTGTTTCGAAATAGGAAAGAGCCACCTGTATAGTCGCGCGGATCCGCGCTTACGCGGCGAGTGAACATACAACATCGTATGTGTGCATGTGTGCGTGTATTTTAGACATGATGGACAAAAAAGTCATTTATCTGCTACACTATTTATCCAACGTAATTATTGAATTGAAATATATAAAAGGGACAAAATTCCCATCAAAATGATACAAGTAAGTCAATACAAACATACTGAGAGATGTGTACAAACATGGAACAAACATTCCAAGTACTTTAGAATGTTAGTTTGGTTTCAAGATAATACGATAATAATGCATAGATTCAATCAAAATTTTATTTATGTGGATAGCAGAAGAACTATAAATAATGATTACTTACCCCTTATTTCGTAAATAAGCTTATTTTCCTTAGAATTTCACTTTTTTGTCTACCTCGTAGTTGTTTGCGCGCACTCGGCAAGTTTGAATTTCAACCACTTGAATTGACCGGTTTTTTGACATTGTACTCTGTGGGTGACTATTGTTTATGGTTCATTCGTTCATTAGGATTAAGAAAAACACTATTTTAAACTCTGTTCCCTTGTATTATTGATTAAAATAGCGCAAAACCTACACGATATCGGATGCGCGCGGATACGCGCTTAGGCATTCTAGTACTGCCGCGCGGATCCGCGCTTCGGCGTTCCAGAGGTTAAAGGACACAATTCGAGGTTTGATCGTGCTTATAATTGCGAATTAACTAATTAAAACGAAATAAGAGCGCAGTGAGAAGTTTCTATGGAAAAGAATGAGTTTCTAATTTATTTTTTATGCGTTAATTGTCAACCTCTATCTGTACCTTCGTAACATACTGATAACATTGCAATCCGGCAAGTCGATTGCAAATTAAAATCAAACTACCTTCGTATGGGATTAACCGTGTTATACCAACGGAATCTCTTCTTCTTGCCCTTATCACAACCAAAAAGTAATATGTAATGCATTCCCTCCGCAGAATGACGAGCAGCAACTAGACATGAGCAACTACGTGGACGGCCTTGGCGTGGGTAACCCTAACGGGCGGCCAATGAACCTTCAGGGGGTGCAGGCGCAGATGCCCATGCCGCCCAGCAGCCGCTAGAATGCCCAGCAGCTACCACCCCAGCGGACGTTAGTACGCTCACAACTGTTAAGACGCTCAGCAACCGCTAAGACGAACACCGGGCGCTTGGATTCCTATAGCTAGCTGGTACAACTGCAACATCTGCCAGGACTAGGACCCGCGGTTGCAGCCAAGATGCCCATCAGATAGGAACCCAGTGGACGTTAGTACGCTCACAACTGCTAAGACGCTCAGCAACCGCTATGACGAACAGTGGGCGCTTGGATCCCATAGCTGGTACAACTGCAGCATCTGCCAAGACTTTGATGCCCAATTGCAGCCATGATGCCCAGCAACTAAAAACTCTGGACGTTAGTGCGCTCACAACTGCTAAGACGCTCAGCAACCGCTATGACAAACACTGGGCGCTAGGATTCCTATAGCTGGCACTACTGCAGCTTCCACTAGGACTTGGACGCCCGGTTGCAGCCAAGATGCCCAGCAGACAGGAATCCAGTGGACATTAATACGCTCAGCAACCTCTATGATGAACAGTGGGCGCTGGGCTTCCTGTAGCTGGCATAACTGCAGTATCTGCCAGGAATAGGACGCCTGGTTGCAGCTAAGATGCCCAGCAGCTAGGACTTAAGTACGCCTTAAGGACTTAAGTACGCCCGCAACTGATAGGCCACCCAGCAATCGCTAGGATGCCCAGTGGTTGCTGAATGCTCAGAGCAGTTGCTAGATATTTGAACGTCGTTCATGTCGTTCCGCGGTCGCTAGATCATTTGAACCGGCGGCGGGGGAAGAGTGATATGGAATGGGGTATTCTTAGCGATCGGCGAAGTACTTGACACGGAGGTATTGGACTTTATTTATTTGAGTATTTTTACGAAAGTACCAGCGCCATGCACGCCATCTTTTTTATACTGGGTGCTTCAGAAAAGTCTAGTGAAACTTTCCGGGTGTTATTCTACTCATAAACAACACCGTAATATAAAAAAACGACATTTCCATATAACATTTTGATATTTGCTCCGCGAATGTATGATGCTGATATTTTTTTTGATATTTCAATGGTCCTCATAATGAAAGTTTATGAGTTGACAACATTTCACCGGACCTATAAATTGCATAGCATGGCGGTATTCGCGGCTTAGCTGGTACCGCAGGTATTTCCATTGTTGATTACACCGATTCAATTCAATTTATTTCAACGTAAAGAATGTACATTCTTTAACAACCTATTTAGAGGCTAAAAATTCCATCCATACCGGGACTCGAACCCGTGACCTCTGGTTAACCGTGCCAGCGCTCTTCCAACTGAGCTAATGGGCAAGTACCGGCATCAGTGAAATTTCGAACCTCTTTACAATACTCTCTGTATTACTTACAGGCAGGTCCTTAGCACGGGTTAGTGCAATAAAAAGAATATAATTTACATTCTGTTTGTTGAATGTCAAAGTACAATGCAACATGAAAGTGAAAGCCGTTGCCTTCGGGCCGTAGTGTAATGGCGGAAAAAAAAAGATTAAGTTAGAAAGGTCGGTAGTTGTATATCCCAGGGTTTCTGTAATTATGCTGAGTTTGAGTTACCTGCAAAGTTACTGTCGAAAAACAGCGACCTCAATTGATTTATCCGAGTAGGTACAACTCGTATAATCATATTGAAACGAAGTATATCGTGTCATTTATTTCGTCGATTTCTCGGTTGATTGAAAAAAGGTCTGATTTTAGGCCTAAAGCGTGGTAGGTAGAAAGTGGTCTTAGAACATTTAAAACTACCTTTGTCCGTTTTTTACCTGCGCAAGTGTGATGGATGGATTAAGCATTTGACGATGATTTTTTGAACCTTCCCCGTTTTACGAGGGTTTGAACCCTTTTTTAACAAGAGTTTCGACTACAATATTAATATTACTATCAAATCCTTAAAAAAAACCTCATATGCGACGAATACTATGGCGTGTATTAACGCAAGGGTGAACGGTAGCAAGTTAAATTTGTTTTAAACAAGTGATCAGTAATGTTTATAAATAGTGGGGAAAAAAATATATTTATAATTTTCTAACCTCCTGCTGCTACTCTGCGACTAAAATGGGTTAGTCCAGAGATAGCTTTGTTGTTAAGGCGCTTAGGGGCGCTAACTAACTAACTAGCTAGCTAACTGACGGCCACGGTGGCGCAGCGGTTTCGCACGCTGAATGTAAAACCGAAGGTCTCGGGTTCGATCCCCGGCCGGGTCAAACTAGGAAACGAAATTTTCTAGTTTGTCTCGGGTCTTGGATGTTATCTTTGTATTTATTGTATTAAATCTATCGTCGAGTTAGCACCTATAACACAAGTCATTTAGTTGTACTTAGTATAGGGCTAACGAGATCTGTGTAATATGTCCATGAGTATTTAAATATTATTTATTTAACTAGCGCGACTAATAGAATAAAAATCATAACTTGTTTTATAATACGTTTTTATTTAAGTGAAAATGAGAAATCTTATCAACTGTGATAACTATTTTTAGAACCTACAGTCTAGAACCTAGGATCAACAATCTCGAACGGCCGTTTTTAGCGGAAATCGATTAAAATCATAGGATATACTAAATTCTATACTGCATGTTCTTCTGTATGTTCTGAAGCGGTGGTAGCTCAGTGGGTAGAACCATGGACTGGCAAGCGAGAGCCCCAGGTTCGAACCCGAGTGCGGGCATGTACCAATGACTTTGTTTAATTTCAAAGTTACGTACATTTGCAAATTTGTAGTCGCAATACCACACGCTAACTGTGAAGGAAAACATCGTAAGGAAACCCGCGGCTTGGTTTTCCGCACGTATTGACTAGTCTTTCCTGTGGGCTAGGCTAACTTAGCTTAGGATGGTATAGGTGCTGGGCAAGCCTACACCACCTATAAAACCATGTCCCAGGCACTACAGCGTCGGAGTGGTCCCTTCACCCATCTAGTGTAATTGAAGATACCACTGGACGCTGTATAAATCATCTCATTAAGTAGATGCAAAGGGCCAATATTATTATTATTAAGTTCTAAAAATAGTTACCATAGATATAAAGATTTCTAATGTTTACTTTTTAAAAAAAAACGTACCTATTATAAAACAAGTTATTATTTTTATTCCATTGGTGGCGCATTGTTAGCGCCCCTAAGCACCTTAAGAACATTTTCAGAATTCCGCAGCTATGACGTAACGTTTTTTTCGTGTAAGAAAATAGAAAGTGTCGTTAGCCTGATCTATATCCATCATTAGGTATACGCGATTATAAAACTACACGTGAAAGTACCTACATTTAATAATTATGATACTGGACAGTGGTAATAAACTAACTTAGTAAATACTCCATTGTATTGATTTAGCTGCTTTTGTATAGTTAAACAATGATTTTCCATTTAAATAAGGCCTAAGATAACTTATCAGCATTTACAAGCCGCCATTTTGTTATTGTTTTTAGAAATGAAAATGTCAATTCCCAAGATGTATGTAAATAGTTCGTGCCATTTGTGTATTTAAATGAATAAAGGAATGGAGTAAATACATAAAATTGTTTATGAATGTGTGCAAAGTGTGTTAAAGCTGTATGACGTTATAATTTCTATTTGACTGGAAATCTATTTTACATTCTTTTGAAAGTACTCCAATGATTATGTACAGTCTGTTAGCTTTTAGAATATACCTCGGCTACTATCGGATAGAATCGGATATATTCGTGTAATAGAAATATCGGAACTAATATGACACTAAACTTAACATAACTTTTCAAATCAAAATAGTGAAAAAAAGTTTTATACAGAGTAGGATGTAGTATGTATTACACTCGTGTGGTTTCTGTGAAAACCGAAGCCTACTCTGGAACCCGAGGTATATTCTAAAAGCTAACAGACTGTAAGGTCGACGAGACGGTTTCTGCCCGGCACTGCACCGGCCTGGCGTCGGGCCGGTACCAGTTATGTATAAAGCTCCATACAAGTCTGCACATGACACCGGCGCGTCCGATGCTAGCGCCGGTCCGGTCCAGAGCTGTGCCTAGCCGGGCCGGCACCGTGCCGGGTAGAAACCGTGTTCGTCGACACGCGCCCTAATTCCTAGACGTGTTATTGGAACGTGTCATTAGAGAATGCGCTTGGCATAGAATATAGAATACTGGAGTCATCGAGTTCACATTAGTTTATACTTGTTTGATCCAATGTACCAAATGTAGTACAGATACTGGAGTCGAGGTTTAGTAAACCTGTTAGCTTTTAAACGTTAAGTATAGAAAATAAAACTTTTATAATATTTTATATCCATTCCATGGCCCTCGTAAGATTAATTATACCTACTGTAAGTGTATTTTTCAGGTCTTCTCTTAATGTTGTACTTACGAAAGGCATTCCGTCTGCAAAATATGGAATTTATCATATTTTGAAGATGGTTCATGTATGTACATAATAAGGCCCGAGTGACAGAACTAACCTGACAGCGATAATCTTCGTTTATAATTTTCTTATTTCATAGTCCTTATTGCTTTGTGATACGGCCTATGTGATTACCATCGAACAGCGCTTTAGTTTAGTTCTGTGATATCAGGAATTTATTTCATAGACATAGTTTACACGTTCAGACTGGCGTCAGCCAATTCCATCAGTCTGGTTAGACTGACAGCAGACTGTCAGTGGACTAATGGACCAGACTGACGGATATTCGAATATTTTGATGCTTCATCAGTCTGGCATTAATCAGAGCTTGATCAAGGTCACGGACTGAACTGACGCCGGACTGAACGTGTACACTCCGTCATAGAAGTACAATTCATGGCTTACTATTGGATGTACGTTGTAAGGATTGAACCACAGAATAACCAGTAAAAATACTCGAATTTACAACTAATTGTCGTAATAAACTATGAATTGTAGTTCTATGAAGCGCGGCCAGAGAGTAATAAATTCTTTAGAGAAGGCATGAATAAATTTTCTTATGATCTACAATGTTAGGGTCTTATAACGCCTTCTCTATTGTGGTTGTAATGGCTCGTACATTGTAAAACAAACCTAATTATCCGTCTTATAGGAACTTGTAAGAATTTTTCACGTGTCTATTTTGCGCGCAAATTTTTCGATATCGAAATAACACGTGGTTTAGTATTGCGCTTTGTATTAGATAAATACCTTTTTGTTCTCTTGTGACGTTGTAGTTGATCTATAGCAGTGATTAAGCACAAAACTACGATTCGATAATTTATTTTTCGTCCAAAGTCCTAAACAATGGCAGCTGAATTTTAGTCAGTATTTTTTTATGAAACAAGATATCGATTCAATATTCGCAGAAAATATTGATCTCTTAAAATAAGAATAAAAAATACAATTTACTTTGTTCCCTCCGTATTGACTTTTGATCTGTAAGGTCTTATGTTTAATTTTATTTATTTGCTGAAAATAATTATAAGTAAAAAATTGAGCATGTTGTGTGAGAGTTGGTTTTTGGACTGTAATTTTTATATACACAATAATGCATTTCTGTGCATTCTTTCGAATCGGACGTTGACCATACTGACTGAGCGAACCTGGTACAAAGAAACCTCACACCAGTGCATTATATTATTATGTATGTTATATTTTTTAAGTCGAACTTATGTAAGTTTTTGTATATTTAATGTAAAAAAGCCAGCAATTGTACAAGACTTTCCTGATATTATAAATATTTAAAGATACCTTGCCACGGATGCACATGCCGCTTCTATGAAGCGCCTATTCTTCGTATCATCTTAAAGTCACCTCACATAAGTGAAAGTGAAATATTTAATTTACTATCGTCTTAATAATTTTGTCATTTAACGTAAGATTTTACCTTTAATTTCTTAGGTGAAATAGAATAAATATATAGGCATTATTAGAGGTTTTATGTTAAAAATATACTTAGATAAATCTTTATAGCGTCTGTATTGTTTATTACAGATTTTTATATGGGCCATACTTGATTGATTTGGCTTTTTGTACAATTTATTTCATAACAAAGCATTGTAAGTTTCGTTTAGGATTTATGCGATATTAAAGATATATTATACATGATATTATTTGAATGAATCCTGTCTAAACCAAGTCACGATATAAATTGGGATATCGTGCGAGGGTTTTTCGTCGGAGTGCCTAGTGGCGCTGTGTTTGTAACTGGCAAATGACTCGCAATAAAGTTTTGTTCTAAAAGAATTGTTAGCACCTAAATACTCGACATATTTATATTATTCTTATAAATTTTATATAGTAATCGAGTAACTTATTTAACATTTTTGCAGTTTTATATTTTGTCGTTACGACCCTGCAAGTTGATAGTGTATAATTATTATTACATAAAAAGTAAACTTAGTTCAATGTCATCTCATGTTGTATGTAGCTTTTAGAGCGTTCTCTCAGATAGAGATATATTATTGAGATATAATTATTATATTGTACACACCTCACAGAGAATTAAATGGATGATTTTTATTTTTATTATTTTGTGTTTTTTAATTTTTTGGTTCCTTTTTTTTCTTTTAAACACAACACACATAGTAAGGCCTACATTTTGGAATTTGTTAACTAATAATTTCTAAAGACTTGATAATGGAATTTGATATCGATTAACTCTGGGACATGACTAGGTTATATTTTTAAATTTTTTTGGTCCTTCTTTTTTCGATTTTTTACGTATTGGCACTAGGTGTTGATTAAAGTTTAGAAAAACACTTCTCAACAGGATGATAATGTCTCAAAATGTTACTTTTCCATTGCTCTTCTGCAGAATAAGTTGGTACTGGTGAACGCGTGAAAGTCGCGTGTTTTGTTTATTGGTAATTTTGTATGGAAACAATCTGTCATAAGTAGTCTACTAAGTAAAAAAAGTAAGAACCTATTTGTTAAGTGAAAAGTCTCCTATTTATACGAATGCTCACGTTTTATATTATCAGTAGTGTCCTTAAACGTATAAAGAAATCAGTTATTGAATTTATAGGTGTAAAAGTATCGTATTAAAATAAACATTGATAAAAAGTATTAATAATGATGCATTGTAGGGCATGCACACATTTAAACATTTTAGTTATTTTTAGATATTTTTTCTTTTTTTTATAATGATAATAAACATAAAAAATTGTTACGATTAAGTGTTTTTACAATGTTTATGAAGGGCATGGTGATGCTACAATTATTCCACATCAGTATTATTCAGTAATCTCATGTACCAACGTTGCTAATACACTTACATTTAAATGAAACATGTCTTTTATTATTTTTAAATGTGGCTCTGTCGTACGTGCCCCTCGTTAACCTGAATAATGTACTAATAAAAAAAACCGGTCACGCCCAGTGTAGCGTTTCGCAGGAGGGGTACCTGATTGCTTTACACCGTTTCTGACCCTTGGCACAACTGCTATGCTCAACTGGTTGTGCCGTGGGTACTTTTGTTTCCCGTCGGTACAACTGATTGGTCTGCGGGGAAAAAAAATGTACCCATGGCTCAACTTATAAAACCTTCAATCGACGGTTGTGCCTAGACACAACTGCTATGCTCAACTGGTTGTGCCGTGGGCACTTTTGTTTCCCATCGGTACAACTGATTGGTCTGTTACTGAGAAAAAAAATGTACCCATGGCTCAACTTAAAAAACCATGTTTTAATGTAGGTTATTAAAACTCAATGGTTACAATTTTTGCAGAAATAGTAGATTGTTAACCGAGTGTCAAAATTATTATTTCCCGAGGTATTTAGCGAGGGCGGCTATAGTCCGAGTTGGAATCTACTATTTCTGCAAAAATTGTAACCATTGAGGCTGTTTAGAAACTCACAAATGGCCGCAGCATTTTTTACTTAGTTTTTTTTACGTAAAACTCTTCACAACTAACAGTAGTTCTATTTATAAAGTTCATTCCGACCCTAGGTGGGAAAGTAATTTTTTTCCCTCTCTATGCGGCATTTTCCACCCAATAATCAGATCAAAACAACAATACTTTCCGAGTATAAGAAATGAAAAAATATTTTTTGATTCACTGGACTAAAATAAGAATAACACGTAATTTACTTCTAAAGATTCTTAAAATCTTGCATACATGTTTTATTTATAAGTCAATACCTATAGGTGGCTGTTTAATAAAAACATAAAGGGAAATAAATGAACTTTAAATTGAATTCTTGAACAAAGATGTTTGGTATCAGTGCTAGAGACCCTTCTGACCCACCGTACCACCGCCCATATTCCCATTAGTACAGAGGCTTGCGATGATAATACTACCAGTTGTGCTATGGGGAATTGCAATCATTTCTGGATTTCCTACCAATCAACCAGTGGAGCATAATAGTTGCGTCGTGGGCCCGAGTTGAGTCGTTGGTAACTCAGTTGAGCTGACGGGAAACAAAAGTGCCCACGGCACAACCAGTTGAGCATAGCAGTTGTGCCTAGGGTCAGAAACGCTTTACACAACTAACAATTTGAAAAGGACATCTGCTTGCTTTACACAACTAACAATTCCAAAAGGACACCTGATTGTTTTACACAACTAACAATTTCGAAAAGGACACCTGCTTGCTTTACACAACTAACAATTCCAAAAGGACACCTGATTGTTTTATACAACTAACAATTTCGAAAAGGACACCTGATTGCTTTACACAACTAACAATTCGAAAAGGACACCTGATTGTTTTATACAACTAACAATTTCGATATGGACACCTGATTGCTTTACACACTAACAATTCAAAAGGACACCTGATTGCTTTGCATAACGAACAATTCGAAAACGAGGGGAACCTGATTGCTTTACACAACTAACAACTCTACTATTATAAAAACCTATTTAGAGACTAAAAATTCCACCCATGCCGGGATACGAACCCGCGACCTCTGGCTATCCGTGCTAGCACAGGTTAGTGCATTATAAAATAAAAATAGTATAACTCTACTATTAGTTTTTGTGATATTATGTGCTGCTGTCCTGATTTTTTTTACGTTTTTATCAAACTACCGTTTAGCCGGGGAGTATAACCTAACAAAAAACATTGCGCTTTAGAGTCCAAGATTTTTGAAACGGATCCCTAAACAGATAAATTCTACACGCACAATATTTTAAAACAATCAATCCAACGCTACCCTACACTTTGGGATAAATGAAAAGAGTTCAAAGAGTAAAAATTTGCATCGAGCGAGTTTTCTTGAAATCAGGACTATTAGAAAATAAATACTTTGTGAATTGTGATTCATTTTTGTATATTTTATATATCATTGAGGACTTATGAACTTTCTGCTCACAACTCCCCGTTGCCAATGCTAAGACTCACAAAAGGGGATTTTCATTGAGGATTAGTGGATTAACCCATCACTTTCTTATGGGCCTCAAGGTAATCGTCAGTGGAATACGTCAGGAAAGGTGTTAGGAAAAGGAATTAGTCGCAAAAATAAATGTCCTTCAGGGTTTTCAAATCCTTAACTGCCGTCTCGAACGAGAGTGAAAAAAATTGTATTTGTCATGATGATATCAACCCTTTTGTCTATTCTTTTGTCTCGGGGCTCTTCCTGCATCGCAGGAAGGTTAGACCATACTCCACCACAGTGGCCAAGTTCGGGTTGGTATCGATCATATTTTCTGTCGTGGAGATGGCGCTGTGATTGGAATTAATCATTTGAGTCCCGTGACTACCGGTGGTGGCATTTTTCCGAGAGCTTCCGTGCTTCGCAAGGCACGTTAAGCCGTTGGTGCCGGTTGTCACGTAATGGCAGTCGTTAAGCCATATGTCAGAGGCCTGATGGGCAGTTTGATAACTTCTGACCGTAAGGTCCGCCACCGTCTTACAATCCTCCACCAACCCGGACTTGGCCCCCGTGATGGAGTATGCCCTCACCTCCCTGCGATGCAGGAAGAGACCCGTGCCCCAGCAGTGGGGACATACGAGGGTTGATATCGTATATTTTCTTAGCAATCACTTTCTAACATTTCTGTTGACCTTTCCGTAGATTTCAGGGAAGGCGTCCGTGCTGTAGGGCAGTGACGTTCGGACCTTGTCGTATAGTGTGTGGTCGAACATCTGTCGGAACGTCTCGCGCGTGGTGTACGTGTCCGCGTAGAGCATCTGGAAGCCGTCGTTTTTGATGACGAAGTCCTCCACACGGCGCGTTGAGGGCACCTGGGTGAATAAATTTAGCTCATGGAATCACAGTTGTGTGTCTTATTTAGATCCAAAGCGGAGCTTAAAATTGTCATCACAATAATTAGCGTCCATCTGCCACCCGCTGGGTAAAGGCCTGTTCACCATCACGTCGCCAGTTTTCGCTGTGTCTTCTGTACCCAAGAGCCAGCCTTGCCTGATATATTTTTTGGTCAGTTGAAACTTTTTGAGTAAAAAAGCGGAATTATTTCTCCAAAAATGGTACACTTAATATACAAATTGTTTTATATTAGGTATCTTTGTATTAGGTCCAACCATCTGAAATTGGCGTTTCGTCGTACTGGCCAATTTAATCTAAAATATCTCCTCTTTGGTTAAGAATTCCAAATTGAAATTTTGAAAGTATAGGTTTTTAGCTGGTATTATAATGGAGTTTCGAAAACAATCATTAATTTGGTCGGTTCTCAGTTTCTTAACATTATAATTACGATTACTTATTTAGGTGTCAATGCTGTTGACTATCAACCTTTATTACGTAACTTCGACTTTGCATGGCCGTATTTCAGATCTGGCACGTGGGGTGTTACTCAAAATACCTTCTTCTTCTTCTTCTTCAGGCTATATTAGTCCACTGCTGGACAAAGCCCCAAATGAGCGCAAGGTTGTGCCATCATTAGGGGGTAATGCCCATAATCCCTACGCTGGGCATGTGGGTTGGGGATCGCAGTTTGGTAGAATTGTACTGCAGGGGGCGCTGCTGCCCACCCCCCGGGTTGAGTCCCTTAGTCGCCTTTTACGACACCCGCGGGAAGAATTTGGGTTGGTGCTATTCTCTAGACCGACACCACACAACAAAATACCATAAGCTTTAAAAATACCTTAATGGCCAAAGTTTTAGCTTAGACAAATAAAAAAATGGTTTGTTCCTACAAGTCTAATGCATAGTATTTTAAAGATACTATCTTTATACTATGTCTAATGTACCCACGGTACCTACCTCACACTGACTGCCCGGATTTTTTTATATCTGCCCGGCATTATACCTACCTAGTTGTAGTACCTGTAGTAAGTATATAGGTGTACGTATATGTATGATTTTTAGGTATGAAGTGGGTATGATTTTTCCTTGTTTATCGGCTAATGCTCGTTTACTTGCTAATTTAAGCCTATTGCAAATAATAAGTATAATAATTCAAAAATCAAATAATTAATAATACAAGTAGACACAACAATAAATGATTTTACCGTTTCAAATCCACTAGCTTTAGGCGCCCCGTAGACTCCGATGTCCACGAACATCTGTGCCCCGTCTCCTTTCACCCGGAGCTGGCCGGGGTCCTTCTCCAACTTAAAGGGACATAACCATATCGGATACACCTGGAAACAAATATTGCGTAGTTCAGCTCCTATCGACTGAACTATCAAAAAAGGAACGTCAATTGACCCCGTCCTACCGGCACCAATCCTGCATGAAATGACTGCATTCGGCTTCCGGCTACGTCAGCTTCACCATAGACACCTGTATCGGCATCACCGTGCAACTAGACTTGGTTTTGCAGCAGCTTTAGGTATACCTCTTATTCCTCTCTCTCTTCTCTCTTCTTCAGGCTATATTAGTCCACCGCTGGACATAGCCCACCCCTAATGAGCGCCATAGCGCCCTGCCTTCAGCGTGCCGCATCCAGCATCTGCCGGCAGTTTTTCGCAGATCATCATCCCAACTGGTCGGAGGGCGTCCGTCCTACACTACGTTTGCCGAGTCGCGGTCTCCACTCAAGAACACGTTTAATTCAACGGTTGTCGGTCTTAATACCTACTTACCGCAAAATACATTTGGAGTGGTGTAGGTATTTCGAGAAGTATTGCCCTGCTCATTTGATGAGTGCCGCAGTAAGGCCATTCTATTGTATAATAAATTCCTTATTACCTACCAGAACAAAAGTAAAACTGGCGGGCTTCATATACTTAGGTACTATTAATATTGGTTTATCAGGTGAGGGACACTTTTCAAATGCTAATCTCCTATGCTCACAATCCTATATACAGAATGTTCTAACCAAGTAGAATGTAGATAGTCATCACTGAAGACCGAGAGATTCTAATAAACGTGTAGCACCACTGGTCGAAGTTATATTGTTCAAAATAAGGATGGACGGTTTAGCTAGATTATAAACTTTACTAGGTACTCACAGTGCTTAGAGTAAAGAAACTTCCTTTGAGTTAGTTCCCTAGGCCAAAGTACCTATGTCAATACCTCAAACTCTTGGTGGAAGAGCTGCACGGCTTCCTCTAGCCGCTCCACGGGCACCAACATGTCCTGTATGACGTGGCAGCGCTCGTAAAGCCTGGCCACGGCTTCGGGCTGCGTCAGCTTTAGCAGAGACACCTCAGGCGGCATCAGCCAGCCGAGCGTGTAGCGGAAGAGAGGGTTGTTACCGAATGGAACGATATCCTGAGTAAGGGAAAAATTTAAGGCTTAGCAATAGTTTTATTAGGGAGGGCATATTCTGCACCCCATCATGCGAGCAAAATTCCGTAACTTATGTGGAGTTGGTGACATGGGATGACATCCGAGTCTGGTTCTCGGCATTCTGGGCTGATTAAATTATGAAGATTAGAAAGAATGACTGATCAGAATTATACGATTCGAGTAATCGATTGGGATTTATCTATGAAGAGTGAGACCAATTCAGTTTAACAGTGCTTCATGTGGTAGGTAGGTACTACAATTACTCTTAAAGAATAAAGTAATACTAGGTCTATGACATGAACCCTCGATTTGCGACGTATACCTGCGTCCGGTGACCTTAGTGGTGGATTAAAATGCAAGACTCACCTGCAGCTCCCAAAACAGGCTCCTAGTATGTCGGTGGTAGTAGTCTCTTAGAGGGATGTACTCGATCACATTTCGCTTATTCCCCTTCTGGTAGCGAGTCAAATGACGCTCCACTTGCTTAAAGAACCATTCCGCGTACCATTTTCCGATAGGATTGTACTGTGAACGAATATTCTTTATTGCAAAAAGTAATTCGAAATATGATTACATGAAATTTGTTTCAAAGGCGAACTTATCTCTAACAGAGATCTCTTCCAGCCAACCGTAGCATTGGGTGTTTAAATTGAGATAGCGGGAGGAAGGGAGAAATATTTATAACTATATAAATAAGTAATAATACGATAATACCTACACTTACATATAAATATATACTTATACATAATTACATACATAAACCTATTAACTATGTGATGTTAGAAAGGTAGTGCTCTTTTAAACTCTTCTTGAAAGCACGGATGGACTCTATTGAATATAGTTAGGAAGCTTGTTCTCAATATGAACTCAACAGTTATTTCTTTGTCTCACCACACTCCTCTAAAGATCTGAGTATGATCTAAAAAAGATCTGATTACAATGTATATCTGAGTTTCGGGCACGACAACGCGTA
Source organism: Yponomeuta sedellus (assembly GCA_934045075.1). Taxonomy (NCBI): domain Eukaryota; kingdom Metazoa; phylum Arthropoda; class Insecta; order Lepidoptera; family Yponomeutidae; genus Yponomeuta; species Yponomeuta sedellus. The sequence continues at coordinate 8,106,967 of OW203746.1, read as the reverse complement.
GGGATACCTAATCTCGATTCAGTCGAACTTATCCGATCCACAGACATGATAGACTTCGAGCCTAGAGCACTTTAATGAGTCAAAGATGTGTAAACGTGAGGGGTGGAGGCTTTGTAAATAACGTAGATACACCCGCTACGTACCTTGCCGTCTCGGCCAACTTTATCCACCATGTCTCCAGTCATCAACACTCCGGTATCCTTGCTGTAGAGTAGAGCCTCTACGAACTGATGTGGCTCAGGCTTTAAGGACTCTTCCCGAAACTTGTTCGCCAGCTCAGGCAAACTTGTGAACGGAGTGTACTCTAGGCGCACATATCTGGGAATTTCAAAGTGAAGTTTTCAGAGATCTCATCATCATCATCATCATCATAGTCAGCCTGTACTCCACTGCTGGACACAGTCCTCTCCCAAGACACGCCATTTAGCCCGATCTTCGGCTCTCTTCCTCCAGTCACTGCCCACCGCTTTGCGAATGTCGTCGCTCCACCTGCCCTCCTATTACGTAGCACTCCAATCTATCGAGTGAAGCATTTAGACGACTCCTAAGTGTCAAAAAATGTATGCATTTGACAGCCGTAGTAGCTTTAAAAAAGTAAAAATCTACGTCACTCAACTCAGTGGACACTTACGTAATCCCCTGGTCACAGGGAGTCCCACACTGCGTTTGCCGATTCGCAGTCTTCACTCAAGAACTAGTCTACCCTAATGGTTATCGGTCCTGCGGCAGATATGACCCGTCCACTGCCACTTCAGTTTGCTTATCCCATGAGCTATGTCGATCACTTAAGTTTTATGACGAATAACTCCGTTTCGGATACGATCCCGCGGAGAAAAACCGAGCATAGCTCTCTGCATAGCTCGCTGAGCGACCTTATGTGGATCATTCGAACTGTGAGTGTTCACGTCTCGGCTCCGTATGTCATGACGGGTAGGACGCACTGATAAAAGACTTTTGTCTTTAAGGACTGCGGTATAGGCGACGAGAGATCTCAGAGATCTGCTAATGTAGAGATCCATTGGGAAAATGTAAATCACCCAATTCTAGGACCATTAAATGGTGCCTTGTGGTCTGAAATAGTCATTCAGGTACTAGACAGGATGGTACTTCATATTTTGAAGTTACCTACATCGGCGTCGTTAGGCTTGTACTAGTCCACTGCTAGACATAGCCCTCCCCTAAAGAGCGCCACGTTGTGCTATCATAGGGGGTAATGCCTATAATCCCCACGCTGGGCATGCGGGTTGGAGGTCGCAGTTCGGTGGAATTGAACTGCAGAGAGCGCTGCTGCCCACCCTCTGGTTTGTGTCCCTTAGTCGCCTTTTACGACACCCGCGCGCGGGAAGAATTGGGTTGGTGCTATTCTCTAGGCCGACACCACACAGCAACCTAGGTACCTACGTAAAAATACAATACTAAGTTTTATAAAACTCACTTTTTAGCCGGAACTAGTTTGATGACGACGGAAGTAAGAAATCCCAGGGTACCATACGACCACGGAATCGCGTAGAACAAGTCTGGGTTCTCGGTCTGGAAAATTACAAAACCCTGACTCAGAATCGCAGTCTCTAAAGTAAAATCGTCTCCTAGGTACTCTTGGAGGTCCTGTAAGGGATTATCATCTTTCACCATTTATAAAAGGTTTCCGGCAATCCATAACTGACACAAACCCTAAAAACTCCTCCATGTTGCTCCAAAAGTGGTTGATCAGATCACTGAACGATGACTAGTAAACCCAAGTAATTTGATTGAACAGTGGTTACTGGGGTTGAATTAATAGATACCTATTTAGTATTTATTAATGACTCGCGATGATGAACGGGTTGCGATTATTTCTTAGGTAAATGCTTTTTATGCCACACCTGGCAATAAAGTGGCTTTTTCCGTACGCGCGCTTTCTGGCCAAGTGTGGACATAAAAAGATGTACACAACACGGGAGGTAATAAAGAAAGCTCTCGATCGCATATTTACGTCCCTCGCTTGCAGCTCGGGCCGCAAACTTCTGCGATCTCGGCCTTTATTTGTATTTCCACCCTAGTTGTGTAATATACTATTACATTCTACCTTCCCAATAAATAATCGCGATGTATAGATAGAGTATAAAACATTATACTTAGGATATAATTATAGTAATTGTTTGATGCATAAAAAGCACTTTACTTAATAAACGAGTGAAATCCGTATAAAACAGTTTTAATTATATCTAGTACTCGTGTTAACCTTAGACAATACTACACTTTACTTACTTTAATTTAGTGCACACATAAAATTCATAAAGAGAGCACAAAAATATAAAATAAAAAAGCTGCTATTTAAATAGCCTCCCCTCCCGATTACCTCTTTCCCCTGAACTCATCATCTTACACCCTACCGGCAAGAATGTAAAGATCATTTTCATTTTGCAGGACCCAGTCTATCACAAAATTAGCCCACCTATCTAGGTAAGTTCGTACGGCAGAAATGACCAGCTCATTAGGTACTTAAACAATATCTTCAATTTTAGTTTTCCCTGTTCTCACGGACAACTTAAGTTCCCTTAAATTTTGGACAGGTACCTTGCTGCAGGTGACCACCGATCCGTCGGCCAGCACCAGTTCGTATTGCAGGCAAATGTGCTGGAAGAGCCCGTGGACGTGTGAGGACGTCTCCACGCCCGTTCCCATGACCAGACCGCCCACTGTGAGCGAGTCCAGCTCCGGCACCACAGCCAGGGCCAGACCTAGCGGCTCTAGAGTCTTGGAGAGTTGACCCATATTGACAAGCGGCTCGCAGCGTACTGTCTGCAAAAAAAACAACTTGACTTGTTCTTCTTTGTATCTTCTTCTTCTTCAGGCTATATTAGTCCACTGCTGGACATAGCCCTCCCCTAATGAGCGCCATAGCACAAGGTTGTGCCATCATTAGAGCAATTGGGTGCGTCAAGGTTGTCTGTACTCGTAGGTTAAGAAATATCTGTGTAATTTCAATTTTATGTACAATAAAGTGTTCTCTATCTATCTATCTATCTATCTATCTATCTGTCTATCTATCTATCTATCTATCTATCTATCTATCTATCTATCTATCTATCTATCTATCTATCTATCTATCTATCTATCTATCTATCTATCTATCTATCTATCTATCTATCTATCTATCTATCTATCTATCTATCTATCTATCTATCTATCTATCTATCTATCTATCTATCTATCTATCTATCTATCTATCTATCTATCTATCTATCTATCTATCTATCTATCTATCTATCTATCTATCTATCTATCTATCTATCTATCTATCTATCTATCTATCTATCTATCTATCTATCTATCTATCTATCTATCTATCTATCTATCTATCTATCTATCTATCTATCTATCTATCTATCTATCTATCTATCTATCTATCTATCTATCTATCTATCTATCTATCTATCTATCTATCTATCTATCTATCTATCTATCTATCTATCTATCTATCTATCTATCTATCTATCTATCTATCTATCTATCTATCTATCTATCTATCTATCTATCTATCTATCTATCTATCTATCTATCTATCTATATCTATCTATCTATCTATCTATCTATCTATCTATCTATCTATCTATCTATCTATCTATCTATCTATCTATCTATCTATCTATCTAATGCCCAACGATGGGCATGCGGGTTGGGGATCGCAGATTGGTAGAATTGTACTGCAGGGGGCGCTGCTGCCCACCCCCCGGTTTGTGTCCCTTAGTCGCCTTTTACGACACCCGCGGGAAGAATTTGGGTTCTTTGTATGGTGCCACTGCAACTAGCGAAGGTTGGCAGTCAGCTCCGTACATTTATCTATGTCTCTCGCAAGGCGGCAGAGCTCGGCAGCACTTGCGTTTCCGGTCTACTCCCGGCTCTTGCCAGTAAGCAGGATTTTGTTTCACGGCCTACGCGTCTCTTGCCAGCTTGATTTGACTTGTTACGGACTTCGTACTGAACTGCCTCTTGTTTTTCGTAGTTTAGTAGTTTAGTACGAAAAAGTATCATCAGATCTCATCACACCTCGACTTCAGTCGATTCACTTATTTACCTACTTAGGGCCGTACATTTGATTTTCTGATCCCACTTCAAATCAATTCCGAGCACTGCGATTTGTCTTACCATATTCTCTTTGTTAACCTCCAAAACGTCAACCAGGTTGACCTTGATGTTGGTGAAGGACTTCTTGTAGATGCTCTGACGGAACGACATGGTCTGCCAAGTGGGCCTTGCCGTGCATAGTTTCGTCGGACGGCCAGCCCGCAGCCAATCGCTTATCTGGGGACGGAGGATGGTCTTGGCTAAGTCGGGATCGTTCGATGGGAGTGTAGTATAGAGAGTTGATCAAGAGGTTGTTTCGTTCCCTTTGGCACGCAACACGTCTTACTCTTTAGTGAGACCAGCACGCAGTTTGACGGTGAAATAATAGGTAGATACTCGTATTACCTATCCGACAGTTTAGGATCCGTAATTCCCAGTGGATCGTGCCGTATGAGTCGGTAGGAATAAAATATACATTCTAAAGCACGGCGACCAATGAATAATACATTTAAATAATAAACAGTATTTCCTATACGTCCTATTGCAGGTACAGGCTTTCTCTTAGAATGAGGGAGGGAGAGAAAGTGTAGGCTTAACCCTTTACCGCATGATATTTTATTTATCGCCAAAAAAAATGTATGTTATAGGGCATTAAAAATAAAATAACCCGTTTTTTTTTGTTTTTCCATATTTATTATTATATTCGAAAAAAATACAAAAAACCACTTTGGTCCAAATTGTGCACACTATGCAGAGAGGACAGATGTCATATTTGTACCATTATGCAATAAAGGAATAAAAAAAATATTAACTTAAGTGAAACGCGGAGTAACAATTGCGATGGTTATTTAAACACAAATTCACGTCGCATTTGCTGCATAAGACGTGTGAGCGTCCATTGCAACTCAGCATTTTGCATCTTTGGCGGATGCCCCATTGTGGTACATGGTCATATCTGTCCAGTCGCACATCTTGTTGAGGCATTATACAGACTGCACCTCTCTTTCTCTTCTCGTCTATCTGTTCTTCTACATCTGCCGTTGGACGCCCACGTTTCCTTGAGCCTTTACCCTGTTTGTTCGTCCAACAAAGAGCATCCGCCACAGCTACTTTAAAATCTGCCAAAGGCAAATATGGTTCTTGATCTCCATTTTTACGTCTGAATAATAACCATGCATTTACGGTCACCATGTCGAGCATGTGAAAAAAAATTCGATGGTAAATTTTTTTGGACCGAAGTTGTATTCTAATACCCGAGCATGGCGTCTAGTTGCACACACATTTTCTTCGACTGTGTCGACTTGACACAGTCGAAGAAAATGTGTGTGCAACCCAAGGTAATAAAATATTCATTCGCTAGTAAGACTACAGTTTATGCATTTTGGATCATAAATAGACCACACCCGTAAATGCATATTCTGCATGCCGTGTCAGATTAAGACCAGACCGACGCAAGTATGTTCTGCATTTTTGCATGCTGTTCCAAATGAGGTACACACCGAAAAATCAAATTTGTGATGAAATTTACTAGTAAAAAGTTGAAAACTTACCTGTACGTAGTTGTTTACGTATTCATCTGACGAATCAACTACAATATTTGCAAGGAAACGCTGTAAAACTATTTTATTTTTATTTTCCAAGTACGGCAATCGTCACTGGTACAAATTTCGCTCCAAAGTAAACTTTGAGGTTACATAAGTTCCAAACGTTTGACAACAGATGTCGTTGGTAGTATCAAAATGAAGGGGAGTACGGTACGAATTCGGACAAGTATGCTCTGGGGTCACAATATTTAACTTTTTAAAGAGTTTTTGAGCAAAAACCGGTTTGGCTCGCATTAAGACCACGATGCGGTAAAGGGTTAATGACCACGAGTGCCCAACGCAAGTTGGTAATTTCAACTTTTAGAAAACCTCCCATTTCAGGAGTTTTCCCTTACCGTTAGCGAGTGGTACTATTATAAATTGATAAATGTGAGCTAACTGGCTACGTAGGTACCTAATATTTAGAGCAAAGTTATTGGTAGGTATACATGGCGTTCGACGGCTTTGCCACATGGAGGGAAAGTACCTTGAATATTGTAGATGGAACATTTCACTGAAAGAAGACAGTATTATAATTATAAAAACAATTTAAAGTGCATTTATAGATTTTTAAATAATTATATGGTTGAACCGGGAATCGAACCCTACACGAGAAAAAGAATACCCTATATAGCTTTATCATACCGATCGAAAGAATTCATCATGCGATGTCAACCCTTATATGTATATTATGTCCCCACTGCTGGGGCACGGCTTTCTTCCTGCATCAAAGGAAGGTTAGGCCTACTCCCGCATAAGCATTAGTGTTAATTAACAGGTAAAAAAACCCTATCATTGTTATCACTTGGTTATACCTACATACCTGTACTAACAGATCTAATCGCGATCGTCATTAATATGGTAAACTTAATTACCTTAATTCCGAAATCAAGATTATCTGTGGAACTAAATAACCACCTGTTTCTGCACACCCTGCACCTTCCGGTCGTGCATCTTGGGCGCGCTGTTCAGCCAGAACACCAGCTGGCTCCGCAGCGAGGAGTACAGCTTCCAGAGCAGCGACAGTGGCAGCAGCGCCACTACCACCACCACCCACCGGTACTCCACCAGGACGTACTCCGCGAACGTCTCCGTCTGCACCGCGGCCATTGTTCACTGTGGGAATTAACATAAGCTTTGAATTCGCCAATGGGACCCAAAATACATAAACAAAACACAAACCGGGGGGTGGGCAGCAGCGCCCCCTGCAGTACAATTCCACCGAACTGCGGTCCCCAACCCGCATGCCTTGGGGATTATGGGCATAACCGCCTATGATAGCACAATGTGGCGCTTTATAGGGGAGGGCTATGTCCAGCAGTGAACTAGTATAGCCTGACGACGACGACCCAAAATACATCCATTTTGGGTCTCATTGGCGGGGGACGAGGAATGTGACTTATGGTTGTTGTCTGAACTGAGAATATAAGTAAATACTTAAGTAACGTTCTGTCACGTTCTTTGCTGTGAAATTCGGAGAGACAGATTTGGCTTAGTACAGTGACATTATCGAATAATAAAAAAAACACATATAAACAAGTTCAAAGTTCTAACCCGAGAAGACCGTTTCTTCCCTAGAATGATACGCGAGGCAATAGAGATCCGCCGGCAACCAAAGGATGATGGGCGTTTTGGTCCTTATGTCCAATCAAGATGAGTCATATGTCGTTGGATAGCTCTTTTCAAGTGAAAAAATAAATTCTATGAAGACGAATCCGTATGGATTGTCCATTTTGAAATATGCTCGTCGGAAAGTACCATTTTTTGCTCTAAATAGAAATTAGAAAAATTCATATCTCTGGTTTAACTCAACCGATGCTCATGATTTTACGAAAATCACATCTATGCATACTCTGTCATAAATCATTAGAGCGAGACAGCGACATTGCGCTCTCTCTCCCACTCACGGTCACGGGTAACGCTGGAATTCGGTTTTGACCCCTCTCGCGCTCCGGGACACGGCGCGGGGGCAGGTATGTTAGGGTGAGGAACGCTTGGCCGCTTGCGCAGGTAGTCAGTCTTTTGCTGATATTGTGTTAAGTGCTACGTTATTACGCTCCTCATTGTTCACATCGACTTTGACCTTGGCATCATTTTGGACTCTGTTACCCGTTTTATTTGTTGACCGTGGCTTTATATTGGACTTGGGGTGCTTAACGATTGGATTGTTTCGTTGCAATGGAACGTTACCGTAACTGTGTAATGTGCCGAAGAGGGCTATACCGAGGCAGATATCAAGTACGCGTTCTGTCGGAAGCCTTGACAAGAACACACGTGGAGCTAGTAACATTTATACGAGAAAACGCTGCTCTGGAGGTTTGTACCTATTGCACTTTTTTTTTTCCACTCGATCCTCACTGAACCTTCGATATAAAAGGAAACCAATTGAAATCATGTGCAACTGCATCCCAGATCTATTCTAGTAGTAAATGAGGTAACGAAGACGTAAAAGTGAAAACCGATTGATAAGTGATTCTGGTCGCTTAAAGAACATTTAAGTGATTCCTTTTTCACTTTTACGTCTTCCACGATGTATTTACCACCAAAACAAGGCCTACACAAAACCACAACCAATTACTGTGGTTGCGGTTTTGTGTGGTTGTGTGTATGCCTTGTTTTCGTACACACAACTACAGAAAACCGCAACCAGATCTCTGAGAAATCTGTGAATCTGTGGCATATATTTGACGATTCGCACACCTTCTGACAGAAAAACAAATCCCTCCCACAAATGACCCCCAATGCGTTATTTTGTTAGGTATTTTTCGGAAACCAAAGTTGTTTTTCTTTTCCTTACATTTTCATATATCATTTTCAGGTCGTGTTTGACAACACCCGAAGAGTATGTTACCGATGCTGGCAAAGAGCCGAAAATGCGACTAGAGGTCATGCAAACCCTCAACCCGAGCCGGAGCCGCAAGAACAAGCAGAACCGCAAGAACAACTACAACCGCAAGAACAACTACAACCGCAATTAGAAGAAATGCTTCATATTCCTGAATATATGAGAGCACCTTATACCGCGACGCATTGTATCTTTCATGGCTGCGCTAATGAAACCCGCCATCGAATTCCAAATGTTGTTAAAATCCACGTATTTTCTCAACATAAATTGTATGTCCCCGACAGTGCCAGAGTATGTCACGATCACCTTAATGGGAATGATTGGGATGATTTGCCCCAACATTGCAACATTTCCCATGACTTTACGGCTGCCCACTTCAGGGATGTTTGTGACCTAATGCGAAATGCCTTAAACTCACCCAGATTACGTTTTAGCGACCGAGGCATGAATGAAGAAGAAATGCACTTTTGGACTGGACGTTCTAATGATGAATTTAATGCCATCTTAGAGCAAAATCCATTATTAAGAAATAGAAGTGCAGATCCCAGAACCACTTTGGGCATTTTACTAACGAAACTACGCACAGGAGAACCCAACGCGAGACTTGCGACGTTGTTTAACATGTCTCGGAGAAAACTCGAACGCCAGTTGGCCATCGCACGAGAGTGTCTTAGCACTGACTACGTTGTGCGACACTTGGGAGTGGATCACATGAATAGAGAAGATATATTGGAGAGAAACTTGAGGATTCCAAAAGCACTGTATGGAAATGAAGACAACAATAAAGCGATTATTATTTGCGATGGTACGTATATTTATATATACAAGAGTTCAAACTTTTTGTTTCAGAGGCAATCCTACAGTTTACACAAGTTCCAAAACTTGTTGAAACCATTTTTAATCGTAACCACTGACGGATACATTATAGATGTTAAAGGACCATACGCTGCAACAAAAACTGATGCGCAGATAATGAGCGACTTAATGACTGACGAGGAAAATCCCCTTCATATATTGCTTCAGCCGAATGACGTATTTATTTTGGACCGCGGGTTCAGGGATAGTCTGCAGCATATAGAAGCATGTGGCTACGAATTTCACGTCCCCCCGACGAAGAACCGGGAAGAGTCGCAGCTCACGACTTCTCAAGCAAATGATTCCCGGCTGGTGACAATGTGCCGATGGGTAGTGGAAGTGGTTAACGGGCGTTTCAAAAGAGATTTCAAGCTGTTGCGCCAAAAATATTTTAATAACACAATGCCTAATATGTTCGGGGATTTTATGATTGCAGCAGCAATTACAAATCACTTCCACAGGCCTATTGTCGATAGCCAACACGCAGAAGCTTTTTTACAAAAAATTGTTGAAAGAAGGCAAACCCCAAACGTGTTATATGATTATGTAGAAGCAAAAAGATTAAACAACAGAAGAGCCAATTTCCAGAGATTGGAAGCAAATGACATTCAAGACTTTCCACGATTGAGGGAACAGGACGTGATTTTGCTGTCATTGGGGACATATCAGTTAAAACTGGCAAAATCATATTGCAGCGAGCACCTCAACAACGGCTTATATCTTATAGAAACTTATAGAGAAGCTGCTTTGGAGGATATCCATGAATATGGGATCCACGAAGATGCGTGGCTGTTGCGTGCACGCATACAGTCCCGACATGTACGATCAAAACAATATTTTTGCTATATATTATTAGACAGAAATAGTAGAAACATATTACAACATTATTGCACATGTTTGACAGGACGCCGCACGATAGGTTCCTGTGCGCATATTATATCTATTGTGTGGTATTTAGGATATGCTAGACATGAAGGCTTTACTGAACCAGCACTATTTTTAAATAACATTATCATTGATGAAACACATTAAACGATAAAACTTACTCTGAACTTGTTTTATTTACTTCGATAATAAACAAACAATGATAATATAATAATCAATGCTGATCATTTGTAATTAAAATCGATATACAATGTCGAAAAAATATCAAAAAGAATTAAAACAACAGAAAAAAAATTAAATAAAAAAAAACTTTTAACGTAAGTATGATTACTCAAATTGGACAGAAAATCGGGACTAGCGCTTCGATTATTCTTATTCTACAAAAAAATACCTTTCCAACGACGTATTACTCATTCCGATTGGTGCCAGGACCAGGTTCCATACATTTGTGCCCATCATCCTTTAATAGAGATCGTGGTTGGAACATACCGGTAGCATGGGAACCAGTGCTTAAGTGCATGAGACCCCCTTGCTAGAAGTGTGACTGTAGAGTTAAATTTTAATTTCAATTAATAATCAGTATTTTTAAGTTCATGTTTACATGTTTACAAATAAACTAATTACTTTAGTAATTAGTTTATTTAATTTTAACTTCAATTACTAATAATCAATATTGTTGACTTTATATAAAAAATAATTGGTTTGCCTATTTTGGAACGTAACTTCACAATTAACTTTTGTAATTTTTGCCGAGGGTAGTAAACTAACCGTTAATGCTTTCTAAAAGACGCCCGTCACCTGAGTCATCCGGGACCACGGTATCTGAAAAAGTGGCAAAACGTCGGAAAATTGTAAAAAATGTGATAAACGAGCAGAAAAACAGTTTTAACATATAAACAAGTCCAACGGTAACACACCCCGAATGCGCGGATTTTTTATCAAGTTATCTGCCTATTCCTAAGTGTTGATATTTATTGGTTGAGATGATTATTGGAATGACCTACGAAAAGCAAACATTACTGATTTCGGAATTTTAAAGATTTCTATCACTGATTAGTTAACATCTACCTATAGACAAAAGCTGAATGAAATGAAGCAACTTAAAATTATCATACATAGTAATGCCCATAGCGCCTCTACTGAATCTAGTTAAGGCGCTTTGGGGAGCTAACTAACGCCACCAATGGAAAAAAAATCATAGGTAACTGTTTTATAATACGCTTTTTTCAAAAGTAAAAGTCAAATTTTTTAATATTTGTGATAACAATTTTTAGAACATACAGCCTATACCCTATTTATTGAAGCTTGAGACAAAAGGTAAACACAGAAATAGTGATTCTTAAACTTTTATCGGAAGAAACAGCACGCTAGCGTCAACAAGTTGGGAGAATGAAAATGGCGGTTATAACCCGAACGAAAATAAAATAGCATCTTTCGAATTAGAACGTTTGCATTACATTACATCTTTAATGAGCAGTCTTATAATACGTTTAAAATTTGTGAACCGCTGACTTTTTGGGTTTTTTATAGAGCCACAATTCTATTAAAATGTACTACATTTTATATGTACTAAAATAAAGTTTATATAAAATGCATTATTTACCAAAATATGAAAACTAAATTTGATATTAATTTTTTTCAAACATATATATTTGTACGATACTTTTAACAATCAATATCGATTTTTTTATTTTATTTCTGATTAGGTAATAACAAACTTGGCATAATAAATTACCCTTTCTATTGTTTGTTTACCTTTTGTCTCAAGTTCAATAAATAGGGTATAGAACGTAGTATCGGACGGAAATCGATTACAGTCATAGGTTGTCCATCCTAGGTTCTAGACGGTAGGTTCTAAAAATTGTTATGGTGGTTATGATTTATGATTATATTCTTTTTTAATGCACTAACCCGTGCTTAGGACAATTTTAAAAAGCTATTTAGAGGCTAAAAATTCCACCTATCCCGGCATGGGTGCAATTTTTAGCCTCTAAATAAGTTTATAAAATTATGATTTATGACGTCTATTTTTTTGAATAAAAAACTTTGTTACGCTTTATTGCACAAACATTAAGATACAGAAAAAAAACTTAAATAACAGCAAACGTAAAGCGTAAAATAAACGTAAAGCAGGTCATGATTTGGCGCTAGTCAGCACCCCAAAGCGCCTTAAGTAGACTTATCTAAAATCTCTGACTGTGAGGTTCGCTTACCAACAGAAGTTTACGTCCAACGGCTATCAGACACCTGCCTAGACTGACGCTATCGGCGTAACTGATTAAGTAATTAACATTGTTTGCCGTTGGATTAACAAGTACCTTATCAGTTATCACTGGGCTTGCATGGTCAAGGTATGATAACTTTAGCCGAGTGTGAGTTGACTGACTAACCAAGTCAATAGTTTTAAAAATAAAATATACGCACTACGTTCTTGTGGGCTATAAGTGGGTAAATGGGTCCATTATAAAGGCACATATTTATTGCAACCATAAGTTTGGCAGGAACTTAAATACCTAAGACTTGATGTTTATACAATTTTTGTTTTAATGCACTAACCCGTGCTAAGGACAATTCTAAAAAAAACTATTTTAGAGGCTGAAAATTCCACCCATGCCGGGATTCGAACCCGCGACCTCTGGCTATCCGTGCCAGCGCTCTTTCTAAAGAGCGAATCCCGGCATGGGTGGAATTTTCAGCCTCTAAAATAGGTTTTTAAAACACTTAATGTGTATTATGGAGCGCTCGTGGCCTAGGCTAACCGAGTGATGGTCAATCACAACAGGCGCGGTCAGGTGCAGGATGGGTGACCATCCCGTGACTACCGCTAGTAGCATTTTTCCGAGCGCTTCCGTGCTTCGCAAGGCTCGTTAAGCCGTTGGTGCCGGCTGTCATGTAATGGCAGTCTTTAAATCATGTCAGAGGCCTTATGGGCGGCTTGATAGTTGATAACTTCTGACTGTAAGGCCCGCCACTGTCTTACAATCCTCCACCAACCCGGACTTGGCCCCCGTGGTGGAGTATGGCCTAACCTTCTTGCGATGCAGGACTGCCGTGCAGGGACATACAAGGGTGGATAACGATACCGTGTATTATGGAGTTTGACAGACACAGCAAAAGAACACAAATTCTTTGAGAATCTTATAAATATTTAGTTCTTCAAACTTCTTCTTTTTCTTCTTTATGTGCGGTCTCCTATCGGGGGATGGTAACCAATTCGTAAAAATTGCTAGCTAGGTTGCCAATACAAACAAGAAACTGTTACTCTTTCGAAACCACTGTCGGACGTTGTGTAGCCATAATGTGGTCTCCCAGGCCTCCTAGTTCCTTGTAACATGAGTTATTAAGTACGCAATATGTCTACGAATACCCCAGCTTCGGTAGAGTTGCGGACCTTTTGAACCCAAGAAATTCTTTGCACCCACATCTCAAACGCCTCGGCCACTGCTCCATATAGAAGCACGGTACAATAATTTCAATTGCAAAAAATATCATAACTATCCACTTAAAATTGTGCAAGACGTGGGCACACGAATTACGAAACAGAGGAAACAGGCCGGACGCCTGAGGTGCGAACACGTAAATCCTCCAATTTTCTGATTCAGCCTACTCCTAACTGTCATATACTTACATATTTTGACACTCTAGAGTCTTCTACCTACCTAAACCTTAATGCTTAATAACCCCGTAGAGTGAAAAATTTAGTGCCTTTTCACACGCACCCGGCCGCGCCGTCCGGTCGCCGGGTCGGTTAAAGTATTTTTATATCGAAATTATATGTCTTAGTTACTAAGACATTTCAAAATTGAAGGCGAAGAACGTTTTGGTACATTTAGGTATGTAATAATGATTAAGTTTAAATATAAAATAAAATAAATATTCATGGACATATTACACAGATCTGGTTAGCCCTATAATATGTTAAGTATATTTTAGATTATACTATTCTATTTTGTTCACACAAAATCTGCTTCTATGTCAGGCCCCTGGAGCCCCGACCCAAAGTGAGGTCATAAAGTGGCGGCAGGAGGACAGTGGACGACATTAGCAGAGGACCGGCGAGGAAGGCCTCACGATGAAGCGACCTCTGCCCAACAGTCGGGGTTTTTTTTTATGGGCTGTTGAAGATAATTGTGCACGCATGTAGAGATAGATGTGCTCTCGAATGTACGCTCCAATTCAGTGTTTTTCGTTCCTCAAACTATCCAAGCTCTTTTGTATAGTACTGGATGGTGAACTTACATTTAATAGTTTATTTCACAGAGGAACAAAAACGTTGACGCGAATACGGACGTAATAAAAAACAGACCGAACCGGTAGGCGTCTGGGAGCCAACTAATGTTTGGAACCAGCGAATGCCAAGGCCGCTTTAGTAATCAAATCGGCGAAAAGACGTGAATGATGATATGCAGTATCAGCATTCAGTAGCCATCCGCATCATGCTTGGTAAATAGTGTTTCTGGCCGTTCTCTCATGGCAATTGATAGTGTGGCACTGGAGGTCACCAGTTTGAGGTTTCCTCAGGGTTTACCGTTACCCTATCAAGATTCGCGATAACCATATTTTCCTTCAGAGGAGGTTTATAAAGCAAGGTTACCTTTGCATGCTATGTATGGACGACTTTGCAACGAGCATGTTTGGGTTTAGGACGTCTATACTTTTGGTGATCTTTAATAGAAAAAAATAAGACTGATTTTCCCGCTGGCATCTCGCTGGCATTATTTTTTCTACTAATATCATAAATGTAGGAAAGAAAGAAAACATTAATTTCTTCTTCTTCTTCAGGCTAAATTAGTCCACTGCTGGACATAGCCCTCCCCTAATGAGCGCCATAGCGCAAGGTTGTGCCATCATTGAAGGGTAATGCCCATAATCCCCGCGCTGGGCTTGCGGGTTGGGGATTGCAATTTGGTGGAATTGTACTGCAGGGAGCGCTGTTGCCCACCCCCCGGTTTGTGTCCCTTAGTCGCCTTTTACAAAACCCGCGGGAAGAATTTGGGTTGGTGCTATTCTCTAGGCCGACACCACGCAGCAACATTAATTTTAACTTCCACAAATGCACACACATAAAAAATAACACAATTATGGAAAAGATGAACATGATGAACATCCATAATAAAAAAGTAAAAAAAAAGATAGTAACATCGTCTTACAAATTATTGTGCCTCCGTGGCAAGAAAAAAAAGGTCACCGGCTCAGCATGCATTGCTGGTGTGGTTTGGATGTTTGTTACTCAATCGCGCAATAACGGCTGGATGGATTTACATGAAACTTGGTGTTCACACAGAAAAACTATCAGGTACGGGGTTGCAGACTCGAGTTCGCAATTTTTTTATGCAGTAAAGTTGAAAATATCATAAAAATATCTAATGACCGGCCCTAGATAGGACGGAATAAGAGAAGTAGGTAAGTATAGGGTAACTTAGTCGGTTTGCCGGCCACCTTCAGTTTTCGGCCATCACGCAGTTTTTACGAAATAATAAGAAAATAAAATACGCCCGAGTAAAATATCTATTGTTACCGCATAGATTCTAATGATGTCTTTGCCTACATAATTAAGTATCTTAGTAGCGTTTCATTTGTTTCGTCAGTTTTCCCTCGCGTTTCAAGCAATGTGAGTGTGTGTCGAAAGCAGAGAAAAAAATAGTGCGCGCCAATTATTTGCATGGTAAGTTACGACATTGTGTATTGATTTATCCACCAAAATATTACTATAATGCACAGTTAATATGTTAAACTGATGTTATTTTAATGAAAATGTCTATAATACTTAGTACTTTTACCTACTTAGTAAATATTAGGTGGACGGATAACTAACTTCAATTTTGACGAGCCAGTTGATTCTCAGCCCCCTGGCCGAAATCTGACACCGATCCTACGATTATAAATTCATTACTTTACCATTGAATAATCACCTTTTCCAAATCATATTGTTAAGATATAATTTAAAAAGTATCCTGATTTATGCAGTTAGATTTCGGCCGTATGTTTACTAATTGCATTCGTGCTTAAAATCCATTTTAATTGTTTTGTATAACGGTGGCCGGGAGAGGGACTTCGTAAATCCACTTTTCGGCCTAAGTGTAATAAAATGACCGAGAACTAAGGATATTTAGGTTATTTTTCGGTCATTTATAAAAGCGGTGATAAATACTAGTAAATCTATTTATTTCAATAAGTTTCTCTTATATTAACTAAGATCCTGATCTAAGAGAACTCTTTCATCCTTGATTTGTTCGAAAGAGTTTAATAATATATTGACATTGGCGGCCGAAAGTTAACTCCTTCAAATTAGGTTGTCGGCCATTTTATGCAAGGTGGCCGAAACCCGGGTTGACCAATTTTGTTTATCGGCCATGATTTATTGAGAGGCCGGAAATTGGTTAATGTTTTAGTTTTAAGTAGACAATATTAAAAGCTCTTTGATTTTTTTTACTCATTTTATTGTTATTTAAAAACGATACACCACCATAAAAATAAGAGTTATTAGAGAAAACAAAAATTGGCCGAAAACTAACAAAACAAGTGGCCGTAAACTGAAATAGGTGGCCGGGAAAGGGCAAAATCCACACCTCACGATATTTTTATTTTTTATAATTAAACGATAATGTTTTCTTAGATGAAGGTTTGAAAAATGGAAATTGCAATAGTTTTACGATTGAAAAGTATTTTATTTGTCCATTTTTGTTTACTCTGTCATTGAAAAAAATCGCTCTGAATATGAAAATGTCCTTAAATGGCCGAAAACCGGCTAAACTACCCTAGTCTGTTAGCTTTTAGAATATACCTCGGGCTCTAGGGTAGGCTTCGGTTTTCACCTAAAGTACACGAATTTAATGATAATGATAGAGTTCTGATTTCGAAATAAGTGTCATATTAGTTCCAATATTTTTTATTACACGAATATGTCCGAATAAAAGCTAACAGACTATATACACATATATTTCCCTTTTTAGATAGTAAAAAAAACCCAGCCTTAATTACTTGTACTGAAGAACGTTTTTCAAGTTTTGCGTGATTTCAACTACACTATATGGGTTTCATAATTTAATACATAGGTACATACGTAACCTCACGCCTGTATCCCAGATGGGTAGGCAGAGACCAGGGACTGCCACTTGTCACGATCCTGACAGATCACCTTCGCTTAATTCATCAACGCTCATAAGTCGTTGCATGCACGCACGCCGGTTCCGGGTACTTTTGATCTTCCCCTCTGCTAAAACATCCCCTATTTGGTCGATGTATGTCTGCCTGGGACGTCCCTTACCAGCCCTTCCACTCACATTCGCAATATATATTTGTTTCGTCAATCTTTCTTCCTTCATCCTCTCCACATGTCCAAACCAACGCAACATTCCTCTCTCAATTCATAAGATAATTTAATATGAATCATATTAACCAACAACCCGTCTTTTAGTTCTTTTGTGTTTTCCATCAAGGGTTGTCTGGAAGAAATTACTTTTAGTAATAAGACCGCCAATTGTAACTTAATCTGTATCTTCTTATTTTCTAAATTGTAATTCCTGGTGTGCAATAGAGTATATTCATTTCATTAACCTTAGTTACTATTTCATACGATCAGCGACATTTTTCTTATCTCTCGTACTTGAACTAGTGACCTTGCCCAATTCGATGGCAATTGTAATAAGTAGGTACATAAAGATGATATTATTACATTTGTCAGTCTGGCAATCGACAGCATATGGACCTTACTTTACCTGTGATGACTTTGCCTCGTTGCCATAACACAGGGTATCCTGGTTTAGGATCAAGACTAGGGTTGTTGAGGAATTTGTTATGAAGAGGATTTAAAAAAAAATCTATTTTAAAACTAGGTTTAGCTGGTATCATTCCGGCTAGAACTAGGTCTAACCAAACCCTAATGGCTGATACTAGGTTTAGCCAATATCATGTCGACTACAACTAGATCCAACGAATCCCTGGGAGCTATTACATTAATACCCATATATTTTCTTTTTTTTGTTTATAAAAAAGAGACTAAGTACGTCTTTTATTTAAGTCTTTTATTTACATAAAAAATAACATGGATTTAGGCGAGTTAATCTCCGTAATAGATTTATCCCAGCAGACCCTGGAGAGGCTTGGATTTATGAAACAGCGGCCTGTAAAACATTTTGCAGGAAATATTTTCACGAAAAATATAGTTGTTCTGACGTGAACACTATCAAAATGACCATTGCTGAAATAGCCCTCTAGACCCTTAGCGCAATGGTCCAAGACAAGGTCAATAAGGCCCTTAGTCCCAATTTGACCCCACACACACAATAGACCTGCGCAGACCAACCCACTTATCAGTTAACCGTCTGTGAATGTTACGTATTTGTACAGTTGCAGACAAAAGTAAAATTGTAACAATTTATTTCATTTTGTAAACAATTTTAGGTACCTAATTTTAACTTATTTTTGTATTTTTTCGATAGTTAAATGATTTTTCAATTTCAATCAATTTATTAACTTACGTTCTACTACTACTATAAGCTTCTTGTAACACATACAAAAACTGTGAATCAAACTACTGATAGAGAGGGATAATACGTAATAGCTTTACTAAAACATACATAAATAATAATAATAATATTGGCCTTCTGCATCTACTTAATGAGATGAGTTATACAGCGTCTAGTGGTATCTTCACTCACACTAGATGGGTGAAGGGACCACTCCGACGCTGTAGTGCCTGGGACATGGTTTTTTTATAGATGGTGTAAGCTTGCCCAGGACCTATACCATCCTGACAGCTTAGTTGGCCTAGCCCACAGGAAAGACTAGTCAATACGTGCGGAGCCAACCAAGCTGCGGGTTTCCTCACGATGTTTTCCTTCACCGTTAGCGTGTGGTATTACGACTACGAATTCGCAAATGTACGTAACTTTGGAATTAAACAAAGTCATTGGTACATGCCCGCACTCGGGATAAATATATAAATAGGTACTCTTTTTAATGCACTAACCCGTGCTATGGACAATTTTAAAAACCTATTTAGAGGCTAAAAATTCCACCTATGCCGCGTTTCGAACCCGCGACCTCTGGCTACCGTGGCCTCTGGCGCGGATAGCCAAAGGTCGCGGGTTCGAATTCCGGCATGGGTGGAATTTTTAGTCACTAAATAGGTTTTTAAAACATACAAAAATAATTATAAATTGATAATTAAACCCTATCTACTCGATCATTTTATTTACCCTTTTATGTAGCGAGAGATCGAGATAGCTTGTCATTTTTTTTAGAATGCTAGCTAATTGATTCTTTATTATATCAAAATTTATCACATTTTCTCTGCCAGTATGAAATCAACACGCAAGAACTATTTATCGTTATTATGCCCAATACGTATGCTTCAAATAAAGATCCTGCTGGTCTTGCCAGTGAAATAAAAAAGAAATCGACTCCACCATAAAAAGGTATAAAGGACTTAGCTTAGCAAAAATTTATATTATTTCATTAACTTCAGAACCCTTAGCGAATTTACCAGGGACTAAGTATGAAAGGAAATGTTTACGTACCATATTGTCATTTTTATAATAGTGCAAAAACTAATGTTCAGTATTAAAAAATCATGTTTTATCTATTTAGGTAACTAACAATGTAATTTAGAGAAGTCACTGGACTGTAATACAATGAACAGATGCCATCGTAAGTACAAAAAGTACTTACACTGTTAGACTAAACCACTACTTTAAGTAGATTAAGTAGCTTATTACGTTTATCAATTTATTTTATCATAAATGGATACTCTCTTAGCATTAGAATGTGAAAATTACTTTGCTAAATTCCGCCAAAATCCCACAAGCACCATGCGGTTAGTTAATGCACCGCCCTCCCTCCTACTTTTTCAAGTACTTGTGAGCCCGAGGACGCGCCACGATCGCTTTATTTTGTGATGTTGTAACACTTTTATTTCTTTATTATAAATAATAAAACTGGAACGACTTCAACTTTGTGCTTTATGTTGTTTATAACATAAACAGAAAACTAAATAAAAACAGAATAAGCAGGTGAAAATAGTCAGGTCTAATCGAAATGTGAAGTAGTAATGCCAAAAATGAGGGAATTCTCAAAAATGGGTGACTTGATTTTAAATTTTGAAAATGATAGACAGAATTAAAGAAACATAAACAATGGTGTAAAGAGGTTTGCACCGTTACAATTCTATTGCTAAATCTTTTTTCAACTATGTTAGCGTTTCTCTGGAGATTATTAACACTT
This sequence comes from Yponomeuta sedellus, assembly GCA_934045075.1. Lineage (NCBI taxonomy): Eukaryota > Metazoa > Arthropoda > Insecta > Lepidoptera > Yponomeutidae > Yponomeuta > Yponomeuta sedellus. The sequence continues at coordinate 8,086,528 of OW203746.1, read as the reverse complement.
TTGACGCTCATTTTACGTGGTTTTGTATATCACTCCTCGCAAGACGCTACGGCACAAGAGACGTGCGAAATGATCGCAATACACGGAAACACTTGAACTCAATATTTAATTTTATTAATTACTCAAACTGTTTATTTAATAGATTCGATGAAAAGTGAATTTTAGTGCTAGCCCTCATCAAAAATAAAATAATGAAGTCAATTGTTGTGATTTATCTATTTTTGTGTTGTTTTATGAAAGATGCCATAAGTGGTAAGTATTTTCCTTGGAATCCAATTGTGCTAAGCTAAAGTAGGTATAGTGCCCGAAAAATAACTTGAACAAATGGCGTAGACATTTTTCGGGTTTCGTTGACGAGGTGACTTCAAACTTGACTTCTTTTTACTACTTTCTTCGGACTTAAGTTTTGTGGAAATTACAGGTACTTAATTTTAAAAAAAACTTGCTGTTAGCCATCCCTCGCAAAGTATTTCGACAGCGCGGAGTTTTTTTTTTACTACATACATGCATGCATACATAACCTCACGCCTGTATCCCAGAGGGGTAGGCAGAGACCAGGGACTGCCACTTGCTACGATCCTGACAGATCACCTTCGCGTCCTCAACGCAATCAATTTTTTTTTACTTTTTAGATTCAAGTTAATAAAGAATTTATTTTTAAAAACCCTATTTTCTGTGGCTCATTAACTTAAAAACGTTCGCCTTTGCATCTGCGTAATGAGATGATTTATACAGCATTCAGCGGGAATTTCAGCCTTCATACTAGGTAGATGGTTGAAGGGACCACTCGGACACCGCAGTGTCTGGGACATTCTTTTAAATTGGCTCAACATAAATACCACCAAATACCTATATTTCTTACCATTTAACCCGGTCAAAGAGAACCCTTACTAATGCAAGTGTTAAGTGTAATGTTACTTAGCCTCAATTTTGTCGATAAGTCGTCAAGTACATACGTAAATAAATCTAACCTATAGGGAAGTATGGCCACAACTGAAAATCACTTATAATGGTGTTATGCTATCCACACCTGTAAAGTAGGTATGCTCAGTTGGAGTGCATTTGTGCTGGGCTGTGACGGAAGCACCCGAGGCGTTTGGAGTCGGACGTGGATGAGTGCCATCATCATCAACCCATTATGTCCCCACCGAGGGGCACGGGTCTCTTCCCTGAGGAAGGTATAGGACATACTCCACCACGGGGGCCAAGTCCGGATTGGTGGAGGCTTGCAAGACTAGTGGCTGGTCTTACTGTCAGAAGTTTTCAAGCTGCCCTAAGGTTACTTGGCTTAACGACGATGAGTGTCATACACTATTGTATTGTACCCGGCTGTCTTTGATTCCATGTCTCACGTGTTCTCTTCACGATTGTCTTTTTTTTCATTATTTTTTTGCCTGTTCACCAACTTGTTTTTTTTAGTGTTTCCGTGACAATTTGAATGTCTTCTTTCTAACTTGTCCGATCACATTTTTAGTGCAAGTTCTTTAAACTGATTAACTCTGTAGGTAACAGTTTAATCTCCCCTCCAATCATGAGACCTGTAGCTTAAATCCACCTTAGATTACTGAATATGAATGCTATCGAAGTGGATCGAACTCACGTCGCTCTTTATATATAGCTCTCTAATAGCTCTGCTGGTTCGATATCAACTCTTTTGTATGTCCCCAATGCTGGGCAAGGGTCTCTTCTTGCATCGCAGGAAGGTACTTAATACTCCACCACGGGCGCCAAGTCCGGGTTGGTGGAAGATTGTAAGACGTAGAGGGCCTTACCTACTGTCAGAAGTTATCAAGCCGCCCATAAAGCCTCTGACATGGCTTAAGGAGTGCCATTACATGGCAGCCTTAACATAACTTATATTTATATACATATAAGAAGAGTAAAAGCTCCCACATTAACATAACATAACATAACACAACACAACACAACACAACACAACACAACACACGACACGACACGACACGACACGACACGACACGACCCGACACGACACGACACGACACGACAGGACACAACACAACACAACATAACACAACATAACCATACAAGCACATACATTGCTTCTGGCTCCACACTAGGATACCCTTTGTCGTGGGAACAACGACATCACAAACATGTAAACATCCAAGACCTGGGTTTTTTTTTGTTCCCAGCCGGGATTCGGACCTCTTGCATGGTAGGCAGACGCGCTACCGCTACGCCACAGATGTCGTCATTACGCTCATCAAATCCTGATCTACTCCAATCGTCTAACAGTCCAATTAGTATTGAATTTGACAGTTACATGAATGGAATCGCTCTGGATTTGGTGCGCATAATTAGGCCACTATTTCGACGTTTACTCATCATAAATGGTTCGCAGTGTTATTTTTTAGGAAGACACCTTAAGGGGATAATGTTACATCTTGTATTTTTATGACTTCACGTCATTTTCTCATGTGGAACAGCCGAGCTCTTAACCCATTTGCACTCCCTTATGATCTGTGAAAATAGCTGCGCTTTTGTGAAGTTTAATGACTGCAGTAGGAATTTTAAGCTACCTTTAAATGTTCTGGAAATTTCCCTTCCTGTCACTCAATTTCACCACTCCAACTGAAAACGGTTTGGCTAAGCGGAGTTTCGAATACCTAGGTACTAAATATAAAGCGCGCTGCACTAAATATTATTGTACGATCCCAAAACCAAGTTAATCACTAAGTCAAGTAATTACTTTAGATTAAGGAGAAAATTGGCTAAAACTTTCGTCACGATGTTTTCCTTTAGGGTTAGCGTATTAGGTACCTAGGTATTGTTTCTACAAGTTAAAAATCTAAGTAAGTGCGTAACATAAAAAATAAGCTCATCTGTACATGGATTCGCACCCACGACCTCCCGAATGTGAGGTCGGTGTTTTACAGCTGCTCTACCACCCTTATCACACATATCAATATTTATTTTTTCTGCGAAAAAGCGAATGAACTATTTTGCTGCAAAATCAAATGCTCGTAGGTATTAATAGTAAAGTTATATTATTAATTACTAGCCGTGGCCCGCTGTGTTACCCGCGGTTAATCGATTTTCCCATGGGAATAGATATTTTCCCGTAGTGAGACGTAGCCTATGTTTATATTACTTTTAACCCGTGCTAAGGACAATTTTAAAAACCTATTTAGAGGCCAAAAATTCCACCCTTGCCTATGTGTTAACCAGCCTATTTGTTAATCCAGGGTGTCAGTTAACTCCATACCCAATTACCCAATCCATATCTAATTTCATTAAAATCGCTTCAGCCGTTTAAACGTGAAGAACTAACAAACATAACCACTCACAAACTTTTGCCTTTATAATATTATTATATAGGGTGTTAGGGTGACTAGGGTTCATAGTTTTTGGTGTTTGGTGTCGGAAGCGTGGTTCTTAAGACGGGTTTTAGTTGTTCAATGCTGAACATGTTATTGGAAGCGAGTGTAAAATATTATTGCAATTCCTCAAAAATATTCCAAACTCAAAAGCGAAGTGTAAGTAAACATATCGGAATCTGAGCGCTGGGTGCATCGCGTGGTAAGGGTCATCGGGATTATCAGCACAAAACGTTGCGAATCAACACCACCGAGTTCTAATGTTGCCAGAATTCTCCAAATATCGTGGCAAAAACTTGGAACGATCTAACAGTCAGTGCTTACAGCATAGGTGAAAGTGTAAAACTTTTGTGTCCATGTCAGTGAGCTATGATTAATTCTAGTCAACTAAAAAAAACATCCGCAGTACAATTATCCAATACATTTTCGAGAAAAACACAGAATACATAAAATAATAATAATTTAAGCTCACAAAAAGAATCCTAACTGAACAAACCACTCCGGAAAATATCTGAACCAAAGGACCCCAACACGCTGGCAGCTTTGCCACGCTGCACCGCCAGAGACCCTTTGTCCCAAATACCCACCGGGGAGGCAGTCAGGCCCACGTTTGTTTCCATTCTAACATATGAACATACCACAAAAATGAAACAAATTAGGAGGAGAAACAGAACACAAAAATAATAGTAAAACAATAGTGCGAACACAAATGTTCCCAGGGGAAAATGGCGGCAAAATGCAAAATACTGCTCAGCAAAATGCCATACGTGACCAGCGCTGAGCTTCTGCGGCACCTGACTCACTAAGGTATGAGTAAATTACAGAGACAAAAATAATATAATTCAAAAATGCGCCAAAAAAACCTTTGGATTAAAATAGCAAAGCAAAGCTAGCAACGAGCCTCTTCGTTTGTCCAAAATGCGAGTCAAAATGTTGGCGACAGTTATTTTTCCAGTCTCCTTATCCCTTACCCGTCACTGAAGGATATCAAGTCAAAGACAGTTTATAAGAGACTTTGTTGTCACTGCAGGTAGACACATCACACTAATATTATAAAGGCGAAAGTTTGTGAGTGTGTATGTTTGTTACTTCTTCACGTCTAAACGGCTGGACTGGAGCGATTTTAATAAAATTTGGTGTGAAGTTAGCTGACACCCTGGATTGACACATAGGCTACTTTTTACTGCGGGAAAATATCTTGTTCCCATGGAAAAATCGATAAACCGCGTGTAACACCGCGGGCCACAGCTAGTTTAACATAAAAACCACAAGTTTTTTTTTATGTAGCCTAAAAAAGTCCCTCTAAAGATAAGATAAGATAATGCTTTATTCATACACAACACACACATTAAGCATTTGGATGAAGTTAATACTAAACACAAAAAAAGAAAACTCATACACAAAACACATTAAAATATTTGGGTGAAATTAAGATTTACACCCAATTTTTATTAAAACACACTTGCATCAAGAAACATCCAATACTCGATCAAAATTTTCAATCAGTAAGTGCTGTAATGTGTGTCCTGGATAAAAAAAGGTGACTGGGCTCAGCATGTGCTACAGATAAAATCTGCACAGTGATAAGCACACTGTGATAAAGGGCACAGTCCTTATCCTAGAGAGAGAGACTCCGGGCTTAATTAACGCGCATGCCCACCGTGGATTGGCAATTTTAGGCTGAGGTATTTGACCTCCTCAGACGCTCGGGTTTCTTCACGATGTTTTCCTACACAGTTAGCGGGTGAAGGATGTTGGGGCGCGTCGAAAAAGGGCTGAATAACGAGATGTCCAGTTTCTGGCAACACCAGTTGTGTCTATCTACATGATGACGCTCATTCATTCACACTTGGCTATTTTAGTTCCGGGACCTCATACATAATATTATTGATGATGCCATAAGCAGATGCGCACGTGTGGTGCTTCAAAAGTACGCATCCACTTGAATATTTTTTGCCCACATTATTCAAGCACAAGATTTCGAAGCGGCCTACCTTACCTACCTACCTAAAAAAGACTGTCTAAGGACGTCGATATCACCCCTTGTACGTCCTCACTGCTGGGGCACGAGTCTCTTCCTGCATCACAGGAAGGTTAGGCCATACTCCACCAGCAGTTCAGGTTGGTGGAGGATTGTAAGGCAGTGGCGGGCGTAAGGCCGTTGACATGACTTAACTGCAATTACACGACAGCTGCGCTTGTGAAACGCGGAAACGCTCGGGAAAATGCCACTAGCAGTAGTCACGGGACGGTCACCCATTCTGCACCTGACCGCGCCTGCTGCTTAACTCAAGTGATTGGAATCAATCGACTAGTCCACGAGTGCTACGAGCGTCTGGGGACGTAATCGTAAAAAAATATTAAATAACGAATATAATATTTCTTTAACGATCAAGACAACCGCTACTTAGTTTCGCAACCAAGGCCCGAACAGATTCGTAATTTCTCAGGATCACAATACATGCATCTATTTACTATTGAGAACCTTTTTGATATTGGAGAGAAGGATTCACATCATTTCAATGACAAGTTGCAGAGGTAATTATTGCTCCAATCTGCAAAAAAACAAAATAGGCAAAAAGTTTAAAAATATTCTACAGTTGATACCGCTGATAACCTTTACAATTTCATGTTTTTGTTGTATAGACGCCGTTCTTAAAGTAAGTCAATAGAGTGCACACACAATTTTAATTAATTTACATAGGTATCTAGTTGGTCGAGCAGCTGTAGGCTGTAGCAGGTAGCCACAAACGACTAACAAATTCACTTCTTTCACTGTGACAGCAGTGCGCTTGTGGTACGCGCTGCCACTATACATACGCCAGGCCCAGTCAGTTGATCTGTCAGTAGAATCCATAAGCACTACTTCGGACTTCAGAGTAATACTCCTATATAGGTATATTTTTGTAGTTTATATATGTAGGTTGTGTGTGTGTGTTGTAAGTAATTATTTTATCCATTCGGTATATTGATAAGTATTTTTTTTAACTTATACGATGCGATTTTATTATATTATGATAATTATTCACAATAACTCTCTCCGGGCACTACACGCACTACTTTCCACATAACCCAAGGTTAGCTGGAAGAAAATACTCATTAAGCTCGCCTTTGTACAAATATGCTTATTGTGCATAAATAACTTTCTAATCTAATATAAATCATATAATTATGTCACAGTCACTGGAGTGTTCAGTCGGCCACCAAGCATGACAGCGCCTCTACCTATCCTATAATAATCCCATGCGTAGACACGACAAACCGTCTTTTGTAACTTACTTATCCTCTTCAGAGCTCTCGCCCGAAGAGCTAGCCGAGCTGACGGAGTCCTGCTGCAGCCATGGAGAAACCCAGGCATCCGTCTCCAGAAGTCGGGACGAGTGCGCCACTCTGGGGCCGCCGGATGACATGGACCCTGATGATGTGACGCAGGTCAACATTTGTGTCAAAGAGGCGAAAGCGTGCTGCCTGAAACACTACACGTAAGTTGTATTATTATTATTACTTTAATTATTTATTACACGCGTTAATGTACCTACAAGGGCGTGCTTAATGCAAGAAGCATTCTCTTCCTTGTTTCGTTCCTTCTTTTTCTTCTTCAGGCTATATTAGTCAACTACTGGACATAGCCCTCCCCTAATGAGCGCCATAGCGCCCTATCTTCCTTCCTTCATACATTCATAGTATCGATTTTGAGCTGATTTTGTTTTCCCAAGGATCAGTGGTTTACTAAGCTCCTGGGTAGTTAATTTTTCCTGTGATTTCCGCACTTAGCCTCGATAACGATATCGACCCTAGTATGTCCCCACTGCTGGGGCATGGGTCTCTTCCTGCATCGCAGGAAGGTTAGGCCATACTCCACCACGGGGGCCAAGTCCGGATTGGCGGAAGCTATAATAATATTATAAAGAGAAAAAGTTTGTAAGTTTATATGTGCATACGTAGGGGGTAATCTGCAAAATTGATAAACCGTTTTCGAAAAATCTCTCATTAGTATATTTAGAATGGTCCTTCATAGTGGACATGGGCTATAAGCTAATCCGTTCACTCCGCGAGCATAGTCGCGGGCACTGCTACTACCTACACTAAAATCACATGTGGTACCTACCACTTGGTGTGGTATCAGTGGTAACGCAAAAAGTTTTCTTGTGATAAAAGTTTTTTGTGCAGACGAGTAGAACCGTCTCATTTTCGGTTGTACATGGAAATTTTGTTACACCCCGTATAGTGGCCGGGTATCTACCGGTTAACATTTAATACAGCATGGTATGGCAGGACTCTATTTAAAAGAAACAAACAGGGTTACCCACGGTTTCTCATACGCTACTGTTAACAGCTGTCACTTGGTTTTTGTTTGTAAGTTCTTTGGTCAACTGACAGATTATTGTTAGTGTACAAGAAGCCGGTGGTTAGATAAGTGTACGTATCTAACCCCCGAGTTCTCGTAACATTTATTAACTTCGACATAAGACAATTACTTTTCCTGCTTCCAAACACCAAATACTCGTACCATTTCCTATATTAACCAGTCAAGATTGAGGCCATTTGTACAAATGTACGGCGGCCACCAGAGTGAATCAAACCCAAACCTCCGCCAAGGTAATCAGAGGTGTTACCGCTTGACCAACGAGGCAGTCAAATGGGTGATAGGAGGGGACTCCCCAACAATCTCACAACAGTCGAACCATATTTACCAAAAAATATTCCAATTTATGTGAGATCGACGTCAGAGGTAACTGAACTTCTGTAGGTTAAGTAAGGTTATCTATGCCGAACTGGCAGTTTTTGGAACTCTGAGGCCTTGCCCTGGATATTAATGTTATAAGTAGGTATATTATTCATCACGTCCAATCCTCGTCGTGGCGGCAATCCTCAGCATTTAGAGATCGACTGATTGGATTGTCCAGTATAAGGAAAACAAAATAGTTAGATACATAGATATAGAGAACACTTTATGACGATTCATCCGATGTATTAAATTGACCTGTAACTGGGGTATCACTTTAGATTAGACATAAATAAAAATAAATATGTATTACTAGTCTAGTCCATCCAAAGGTTGTCTGGAAGAGATCACTTTTAGTGATAAGGCCGCCGTCTGTACTCTTAGGTTAAGAAATATCGGTGTAATTTCCTTTTTTATGTACAATAAAGTGTTCTCTATCTATCTACTAATTAAACTCAATCTAAATATTAACAAAACCAACCCAATTTTTATAACTTGACTAGCTGGTGACCGCGACTTCGTCTGCGCAGGATTAGTATTTCGAGTAGCTTATATAATAGTGGCGTACAAAAGGTTTTGGTACCTAGCGAAGTTTTGGCAGCGCACGCCAGAATTGCTCGCAGTTGTTAGATTTTTTTCACCTCTCCGTGTCTTGAGCAGTCATCTCGTGAAGAGATCGTCCCGCCATCTCCGCTTTGGTCGACCAGAGTGCTTAGTGCGAGTTTGACAGATCCAATCGAATAACTTTACTACCGCGTTAATCGAGCATTGAGTAGTGAGTATGAGTAAGTTAACCGTTCGAACTGGCAAAACGCTGTCACAGTACAACTCGCACTCGCGTTATTTCGTGTTTTGGCTGGTAAACGTGTTCACTTCTCAACGTAAACCATTACAACTCGCACTCAACAATTTTAGTTTCCATACTTGTCGCTAGGTGGCGCTTCCTCGATGCCATAGAAATATGAGTTTACGTTAACGCGATCGAGTAGTTAAAAAACTCCTTAGTGCGAGTTTTTTAACTACTCGATCGCGTTAACGTAAACGCCACCTAGCGACAAGTATGGAAACTAAAATTGTTGAGTGCGAGTTGTAATGGTCACACTCAGCACAACACTCAGCAGTGAGATTGTTGATATAAAAAACAGTTTTTTCACCTTTTACCTTAACAAATCGTTGTCTTTCTAGGTATTCTAGGCCAAGTGCCAAGATCCGCTTATTAGACGATATCCATCCACACGTTATCATAATCGTATCGCATCAAATCTAAGTAGGAAGGTAGTTATACAATGTGGCTGCTCTAAGAATAAACTCATTGTCAGCACGGCGGCTCTATTAAAGGAAATAGCAGCTGGAGATGTGATACTCTATTTATGTACAGTCGACAGCAAATAGCACCTATGTAGGTACCCGTGTACCTATTCTAATCAGTTACATTACGGGCGACTTTGCGGCTAAAAGGAAAAAGTTGACGTTGTCGACTAACGAAGTGTCTACTGGCAGTTCCGAAATAATAACATTTTTAACATCAACATAACAATTACATACAGGCACATACGCACATACATTGTTTCCAGGCAAAAAGATGACTGCGCAGCAGGGATGGCGTTTGCTGCAGCCAAACGATGTGCGGTGCCGAAAACGGACATCGGAAAGGTAAGTTACTAAGCTGGCTAAGTACCTATTAAGTATTGTCTCTAGACCAAAACATATAATATCTCTGTCTCTCTATGGAGACAAGAAGGAGATATTGCCATGATAACGCAATGCAGAGTTTTCAATGAGTGCACAAAAGAGCCTGGTTCAAAGCCTGGTCTAAAAAATAAGTGATAATGTATCCCACGCACCAAACCGCAGTAACCCAACATCCTGGTGCGGACACCTGGAGGCGTCACGATAATTCATTAAAGCATATTTAAAGTATACATTTGTATATATAGGATTATTTTCCAGTGGGTCGGACCCTGATAAGTGACGGTATATTGTACCAACGCAACAAATCTCAGCGACCCGACGTCTTGAGGTGGGACTGACATGGCACGTTGGGCATTAGCGTCTCTAGGATTATGGTCTATGGAGGACTCACCCTGGAAAGGGCGTGGAATTTCAGTAACCCGAATCCCTGGGACGTGTATTACACGGATAGGTCTCCCTGCAAGATAGCGAAGTGATGTCGATAGTAGTTCTCGAATTGTACCTAGTTACCGAGGAGACTATAGTATCTAAGATATTTACTCCTCTAGCTTTATTAGTAGAAATAAATTACAAACTGCCCTTCATATAGGTCATTGCTGTGCCGAACAAAGGAAGAGAAAGGATGAAACATTTGACTAGCAATTCCCGGAGCCACGTTCTGTGCTCGGAGCAATGCCAAGTAGCTTCAATCTGGATGTCTTTCCATATTTGTTATGTCGCTGTATCCTTACCACAGGAACTCATGTTTGAGTCTATGGCAAGTGATTCGTTCATTCCGGTACTAAACGGAAGTATCCTCCATTTCCAGACTTGCTGCGACGAATGTTCCTTCGGGCAGCTGACAGGCGAGTCCCAGGGGAGGGAGGGTTGCGGGGAACCTGCCTCTGACTACCTTAGCCCCACATCGGCTCTGAGGAAGAATGCTTATCACCAGTGCTGTTTGGTGAGCCAGATAATTTAACAAACCTTGTGGGGAAATTGCATGCTTTGAATTCCTGCAAAGTTAATAGATATTCGAGGAACCCACAGAACATAGAGGAACCATTAGCAAAAAGTGCTGGTAGTTCGTCTCTTTGATAAAGATCTCTTCTTACTAGGTACGACTCAATCAATAAGTAACAAACTAACATACTTCGACATTCTGACATCTGTTCAAACATTGTTTCACATACCAGACTTTTCAGCAAACAATATAAGTTACCAGGAAGTATGTTTTTTTGTTAACTTGTACGTGATATGAGCAGACAACCTTAGATAGGGCAATTGTTTTGACATAAGGGAAAGTAATCTAGAAGTACCTCTCAATAAATATCTTCGGACACTGCCCCTTTCATTATTCATCACCAAAGGATGCCAAAGGTTAGCTGGAACAAAATACTATTTAGAATTATGCTCCCTTACGTACAAATGTTTTATTTTGCAATAAAGAATTTTCCACCAATCATTAATTGCTACTCATATTAATCCATCTTCCCTCCAAGCAATTCCTTTGAACATCTTGTTTGTTGGAAAAGATACCGCACTGTCGCAAAGAACTTTACAAGACTGTAATCTAATTCCTCAGTGTGAAAAGACCAACCTGTCAGCAAGTAAATATTTTTTAGGAAGCCGTAGAAAGAATGGAAGTAACCACGACTCAGGCCCCAACCACAACAGAAAAGAAAACAGAAACAACTACGCAGAGGAGAGAAAGATGCAAGAAGGACTCCTGCGAGCAGGTCTGCAAGGATAACGATGGGCTCGTGACATGTGGATGTCGTGACGGGTTCAAGCTAAATGGTGATGGGAAGACTTGTAAAGGTACGCACAGATAAGAGAAAAAAGAAGGAGACCAATCCAAGTGATTGGAATCAATCATTTGAGTTAAGCAAAAACAGGCGTGGTCAAGTGCAGGATGGGTAACCCTCCCGTGACTACCACTAGTGGTATTTTTTCTGAGCGCTTCCGTGCTCCGCAAGGCACGTTAAGTCGTTGTTGCCGACTGTAATGTAATGGCAGTTACGCCACGTCAGAGGCCTTATGGGCGGCTCCTGACAGTAAGGCCCGCCACTGTTTTACAATCTTCCACCGACAACCACCATTAAGGTGGAGGTGAAGGCCTAACCTTCCTGCGATGCAGATAGAGACCCGTGCCCTAGAAATGGGAACATACAAGGGTTGATATCGTCAATCCGATCAGTCCTTGACTCGTGATTTCGAGGGTAATTTTCGTTGCTAGAATCGTAAAAATCTGCATTTCCGAAGAGATCTTCATCTTCGTTTGATGGGAAGACTTGCTAAGGTCAGCACAGATATAGCTGAAAGTAAAGGCGAATACTACGCAGGGGGCCTTTAATTTCCTTATCCGTGATAACCCTGATGAGCAAGCAAGTTACGTGACTGCAGCAGAGATGCACTAATGTGCCGCTACATAGCTCCAAGATTTCCCTGTCGCTTCTTTCAATACTGAAGGAATGAATTGGGGGTTCATTATACTTGCGGCTCTTCCTTCAGCCATGATGGGGGATCATGAAATAGGAGATGATAACCACCATCATCGTGGAGACGTCCACTCACGGATTGCTGGCGATCATAGACGATGATCAGCTACTACAAGCAAAGTTAGTCCCTTTACACGATCGTGTCCGCGGACAATAGTGGGTCATCGGCGATTCTTTAGACCCACCATTACACCGAGAAGCACATAGGGCATACTTTCGTCCAATTACTCTTTCCACGTTGACGAATGCCTTCTTTCCAGACATAAACGAATGCGCGCTAGACTTGGACAATCTGTGTCCTGAGGAGGGGACGGTGTGTCACAACACTGTCGGCTCCTACAAGTGTGTCCCCATAAGGAAACGAGACGTGGGCCGCAGCTGCCCGCCCGGCTTCAAGAAGAATGAAGTCAACCAAGTTTGTGATGGTGAGAGACTATACTCATACTTTTTCTGTTTCATACCTATAGAGATGTGAGAGCTCAAAAATGACCAAAAATCTTGGTCGGAAAGGGTTTTGTGGTGGGACACCCTTGTCTAGTTTCGTAACAATATCCTTAACTATATTTCATTTCGTTCATTGAAATGTCTGAGTGAAAATAAAAATTATTTTGATTGACATTTCTTGAATTCATGAGATTAGGGACTGCTCAGGACGAGCAAACAATTTGATAAATTTTATTGATACTCGTATATTATTAACGATTTCTTTCAACATTTTGTTTAAGGAATAAAATATACCTACTTCAAACATTCTTTTGAAATTTCAGATATAAACGAGTGCCAGTTGCCCAGACCCCCGTGTCCAAAATACCTCTGCGAGAACACAATAGGGGGTTACAGTTGCGCGGGGAAACCAGGCAAGCCAGTAGAAGAGGGGCCCCGTTCCCCGGCCAAACCCAGGACCCCTGACAGAACCGAGAGCCCCACGTCCCCTAAGAGCAATATGTGCCCACCTGGGTTCCGAAGCGGACCGGAAGATGATTGTCTTGGTGAGGATTTGGATGTTTTAGAAATCTTGTTTGAATATGGAAGGGTTATCATGGTTTTCTTCCACTATAAAGGGAAATTTTGCACCAGACAGGGGAAGGTCTTATGTTATGCTATGTCCACAGATATTGAATCTAACCGAACTTATCTTCAGATATCGACGAGTGCGAAGAACACCTGGACGACTGCCAGCGCCTCTCGCAGCACTGCATCAACACCCACGGCAGTTTCTTCTGCCAAGACCACGTCTCTAAGCGTTGTGGACCGGGGTTCGTTGTCAACCGCTCTACGGGGATTTGTGAAGGTATGTGGTTTGCACATCATTGCTTGTCTATCTACACACCCCGTGAAAGATGCCCACTGTTTGGCATAGTCCTCTTTACTGACACGCCAACCTTATCGACCCCCTGCTAATCTATTCCCATTTACTTCATTGTAATTACGAGTAATTCGAAGGTTTTAACCCCACCCCAGAATGTGGGGTTTATGCATTGTCATTCAGTATAAGAGGCCATGGCTTTTCAGGGGCTAGGCCCTCACTCGAAAATTAACATAAATAGCTAGGCACTCCTCCAAAAGTCAAATCTTTCTAGATTTCTTAAAAAAATAGCTTTACTTTAGTTCCAAAGTCAAATCCGGAATGAGTATATTCCAAGTGCTGTTTTACAGACATAAACGAATGCGAAGAGAACTCGGAGGCGTGCAAACGCAGCGAGGTCTGTGTCAACTTGCCAGGAGCTTACGACTGCAAATCCAAGATCAGCACTTTACCCAAGTAAGAAAACAACTTTGCCTTAGAAAATATCCACCACATATTTCCTTCCAAAATTTTGCATCTTTTCTTGCAAAAATTTGTAAATACAAATTATTAAAATGTATGTCCCACTGTAGGCATCACACAGACATTCTCTCAGAGAGGACTTAATGAGCAGGCCACAACAGTTGGCTGGCAAGTTCGCTAACATTCGCTTTAGGTACCTATTCTTACTACAAAATCGCAATGGTACGTAACATAGAAAACAAATTCATCAATTATCAGATTCCGGGGTTCGAAGTCACGACCCCTTGAATGCGAGGCAATACGAAACAACTATCCGTGCTACAACTGCTCTATTGGCTGATTTCCCATTAATAAATAATTTAATTGATTGTTTTCAGACTAAGTTCACAGAAATGTCAAGAAGGAACAAAACCCCGTTCAGGAGGAAACGGTTGTGAAGGTACCTACTCACTTAAAAACCCACTTCTGATATCGTAACTAATCAAATACGTTCCAATTGTAGTAAAGACATCTGTAACTCTACGAAACTTATTTTGAGTGCTATACAATGTCAGACGAATAATGAATCTTAGACTTCTTCAGAGTTTGAAAAAGCACAGATGCATGGAACATTCCAAGAAGAACTTACAAGTAATGCACATGTACTTTCGGCAGATATTGACGAGTGCCGTGACGGTACTCACCTTTGTGACGCTCTCCAGAACTGCATCAACACGTATGGCGGCCACGAGTGCCGCTGCAAGAACGGATTCGAACTGGACCCAGCCACGGGCTCGTGCGTTGGTAAGCCTTAAAACACTGAATACCGGATAATCAAGTTGGCACCACTAAAACAAAAGCCAGAAGGTTATTCTTGCATTACTCAGAAACACCCAAAATCGTACCAAAGTAGCTAGCGTTTAATATCTACTCCACTTGGCAAAGGTAAGAAAGGACATAAAAGCGCTGATGATAGCTAACTTCACACACAGAATTGGTTAACAGTTAAACCTCAGTTAATGACATGGTTTGATTATCGAGGGATTCCAACTCCACAGATATTGACGAATGCGCTATAAAAGCGGACTCTTGTGGCGCCGGCATGTTCTGCCTGAACGTGCCTGGCTCCTACACCTGCACCAGACGAGCGCCCTCATCCAGTACCACCGTCCACCCTCCTGAGGACTACGAGTACTTCTACTCAGAGTAAGTACAGTTTTCAAGGCAGTCTCTTCAGTACTAGATTTCGACGCTTGCTCTTCTGGGCGTTCACGTAAAAGCTATTCGATATGCAACGTGATCTATAATGCTTAATATCTACATAGAAATTAACTACCCTAAGAGATAGGTTAGTAGAAAATTAACGTATACACTTTATTTGTTATACCTTTCAGTGAGGATGAAGACACATCAGCAGCACCAAACAACATCAGACCCAACGTTACTCGAAGACCTTCACCAAACAATCCTGCACGCTCTACAACTGCCAGGCCTACCACACCCAAGCCAACGATTCTTAAGCCGCAGCCCCCACCAATGCCACCTCTGCCTCCTATGCCAACACTCCCCCCTAAGCCAACGCTACCACCGAGGCCTGTCCCAACGCCCACCCCGCGACCAACTACCACCGCAAAACCATCTATGACAGTGGCTCCAACGACAACCGAGGCACCAACTACGCCTGACCCTTCAACCACGACTCAGAAACCTACCACCAAACCCCCAACTACTCCTGTTCCCTTCACTCCTCGACCAACCACTCCAAGACTATACAATCCCTATCCACGCCCCTTCACGAACCAACCGCCGATAGAAAGACCATGGAGGCCTACGCCAACAGAAGCAACGACTAAGAAGGCGGAATTACCCGAAGTAACTATACCGACTCCCACGGAGGTCAATGTGATTGAGACAGAAAGCTCCAACGGGACGTATTCAGTGGATACCGGTGACATACCGAAGGATACTTGGACGAATGTAATAGGGCGGGAGCCTCATCAACCGGATCCGGACTTTGATTTGGAAAATTTGCACTGCTTGAATGGCTACGAGAAGAATGACAAGGGAAAATGTGTTGGTAAGTTCTGAATCATTTAAATTGCTTTTCGCTTAGCTTATGATTCTGTAACAGCCCCGCGCTATTATGGAATCAATCTGAGTTTATAATCTTTAAACCTAGTCTCTTTTCGACTCCCGACTTTGCTCTGCCAACAATGAACACTTTGACAGCCGCTAGATAGGTATTTAGGCTACTTTCTAGGCACGGTAATCGGCCAGCTAGGTGACACGCGCAAAACCATATGCGATCTCGTAGGTATCTACTGATACGTAGCTCCTGTCACTCTGAATTTGTCCCTTACGCTAACGCTTACGTATTCCGTAGACGTCGACGAGTGTTCGTCAGGCCGCTTCATCTGTGGCGCCCAAGAAGTGTGCGTGAACGATGCCGGCGGCTACTACTGTGACTGCGCGCCCGGCTACGTCCGGAACCCGACCGGATGGTGCACGGTGGAGACCACCTCGTCAACTACCTCGTCGACCACCACAAGCACCACCGGTAATTTCAGGGGTTTTCATTGCGATATTAAGAGATGTCTAACTGTGGAAAAACGTTTCTTGAAATAGTTCATATCCAGTGATGGTGAGCAATGTTGAGTGGCATATTTTACTTAAAGGTCATGTGACTTAAAAGTGTCACCTAAAGATGTGATTAAATGTGACTTAAAGATACTGGCTCTACGAAGAAGTAAGTTGGCCCTGTGCTCAGTAACCTTTAGCTTATAAACATCCTAATTCAAAGGAAAGACACATGACTATCTTCGCATAATATTATGTCCGCACTGCTGGCGCACGGGTCTCTTCCCGCATTACAGGAAAGTTTAAGGCCATTACATGACAGCCGGCACCAACGGCTTAACGTGCCCTGCGAATTACGGAAGCGCTTAGAAAAAATGCCACTAGCGGTAGTCACGGGATCGTCACCCATCCAGTACCTGATCGCCGCGCCTAGGGATTGATTTCAATCACTCGGTTTCACTAGGCTACGAAAGCTTCTATCTTTGGATAGCCACTTGGATTGTATAGGTAGGTGCCCATATAGGTCCGAAGAACTATGGAGCGGATTGCTTTAACTTTAAATTACACTGTATCATCATAAAGTTTGTTTACTTAAATGCTTTCTATTGTTGTTGATTGATTGATAAACAATTTATTTACATAAATTGTTTATCAATCAATTTATTAGTATTTGAAATAAGATAAAAATTTATTACCTGAAACATGTAATCAATTTATTACATGTTTCAGCGCCACCACCCACACATCCACCCGATTGGACGTACTCGCCTCCCAGCAAGCCGAGGGAACGCTTGCCGCCCATAATCTGCGAACTTGGTTATGAATGGAACTTTATTTCTGCCACATGTGTTGGTGAGTACCTACTAGTACTACAAAATGTCGTCATCGATGAAGGAAGGATTGTTCCAATCTGTTTCCTGGTAAGCCTGGAGCTATTTAACAAAGCTGCAGTTATAAATAAACTTATATTTATCAGTCATTTCCAATTTAGATTAACGGTGGTCGGTAGGCCGAAAATAACTGACGTCGTAAGTTAACAATTAAGAGCCTTTTAGGCAAGACAAATTGTATGTCATCTAGATACTTATCCAGCCACCACTGGAAAAATCTTCAGATGCACAGTCTAGCAAACCAGAGCGTCGGACACTGCGAAGTCTCAAAATGATCTTTCCAGGAACTGACAATTCGCAATTATTATAAACCTGAATTGATTGACGTTTGTGCATAGCAATCAACTTGAAATATCGTACTCATTCAGACATTAACGAGTGCGTCACCGGCAAAGCGAGCTGCTCAGGCGAAGAACAATGCCAGAATACTGATGGCGGGTACAGGTGTATCAGAGGACTTGGTGCACCTGCTCCAAGTGTTCCCGGTGTACCTGGTAAGTGGCGTGTATTTGGCGAGACGATTAGGTTTTAAGCACGAACTTAAGTCGGCTTCAAAGAATCTTCAAAAGCTCACTATAATATTATTTTCCCTACTCTTCCTGAAGCATCGAATGAGATACTTCTCTTTTTTCATTTCTTCTGCATTTTGAATTGGACAAACGACTAGAAATTTTCTTATGTGATGCCTTGTTAACAATGGTATCTATGAAATTACTAAAAGCATGGAGTTCAGTTCTAATCGATTATGCCGACCTATCTCCGTCTCCTACTTCTCTAATTTTCAGAAGATGGTTGGGTTACAAAGAGTGTTAACGTTGAAAGTCACCTATACAACCGTTGCTACGAATATATCAAGCAAGCTAGCTGGCATAGGCTTTGCGTTGTGTTGCTGCAAGTTTGGATCAAATGTCCTAGTTTTCGTTCGTGAAACTTCATGGTTCATCCAGCCAGTGCTCGGACCATGACGGTTAACCCATGACCTCGTTCTGAACATAAATGTATAAAGCACACCACGAGGCTGTCACTGTTGCCACCCTATTCCTATATCATCAGTTTCCTCTATCACTCTTCAGCCTTCGTAGGACTCGTACCACGTTCGCCCAGGATCATCACGGTGGGATCACAATACGGATCGCGGGGGACACGCTTCCACACGCCGACATACGCGCGGCTGCCCGGCTCTGGTGCCCTCCACATCATGTGCCCATGGGGCTACAAACTCACGGAGAACCGCCAATGCCTTGGTAAGTTTGAATGGCGTTTATTAAGTTTACTACACTTTTGGAGAACCAGGTATCTTGTGGACCTTCTTAGGTCGCGTGGACAACCTAATTTTCTAAAAAGCTAATCTGAGGTGGATCAATTCTTGCCGGCATGGAAGAGGTTAACTTTAACTAGGTAATACTTTGTAGCGGACACACCATAAGCGTTCGCCTGACTCCACAGCAGCTGCTCAGATTTTGTCACCACTCATCGATATCTGTATTGCTTGATCTATGCATTGTGGCATGCGACGATTCACAATAAAATCTACTCCATAGTAATTTGTTCCCTGCGTTCAAGACCTCATCTTCTCAGAGTATAGTGGTAAGTGAGGTTTGCCATTGTAGTGAAATGATCAAGACTTCGTTAATTCCTTCTCAAAGGAATATTTCCTCACTAAACGGAAAGCAAATTATCAGTTCCCAAACGATAGAACATCTTTCATCGTGCCCTTCGTGCCGTAACAGCTCCACTCAGGTGGACGGTGGACCTTATGATTGCAAGCAGGGCCGGATCTACCTAAGGGCTGCTTGGGCTGCAGCCCAGGGCCCCGAGGTTACAAGGGGCCCCTAGATCCCGCTAAAAACTGTAGGCGATAATTTGAATTTAAAAAATGGTTATTTGTAAAGTCGGTTTACGGATGATATTTTTACGTGATAACGTCAGTTTTTTGACATGGTTATTAGTTAAGTACTTAGATAGGGCCCTAAGTAGTTTCAGCGCAGGGCCCCACAAATTCAAGATCCGTCCCTGATTGCAAGTGATAAAGCAGTCAGCGTCGTAACGGTCTGTGGCGGTTTTTACTGTTTAAAGACTTTAATAAAAATTGTTTTGCCATCGACACGCTAAGAAGAAGTGTCCATGTAAGCCCCGACTCATATGCTCGTGATGTCTGCAGATATAGACGAATGCGCGCTGCGCTCGTCCGAGTGCGGTGCCGAGCAGAACTGCGAGAACTTCCCGGGGGGGTACTCGTGCCAGTGCCCCGCGGGTCACATGCTGGATCCCGCCGACCGCTCACGCTGCGTCGACATCGACGAGTGTGCTTATAACAATGTGAGTAATGTACAACACCGACTACTCATGGAATGATAGCGTCAAAGAGCGATTAGTTTTTAATTTTTAAGATGATCTCATATTGTTAAGAATTTTTATTTAAAAATGTTACCTAGTACAGTTCTGCTTTGTTACTGTTTCCATCATACATGTAAAAAATATGTAAAGGATGTATAAACACACCTGTTAAGGTAAGATTTGGTGAATCTATTTTAAATAGTAACTGTTACTGCTAAATGTGTAACCCATGTCTATGCTCACAATAAATATTCTTATTCTTATTCTAAATATATCACTGTGGTCATCGGCGTGGCCAGGATTTTACTCAGTTCAGCTCCGCTCTTGGGTTCGTTGCACCTGCAGTTCGAACAGCTTCCCCCTTTCCTGCCCGTACCTGGCTACGCCTAGGATGTCTATGACTAACAGTATTTTCACTCACTTAAGCCCAGATCCGAAGAACCAATTTAGTTTACAGACCCTTAGTTTTCTTTGTATTAAGATATTATATATCTAGCGCACCCTGGGAAACAGTCAGCGAGCTCCTGACGCTGATTGGCAAACCACTTCACTGCCATGCATTTTTGTTGTTCTTCTTCTTCATTCTTAGCTAATAATAGAGAAGTTTCGAAAGTGTTATTTCAGTATGCCCCATGGGGGCTCTGAAACTCCGAGATACAAAGATCCTAAAACCTGAGTCAATTCTAAGGGTGCGAAGTTAAAGAGATGAGAAGAAACTTTCGGCGGCACGACACATCTTGATCGTGCCGCCGAGAGTGCTGACTGATCCGATCTTCTGTAACGATCAGCCGCTCACAATTGCAGTGCAAAAACAACGGCATTTATTTCATTTCCAGCCCTGTCTAGTCCAGTCCCAGTGCATCAACACGGTCGGCTCGTACCGCTGCGCGTGCGGCGCCGGCTTCCGCAACGCGCCCGCCAACGACCGCATCTGTGTGGACGTGGACGAGTGCAGTGAGCGGCCCGAGGTCTGCCAGCAGGGGTGCATCAACGTCTGGGGGGGCTTCCGGTGCACTTGCTCCAGGGGTTATCGGCTCAGCGGGGATAACAGGTGAGTTAAGCCCACATCTGTGATCGAATCTGTGTCGATGTGAACGAGTGCAACAAAGGGCAACGAGATCTACTTACAAACAGGACTGCATCAATGTCTGTGAGGGTGGGCTTCGATACACTTTTCTGTGAGTACCTACATCGGTTTAGAGGAGAAAAGGCGAAGCTGCGAGCAAAACTCGCTGTCACATTTCGTCAATCATCGGAAAGGCTACATATATTCATATGTCCAGTAAAATAATTTCAGGAGTATTACACGAACCTCACGTCAAATAAGAGCTTAGTGGTTTTATCCTATATTGATGTACACCTTCTTTCCAGTACATGCACGGACGTAGATGAGTGCGCGGAGACGGCGGGGCGGGGCGGGCGCCTGTGCGCAGGCGACTGCGTCAACGTGCCCGGCAGTTACCGCTGTGCTTGCCCTGGAGGGTACAAGGCTTCTGACGACGGGCGGAACTGCATTGGTAAGAGAGACAATACCAACAATCTTACTAGCATAATGAATGTGGAAGCAACCTATTTTGTTCGCCAAAGAACTAAGCTGACTTATACAGCCATCAGCAAGCTGAAGATTGTGATGTTTAAAGCGTTTTACAAATAATATAACGGGAACTACATCATCTGTGTTTTTTAAATTATAATTGTTTTATTTATAATATAAACAGAACACCTTGTAACAAACAGAATAATCAGGTAAGGGACCATTTATATGGCTGATCTAGTCGAAATGTGAAGTAGTAATCCTAAAAAATTAAGGAAATTTCTAAAATGGGTGACGTAATTTTAAATTGTGAAAATGATAGACAGAATTCAAGAAATATAAAAAAAATGGTATAAAGAGGTTTGCACCGTTAGTCCAAGTTTCACTGGTCACGTGTGATGGGGTGTAAAGAGTCTCGACTAGACAATGAACTGGCAAACGCAGCATAGGACACCCACCAGCTACTCTTAACTGGATCGATGATCTGAGGGCGATTGTTGATAGCCGCTGGATTAGGATGGCCTTACACAGAAGGCAGTGAAGTGCGTTGAGATGTGTCAACTTACAACTAACCAATAATCTGTTCCCAGACATAGACGAATGCGAGACCGGCGTGGCGACTTGCGCCAACGCAGGGCCCGGCCAGGTGTGTCAGAACACGCGAGGCGGGTACCACTGCCACACCATCGAATGCCCGCCCGGATACAGGCTGGAGTCTAAACAGTAAGCCTCTTCTTCTTAGCGTGTCGATGGTCGTGGTGAAAGAATTTGCCAATCAGCGTAAGGGACCCGTTGATTCTTGCCCAGGGTGCGCCAGAAGTACGGGCTCATTGAGTGCGTCGTCCGGGGAGACTCTTTTGATGCACCCCACAATAAGCACTTTTCAGTTCGTACATTACCCACGTGCACCAAATCTTGAAAGATTCCAATTGTCCAACTGTGATATTCCATACTAGTTGTCGCAAAAGTTAGTGGCAAAGTCTGACAGGGGTTTGTGCGCATACCTATTTAGGGTTCAGATTAGAGTCCAGTGTCTTTAAATATCTTTGTCAGGACACGAGCAATATTCAGAGACAAAACTCGGAAAAAGTGACCTTAGACGAACCTCATGTTGCAGATTTAGAGGAGTTACCTAAGCATGCCTATTCAGCTACTGGGAATAATCTTAAAGGGATTATAATACCTATAGGTATCATGAAGATAGTTCCAGGACTTTCTCAAAAAATTGTGTAATTTTTTTTTAGAAAACCGACTTCCGTATAATACAGTTATAATCTTGTGTCGGTACCGAGATGTGATTAACCATCAATGTTGGGCACCGGCTCACGATTCTTATTGTATTCTGAAGTCGGTTTAAATTTTTTACTTACCTATACTTTGTTGTGCCACTTCTTTTCCACCTGTTATGATAAGAAAAATATTAGTCGTAGAAAAAAAAAAAATCACGATTTCTTATCTTTTAACGTATCCTCTTCAGTGAGCTTAAACAATTTTTGTGGAATTAACCTATTTAACAGCATCTGCCGCCGCATCCAGCAGTACTGCGCATACACGGACCGCGCGTGTCAGCATCAGCCCGGCAGTTACAGCTATAACTTCATCACGTTCGCCTCCAACATCTACCTGCCCGACGGAGGGGTAAGTTAGTCCAGGCCCTATAGGACCGGTTTCTGAACAGAGAATTTCACTAGCTAAGTCAATACTTAATTAACGTTCTGCCACGCTCTTTTCTGAGAAATACGAAAAGACAGCAGTAGGTACAGTTTTACTTAGCGAAATTCTTAATTCAGAAATTGGGCTTTAGTGTAATCAGTGTTCCGCAAACTTATCGTGTTCAAGGTACACCTGCGAGATTTGCAAATTTCGGAGGTAGATACCTACGCAATTTTTTAACTACTTATTTTGAATTCTTGGAAGAGACCCGTGCTCCAGCAGTGGGGACATGCAAGAGTTAATATCGTTGGACATAGCTATGGGCTCTAAAAATCACCACTAACATATTTTAAAAACCTATTTAAAGGCTAAAAATTGTCCTTAGCACGGGTTAGTGCATTAAAAAGAATAACACCATTAACATAATTGATATAGTGAACAGACCTTTTTGCAAAGCCGCGTTTTCACGATCTTAGTACACTCGAACCGAGTCTATTTTTTACTGAAGTTTTCATTACAAGTAATTGAACTAACCTTCCTGTTTTCGTCCTCAGGTGAACCTGTTCACGGTGCACGGGCCCTCCATGCCGGACGCCATCTTGAACTTCGAGCTGCAGCTGACGCGTGCGCGCGCGCCGCAGGGCGTTCGTCCGACCGACTTGACATGTTTCGAGTGAGTTCCTGCTGTTATTCTTGTGTTCCTTTATTCTTGTAATAGGTACATTAGGAAGTTATTGTTGAAGTAGTAGGTATACTGCATAACATTACTTAGATTTAAGAAATCAAGCGCTCGTGGCCTAGGCGAATCGAGTGATCGGAATCAATCACTTGGTTAAGCAAATACAAGCGCGGTCAGGTACGGGATGGGTGAGCGTCCCCTGACTACCGCTAGTGGCATTTTTTCCGAGCGCTTCTGTGCTTCGCAAGGCACGTTAAGCCGTTGGTGCCGGCTGTCATGTAATGGCAGTCGTTAAGCTATGTCAGAGGCCTTATGGGCGCCTTGATAACTTCTGACAGTAAGGCCTGCCACTGTCTTACAATCCTCCACCAACCCGGACTTGGGCCCCGTGGTGGAGTGTGGCCTAACCTTCCTGCGATGCAGGAAGAGACCCGTGCCCTAGAAGTGGGGACAACAAGGGTTGATAACGATTAGGAAGTTATTCTAGAAGTAGTAGGCAAGTATATTGCCAATTGCATAACATTACTTAGATTTAAATCATGGTTGTAATATTTTTCCGGTTGTGCAATAAAGTGTTATCTATCTATATATCTATGTATATTAATAGTTCAAGTTAGTCATATATGTCTAGCAGTGGACTTACACCGGCGAATATGATGATGATGAAGACCTTACATTTCCGCTCTTAGTCTCATAGTTGGGCAATTGTAAGTAACAAGCCCGGAGGTATGTAAATATCTCAGACACTAGGGCTTCCTCACGATGTTTTCCTGTACAGTTTGCGAGTGGTGTTGTTGCTACAACTTTTCAAATGAACGTAGCTTAGGAAACGAAGTCTTGTAAGCTCCTGAATCTGAGACCGGCTACCACCGCTTAAGTACTTAAAAAACACTACGAAAGAATTACTGTTACGGAACTACTGAATTTTCGCGAAGTCGGTCGTGTTGATAATCGATAACAGCATAATCGCAGTAATTCGAACCGTAGAACCAAAATGAGGTAACAAATCCGTAGCCAAATTGGCATCATTAACCTAGACGTCTGCGAACGTCACTGAAATACTTCTGTCACTGAAACGGAGCCCTGCATGTAAAGTAAAATATTTATTTATGGCATAAACATATGGCACATTTATAGTCAGGACTTATTTTAACGTACGGTGCATAGCTAAGGTAAATATACAAAAGTTTCCAGGTGTCCCCAAACTAGGCAAGGCCTGTATCTCGGGGAACCAATAAAGATTAGAAAGAAAACTCAATAACATACTTATCACATCGCACTAATATTATAAAGGCGAAAGTTTGTGAGTGTGTATGTTTGTTACTTCTTCACGTCTAAACGGCTGGAGCAATTTCAATATTTGGCATGGAGTTAGCTGACACCCTGGATTAACGCATAGGCTACGTTTTACTACGGTAAAATATCTTATTCCCACGGGAAAATCGATAAACCGCGGGTAACACCGCGGGGCACAGCTAAGCAGGGCCTGTATCTCGGGGAACCAATTAGGATTGAAAAGAAACTCTCTAACATACTTACCTATGTTTGTAGAAAACAAAAATAAAAACTGACAGCCTCTGAATATATTCTTTTTATTGAACCCGTGCTAAGGACAATTTTCAAAAACCTATTTTAGAGGCTAAAAATTCCACCCATGCCGGGATTCGAACCCGCGACCTCTGGCTATCCGTGCCAGCGCTCTTTCCAACTGAGCTAATGGGCGACTCACCGGCATCAGTGAAATTTCGAACCCCTTTACAATATTCTCTGTATTACGAACGTGACAGCTTCTGAGCCAGAAAAAATAATGTTTAAATTCATGTAATTCCGTTGTCTTCCCCAGCATGAAAATAATGTTTAAATTCATGTAATTCCGTTGTCTTTCCCAGCATGCGACCATCGGCGCACCACTGCGCGATAGCGCTGCTCTGTTCCCTGCAGGGGCCGCAGGTGGCTGAACTGGAGCTGACCATGTCGGTGTACCAGCGAGGGCAGTACATCGGTAACATGGTGGCGCGGGTCATCGTCATCGTGTCGCAGTACGACTTCTAGACGAAGCTTTAACCGTTTCTTAGTCTGTTAGCTTTTAGAATGGGTATACCTCGGCTACTAGGTATCCGATGGAATCGGATGTAGTCGTGTAATATAAATATCGGAACTAATACCATTTGAAAGTTGTCATTATAAAAAGCAAACCAAAAAAACAGTTGGCAAATACGAGGTTGGGAAATAAAAAATATATATAAAAAAAGTTGGCAAATGATTATTCCGCAAAATAATATTCTTTGAAACGTTAGTTGCCAAATGATAATCGGCCGAAAACGTTTCTGCGAAAAGGCAGAGAACCACATGAGTCATATGACACTTAATTTTACATAACTTTTGAAAATAGTAAAGAAAAGTTTTATACAGAGCAGGAAGTAGTATTACACTCGTGTGCTTTCGGCGATAACCGAAGCCTCTAGGTATATTCCCGACGAGGTATATTCTTAGCTAACAGACTGTACGTTAAGCCATCCAATGCCAAATTATATTGTAGCAGACGAAACGCGGGCCCGCCATAGTTACAGCTACGACTATGAAGTATCCATTGAAAGACTATAGTTATGAAGTTTATAAACTTACTCAGAAATACTTAATAGCTGGTATCAAATGTGGTCAGGTCTATCCGAGCCGTAAGCTTAAAGATAAATATTTAATAGCACATCAAAATAAAAATAAAAACACATGGATACTATGTGATTTCTGGTGTACATACAAAAAAGAATATTCTATATAATTAAGCTACGTAATTAAACTCACCGACTATAAAAAAGTACAATCAAGAACAAAACTAGTCGATATTTACTTGGCCATTAAAAATACTAGGTGCGATATTTTGATGTACCTAGCTAGAATTAGTATAAAAATACTAGGTTATACACCAACATATTCTCATAACAGACTTCGTTATTTAAATACGTCAAATACTTTTTTAATATTATTTATTAATAGTTAATATTATTAATTCTTATTTGATACCCTTCATCGGCAGTCCGCCTCCACACTAAAACCCCAAACCCTTTATCACAAAAACAGGTATATTTTGGTGTGCATCTAAATTTAAACACCTATTATTTTAGTTTGTTGACTAAAATAATTGGTATTTTGAGAGAGAGAGAGAGAGAGAGAGAGAGAACACTTTATTGTACATAAAAATGGAAATTACACAGATATTTCTTAACCTAAGAGTACAGACGGCGGCCTTATCACTAAAAGTGATCTCTTCCAGACAACCTTCGGATGAACTGGACTAATACATTAGAGAAGGAAGTAGATGTACAAAAAAAAAAAAACATAGAAAACATTAATTTCAGAGGTTCCAAATACATGCCTCAATAACAGTGTGAATAAATAAAATTATCAACAGATACATACAAATAATTTAAATAAATAAAAATAAAAAATGAATATTATACATAAATACATAAATAATTAACAAAATATACACATTTAAAGGACATAAGTAGAACACAACAACAGCAGGACAATATTACAAAATTAAATAATAACAGTATTACAGTGTAGTAGTGAGATAGAACTCCTTTACCATAGCCTTAAAAATGGGAAGGGATTTGGCTTTCCGTACCTCCACCGGTAAGGCATTCCATAATCGGACTGCCTGCACGGTGAAGGAACAACCGTAGATAGTGGTGTGATGGGATGGGATTTTTAGGAGCAGGTTTTGGGAAGAGCGAAGAGTAAGGATATGAGAGGAGTAAAGAAACTCGAAGCGCTCTTTTAGATAGGAAGGAGTACTTGGATTAAACAGTACGCAATATAGAAGAGAGAGTATATGCGTATTCCGGCGGAGACGGATTGGGAGCCACTTGAGTTGTGAACGAAATTCAGAGACGTGGTCATATTTGCGCAGACCAAATATGAAACGTATACAGAGGTTTTGAAGACGCTCAAGTTTGTTTAGTTGCTCCTCGGTGAGGTCAAGATAACAGGTATCAGCGTAGTCGAGAATGGGAAGAAGGAGTGATTGTGCTAAAGCAACCTTGGTAGCAGTGGGTAGAAAATTGCGAAGCCGCCTAAGCGAGCTTGCAGACGCAAACATCTTTCGGCTCAACATTTCCATTTGTGGTACCCAGGATAAGGTACTGTCAATTCAAATTCAAATTCAAATAATTTTATTTCAACGTAAAGAATTTACATTCTATTTGCTGAATGTCAATGTACAATGTAAAGTGTAAGCCGCCGCCTTCGGCCCGTATTGTAGTGGAGAAAAAGGCAGCGGAAAAAAAAACTCCACTCTGACCATCTTTTCTCAAATCATCTCTTAAAACAAAATACATCAGTTGCCATATGTAAACCTAATAAGATTTCATGATTGCCATTAACAACCCTAAATGCCAAAGCATTAGTCAAATGTCTCACAATAATAGGGGAAAACATAAGTGCTGCGGCCAGACACACGAACAGCACTCGTTCACGAGCATAACGCAGTGCTCAGCCATCATCAGTCTCAACCATTTTGGAGGGAGATAGATGACCCGAACACCACGCTACCATTCGAATGACCTTTAGCAAACTTGCAGTTAAGTTTTTGTCAGTTATATAAGGTATCATATAGTTATTAATATGCAATCACGTCGTCTGTACACACTTGTATTATAAAATATATGTTATACTTAGTTATACTTAACAATAAAATCGCGGTGGAATTGGTTTACTACCACGGATTAGGATCGTTTATATAGTCGTCTATTCTATAATATGCCTTTTTACATAGCGAATTTTTAATGAAAGTTTTAAATTTATTTTCAGACAAGCATAGAACACGTTCTGGAATTTTGTTGTAAAAACGAACGCAGTAACCTACAAATGATGTGCCTACCTTGGCTAATCGGGATTTAGTACAAGCAACCTTGTTTCTATTCCTTGTGTTTACGTTATGAACGTCCCTATTTAATTTAAACATTGTTATATTTTTTCGGACATACATTATATTATCGAATATATATTGGCAAGCCAGTGTAAGAATGCCTATTTCTTTAAAACGCTCCCTTAGCGATTCTCTACTGTTTAAGTTGTAAATAGCTCTTATTGCTCTTTTTTGCAAGACAAATATGGTTTCTATATCTGCTGCCCGTCCCCATAATAACAAACCATACGACATGACACTGTGAAAATAACTAAAATAGACCAGCCTCGCCGTCGACACGTCTGTAAGTTGTCTAATTTTTCTGACTGCAAACGCTGCTGAACTCAACCGACCCGACAGTTTTCCAATATGCTGACCCCATTGCAGTTTTGAGTCTATCGTTATACCTAAAAAAAGCGTGGACTCTACCAGCTCTAGCCTCTCACCAGATATTTTTAAACTCGTGTCAACATTTTTAACATTGGGTAGTGAGAATTTGATGCATTTTGTCTTTTTTGCATTTAGCATCAGATTGTTTATAGTGAACCAGTTTAGAATAGTAGATAAAGCATTGTTTACATCGTCTACATTACTTATACCTCTCTTTACTTTAAAAATTAAGGAAGTATCATCTGCAAACAACACTATCTGCGAAAGCTTTTCTACTAGGTAGGGCAAATCATTTATATATACCAAAAAAAGGAACGGACCCAGTATAGAACCTTGAGGGACTCCTACTTTTACATCAGAACCCGAGGATTTAACTCTATTAATATCAACCTTTACAGTTCTGTCTGTTAAGTAAGATCGAAGAAGACTTAGTGATTTATTACTTAAACCATATCGGTGCAATTTTATGAGAAGTGTTTCGTGGTCAACGCAGTCAAACGCCTTAGAAAGGTCACAGAAAACCCCAATGGCATCCTGCGACTCTTCCCACGCCTCAAAGATATGCTTTACTAACGCTATGCCTGCTTCCGTCGTTGAGCGGCCTTTTGTAAACCCGAACTGTTTCTTATGGAAGAGCTTATTTATACTAAAATGAGTTTGCAATTGATGTAATATTACTTTCTCAAAAACTTTACTTAGCACCGGCAGTATTGCTATAGGTCTGAAATTATTTGGATCTTCACTATCACCAGTTTTAAACAAGGGTACGATTTTACTTAACTTTAATAGATTAGGAAAGGTTCCCTGGTCAACACATTTATTAAAAATCAAAGCAAGGTAAGGTGCTAGAATATTGATTATAGTGGATATTAATTTAACCGATAACCCCCACAAATCTTCAGTCTTTTTTAAGTTTAACTCTATAAATGTTTTGACAATAGTTAAGGTAGTTATATGGGAGAATTGGAAGTCAACTTTACATGGATTTGTATTTTCCAAAAGTAAGGTATCGGCTAATTGGGAGGAAGAATTTAAGCTAGCCGTTATATGCAGTGGCATGTTTTTAAAAAAAGTTTGAAATATTTCTGCTATGTCCTTCTTCGAATTAACTAACTTACCTTCGATCTTCAACGCAAATCCCTGGTCCTTAGGTCTCGTTTTACCTGTTTCTTTGTTAATTACTTGCCAGACTGTTTTTATTTTATTAGTAGACGCCATAATTTTTTTACTTATACTTATCGATTTGGCTGTTAAACAAGTTTGTCTAAAAGTTTTTGAATATTTTTTTACGTACTCCTTGAACGTCGGATCGTGATTGAATTGTTTTTCTTCATACAATTCATAAAGCCTTTTCCTACTTCTATATATACCTGGCGTTGCCCATTCTGAAAACCCGCTTTTTAACTCTGTAATTTTTTTTACGTTAAAAACAAGTTCAAATTCTTTTGATATGGTTGAAAACAATACTTGATATAACGTATTCGGATCATGGCTATCGAAATTCAACGAATTTAACTTTATGTTTATATTTTTTTTAAATAATTCAATTTTTTTCTCTGTTATTGGCCTACAATTTAATTCATTGCATTTTTTTGCTTCCAGTACTGACGGTAGGACTACCCATAGCCCGCTATGGTCCGACTGTAATTTATGTATGACTTCTTTTTCTAAATATTCACAATTGCAAAAGACATTATCTATGCAGGTAGCGCTAGTAGCAGTTGTCCTAGTGGGTTCTGTAAATAAATTATCTAAATTATATGACCTGAAAAGGCTTGCGAGTTTAGTTTTAAGTGGACCTTGAACTAAGAAATCTATATTGAAGTCCCCACACACCACTATGCTCTTCGTAGTACTGAATAGGCGTTTTAAGGCATCCTCCATAAGTAATTCAAATTCATTATAATTTGATTGTGGCGGCCTATAAACACACATAACTATATACCTATCCAATTCCACACACGATATCTCAATTAAACGTTCAACAGATAGACTGACAATATCTTTTCTTTCTTTCATTTTCAAACTACTTTTGACAAAGATCATTGAACCTCCTCTTATTGAGTGTTGTCGGTTAAAAGTGCTTGCTGCTAAATAGTCTTTTAAAGTAAATGACATTTCAGAATGTTTCAGCCAATGTTCTGTTAAACACAAAATATCTACATTCTTATATTAATGATTACACCAAGATTTTTTACAGTGTGACTAAATTGAAGTGTTGTACCGTTGAACACTACTGTGGGCAACATGTCCATGTCAACCCTAGAAATAAAATGCCTACTACCAACAATAATTAATTGTGTTTTATTGGGGTTGACCTTGAGACCGTAAGAATTACTCCAATCGGATATCAGCGAAAGGTCATTATTAATCACCGATATGGCTGCACTCAGATTGTCTACACCCGCTTGTGTGTAGATTTGGAGATCGTCTGCATATAGGTGGTAGGAAGAAGTGAGTTGATGAGAAATACTATTAATGAAAATTGCAAAAAGAAGAGGAGACAACACGCCACCTTGCGGGACACCGGCAGATATTTCACACCAACAGGAGAAAGAATCTTCAATGCGAATACATTGCCGGCGTCCATGTAGATAACTACGAAACCAGTCAATTACCGTTGGAGATATGTTAAGAGGACGAAGTAACGCCAACAATATGTCAAAATCAACAGAATTGAAGGCACTACTGAAATCGAGCAGTGACAATACAGTCAACTGCCCGTTCTCCATACCTAACCGCATATCATCGGTAATCTTGACAAGAGCCGTAACAGTGCTATGGCCTGGACGGAAACCGGACTGGAAAGGATTGAGGAGATTGTTCCTGGTAAGGAAATGGCTTAACTGAGAATGAACCAGGCGTTCGAGGACTTTGGATAGGAATGGTAGGATGGAAATAGGCCGATATTCGGAAAAGGTAGTAGGGTTGGCCTTTTTAGGTAGGGGAGTGACTTGAGCTTCCTTCCAAGCTGTAGGGAAGATCCCAGAGGAGATGGAATTGTTAAGGAGTTTGGTAATAGTGGGAGTGATGATCTCAAGGATAGGCAAAAGCATATTACGGCTGATGCTGTCACTACCGACTGCATTTGAGGTAATGGATAGAATGTTCTTCTTAAAATCACAATCAGAAAATTGGCTAAGAGTAAAAGAGGATATGTCAGGAGTTGGAAGTGTTGAAAGATAATTAAGAGTCTCAGCTTTTTTAGTACCATCAAAGGTAGCCGAATATGAGAAGTGTTGATTAAGCAAATCAACATTTAAATCTTTTGGAATAGTGTCTTGGCGAGATTTTCCAACTCCTAGCGAACGAAGAAACTTCCAAACTTTGGCTGGGTCACCGTTTTCAATAGAGTCATGAATGTGGCGTCGTTGTGCATCCCTACACAGCCTATTGCAGCGATTCCGAATGAGCATATATTTTACTTTATTATGGTCAGTAGGGCGACATTTGAATTTGCACTTTGCCTGAGACTTCTTCACCATGAGCTGTTTTAGGTCATCAGTAAGCCATGGAGCCGGAAGATGCTTCATCTTGACGGCATGGACAGGAGCGTGGACGTCGTACAGTTGTGTGAGCAGAGCATTAAAGATTTCCACCTGTTCATCTACCGTGCCTACATCAGTAGCAGACGACCAGTTGATGTCTGAGGCATCATCTTTAAGCTTACCGAGATCCATACTACCAAAGCTGCGTTGCAGAAGAATTCTCGACTTGGCTTTGGGAGGTCGAATTTTATAGGATAGAAAAATTAAATCGTGATACGAGAAGGCGTCGGCGGAACATTGGCCGTGTTGTGCAACATGATCACTAGATGACACAGTGATGATATCCAGAAGGGATGGGGAACAGTTAGGGAAGTGATGTGTAGCACTAAGTGGGAGAAGATTCATATTGCTTGCACGGAGAAGAGAAGTAAGAGAGTTGGAACGAGAATCATTCTTAAGAAGACACGTATTGAAGTCACCCATAATGATGGTATGACTGTAAGAGGAATTGAAGTGTTCCAAGAGTTTTTCAAATGAGGAAAAGTAGTTAACCAGTAAAGACGAACTATAGTAAACACCAAGCAAAATTTTGGTGTGTGACAGAATAACTTCTAGGAACAGGTGTTCACCAGAGTTGGGGGCAGGAGGCTGCGCTGACATGCTGATGATGGAGTAGGGGATGTGGGCACGGAGGTATATTGCAACCCCACCGCCACGACCATTAACACGGTCATTCCTAATGAGTTGAAATCCTGGCAGGGAGTAAGACGTAGAGGGAAGACACGGTTTAAGCCAGGATTCTGATACAAGAATAGCATGAATATTACTGCAATCGAATGATGCTAGCATGTCAGGAAAGTGTGCCGGAATACTTTGCGCATTAATATGGATAACATTAAAGTGTTTTTTGTTATTAGAGAAACGGGAGTTTAGTGTGTCAGCTAACGAAGGTAAACTATGGAAACTATTGCTACTGTTTAAGCCATCGGAGGAAGAAAAGGACTGATAAAGTTCGTTACTCTCATCACTACTGTTTCCTTGTTGATTCATAGAAATAATAAATTATATGTATATATAATTATATGTATATAAAATAAAGTAAATTATAGATGTACTTATAAATAAATACGTATTATACAAGCCACTATAAGGATGACTTGAGTGTTTAACTAGACATCCACCTGCCAGCAGGAAAAGAAAAATAGCAAAAACGGAACGCAGCCATTGACAAGACCATAAAGTCAACACAACACAATTACAAGTTAATCTGTGAGCAAACAAGGAGACAAGTGACAGATGTCAGTGAAAGAAAATATAAATAAACATTGAATTAAAAACCGCAACAACAATGTACAGAAAAGAAGGTGGTACGATAAAATAAAACTACCTCATTTGAACAGAGCAAGAAGAACAAAAGTACCAACATAATTACTTGCGCGTGGACCTGACCGGGCGTTCTATATTTGTCTTCTGAGCTTTCTTTTTCTTCGGCGCTTCAACAGCGGGCTTGTCAGCTGATGCCGAACCTGGAATGTTGCTCAGCTCTGCCATTGAGACGATACGGTGCCGCGAGCCATCCGGTGCCTCCAAGTGCACTGTACCATCCCGTGTCCAGCAATTGGTCACACCGAAGCGCTCCCTCGCCGCCATGAAGGCATCGTGACGTCGCTTTGTTAAAAATTCTGACAGCGTGGTGCCAGAACCCTTAAGCCGTGTCTTGGAATACCAAACGCTGTCCCTCACGCTCACATCTTTAAACTTTACCAGGATTGGCCTGCTCCTGTCATTGGCAGAACGACCCATCCTGTGACAGCGGTTGATGTTGGCTCCACTGAAGCTGGCTATACCGAGATTGTCAGTCACCAGCTTGACTACAGCCGCTGATGTGTCCTCGTTTTTCTCCTCGACAATGCCGTGCACGAGCAGGATTTTGCGTCGCCCCCGCATCTCCAACTGATCCGTCTCTCGAGCTAACATCTCCACCTGTTGCTGGAGAAGCTGTACAGCCTTCATAATGAAGGCCCTGAAGCCGGCAAACTCGGTTGCGAGAGCCGTGGTGCTGGTTGTTGGTGCAGGTACGGGGCCCTTTTGAAGCTCCTCTTCGAATACCGCCATTCTGCTATTAAATAGCACCATCATATCTTCTAAGGACTCCTTTATAGATTCCATAGTGAAGTGTAGTGTTGTGGAGGTGAATATGTATCTCAAATGTATCAGTGCCAAATGTCTTAGTCCACTTCCAAAAAGGTGGTCCTTTCTGGATGAAATGAATTGCTGGCAGGTAAAAGTCTACTAACAGTTATTACAGCATGTAAATAGCAGTGAATTCCACTTTTATTATATTTTAAAATAAAATTATAATAGCAGCAAAATTTTAAATTGTTTACTTTTTGACATCTACCGCCCAAAAAAAAGATAGATACAATTTTATTCCCTTTACGGATAATATTCATATCTTTCATGAAATAAAAATAATTTGGAAAGACGCGACAATCAAGAGCCTGTTACTCAAATACTTAGGTTAGTGTTTTTCTTGAAATAAACAGTTTTTACCATTTGGTAAGTTTCCCAGAAGATTACATAAACACAGGTCTCAATCTCTGAGTAATTTTGGATATCGTTTTTTAAACAACTGTGAATTCTTTAAAAATCAAAACACCACACTGCGTAAAAAATGTTAATAGTGGTACTGAAATACTTTAATTTATACTTTATTGTACACGAAAAACACAAAAAAGAAATACAATGCAAGAAAATACATGTACAAAGGCGAGCTTATCTCTTATTATAATAATTTTTATAATACTTTTGATATTTTCATACAACCAGTGTCACACTCACATATAAGACGAATCGAATGACACCTCTTGATCTAAAATCTATCAAGCCGCTAAATATACATACATATACTTGAAAAAAACATAACCCCCTTTACGCCACAGTCTGGTAAAAATAGAACAATCTTTTTAATTCTATTTATATCTATAGTGACGAATTAACGAAAGTGACAAGTGATGCACTAACTCATATAGGCTGTCGCCCCACATATCGTGAAATAGTCGGTATTAACAAATAGTTATTTTCGAAAGAATTCACAAATCTTTGCTTACATTTCCAGTGAATTATGGTTCGACCGTCTCAAAAATGTTAGAAATAGTTGGCGCTTCGAATTATATTATACAAGTCGAGTTACATACATACCCAACCTCCCGCCTATATCCCAGAGGGGTAGGCAGAGACCAGGGACTTGCCACGATCCTGACAGATCACCTTCGCTTCATCAACGTTCATAAGTCGTTGCATGCACGCACGCCGGTTCCGGGTACTTTTTATCTTTCCCTTTGCTAATACAAGTCCCGTTAATAATATAGAAATAAGAAGAAATAACGATGTATGTAAATAAGCCCGTTCGTAGTTAGTTAAGTGCATAGTAGTGAAAGCATATCCTTATAAATATTTTATAGATAAAAATTACTTTGCTAAATTCCACCAAAAATCCCACAAGCACAATGCGGTTAGTTAATGCACCGCCTACCCTTCCAGTTTTTCAAGTTGAGGGAAGGATTTTTTGCGGAATTTAGCAAAGTCATTTTCACATTTTAATGCTATTATGGATTTCCGCAAAGTAACGCCTGATTCCATACAATATTTTATAGATTGTCTACCTAGAAGTTACCTAGACGATAAACAAAGTGCCTAATATGCTAAGTTGATAAAAATGTTACCTTGACTATTATTTATTTATTAAGTACAATTAATATATTTTGTTACCATTGAAACGTATTTTATTTTGCAAACGAAAAACTAACGAGTACTATAGTATTTTCTAAGGTTAACACGAACACTAGAAATAATAAAAACTGTATTTACTCTATTATTTACTCGTTTAATTTTAACATTTTTTTACAATTTTCCGACGTTTCCGAGTACCGAGTCTTCCGAGACCACGGTACTTGAAAAAGTGCCGAAACGTCGGAAAATTGTAAAAAATGTAAAATTAAACGAGTAAAATCCGTGTAAATAGAGTTTTTATCATAACGAGTAATATTTTTTGTAGCATAAATGGAGGTGATTGTGCACCTTAACAAATAAAATAGTTCTCTTCTCTCATAGTGAGTATATGGGCTTATGTATCCACCGTGGGTTGGTGAGGAGATATAATAGTAAAAGAAATGTTTTTTTGAATATATATTTTAATAAGCAAGCGTTTTTTTTTTGTGTTACACCTTTCTGATATTTTTGAGATAATTGTTATTTACAGTTTCACGTAACACAGTGCAATATTTCACATAACTTAAATTAGTAAATGATTAGAACATCTTTTCATCACAACAAAATTATAATTTAATAATAGATGGTGTAAATAATCAGCCGAGTACACAAGTTCCAGGTACCATGTCAATATATTTTAATAAAAATAATTTTATTGCCTCATCAAAAACAACTTGGACAAAGTAAGATTAAAAACTAGGTATTATAAAATAAGGCAAAAGGTAGTGGCTCAGCTGGTGCTGACCCGGGTCAGCCCCGGACAGCGCTGGTTTTGAGCCTTTTGTATTTCTTACTATTGTTTCTAGTTTATTATTTATCTGCGATATCTTGTTTTTAGAGTATGTGTAAGTGAAAGTGAAAAACATTTATTTCTTAGGAAAAAAAACGTGTATTCTTTAATTTGTAAACAGGCACCCAACTGATTATTTACACCCTATATAAAGTTTACAATATAAACAACAGATAAAAACAACATTTACGATTGTCTCACTATCGCGATGCACACTCTGGTCCCTTCCCGTTCACTCCACAACTTCTTCTTCTTATAAAGAAACAAGGCCTCCTAATAACTATTCATGTATGTACCTACGACCTTATTGATAAAAACATGATTTTACTAAAATACTCCTAGAGCAGTTCTGTGGTTACGTCTCCCTTGTAAAATCTCCATCACAGACTATTTTAGTGAGGGTTTTAAGGAATTGCGTATTTATAAGCAAGGCCGTTAGTGTCTTACAGTAGGTTTCAGAACTGGGATTTTGTCCATTTTCATCCATAAAAATCTAGATTGAAAAGGACATGTTTAATTTGTAAAATTCACTAAGAATCTCGCGCCAGGCGCCACCAATGAAGAAATCATATAGGTATGCTAGTACTACAAATATTTTTTTGCAAAAAGTTACTATCTGTTCTCACAAAAGTTTAAATAGTGATCTTTAGCGTCCACGACCGAGAACCTAGGATCCAAGATTTAGAATTTTCGTCGAGAATGGCCGTTTTCCGCGTTAACCTCCTTCTATTGCTATTTGACCTCGCAAGTAACAATCTATTGTTATTTTCCTGACCTTCAAAATAACTATAGAAAACCATTGTTATTTTCAAGATTAGAACTTCGGAGGTTCATGACATGTAGACCTGGGTTTTAGGCGTTAGATTCAAGGTTGTAAGTCTTACATCACTATTTACTTAAGTGCATCAAAAAAAACTTTTTGCAAAAACGTGCGCACAGTTTCTACGCTACAATAACAATCTTGGAATTATTTATAAAATCGCAATTGCTTAAAACACTCACTAAGCGCCGATTAAAGTAGTCTGTGGTGGAGATATTACAGGGCAAAGACGTAACCACAGATTAAATAAACTGCCCTAAAGGAGTGTTTTAGAGAACCATGTTTTTATAACTGAGGGTTGATTCTATTCATCTGACGTCGATAAGGCACAGCGCTATCGTGTCACATACTACTCAAACGTCGTCTTTGTTAAGAGAACACCGTATTTCTTATATCAAGTTCAATACAATTACTTTTATTCGTAGTATAAAGGGGAGTGCATCATACACGAGTATACGACACGAATTTTGTAAGACTATTTGTGTTATAAGATTTTTTGGGGCACTCAATGTTTGACACGCACGACGCACTCCACTTAACATTATCCCTTGGGGAGCAATTCCCATACAAACGTTGTTTCGCTTTTATTTGAGAACGACATCGCAATGAACTTTTTCCAATTCGCCTAGAGGACACAAGTCGAGGTCTGAATGTGCTTCTACAGCTATTTTTTTATGTAGCCTACTTACCTCCCACTACAGGGCACAGGCCTTCTCTTGGGCTTATTGCCACGCGTGCCTGCCGCGGATTTGCAATTTCACGCGCTGGGGTAGTTGAGTCTCAGACACTCAGCTTCCCTCACGATATTTTGGACGGCCTCGGTGGCGCAGCGCTTTGGCACGCTGACTGTAAAACCGAAGGTCTCGGGTTCGATCCCCGGCCGGCTTAAACTAGGAAACGAACTTTTCTAATTTGTCTCGGGTCTTGAATGTTATCTAGGTATTTATTGTATTAAATCTATTGTCGAGTCAGCACCTATAACACAAGTCATTTAGTTGTACTTAGTATAGGGACGAGAATCGTCCCTATACTAAGTACAACGAGATCTGTATAAGATGTCAATGAATATTTATTTATTTTTTTCCTTCACAGTTAGCTAGTGGTATTGCTACTATAACTTCAAAAATGGACTAAATAAGAACATAATAAAAATTAAATTATAAACTTATAAGATTTTTCATACAAACAATATTGTCGTCGAGGCAATTATTTCTTGAACTAAAACTTTCGTAAGCACAACACATTGGTCGGACTTTTCCGATATAACAACACCCGTAAGTAAATCCGGACTAAAAGTCTACAATTATTTCTTCTTGATAAGTTTATTTATAATTCTAAGCACAATCAAACCTCGTTTTATGTCTACTAAACGAATTGGCAAAGTTAAATTTCGACCCGGTCGTTTGTAAATAAAAATCAAAGTACATATATTATGTGAGAATTGATCATTGAATTGATTAAAGAAATAGAGAAAATGTTAGTCTAATACAGCTTTACTAATAAACTTGGTGTAAGTATTGTATAACCATGCAGTGTTTTGTCTCTTTTCTTCCAACTGAAAATTACATTCAAATGACGTGAACAAAACACTGTGCAACTATACCAGGCTTACACGGTGTTTATTAGTAAGAGCCTAACCCCCTTATTCATAAAAGTCCGCTAGCTTAAAACAGCTGCTAAAGAGTGTTCTCTTTCATTCTGACTTAGGTCAATAGAAGAGGACAGAGTGAGAATAAGCATTGCTTAAAGTTAACAGACTATTATGAATAAGGGGGTTAGTCTATAAGCGCCTTTTTGCACACATCAAACCTTATTTGTTTATATCCATGTAACTGTATTACAGAATATTGACGCCCGCTGATGACAATAGACATTTTCTGTGAGAAAGGGATACAAGAAACAGCTATCCTTATAATATTCACTTAAAAATAACAAATGAGAATAAATTCCAGTTCTTACTTAAGAATTCCATAGTATGAAGAATTATTTATCAATACAATGTGAAATAATAGTTGATCTTTTGTGATCTATAACAAAATTTTGAGAAGTTTAAAAGTTTAAGTAGTCAAGAAGGTTGGTTGGTCAGTGGGAAAAAATACTACTAATAAATACATTATATAATTACCTCTTAAAACGATTAAGTAAAAACGTTAATACTTAAAAAATGCACAAAACCGATGGAAAGAAACATTCTATAAATAACATAAAAAAGTACATAAATAGAAATAAAAACAAATAAAAAAACCAATAAACTTCTGTCAAACGTCAAAACCTGATATGGCATATAAATTCGTAGAATTATTTCCTGATATAAAAATATATACTGTTATATTCATTGGCTCTCACAGAAATTGGGAACCTTCTTATTTTCTGGAAAAAACTTTATTAAAATTAACAAATATTCATTATTCTGTTTAACTACATTTAACTGGCTATAACCAACAACTCTATCTAATACACGTTTCGCTAGCACATTCAACTTTATTACTTAGAAATACTATACATATATTTGCTAATTGTTGAATTGCAGCTAAAGAAACAATAAAACTTTAAAAGTCAAATATACACAGTGTAACACAATCTCCATACACGCTAAAATCGGGTGGGTTTGAAAGCCGCAGTTATTATGTAGCTGGTAATTAAAAATGCCATCTGTTTAGACTACTACCTTTAGTAGAAAACTAAACAAAAAACAAAATAGAGTTTAAAAACTTATTTAGAGGCTAAAAATTTCACCCATGCAAAATTGAGTTGTTGAGAAATAATGCTTCAAGTTAATAAATCTTAAAAGTGATCAGAAGCAAGACACGAACACACCACCACCGACACCAATACTTGTGTGAGAAGATACGGGACGCGTTTCGCCTCTAACACGAGGCATCCGCAGGCTCACAAGTGCAAGTGAGCCTGAGGATGCCTCGTAACTAACCGCATGGTGCTTGTGGAATTATTGGAGGAATTCAGCAAAGTAATTTTCACTTTTTAATGCTACTATGGATTTCCGCAAAGTAACGCCTGATTCCATACATATTTGATAAATCTTTCTAACAAAAATTCGCTATCAGAATAATGACTCGTGGCCGACGGCACGCACGCACCGATCTGGCTGACTACTAATAGTCTCATAGATTCGTGTTGGGGTTGAGATAATTATATAATTTATTGCACACGTAAAACATCGTACATATTTGGAAAGTGCCTTTATCCACAACTTCTCTTAATAACAGCTATGGATTACCCTAGTTATTCCGTTGCTAATTTTAAGACAGCTTCATATCGAACACCTTCATATCGGGTTTCAAACCACACAAAATTCATACTGTATAAATCGACGAGTAGGACCGCCCCTTTTATATGTGAATGAGGATTTGGGATTCCGTGCTTCGCCAGGCACGTGCCGTGGGTGCTAGCTGTCATGCAATGGCAGTCCTTAATCGCTGGAAACGGGTTAAGCCACGTCAGAGGCCTTGATAATTTCTGACAGTAAGGCCCGCCACTGTCTTACAACCCTCCACCAACCCCGGCTTGGCCTCTGTGGTGGAGTATGGCCTATCTTTCCTGCGATGCAGGAAGAGACCCGTGCCCCAGCAGTGGGGACGTGCAAGAATTGATATCGTGGAGATTTTAGTTACACCCTGTATACGGAAGCATCACAATAAAAATAAAAATGTCG
This sequence comes from Yponomeuta sedellus, assembly GCA_934045075.1. Taxonomy (NCBI): domain Eukaryota; kingdom Metazoa; phylum Arthropoda; class Insecta; order Lepidoptera; family Yponomeutidae; genus Yponomeuta; species Yponomeuta sedellus. The sequence continues at coordinate 8,045,034 of OW203746.1, read as the reverse complement.
ACATTGATTGCAACAAAAATACAAAATGTGTAACATAACAACATAATATCATAATCGCAGTCAAATCTCTTAAAAATATAATGACAATTCATAAGTAATATTGAATATTTTAAAACGCAAGGTTCTTAATTAAAATTGTAAATATAACACTAAGCTCAATAGAAGCTACAGGAAAAAATGGCATTTGTTTTAATCATTCGCATGATTAGTTTATATGTTTATTTATTTCCTATAAAATATAATTAATAAATAATACAGAAAATATTAATTATTAAAAAAAAATTAATAGTTATAATTATACTTAAGTACTTTTTTTAATAATTATTACTTACCGTAATTAGCGGTATTCAATAAAGTTATCGGTAAAATTCGATTGGCTGAACAATTAACATACCTTATTAAAAAAAATAGAAACAATGGTTTTGTCCCCATTTTTAACATATGGAAATTCGAATTAAATTCCCATAAACCCGAGTAGATAAGTGTGAAACAGAAATTATGTAAGTGTGAAAATGAAAATGTGAAATTAATGCTTTGCAAATGTTTTAAGGGGTGAGTCTAGCCTGTAAACATACAAACCTTATTTTTCTTGTATACCTATACTGCGTTGTGGTGTTACAAAATTGTTAAATATATCTCGAAATAAAGAACTTTCAAAATCAAAATCATATTTTCTTGAAATAGATCAAGATTTTGATATGGATACCTAGCTTAAGTGGTTATTTTTATTGCAACAAAATGCATCTTCTTCAGAGTCGATGTCTCATGAATATATATTAAGTTTGCCTGAAACGCGGTTCAAAAAATGTGTTAAGCCCACTTTGTGCCAAAAGGGTCATTATTATAAAAAGGATTATTTTGATGACAATTACGTCTGGAATTAAAGCAGTACTATGCATGAGTTCGATGTTTTATAAAAATTATGTAAACTCTGTTAATTAAGGACTTTGAAAAGACTAAGTTTGGAGTTTTTAGTCCATTTTTTCTCCAAAATGGTGTAGATTTTGAAATAGACACCTAGTTTGAATTGTAACGTTCATTAAGCCGCAGCTTCTGCGCTACTTTGAATAAAACCTTTTCATTTAATTTCACATCTTGAATATCCATCAGACAACCATCCCTTGGACGGTCTATTTTGAATACTTACTGTACGTAAAATACTTAAAAATATATAAAAACAGCTGCCTAACATATCAAAATTACAAGTAATTTTGATGCAATAGCAACAAAGGGGGATAATAATTACGAATGTTATTTCGTACTCATTTTTGAGTTTCTTGACTGGTTGCATAACCATAGCCAGTTTAGGATCAGCGCCTTGATTATATAACTTTTAACGTAGGTGCACGTCTGTGTGCAAAAACGAAATATCTACTGGACTTTGTCGTACAATAATGCTCAATATTATTGTCACGTATCAGATATCCACTGCTATCCATTGCTGTATGGTGTCGGCCAAGAGAATAGCACCAACCCAATTCTTCCCGCGGGTGTCGTAAAAGGCGACTAAGAGACAAACCGGGGAGTGGGCAGCAGCGCCCTCTGTAGTACAGTTCCACCGATCTGCGATCCCCAACCCGCATGCCCAGCGTGGGGATTATGGGCATTACCCCTATGATAGCTCAACATGGCGCGCTTAGCAGTGGACTAGTACAGCCTGACGACGACGATGAGATATCCACTATGTGTAATACATATTACGCCTAATATCTATACGCCTAATATCTAACGTTCCGCTAACGCACAATGATGTATATGTGAAAAGTTACATAATCATGACTGGCGATTGTGATAAATGGAATTTATTATAAAAAATACTGTTATCTTTTTCTAAGCAACTTCAGCTTTGTAGTTAATTGGGAGTTTATTTCAATATACTTGGAAAGTTCCTGGGAAGCATTTTTAAAGTGTCATTAAATGGTTCCAACACATTAGAACTCATTTTGACACTATGGGAATAAGATGTTCCAAAACAGTGGGGTCCACCATTTATTGAATATTTCCACAAAGGATAATTCTTTAGTATTGACTAGCGAAACCACCCACTCTGATACTCAGGGATTTTGTTACATCTGAACAGTATGATCGTACATTAACTTTATGAAACTTTATGAACGCAAAAGGTCCAGCCAATCAATTTACCCAATATTTATGAATTACAAACAATATAATATTTTTTTCCTTTAAAATCATAATCTGGTAAGCGAGATTTCGCTTTGTGACACAAATGTTGAAGTTCCACTCGCGCTGACCAATTTAAGGGGTTCCATGCGGAAACACTAGCGCCAGCGGAAAAAAAATCGTATCTTTTTTTCAAATCGCCTTTGCAAAGTGTTAGTACAATCTCACAATCATATTTTTTTATAAGCCACGACTCTTTAGATTTCCACTCCTCCCTGTCTCTGGCCAATTCTTCTCAACCAGGCAAATATTTGGTCAGGTCGTCACACCGTCTCCGCCGTCTGCCACGTCGCCGGGTGCCATCGCACGGGACCCAATCAGTGACGTGATCATGTTAATAGTGATTTTTAGAACCCACGACCGAGATTGGAGAGCAAGACTGCGGACCTGGGACTAGAGGTTGACAGCATTTATCGCAAAAACAACCGTTTTTGTCATTGGTGTCTAGTCTTAGGTTTTTTTGCCTTAAAATAAACACTATTAACATGATTGGGAAATTATATTGACTTTTTGCAAAACATATGATTTTTCTCCACTGGCAACACCGGCTCTAGTCTTATTGCATGGAGCCTCTTAACATTTTTATTTTATTAACAGAATGTACTCTTACAACGTTTATATAGAGGTCACTGCTAGGCTCCGATTCATAAGTGGGGTCACGACATTTAGAACCGTTTAAATATTATAGATAGAAATACATAGAAATGTAACTTCAAAGTCTAATCTCTATACATCTAGCTAGAAGTTCCTTTTTGACAGACTTGCCATATTAGAAAAAAGATACGAAAAAACAAGATATTATGATAGAATGTCCTGAGAAAGGAGGAAGAAATTTTATGAAGCCTACAAGTCCATCAAAAAGCGTTACACTTAAATACAACATCAATATTCTGAATTAGCTATGTGCTTTGCACATCACAATCATTAGTATCTACACTAATTAGTACCGAAAAAACGCTTCTAAAAGGCCGTTCACACGTTTCCAGTTAGTTCATATAGTACTATAACATTGGCAACGTAAAGTTACAAACACTTGATAATTGTCCTAGCAAAAGTATAAAACAGTTGATATTTTTTGATATATTGGAGTTGGTCTCTTATTTCCCGGACCCTTCTGCAAAACCAAGTAAACTATAACCCACAAGGTCCTATCTTCTGACTATCCAGATCATGAATAAGGCTGTCTCCTATCCAAAGGTTACATTATAGGAGGTTATACTGGTCATCAGTACAAATAACTTACAAAACGAAGTCCAACACTGAATTCGCAAACAAAAACCACGCTTTGCCTTTTAACCCTACGGCTTTACCTAACCTTTTAACACACCCTTCACCTAGGCCAATCTCAATAAAAGAACTAGTAATAATTCAAGTTGCCTCGAGGCGAACTAAACACTGGAAACAAGTAGAACGGCCGAAAAACATCTACCAGCTACATCTACATTCACCAAGATCATTTCTTCTTGACGGTGGAGCCGCTAGCACAACTACTCGACCGCGTCTGAATGCCGTCCTTCTTCAGTAAACTCATGCCGAACGCTGGACACTTCTTTCTCAACGCCTTTATTTTGTACAGTTTGTTCCCTTGAGAATTCGTCGTCTCCTCGAAGTTTTCTGGTGTGACGTCGGCAGTGATTACTGAATTGGAGATGCAATCCATAGGCTCGGGGCTCGCCGATTTGTCGCGTTTTCTTCGGAACCTAAACGGTGCTTCGAGAGAGTCGGCCGATATGTTCGTTATGTTGGTGTCACTGGAGGAGAGATCCTGATTTGACTGGTCTAAACCGGTTTTGACCGGTAAGTTGCTCTTTGGCAACTTCTTTCGGGAGCTCGAGTTCGACCGTACGATTAGTTTCTTCCGCGTGTTGATATTCGAAGGTGTTTTGTTTGCGCCCTGCAGCGACTTCAAATTCGGTTCGGACGGCAAGCGATTCTTGCCGTTCAAATGGCAGTTCTCCGTCAAAGCCGACAGGGTTGAAGTTACATTGGTGAGAGTGGTCGCGACTATGGTATCGGATGCGCTTGTGTTTTTTAAGTTGTTTTTTCGCGTTAACGTCTTTAGGGGACTGCTGCCGTGAGTGTAGCCCAACGCTGGGCGTGCTAAGTTCGCCCTTTGGCCGTGGAAGCTGCTCTTTGCCGACAGCTGCGATTTGACGCTGCCCACCATCTTTGTGGCTTGCGAGTTGGCACTCCTGGTGGGCGGGAACGTGGAGGTTTTGGCCGCATAGTGGGATTTTAGGGTCGTGTTCAGGAGCCGCGGTTGCGGCTTCAAATTGGTGTTGTTCGCGTTGCGAAGGTTGTTCGTTGGCAGCATGTAGTTGTGTTTTGGCGTGAAGACGGTCTTCGTTGGCAGCATGGCGGTGGCTGTGGTCTTGTACTTACCGATGACGGCGGTCACGTTGTTCTCGGAGTCCGTCTCGTTGGCGTTAAGGACGTTCGCGTTATCGAGCTGGAATAGGAGGGATTTTATTAATGTTCTGATACCTATGGAACTAGGTATCAAACTGGCAAATTACCCGTTTGCCGGTTATTCGTATGGTTTTTATTGGTTACATAGTCCACTCTTTACTAGGTGGTGGGAACATTACATTTTTATTTAAATATGGAGAGGCATCGTGTGATAACGCGAAACATCGATATTATAGAATCATAGAATATTAGCAAAGATAAATATAATAGAACTACAGAATTACATCGATTGACAAATCTTAGGATGTTAGCAAAGAAAAATACATACTAATAACTACAAAATTATTTCCATGATGACCTAAGATCTTGACTAGGATGGAAGTTGTTTATAGGATATTTGAAATCTTAACTTCGTTTCATAACTATGTTCTGGTTGGTCAATGCAAATGCATGGAAAGTAAGTTCTTACATATTTAGACCGCCAATTGTACGCTATAACTTAAATATAAGAAATAATTTGCGATGTTTTTTTCTGGTTGGTAAAATGGAAAGCCATTGTGTCAGCCCCAGACTCCACGCAGAGGTAAAGGGACCAAAGAAGAAGATTTCTTCTGGTTGTGCAATAAAGTGTTCTTTATCCATCTATATTTCCTTGACTTCTTAATAAATAAATAAAAATGCTTGGTTAGACTCTCCAAAATATTGTCCCCAAAGGGGTTCCAGCAGGAAGCATCCAAGCATAGTTGCAGGAAAAAAAGCTATTTCAATATGAGCACTCACTTTGCCGTTATCATTCTTGTTGTTCAATATGGCGTCGAGCGATACCGGCCGGTCGTGCGGCTGTGCGGGTGCCGGCGCCGGCTCCGGCGGCCGGTCGCAGTAGACGCCGCGCGTGAACACCGGCAGCGAGGTGATGTTGTGCCGGCGCCGGTACGCCTCGCCTTCAGCCAGCATGCGCGCCTGGATGCTGGAGTGGAGACGCCAGTTAATGTAGCACTGGGCTTAGAGTACAGGTCAGTTAACGAAAGCTGGCGCTTTCACCGCATTCACAGTGTGCTTGTGTAGTGTCCGAGGATACGCGCACGGCGTGATGTCGGACTGAACGCACACCATGAAAAATCTCTCCGTCTCTTTGGCGTGCGGTCAAGTTTGTGAGTACAACGAAGACAGCTATTGTTTTTATACTGTTCATAAATAGAGTGTTCTTTTTTTAATTCATTCGCCGTCAGGCTATACTAGTCCACTGCTGGCCATAGCGCCCTGTCTTCAGCTTGCCGCATCCAGCATCTGCCTGCAATTTTTCGCAGATCGTCACCCACCTAGTCAGAGGGCGTCCTACACTACGTTTGCCGAGCCGCGGTCTCCCCTCAAGGACACGTTTACTCCAACGGTTGTCAGTCCTTCGCGAGATATGGCCAGCCCACTGCCACTTCAGCTTCCTGATTCTCTGAGCTATGTCGATAACTTTGGTTCTCTGTCGGATGCATTCGTTACGAATCCTATCCTTCATTAATTATTTAATTCATTAGTTGGCGTTAATCACTTGTCAACCGAAGTATGTAATTGTTTTGTGTGTAATTCTTTATATATTTATAGGTTAAAATACTTATAATAATAAGTCTTCTGAATGAAAACATTAACAGGACAGTCTCGTGAAATACTCTACAATGTTTTCAACTATTTTATGAATGATAATAAAAACGATAACTATCGTAACAATCTGTTGTAAATAGTACAATACTGGTACGAAATAGTACTATACTAGTACTAAATAGTGCACTATATTAGTGCTTATTTTTAAACAACTGTATAGTGAAATTGCACTAATGTGAGTGCTGTGAACTTGGCAGCTTTAGTTAAGCGACCTGTATGTTCATGCATTACAGCAAGACTTATGGCTACACGTGGCACGTAAACGCTAACGTTAGCTTACATGAAGGAAAACATCGCGAGGAAACCTGAGTATCTGAGGTGCAACTTCAAATGCCACTTTATAAATAACTTTTGAACGATTGAATAAAACATGTTATTAGTTCAAAACTATCACAATCGCCTCTGCATCTACGTAATGAGATGATTTATGTAGCGTCCAGTAGCATCTTATTTTACACTAGATGGGTGAATGGACCACTTGAACGCTACAACGCCTGGGACATTGTCTTAGATGGTGTAATGAGATGATTGGCCTTTTGCATCTAAGTAATGAGATGATTTATACAGCGTCCAGTGGCATCTCCACACACACTAGATGCGTGAAGGGACCACTCGGTGCCTGTGACATGGTTTTATAGATGGGGTAGGCTTGCCCAGCACCTATACCATTCTGACAGCTTAGTCGGCCTAGCTCACAGGAAAGACTAGTCAATACGTGCGGGTATCCTCACGATGTTTTCCTTCACCGTTAGCGCGTGGTATTGCGACTACAAATTCGCAACTGTACGTAACTTTGAAACAAAGTCGTTGACAAAGTCATTGGTACATGCCCGTTCTGGGGCTCGAACCTGGGTCTCTCGCTTGCAAGTCCATTGTTCTACCCACTGAGCTACCACCGCTGTAGTAGGTGGTGGTGATGATGAAGGGTCGTTCAAAACTATAGAGCTGATCTAGTAGAGAGTGCTCACTTCTCGAGGAACCACTGCTGGTGTCCGATGACGGAGCCGGGGCGGCAGACGCGCAGCCAGGCGATGGCAGGCCGCGCCGCGAACGCGTGATGCTTCATCATGTAGCAAGCTATCAGCGTCCCGGTGCGCCCCAGACCAGCTGGAAATTGACATTGTCTTATGCGACTCGAAATAATCTGCATTAGCATCGTAGTTTGGGACCAGGCCCTAGCTAGGGTCTAAAACTGACATAGTTTTTCGTCTTCTTTTTCTTCTTCAGGCTATATTAGTCCACTGCTGGACATAGCCCTCCTCAATGAGCGCCATAGAGCAAGGTAATGCCATCATTGGGGGGTAATGGCCATAGTTTTTCAATAGAAAGAAATAAGCACGACAATGGCTGATATTTGTAAAAGTGTTTCACACTAATAAGTAGTTTTTAAATAAAATGTGAAAATACTATTGGAGTAGCTAATAAATAATAATAATATTTGCCTCAATTTGGTAGTCTACGAAGCAATAGCAGTACATTGTCATGCCAGGTATAACCCACGTAAATTAAATAGGCATCTCTCGTGAACAAGACACGCGAGAGGCGCCGAGTTACGAGGGGCGGCTGAAAAATTTTGAGCCTAAGTACTTCTAAGAATCACTAATGACTCGCAATGTGCATCACTAATTGCGCGTATTCTAAGTAGTATAAATACCAAGTTTCATGTCATTATCATCATTACGCTTCTAGATTGAACATTAAACAACACCATGTCTGAGTCATCCGCGCTTTGCCGAAATTGGAGTACAGAGCTATCATAAAATTCCTCACCAAGAAGAACAAAACGCCGACAAAAATATTTGAAGAAATGTCAGCAGTTTATGGGGATTCTGCACCTTTATTTGCCACCGTAAAACGTTGGACACGTGAATTCAAACACGGCAGGGAGTCGCTCGAAGATGATCCCAGGTCAGGACGTCCAAACACCGCCGTTACCGAAGAAAATATTGAAAAAGTGAAAAACCTTGTTCTCGAAGATCGGCGAATCAAGATGTGGCAGATAGCTGAATCCATAGGCATCAGCAAGGAGCGAATTGGTGACATTTTGCACAATCATTTGCACATGAAAAAGGTGTGCGCGCAATGGGTGCCAAAAATGCTCACGCCACTGGACAGGCAGCGTCGAGTCACAACTTCGAAGGAGTTTTTGGACATCTGTGGCGATAATCCTGACGATGTTTTTTCTCGCCTCGTCACTGTCGATGAAACATGGATCCGGCAGTACGATCCGGAGTCAAAACAAGAGTCAATGCAATGGATAGCAAAGGGAGAAAAGCCGCCACGGAAATTCAAAGTGGAAAGATCGGCTTCCAAGCTCATGGCCACTGTTTTTTGGGATTGCGAAGGAATTTTGTTCATCGACTACCTTCCCAAAAATACTACAATGAACGGAGACTATTACGCCGTATTGTTGACAAAAGTCCGGCAAGTGGTTGTCGAGAAAAGGAGAGGCAAACTGGCGAAAGGAGTCCTGTTTTTGCAGGACAATGCGCCCGTGCACACTGCCCGAGTTGCGAGACGTGCCCTCGCCGAAACAGGATTTGAAGAAATCAACCACCCACCCTACAGTCCAGACCTGGCTCCTAGTGATTATTTCCTTTTTTCAAATTTGAAAAAGGACCTCCGAGGACGAAGATTTTCCAGTGACGAAGAAATGAAGGCGGCCGTAAACGAGCATTTTGAAGGCAAAGACGGCGAATATTTTTTTACCAGGTTAAAAGCTCTTTTAAACAAATGTAAGAAGTGTATTGAAATAGAGGGAGATTACATTGAAAAATAAATTTTTTATACATTTCTATCAGCATTTTTAATACCTTAGGCTCAAAACTTTTCAGCCGCCCCTCGTAAGTAGCACGGGTGATGCGATTGGGTACTAGACTGTGTATGTTGTGAATAAAAAGAACATTGAACTAATATAATATGACTCTATTAAACAACTATGCATTTTAAAGACTCACACCCCAGAGTGCTTATTGCGAGTTTTTTAACTACTCGATCGCGTTAACGTAAACTCATATTTCTATGGCATCAAGGAAGCGCCACCTAGCGACAAGTATGGAAATTAAAATTGCTGAGTGCGAGTTGTAATGGTTTACGTTGAGAAGTGAACACGTTTACCAGCCAAAACACGAATAAACGCGAGTGCGAGTTGTACTGTGACAGCGTATTGCCAGTTCGAACGGTTAACTTACTCATACTCACTACTCAATGCTCGATTAACGCGGTAGTAAAGTTATTCGATTGGATCTGTCAAACTAGCACTAAGCACTCAGGACAAGTGATCATATTGTGTGAAGCTTTCACTATATTTTTTAGGACTATTCATTATCAAATATGTGCGTATCGCACTCTTCACAGGAAGACACGTAGCAAACCACCCTACAACAACATATCAATTTTAATGGTTCATGACTGAACGCAGATAAAAATAATGGAAAATAAATAAATGTATTTCATTATTTTTATCATACATAAGCCAATCTGTTTCTATTGGTGCTATTGAAAGTACTTGTCTTTATTTATACAAAAAAAGTTCTTATTTTTCCCGAGTGTATGCTGTGTAGTGCAAATGTATGCTCTATAGTGCTTTGGAATGAGAAACGCTAAACAGTACAAAATTATTAACCTTAAAAATTATTTACATTTATTTGTGGACAAAACAGTAATTAAATAAAAACATATTTTATTACTAAAAAAAAATAGAACTATCAAAACAACAACAAACAATTCAGTGAAAAAAATAAAAAAACCAAAAACCCGACTGCGTAAAAATTGGTACAGATATCAAACTTATTTAGTAAACTAACTGAAAATACAGATACCAATTGATATTTTTTTCTTGAATGAAACAGTCGCGACGCAGCTATGATTTCATACTATGAAAAGACAACTGCGAACAACCACTATAACTTGAGCTCACCTTTACAATGCACGGCCACTGCACCCTTGGCCACCTCGCATATCCGAATGAACCGGTTGACGATGAGGTCAGACGGCACGGAGCCGTCCACGAAGAAGAGGTCCCGGTGTTCGAAGCCGTGCGCTGTGAACTGCCGCGCGTCGTACGATTTCTTGTTTAGTCTGTAAAATTAAATTAATCCCATGTAGAGATTACATCAATTAACCGTCTGTGACTTAACGCGCTTCACCCGTTAGCACTTACTAGCGCCAGCAATGGAATAAAAGTCATAACTTGATAGTACGTTTTTTTTAAAATTAAACATCAAATATCCTAGTCTGTTGATCCTAGGTTTAATCAAGACTGTATATCCTAAAAATCTTTGTTATGGTGGTTAAGATTTACGATGTTTACTTTTAGAAAAAAACGTACTTATTATAAAACAAGTTATGATTTTCATTCCAGTGGCGCTAGTTAGCACCCCAAAAGATGATTTTTTTTTTTGTAAATGGTACATAACTTAAAAATTGTAAACATAGTAATTGTTTTATATATGCAGCAAAGTTTTACCCCCATTGCTAAATCCAAAGGCCTCATTTGGCATTCCACAGTTCTATATAATTCTTCATCTCGAAAGAATTACACCTCTGGTGTGCCTTTTGGCATACCAGAGGTGTAATTAATTGTAGAGGTGTGCTAAAAGGGAGTGTCTTGGGTCCTACGCTCTTTTTATTTGACATAAATTACTTGTGCTGCAAACTACTTGGTTTTATCTATCCCTCTCTCAGCAGATGACGACATAAACACTTAAAATAGTCCTAGTAACACACCAGAATGTGGAAGGGATACCTCTAGCTGGTCTAATCTGGAGCGGCCGTTTAGGAACATCTGACAAGTCTAAGAGGCGTTACGCCAGCTCACTGCGAAAAATGCCACTGTGAAAATTGATGCCTATACTACTCGGTATAGGCATCAATTTTCACAGTCGTATTGAATCTAGTGTTCCATAGACAACTATTCTGAGACTTACATATTTCGCATGTAACAAATTACTGTGCAGAAATTATCTTTCTATCTTCTTGTGTAGAAAGAAGATAGAAAGATAATTTCTGTTTTTCTCTTTCTCTTTTACCTGACGATGGTGGTAACGTTATGGCGACGGAAGTAGTCGTGGTAATGCTCGGGGCTGTGGAGCGGGTAGCCCCGATCCAGCCTAGAGCGGTGATGCGGCCCGGAGAAGGCCAACATCTTGCCCGGGATTATCCAGTTCAGGTCACCGTTTTCCACTTTCTGTGAGGGAAGAGAGAGAAGTTTTATCAGATTGGATGAATAAGATGGATTGTCACAGAATGGTGGCCAGATTATTATAATATATTAATTCTACTAAACATTAGTTCAATGGTATTCTTTTAGGGCGGAGGATTGACGTCATTGAGAAAGCTATCTTGAAAGATTAAAGAGCTGCTGTAGAAAACGTACATGTGGTATATTAAATTAAAACTACGTTGTTCTTATACGTAAAGAGCATTTAGAGCTTTTAAGAAGACAGTTCCTAAGAAGTCTTTCTTAGCGGGCGGGCGTCTTTCACATAATAACTGTATTGTAAAGAGTTTTAGATCCTTTCGTTACCAATCCATTTTTCTCTGTATTATAAGCCTATAGGAAGAGAGATAGGGGAGGGCTATGTCCAGCAGTGGACTAATATAGCCTGAAGAAGAAGGGTAAGCAGAATGTTTATCTAGATAATGCTTATCTCTTAAGCTAAAGAGATAAGCATTATTTCTTAGTGAACGTGTTTGACATTGTTTGGAGAATCATCCACAGACGCATATATAAGGAAAATAAAGAGCCTCAAAATAGATACTGCGGGACTCCCATCGGGATTTTTGGTAAAGAAAGATTTTTAGTTTAAATTAAATCAGTTTCATGTAACCTCTGAAGTTCCTCCGGAGACTACAGTTTTTATTGACTGGAAGCAATTTCTATAGAAATAAGTACTTGATTATGTTATGCATCTTTGTATAATAAAGTTAAAAGGGTTTTTGTGGTAAAAATATGTATGACATCAATAACAAATAACGGCCACCTGCATGGGGCCATATTTCTCATATTTGACGAATAAAGGCATTGTACTGTATTATATTGTTTTTTTTATTTACGTAGCCTCTATGTTTGTGTCCCACTGCTGGGCAAAGGCATTGTATAACATTCTATTTATTTTAAAACTGTAAAATAAAAGTAATCAGACTAAAATAGGAAAAATGGATAATTTGCAGGATTGTTAAAGTGACAGTATGGAAAAAATATAAAATGGTGGTGCTAAAAGGTTCGCACCGTTACAAAGTACACGCTCCGTGATGTGGGAGAACCAGTAACCTCACCTCATAGTGAAGGTACTGGTCAGCGTCGAAATGCTCGAAGCGGAAGAAGCCAGCCCGATGCGCGGCGTCCAGACCACGCAGCACGTCCAGCAGAGCGATGTCAAACAGCGGCGGCCCACCCGATGCGTCCCGGAAGGTCAGAAGGGACCATTCTGAGTCCAAAGTGAGGTTTGCGTACACCTCGTCTGGGACGCCGTTCAGGTAGATGATCTGGAGGCAGGGTTGCAGGTATTGATGTTTATGCTTGGTATACTTTTACTTTAAACGGGTCTAATCGCAATTGTTTATTAGCGCCCCGGAACGTCAGAAGAGACCATTCCAAGCCGACAGTGCGGTTAGCGTACACCTCATCTGGGACGCCATTCGGGTAGATTATCTGGAGTTAAGGTTGCAGGATTTGGTGTTTATACTTGTAGTAGTTTTATTTACAATGGGCCTAACCACGATTGTTTATTAGCCAGACGTTAGTCAAACGCATACCGGAACGTCATAAGAGAGCATTCCGAGTCCGCTGTGAGGTTTAAAGAAAGAAAGATAACGTTTGCGTACACCTCGTCTGGGACGTCATTCCATCTGGAGGTAGGGTTGTAGGTTTTGATGTTTATGCTTGAAATAGTTTTACTTTAACGCGCCTAACCACGATTGTTTATTAGCCAGACGTTAGTCAAACGCATACCGGAAAGTCAGAAGAGATAATTCCAAGTCCGCGATGAGATTTGAGTACACCTCGCCTGGGACACCATTCAGGTAGATGATCTGGAGGTAGGGTTGCAGGTTTTGATGTTTATACTTGGAATAGTTTAAGTCTCAACGGATCTTATCGCAATTGTTTATTTGCTAGATGCTTCCCGGAACTATAGGAGAGACCATTCCGAGTCCGCAGGGAGGTTTGCGTGCACCTCGTCTGGAACGCGGAAAATGGAAGGTCGTAGATTTGGTGTTTATTGTTGTAATAGCCATATACTTAAGATTGTTTTAGGTAAAATCTACGGCCTTGATTCTCGTGGTTTTCAGCATCGCAAGACAGAGTAGACAAGACTTAAAACAGCGCTGTCCGGGGCTGACCCGGGTCAGCACCAGCTGAGCCACTACCTTGTGCCTTATTTTATAATACCCTTATTAGTTAATTTTGTTTTGAGTTGTTTTTTGATGAGGCATATTTTTATTTACTTACATTTTTATCTTTATCTTTACTAACTAAGGTATTTATTAGCGCGAACAGAATAAACTAGACATGAATCAGACCACCAAGTGTTGCACGCCCTCCGCTTTTGTGCTGTGAACGTTGCGTTGTCTCATTTATCAGTCGCATTTATAAGGTGTGAAGTTAAGTCTAAGTTCCAACTCAATATCTTGCAAGACCGCACATAGGTAATTTTCCCATAAAAATCAACCGAACGCAAAGAAAACTTAAAAATTACTTTTTTTCTAAAATAAACCTGTAATCAACCGCGCATTCTCTCATACTTTCATTTTTTAACTTTTTTCTCTTACACCATTGTTCTCGGACCGAGTCGTGTGTAATTGGGCAGGCACAATAGTCTCGTCCCACGCTTGTAGTAAAATAGTTAAAGAGAGATCCATTGGGGTATTGGTGTCTAATGGATCCCAATTAAACGTAGTTTAATTTTTACCTGCTCTTGTTGTTTCATGTCATGTTTTGATCTGGTGTTTTTTTTTAGCAACGCCAAATATATTGTGAGTTCTGTTGGAATATTATGGACCGTATTTATAATCATCTTTAGCCGTTTTATTTTATCTGTGGTGGTGTTTTCCTTGTGCAATCGCCACCACGGACTATTGAGTGTTTTAAGGGATGGTCTTTTTATAAATCAGGCCGAAAGTATTTATCGTACCTTTTTACGCCGTCTTTTTGCAGAATAAACTGAACCGTGGCTGAACTTTTAATAAGAATGAATTCATAAATTAATCAAAAATATTAAAAACCTATTTAGATGCTAAAAATTCCACCTATGCCAGGACTCGAGCCCGCGACCTCTGGCTAACCGTGCCAGTGCTCTCCCAATTGAGCTGATAGGCGACTACCGACAAAAGTGAAATTTCGAACCTCTTTACAATACTCTCTGTATTACGTACAGGCAGCGACATCTGGCTGAAGTAATTTGCATCACTTGCAGCCCCGAGTACCTAATTTGCAGTTAGGTTTTATATCGGAATGATATCGCTGTACCCACGTGATTATATTCTTTTCCATTCGATCGCCCTGAGTGACGATTTTTTAGCCTCTAAAGAGGTTTTTAAAATTGTCCTTAGCACGGGTTAGTGCATTAAAAAGAATATAATAACACGAGCCCTCAAAGACGCGTCCTCGGTGCTGTAGTGTAGTTTAAACTCATTTTATATCAACTTGCAAATGTGTTTTTTAATTAGTTTAATTAATGCGGAAACTTATTTTTAGCTTATAGCATTGAACTTTAAATTCAATGCTTATAGTTACACTAAGAACATTTTTATGTAAGCTGCAAGGTTCCCAAAAAGAAATAAATAATAAACAATAATAATAATTTTCAGCATCGTGAAAATTGTGACGTGAAATTTGTAATAACACCTTTAAATGATTTCCAACAGTCACTCTCTTTAAACGATATCATCCGGTCAATCCAGCTCGGTAAAATCCATTATATCATTTAAGGAGAGGTAAATGAGGTAGTGAAAGATTTTCCTGAAACAACCCTGCTCTTTACAACTCACATAATCAATAGACGTCTCATTACCACTAGGCCGACGACGCAGTCAAATAGAGAATAATGCCCAATTATATCTTGCTCCAGATCAGTGGTTCTTAATGGGTGGTCCGCGGACCACTGGAAGCAGGAATTCCTAGAGGCATTCCAAGTGGTCCGCGAAGCCATTATTTGGAGATAAAAAATGAGGACAATTATTCGTGTTGTATTATAGATATATGTATTGCATTATAAATTAGACGACTGATGGACTCTATTAAAGACAGAGTGGACACCTCGAGACGGTCGTCGAAAAGCCGGAAGACCACTTATGAGCAGTGATAGGAATGGAGCGGACATATTCACCTAAACTTCGAGGAACAGAGACAAAAATCGGAGACTTCCTTACGACAATATTTTTTTCCGGGACATCACTTAAGTAAATTAAAAATGTGACCTAAAGTTTAAGACTATACATAACATATCACAGAGTCGCCTTGAAAAGTGTTTTATCTATTTATTTATAAAATTAATCGCTGGTCCTAGCGAGAGGCCTATCATGCCCTCAACTGGACCTACCATGCCATAGGACTCTAAAAATAATTTCAGTGTTGTAGAGTGAATAATAATTTTAATTTGCTGTCTAGGATTGCAAGTAATTTGTCGATAATTATAATTCTTACTAAGTAATAAATAAAAAAATGTTATTATTTTTCCAAATTATGTTAATTTATGCTGTATATTCGCATGCAAATAATGGCTTTTATTATTATTATACATAGTTCAAACAATCCTTTATTTATTTTTATTTAAGTATTACCAATAAACCAACTGGGCGGTCCCTAACAAGACAGAAATGTTTAAATGGTCCCTTATGACTAAATGGTTAAGAACCACTGCTCTGATGAACAAGAATCTGCGCAGTTCGGGACGATTTAGGGTGAAAACTTAAAACCATTCTTTCCTATTATTTTTTTATTTGATTAAACTAAATAACGACGAATTCTAAATGACATCGCGCGTCCCCCCGCCTTTGTGACACGAAATACATCAATGCGAAGATATTTTAAAGTTATTTTTCGAGCATTATATTGGCCCACAATCACAGCATAAATGAGGCAATTCGCCAAAGGACTACTAAAGTGACTGGCATAGCCTGTAAGATTAGCAGCAGAAGTGCCACTGGGCTTGGTGACATGCCGAAGAACCGATGGTCGATGGAGTGCAAAGGCTCTCGAGTGGAGACCACGAACTGGCAAAAGCAGCGTAGGACATCCAGGCCCCAGAGTCTAATACTGACATAGTTTTTCCATAAAATGAAATAAGCACGATGGTTGATATTTGCCCCAATTTGGTGGTCTACATAGCAATAGCAGTACAATGCCATTCCAGGGGTATAGCCCGCGCAAATTAAATAGGCATTCTCGCGAAGAAGACCGAATCGCGGGAGGCGCCGAGTTAAGTAGCACGGGTTGGTAGAAATGCGATTGGTTACAAGACTACCGATAAAATGAAACGACCATTACCGGACTAATATGAGTCTATTGAACAACTATGCATTTTAGAGATTCACCGCCCAGCTCGCCGGGCTAATGATTCGAGGATTAATGGCAGCGGCTGGATGAGGATAGCAGAGGACAGAAAGAAGTTTAGGCCTAAGTCCAGCAGTGGACGTAATTGATATCTGATAGCTTGATTAATACCTGATAGCTTCCAATGAGGTATGCGGCGTTCAACCTCAGCGTTTCATTATTGCTCGTATAAAAGACTATCTTCTTCTTGGGATTCTTCTCCAGCTCCTCGTTGAGTCGATTGCAAAACTGGTACAAATGGCACAGGTGATAAGGTCCAAAGTCGAAGTAGAAGCTCTCGTAGACGATGTCATCTTCTATGTGAAAGTATTTGCTGTTTCGCGTCGCCTTCGGCTTGTACCCCGTTTTGAGGGTCGCGAAGTAGAGGCGATCTGGGGAGAGGAGATTGGACTTTATTAGCAGGGTGGTACGGTTTAGTTTTTATCGGTCGATCGACCCGCGATGCTCATAATGGCGATTGATGATATGATATCAACCATTGTATGTCCCCACTGCTGGGGCACGGGTCTCTTCCTGCATGGCAGGAAGTTTAGGCCATACTTCCGTGCAATTTTCATTGTACTACAATGCATTAACAGAATCTAGGGTCTGTTCTCTGCTTACCCCTCTATGATACAGGTACGAAAAATGTTTATTAATTCTTCACATACTCGTACACATGAGTATGTAATATGTTCTTTTTAATGCACTAACCCGTGCTAAGGACAATTTTAAAAAACCTATTTAGAGGCAAATGAGTATATATGTGAAGAATTAATGAGAATTCTTTATTGTACTAAAAACCCAATTTGTAAAAAAGGCGAGCTTAATACTAGATAATATTTTCTATGCGGAGAGTGTAAGGTATGTGTATAGTTTGATCTCTTCCAAAGACCTACTTTTTATATATAATATAGAACATTTTATTCAAATTGTACTAACATTATGAACTTACATGACGTAGGTGCAGTACAGTACAAAGAAATAATATCATGGACCATATTATGTGTGCAAAATTTTATCCAAATCTGTTCGGCCGTTAACGTGATTGCGTGACAAACTTGCACTAACATTATGAACCTACATGATCTACGTACTGTACGTACAGTACAAAGAAATAATATCATGGAACATATGTGTGCAAAATTTTATCCAAATCTGTTCGGCCGTTAAAGTGATTGCGTGACAAACTTGCACGTTCAACAATACATAACACCCACACAACACAATCACTTGTCCTGGTCCCAGACTAGGATACCCTGTGCTTTAGTGACCAGGCAAGGACATCACAAACATGGAAATACACCCAGACTGACGCCATTTGTACAAATCAAGAATATCGGCTCCCAGTGGAACTCGAACCGACGACCTTTTCTTTCTTTTCTTACTCAAAAGTGTTAACCGCTCGACCAACGATGCAGTGGTACAAGTCCCACATTTATAGCATGAACACGTTCCAAGTAAAAGTAACTAAGAGCACTTAACTGCTTCACCGCGGTAGTGGCGATCCATAATATGCAAATCGTGACATTTTAAAATGTAAGACACTTTGCAATGTCGTGGGCGGCCGGTTTTACATATTATGTGCAGTTATCTGTGCACTTCTTTTGAGATTTGAGTAAACTCGCAGTAAACGACTTATTTTTTAATTTCGTTACCCTACATGCCCCTAAGGCGACTAAGGGACACAAACTGGGGGGTGGGCAGCAGCGCCCCCTGCAGCGCAATTCCACCGATCGATCTGCGATCCAACTGCGATCCCCGACCCGCATGCCCAGCGTGGGGATTATGGGCATGACCCCCTATGATAGCACAACGTGGCGCTCTTTAGGGGAGGGCTACGTCCAGCAGTGGACTAGTATAGCCTGACGACGACGACGACATGCCCCTATGCTCGTAGCTAAATGTTTCATCAAGCATTAATTAAGCCTATCTTTCTCTTATAAACAGTGAGGTCAGAGATTACGCTTTTTCAATATAATAATATAGACTTTTTGTTTAATGGCGAAAGACGTTTGTCAGGATCGTGGCAAGTGGAAAACCTTAGGTCCTGTCTATCCCCCCAGGATAGAAGCGTGAGTTTATGAATGTTTATAAGTTAGATGATCTGTATGTCGACACAATGCTTAGTGGGAAGTATTATTATTTACGAGTATAATTGATATGGCAACAGCCGATGTCGACAAATTCTGCCAAAGTTACGTCTTGGCATGAGCAATTTTTTTGCACTAGATATTTGAAGTCACAGCTGTCAGTTGGTCCATTTTGGCCAACGTCAATTTTGAGGTTGGTCAAAATGCTTAAAAAAACACCGGCCAAGTGCGTGTCGGGCCATTCCAAGTGTTGGGTTCCTTAGACAAAGAGCTTTGTATCCGCTCTACAGAACAACTTCATCAACCGAATTTTCAATGGATTTTGTACGAAGTTTTCCATTTATAATTTGGTCGCCTATTACTCGTTAAGTTGTTAAGTTAAGCCTACTTAACCGTGAGTTTTCCTTTTAAGTTCATTATATATACGACTACCCTTAAATGTTTTCGCGATTCTACAATCAACCATTTAGCCGGGAGAGGCGGGGACGTCCTACTGAAACAAAACATTGTTCTTTACAGCTTAATATTTCGCAAACGGAATCCTAAATCATCCCACAACCACAATATTTTAAAGCAACCAATCCAACGATAGGTAGGTACCCAAGATTATGGAACAGGCAAGAAAAAAAAATAACCTTGGTATAAACTAGAAAGAATATCTCTTTAAGAATTTATTCTGTTTTGTCGGCGTGATTAATACCAGGCCCCTCAGAAAGTTTTTCGAAAAAAAGTTTTTATGTATAAGACACTGGCCACTTGTAATTGTTTTGAAACCGTCGATTATTTAAAAGTAAAAATGCTACTGTTCGATTTTCAAATTTCCCTCCGCATTTTTTTGAGAGCCAATTCAAATTTTCTTCTCATTAAAAAATGGATCTGCATCGATAACATTTTCGTGCTATGATTTTTTACGATTTCAAATGTGACTTAAAAACTGATGAGTCATTTGATCGACTTCGAAATTGCTTTTATGGATGAAGGACCTTCAAAAGCAACCATCTACCACTGGCATAGCGAGTTCAAACGCGGTCTTCTTACTTGGGATGAACAAAGGACGACGACGGCTGTCACCGAAGAAAGTGTGCTGGCAGTAAAAACAATTATTCAAGAAAACATAAGTATTACATACGAAGAAATTCAGCATACACTGCAGATTGGTTCAGGAAGTGTTCACAAGATTTTGCACGAGCACCTTCGCGTAAGGTGAATAGTTTCCCGCTGGGTGCCGCACAACCTCACCGAAGCTCAGAAGCAGGCCCCTGTGGATTGGTGCCGTGATATGTTACAAAAATTTGATGCTGGCTCGTCACGGCGCGTTTACGACATTGTGACAGGTGACAAATCCTGGATTTATCAATATGATCCAGAAACAAAGCGTCAGTCAACCGTTTGGCTGTTTCAAAATGAACCAACGCCTACGAAAGTGAAGCGATCGAGGAGCATAGAAAAAATTTTGATCGCTAGTTTCTTCACTTTGACTCAAAATTGACACTATATGTCAAAACATTTTCTCGGAAGTTTATGAACTTTGTACTCAAACGTCCGGGTCGCGCGGCCATGTAAGCCTCAAACGTCCGCCCGCGCGAATTACATTTTTGCACGCCGAGCGGCCGGTACCATTGTTAGAAAAACTGTAATAACTATAGAACTGCTGCAGCTACCACAAAATATAAAATACTTCCGAATAGCTTATGAAATGCACTATCAGATAAAGTAAAAATGACGGCTCCAAGTAACATTTTATAGTGAAATTCAATAGAATACATGAAATCAATTGTGGAAACATGGCGTGTCGCGGCGGTAATTTAACATGTCGATTCTGTCGTTGTATGGAACACAAATCAATTTTTTTTGTATCTAATCATAAATTGCAAATTCTTACGATTATTTTAATTTAAGATACATTGAAAAATAATGAATACTTATATTTTAAAAGCAGATTGAAGTCACCTCACGTAATAGATAGGAACTGATTTTGATTTCAAACCGAAGCTTTTTTTTTAATTCGGAGAGTTGTCTATGAAATCAAGCATCAATTGAATGAATAATTTAACACAGATTATTGTAATAGCCGATTCGAGAAGTTATTTATTATTAGTTATTTAAAAAGTTTCATTCATTAAAATAAATTTTACTGATAGCAGTCCGCGAAGTTAACTATAGTTACGTGGACGTACAACGCTACTTTTTTTATGTAGCTGTAGTTACGTAGACGTTTCAATGGTTATAAAATTGACAGCGTGTTATCTAAAATAGTGTTCCAGGTTACTTCATTTATGGACATATGACAGTTTTAGACTAAAAAGTCATACTTAAACGGTAGAATCTTGTTTACTAAATTTGAGAGGTAAGGATAAATAGACTGTCCCACACAAATAAAGGCCTTTATTAAAATATCAAAATAAGAAAACGATAAATGACTTTTAAGTCAACACAAACTTATTAACTATTTCTTGTGAGTCACCTACGCCAGTATAATATAATGTGTTTATGCCGCCACGGTTTTGTTCTGCTCTACTTATGATCAGAATTCATGATTACATATTTTACAACAGCGATTATTTTGGTAATTATGTAGTAATATAAATTACGACACGAATTTAATTGCATACAGTTAATAAGAATGATAAATGATAAACTGATTAACAAAGGATACACGGTACTGTCCGAAAAACTGAAGCTTATAAAAAAGTTGTAGAATTACGTTTACAGGATTCCTTAAAACACTTCAGAGTCAGCTTAGTCCGTGATGTAGGGAAGGAAGTAACCACAGATTATTTAATCTGCCTTTGAAGATTGTTTTAGAGGCATCGTGTTTTTATAAGTAGCTGACCCAGCGAACTTCGTACCGCCTAACAGTCGATTCTTTAATATATATATATATTTTATTTTTCTCTCTGTAAGAACCATCCTCGTGAATAATATCGTTATTCTTTGACAAAAAGACGCTCAGGTGGGCTTCCATGTCTTGTAATGAGAATGTTTCCTACAAGACACTAACCATGGAGGCTAAGTACATTTGGGTAAATTAAATACTCCTTCGGATTAAGCCCTAGTTTCGACCCTTACATTAGTTGATTCTCGTTGCCGCAGCATTCCCAAAGACAAATGGTTTGAAGGTTATTACTTTAATTCCCGACGTTTCCGCAACGTTGCAGTTGCCGTGGTCACACGGTTAGACTAAAGTGGTGAGTATAGTCAATTATTGCAGGTATCGCGGGAAATTAGGGTTAAAACGTTTTAACTAATTAATAATCGCGATTAGATCCGTTTTATATATAACTATATGTATGAGCATCGCGAGATCGCGATTCATTAATACAAAATGAGTGGAAATTCTTCTGTGCCAATGTTTCTCAAAAAATCAATCCACACTCGAGTCGACGAGTGTGGATTGATATCCACACTCCCTCATTAATGATATCCCTCATTAACCAGCCAAAATACGTTATATAACCACTTATGAACCCAAAATACGTCCCAGTGTAGGGCACAGGTATTTTCCCAGTTCGATCACAGCAGATGGGCGATTGAACTGTGTAACTTAAATTGTCGTAACATTTAGCTCAATTTATAGTGATCACAGCAGATAGGTGATTGAACGGTGTAACTTAAATTGTCGTAACGTTTAGCACAATTTATAGCAAGTTATATTGTGAATTCTATACTCAAATGGGTTAGTGGGCACAGTAAAATGGCTCCTATGTATCTTTTTACCGGTACCAGTCAAATGTTCCCTATTTATCTTTTGTAGCGGAACTTAAGTACCTAACAGGTAATGAAAACTATCTTGCCCGTGCAAAGTTTCAAGTTCACACGTCAGCCAGTCTTTCCGCAGTCTATTTCCATCTAAGCCCCACAGTTTATCAGTGACGTGTGGTGGACGCCATAATTACTTCAAGCCTTCCGCGGATTGCGTGCTTAGGGGGCCAGCAGGTGTGTGGTGCAAGATGCATACTGTGGGTGGCTTCGGGAAGTTATTTGAAGTGGTGATGTTCTAAATGTAGCGGGCCACAGCAGTGGCCACCGTGATGGCCATATTCTGGTATAATATAATTGTACATAAAAACAAATCTTATGAACGTCGATGAAGGGAAGGTGATCCGTCAGGATCGTGGCAAGTGGCAGTCCCTGGTCTCTGCCTACCCCTCAGGTATTCAGGCGTGAGTTGATGTATGTATGTAGAGGATAGGCTTAATATAACAGAGGGTAATATTAAGCCTATAGAAGAGATCTAAGCTTGCCTGAAAGGCGGTTCAAAAATGTGGTAAGTGCACGATTTGCCAAAAGGGCTACTATAACGTAAAGGATTATTTAGATGAAAATGATGTCTGGAACTAAAGCCAGTATAATGCACGAGTTCAATGTTTTATAATAATTATGTAAACTCTGTTAATTAAGGACTTTCAAAAAACTACGGTTAGTTTTATTTGTCAATTTTTTCTCCAAAATGATCTACATTTTGAAATGATGGACACCTAGTTTGACTGTTAACGTTCATTAAGACGCAGTTTCTGCGCTACTTTGAATAAAACCATTTCATTTCCAGAGTTTGGCACTTGCCGCGATCCTCAGAACGTTTTCGGTTCATTCATTAGTACGACTACCAATTTAATCGTTCAGCAAAATAATGATTCTTATCACCCTACTACTACGGGCTAAATAAAATAACCTGTTGAATTTAATAAAGATTTAAATTTGATTACAAGAGTTGATAATTAATTCTCAAAATTATTACATACGAACTTCGTACCGTTTTCGTAATATCTCCATATTTTCTCACCATTTAAACCTTTCCTGGAGTTCCACAAAATAAAAAAACCAAAAATCAGCCAAATTGGTCCAGCCGTTCACGAATTTTAGTGAGGCTTACGAACAGCAATCCATTTCTATAACTATGTAAGAAGATAAAAAGATACATTAAAAAAAAGACAAAAACATAAGTTAAATTTCAGCCAATCCACGGGTAAATAAGTACTCCGTTGGTCGACTGTCCCTTTAATAGAAAAGGCAGTAGATATAAATGCAAAGTGCATTTGCACAGTACTACATGTTTCGTATAGAGGTAGACCTTATTGTCAAATCTTAGTTGTTCATACAATAACGAATATTGTATATTATTATTTATTTATTATTTGCTGACCTGTTTTATACACCGAAAAAAAAAAATTAAAAATGTACTGAATGAAGTTAAACTTCCTACTGAATTAAACATCTCCAGGTGGTTTCAGGACGTCGTCCCTTTCTCGCTTTAGTGTGATTAACCCAAACAAAACAAGACCCCAAAAATACAACAGGCTTTTGCATACAGCTTTGTGTGTTTGTTTTAGGCGACCTTAGCAATCACTCAGTGGCGACGCTGGCTCGTAAACTAACAATATCATTACAAAAGGCCATTTGTTCGGACGGGCTAAGCTAAAATAGCAGTGACCATACAACGCCGACGCTCGTCCTTCGGCCGCACCTAGCGTTCGTAGCACGAATACAAGGCGTAGCCCGATTCATCCAAGATCAAAATATCATCATCGTTCTCTAACTGAATTAACCACATATTCGATATCCACCCTTGTATGTCCCTACTGCTGTGTGGTGTCGGCCTAGAGAATAGCACCAACCCAAATTCTTCCCGCGGGTGTCGTAAAATGCGACTAAGGGATACAAACCGGGGGGTGGGCAGCAGCGCCCCCTGCAGTACAATTCCACCAAACTGCGATCCCCACCCGCATGCCCAGCGTGGGGCTTATGGGCATTACCCCCCAATGATGGCACAACTTTGCGTTCATTAGAGTAGGGCTATATCCAGCAGTGGACTAATATAGCCTGAAGAAGAAGAAGAGGTCCCTACTGCTAGGGCACGGGTCTCTTCCTGCATCGCAGGCAGGTTAGGCCACACTCCACCACGGGGGCCAAGTCCGGGTTGGTGGAGGATTGTATGACAATGGCGGGCCTTACTGTCAGAAGTTATCAAGCCGCCCATAAGGCCTCTGACATGGCTTAACGACTGCTATTACATGACAGCCGGCACCAACGGCTTAACGTGCCTTGCGAAGCACGGAAGCGCTCGGGAAAAATGCAACTACCGGTGGTCACGGGACGGTCAGCCATCCCGCTCCTAACGCCTGTTTTTGCTCAACTCGAGTGATTGATTCCAATCACTCGGTTCGACTAGGCCACGAGCGCTTAAAGATCACGCTACCTAAGTCCAATCGGGATCTCGTGCTACGATGCCCAGGCCTGCATAGAGTCTCTTTGTAAGGACTCGTAAGGCCCGCGGTGTTGATACAAATTTAACTGTGAGAAATCCAGCAATCGAATACATTTTAATTCTATAGGTTCCATTGCACATCCTATTTCTTCTTTAGATATGCAACTCCTCATACAAAAGGTTAACGAATGTTTGATTTTCAAAGGAGACGGGCATTTCTGGGCCTGATTGTAAATAATTGAGATATGGTTTAAAAAAAGCGTTATAGTTTCTATTTTAAAATATAAAAATGAGCTCAATTCACAATCTGGAAGATGAGAAATCTTAAAAATAAGTTTATGTCCCTAATAAAATAGGATATCGATTTCTTTAATCGATTAGTGTGAATGTATTAAATAAAAACACTTAAAACAGATGATTTATTTAATCAAAGTAAATAAATACATTATAATTTAAATAATGTCAACAGTTCAAAAAAATCAAACTATTTATTAACTTGATGAAAATAAATCTTTAAATTGATTCTCAATTCAATTCAATTTTGGTAATATGGCAACTAGCCGATGTCGACTATTTCTGCCAGAATCACGTCTTGACATTGACACGACATGCGCATATAGACCATAATACAGCAATAGAGCATACAGAAACTTAAATAGAGATTACTCTGTGGAGGCTTATTGTGCGGCGGATATACGTTACAAAATCGGTATTATATAAAATGTTTATAGTACAAACACAAGGTAGGATGAAGTTAAATATATTATAAGGACAAATAATAAAATATTTATAGAGCATACATAGACAAATTATAATTTAATTTCATTTTCCCCAATAAATTTAATTAATAATATAGCTAAATCAGATGACATATATGTTAGCAGAGAAACGAAATTAATAGGGAGTGGGATATCGATTTTCGGAAGAAACGTGTATAATTCTAAAGATCGGTCATTTAGGGAGCAGTTGAAAAAAATGTGATCCAGGTCACCCTCCTCAAGGCCACAATCACAAATTGGACTATCACGCACTCTAATCTTGTTCAGAAAAACAGGTGTACAGCAATGGCCGATCCTAAGCCTACAAATTACCGAGACCACCCTTTTTGAGACTTTTTTAAAGTAGAAAAACCACGGCTTAGTTCTGATCGTCGGCTGGATAGCAAAAAAGCGGGAAGCCTTGAATAAACTAGTCTTCTGCCACAGGGTTAGCCAGGAATCAGAGAGACGTTGCTTTGGCAGGGAAAGTAAGTCGTAGGGATGGTGCTGGAAGTGTTTTCGGTCTACTTCATGACCGCAGGCATGTTTAGCTAGTTGGTCTGCATTTTCGTTGCCTACTATACCAGAGTGACCTGGTACCCAAGCCAGAACGACCTCGAGATTTTTACTGGAGCAAGTCAATAGAGTCTTTTTGATATCTAATACGATACGGCTATCTAATTTACATCTTAGCTGATTCTGATTCAGGGCCTGAAGGCAGCTGAGGGAGTCGGTAAAGATAACAGCTTTTTTAATATTATGAGACTCTACGAATAGGCATGCTTCCAAAACGCCAATGCATTCACCAGTGAACACAGAAGATTCCGGGGGGCACTTGAACTGAATCGCCAGTCTCGAGTTCTGTAAAAATACTGAAACTCCAACAGGGTTAGAAGGGGATAATTTTGATGCGTCAGTGAAAAATCTCTGGAAGTCACTCCATCGGTGGTGTACTAAATTATTAAATAAAGCGTTTGCTGCGGGATTATTCTTCCCAATTCCGATGTCCAGGACAGTATGCGGTTTGTATAACAAAACGCTGTAGTTGTATTTGTACCGAGGTAATTTATCAGAAGTAACTAGAGAGTCCTTAAAGAGCATAAGGTGTCTGAAGCTTTTAAGCAGCAGGGGGATTTCTTTATTTGTCCAGAAGGCGCTAGTACGGACGCTGGAATCGAGCTCTTGCAGCTTGTGGAGCAGGATGTGGGATGAGCGGGCACATGCCTTGGTCACAAAGCGGTCCGCTAGATACTGACGGCGCAGATGGAGAGGTGGTTCTACAGCTTCTACCTGGAGTGCATTTGTAGGTGTTGATCTCATGCAACCCAAAATCAGTCGCAAACACTTATACTGCATACGGTCTAGTTTGGCTAAGGAAGTTTTGTTCATGGGTTCCAAGGCAAAGCAGCCGTAATCTATTATACTCCTAACAAGAGCATTGTAAACCAATTTTAAACAAACTGGATGAGCACCCCACCAAACACCAGCAAGGATCCTAAGAATTGAGTAGACACGTTCGCACTTTTTCACAAGGGATTCGATATGGTGAACTCCTGTGAGCTTAGAGTCTAAGTATACCCCTAAAAATTTTACATTATTTTTTTGTGGGATGGCTGTGTTCCCTATATGGACTGAAATATGTGGGAGTTTGCGTTTCCGTGTAAAAACTATGAGAGAACTTTTGGAAGCCGAAACAGTGAATCCTTGACGGATAAGCCATTGGTTAAGGGAATTAAGTGACACATTTAAAGATTCCGCTGCAACCTCAATGGAATTGTCCGAGACATATAAGGCAACATCGTCAGCGTATTGCAATATGTGACAGTTATTGTTGAGGCTTGAGTTGATGTCGTATGTATATAGGTTAAAGAGTATAGGACTCAACACGGAGCCTTGAGGGAGGCCCTTCCATAACATTCTACAGAAGGGTTCAAAGTCGGGTACGCGGAGAGCAGCAGATCGAGCAGTGAGTAATTGGCATATGCACCGAACCATCCTTACAGGTATCCTCAAATGTAGCAACTTTTCCCTGAGGACTGAAAGGAGAACGCTGTCATAGGCAGAGGATATGTCCAGAAAAGCTGCCACCGTCGAGTCGTTTCTGCTCAAAGCTACTCTAATATCTGTTACTAGTACCGCAACGCTATCGATTGTGCTTAACCCTTTTCTAAAGCCAAATTGGGTCTTTGGCAAAAGGTCTCTAGATTCCACTAGCCACTCGAGACGGTTTTTCAAAAGGTGTTCTAAAATTTTAGATAAAGCGGACGAAAGGGCGATAGGCCTAAACCCATTAGGATCGTCAGGGCTCTTACCCGGTTTGAGAATAGGCATAATAAGTTGTTTTTTCCATGGCTCTGGCACATGACCACATTCAAAACACGTATTAACAAAATTAAGAAAGTAATTGAGTGTATTAGGGCCAGTTTTGGCTAAAAATGAGTACGGAAACCCATCTTCGCCTGGCGTGGTGTCCTTTACTTCCGAAACAACAGTTATGAGCTCTTCTATAGAAAAAGGTTCATTAAACTGGTTGTTTGGCTCAGCCAAAAGGTGATCGGGAATCCGCAGTTCGTCTTCAGCGGGGACATAAGGAGGGGCCAACTTTATGAAAAAGGCTTCGGCTACTTCATCCGAGATAGCAGACGATGGTTTTGGAGAGAAGCTATTTCTGAACCTATTTATTTGTTTCCAAACTAAAGAAGGGGGTGTAGATGGGGAGAGAGAGGAACAGAAAGAAACCCAACCCACTCTTTTTTTTCTGCGCAGGGCTCGTCTGGATTTCGCCAGTACTCGGCGATACTCAATTAGGTTACTAATGGAGCAGTTTTCTGTACAGATTAGCTCTGCTTCCTTTCGTTCTCTTATTATTTGGGAGCACTCTTCATCCCACCAGGGAGGGGAAGGAATTTTACCAGACCGAAGTTTTTTTTTCGGGAAGGCCGTATCAGCTGAGCTTTTTATAGCATCAGTAAAGGCACTGTATGTTTCGTCTAAATTTATTTCCTCGGGCCTCGGGAGAAGTTGAACCTCACGCTCTATCAGGTCAGAGTACATCTCCCAGCCACTTTTGGCTAGGCGATATTGAAGTAGTGGCCGCACTAATTTATCTGGTAGTGATTTAGTGGGTAAGACCACTACTATGGGATAGTGGTCACTTTCGTACGTGGAATTGAGGCGGTCCCAGTTACAACAAGGAGCTATGCCTAAGGAGCAAATGGTAAGGTCAACACAGCTCTTTCTCTCCCCGACATTGCCTCTCCGGGTTGGTCTTCCGTCGTTTAAAACGCAGAGACCCACGTCATCAATCAATTCGACCAATTCTTCTGCAAAATTGTCGCAAACTTCCGAGCCCCAACGATAATGATGTGCGTTGAAATCGCCCATGATAATACATGGACCCTGAATATGGGCAAATAGGGATCTGAGGGAGGATATTAGAGAGATATGTGGGTCAGATATATAAATAGATACATAAGTAATGCCGAGTGCTTTTACGGCCACTACATTAATATACTCATCATCATCGTAATTTAATGGTAAGAGTTGAACGGGAGTGAAAGGTATTTTGTTGCTGACAAGTATGGCACAGCCGCCATAGTTGTCAGCCCTATCATCACGAACACAACTAAAATTTTTAACATTGAAATTGAAACTTGGCCTTAGCCAGGTTTCACTAAGGCAGCATATCGCTGGATTTAATTTATTTAAAAGATAGATTAACTCATGTTTTTTATTATTGATACTTCTCGCATTCCACTGTATGAGCGTTACAGGAGGAGCCATTGTGTAGGGCATAAAATATAGTGTCTAGTTTGTGGGCAACGTGGTCAGGTAGGGCTTTAGATGCAATTAATGAGGAAATCAGGGAAATAAGTTGCTCCATTGGATCCTCTTTATTGAGAGATGTGGGACTTCCATGCTCCTGAGAGAGAGCACAGCCATTGCCAGAGGGGGCAAATGAATAATTATGCACCAATGCTTGATGAGCTTGCCTGTCGTACCCTGGAGATAGCGGGGAGCGTGACCTAGGTTTGAGAAATACAGTTTTCCTATGGGGATTTGATTCTTGGTGCTGCGAGTGGGCTCTTTGGGGCAGGCTTGTACGGGGCTGGGTGGAGCCTGGACGTAGCTGAGAAGAACGAGGTGTAGATATTTTTGTGGCATTGGCGTAGCGCCTAGAAATTGGAGGGATTTTTTTGCTAGCTTCCTGGTAAGAGATGGACTGTTCTGCCATAATAACTTTGATAGCGCGTTGTCTCCCGTACTCAGGGCAGTCCCTGCTTGTTGCCGGGTGTTCACCTTCACAATTTGTACACATTATCTCGCTACTGGGTATACTGCATCCATCTCCAGGATGGTCAAGACCACACTTGTAGCACCTGGGTTTAGAGCGGCATTGGTTACGTGTGTGGCCAAAGCGGCAGCAATTAAAGCACTGTATAGTAGGGTATTGATACAGTTCAACCTCAAGTGCAGTGTAGCAGCAAAACACACGCTTAGGCAAGACTTGTCCGTCAAAGGTAAGTACGACTGTTTGACTTGGTCTCCACTCGGAATTACCTTCGTCGGATATAGTCTTACGGTTCATCCTCCGGACTTTCAAGACCTTGCCACAGCCTGCGGGTACTTTGACGTATAACAACACCTCCTCATCTGTCCATTCTGAAGGTACACCCCTTACTAATCCCATTCGAGTCACATTAAACTGTGGTACTAATGCCTGGTACTTATGGGCTTCCAGAATCGGGTTTGACAGGAAAGCATTCGCATCTTCGGGCGACTTAAACTCCACCGCAACTTTGTTGCGTCCCAGCCGTTTGATACCATCAGAGAGAACATTAGCTATGTTATTTTTGAGTAGAAATAAGCCAAATTTTACTTGATGCAGTGTAGCACTTGAGTTTTGTTCAAGTTCGGCATATGACACGTGAACTACGAATGGGCCTTTATCCAATAAAGAATACTTTTTTCTGCCAGGTGGGCTTAACGTAGGTCTCGGTAATTTAACCGGCATTTCGACGGGCGTATTGGGCAGTGCTGGGCGCTTTCTAGTTACACAATCGGAGGTATCCATTTCCGAATTTGGTGCATGTTGTACTACCTGAGGAAGGGTAACTGCTGGACTTGGAGTCAGCTCAAAAAGCTCAATATCAGGGCCCTTAGGGGGGATTTTTGTACCGATCATTTTTAAATAAATAAATGGTTGGACTAACCGGGACTAATATGTAGGTATTTGATTTAGATATACCGCACGGGCAAACCACAACAAAAAGACACCAAAAAGAACTCAGAAGGAAATTAAATACAGGAAATTCCGAAAACGCATGTGCTAGCCAAGGACAGCGATGACAGCCCAAATTGATTCTCGTTTACAGATCGATTTATTACGCGTGTTTGTCAACTGTATTTTTAATCTGTGTCTGTGCTAACCAGTGACAGGCGTGCTAAAGACGGGTTAATACCGATATTTTCAAGTATTATCAATACTGAATCTCAAGCCAAGTAATATTATAATATCCTAACCGATACATAAATATCGGTGAAAGAAAAAATAACAAGAAATGCCGCCATATTGCTGCCAATTCGGAGTTCAGAGGTTGAATGCGTAAAAAATAAATACAAATTAATACGAATGTCACAAGAAAGAGCAATACTTTTCTAGAATGGTGCGCAATTTTTTTAATGAATATAATTGTACCTATTTGATTATTAAAATTCTACCAATACCTATAAAGTAATAAATAAGTAGTCATTTTGTATATATATTTCGTATTTCGCGCTTTTGTCATTCATTCATTTCACTCGTACCCACGAGAAAGTTGAGATAGATGAACTTATTTTTTTTTTATCAGTCCAACGTTGACAAAATAATGTAAGAACTTTTGTGCCAATGTTAGTCATGACGACTACTTTGTTTTTTTGATCAGGTCACACCGCAATGTGGCGTACAATATTTGCAACATTCTTTCTCAACGTTGAGTGACGAATGTATGGAGTCTTGTGCCAACGTTAACCCATTAATCTAACTTAAATGGTAGGTGTCATTAGTTCGTCGGTATCAACCCGATATTAGATTCACGGCTGTATCAAATCACAGATTGCGAAACGTAGAATATTGTCGTATCATGTTGGTCATTGGTTCGCTGGTATCAACTCGATATTAGATTCACAACTGTATCCAATCACAGATTGCGACTCGTAGAATGTTCAAACTAATAGGTATTAGTACGAGCTTCGTAAAGATCGCGTGGATTGACGAATCAGAGCCGAAGTGCGATATTATACGACCCTTATTTAATGTTCAGTGAATACCGTCCATCCGAATAATACAGTTAAAGTGAATACCGTCTTATTAGCATATTTGAATTCCATTCAATATTATTGGTATCCTAACTAATAGGAATATATCGGATCCATCTTTAGGCGTGACAGCTCCCTGACAGTTGCCACGTTACCAAAAATTTAATTATAGTGCGTCATGTATGAGTGTGTTTATCCTGTTGTTTTTGATACTATAATTCTTCGACCAATGCTTTCTTTCTACGGACTTCTGATCTTGCTTAACTTGTACGACCCGTGCTGGACACGGAAAAGTTTAGTATAATTTATTGTCAACTTGTTGCATAACTTCACTTTTACTAAATCTCTTATAACTCTGCTCTCAGATTGCCAAAATCCGCAGAATTTTCAGAGATGGTTTGATAATATATAAGCTCTAAATTGATATCAATTTCATCTTTTTACACCTAGGCCCAAGAATGTATGAAAGCGTAACCGTCTCCTTTTTGTTTAATGTAGTAAACTAGCTGGTGGCCGCGACTTCGTCTGCACAGGCCGCACTCACAGGCACAGTGCGGGTCGCATTACCGGGATGTCAAGTATCCTACGAGGGGCGGCTGAAAAATTTTGAGCCTAAGTACTTCTAAGAATCACTAATGACTCGCAATGTGCATCACTAATTGCGCGTATTCTAAGTAGTATAAATACCAAGTTTCATGTCATTATCATCATTACGCTTCTAGTAATTGAACATTAAACAACACCATGTCTGAGTCATCCGCGCTTTGCACGAAATTGGAGTACAGAGCTGTCATAAAATTCCTCACCAAGAAGAACAAAACGCCGACAAAAATATTTGAAGAAATGTCTGCAGTTTATGGGGATTCTGCACCTTCATTTGCCACCGTAAAACGTTGGACACGTGAATTCAAACACGGCAGGGAGTCGCTCGAAGATGATCCCAGGTCAGGACGTCCAAACACCGCCGTTACCGAAGAAAATATTGAAAAAGTGAAAAACCTTGTTCTCGAAGATCGGCGAATCAAGATGTGGCAGATAGCTGAATCCATAGGCATCAGCAAGGAGCGAATTGGTGACATTTTGCACAATCATTTGCACATGAAAAAGGTGTGCGCGCGATGGGTGCCAAAAATGCTCACGCCACTGGACAGGCAGCGTCGAGTCACAACTTCGAAGGAGTTTTTGGACATCTGTGGCGATAATCCTGACGATGTTTTTTCTCGCCTCGTCATTGTCGATGAAACATGGATCCGGCAGTACGATCCGGAGTCAAAACAAGAGTCAATGCAATGGATAGCAAAGGGAGAAAAGCCGCCACGGAAATTCAAAGTGGAAAGATCGGCTTCCAAGCTCATGGCCACTGTTTTTTGGGATTGCGAAGGAATTTTGTTCATCGACTACCTTCCCAAAAATACTACAATGAACGAAGACTATTACGCCGTATTGTTGACAAAAGTCCGTCAAGTGGTTGTCGAGAAAAGGAGAGGCAAACTGGCGAAAGGAGTCCTGTTTTTGCAGGACAATGCGCCCGTGCACACTGCCCGAGTTGCGAGACGTGCCCTCGCCGAAACAGGATTTGAGGAAATCAACCACCCACCCTACAGTCCAGATCTGGCTCCTAGTGATTATTTCCTTTTTTCAAATTTGAAAAAGGATCTCCGAGGACGAAGATTTTCCAGTGACGAAGAAATGAAGGCGGCCGTAAACGAGCATTTTGAAGGCAAACACGGCGAATATTTTTTTACCGGGTTAAAAGCTCTTTTAAACAAATGTAAGAAGTGTATTGAAATAGAGGGAGATTACATTGAAAAATAATTTTTTTATACATTTCTATCAGCATTTTTAATACCTTAGGCTCAAAACTTTTCAGCCGCCCCTCGTATGTCTCAATTCAGATCTTTGTCTGTCTGTGCGCTTTACTCTTTAAGTTTCATGTAAATCCGTTCAGTCATTGTTGCGTGATTCAGTCATAAACATCAGAACATCTGAACAAATTTTCACATTTATATTAGTAGAATAGTAGGACGGCACTAGACGACTTAATTTATTACAAAGCACGTTTATTTATGAATAATTTTATTGCACTACTTTAATTTATTGAAAGTATATATTATTTTCTTTTGATGCGGGTGGAAGGGCCGGTAAGGGGCGTTCCAGGCGGACATAGTTCGACCAAATAGGGGATGTATTAGCAAAGCGCAAGATAAAAAGTACCGGACAACGGGGTCCGTGCAAGCAACGACTGATGAACGTTGATGAAGCGAAGGTGATATGTCAGGATCGTGGCAAGTGGCAGTCCCTGGTCTCTGCCTACCACTCTGGGATACAAGCGGAAGTTTATATTATGTTATGCCTTATTTTTTTTTTACAATAATTAATCCTTTGAACGCCAAGGTGTGGTCACCGGTGACCTATATGGCGTTTAACGGCTTAATAATGTTAGACGTAACATAACAAGACGTAGATGTATTGAACATAAGGGCAAGGGCCAATCCCAGAGCCCTCACGGGTCTCCAGAAACAGCTTACGTAACTTCAAGGCCGGGTTACACTGGCATTATCGGCGCTGCACCTCGCGTGAACTTGAGGGTTTAAATACAGTTCTGCAAGCTATAAAGGGTGTTCAAGAATATTAGCTAAAAAGAAATCTCTGTTGAAATAAGTCCGCTTTTGTACGTAATTTTCATCACATTGTATGTTATTTCAGTGCGTGGGTTTTCCGAGCGCTTACGTGCTTCGCAAGGCTCGTTAAGCCGTTGGTGCCGGCTGTCATGTAATGGCAGTCGTTAATCCATGTCAGAGGCCTTATGGGCGGCTTGAAAACTTCTGAAAGTAAGGCCCGCCACTGTTTTACAATCCTCCACCAACCCGGACTTCGCCGCCGCCGTGGAGTACGGCCTAACCTTCCTGCGATACAGGATGAGACCCGTGCCCCAGCAGTAGGGACATACAAGGGTTGACATCGATCGATCGACTGTAGGTTGACTTCTTCTTCTTCTTCTTGAGGCTATATTAGTCCTCTGCTGGACATAGCCCTCCCCTATCGAGCGCCATAGCGCAAGGTTGTGCCATCATTGGGGGGTAATGCCCATAATCCCCACGCTGGGCATGCGGTTTGGCTATCGCAGTTTGGTGGAATTGTACTGGAGGGGACGCTGCTGCCCGCCCCCCGGTTTGTGTCCCTTAGTCGCCTTTTACGAATTTGGGTTGGTGCTATTCTCTAGGCCGACACCACACAGCATGTAGCTTGACTACACGTGTGTTTTATTAGGTTAGCACTAGGTTGTTTAGCTAACTTTGCACGGGTGTCGGGGACACGGCCGTTTTCTGCAACGGTTGAAGTTTACCAGAAAGCCTATTTAATTATGCACTGTTTCACCGGGTCGAGTCGACGGGATCAATATTAGTTCAGCGTGAATTAGTATTCGGCAACTAAATTGAAATTTACGTTGGTTAGTAAAAATATTAAGACACGTCGTTAGAGAGACTCTTTAGGCGAAAAAGAAACCCTGATTGTAAA
Organism: Yponomeuta sedellus; assembly: GCA_934045075.1. Taxonomy (NCBI): domain Eukaryota; kingdom Metazoa; phylum Arthropoda; class Insecta; order Lepidoptera; family Yponomeutidae; genus Yponomeuta; species Yponomeuta sedellus. The sequence continues at coordinate 8,009,382 of OW203746.1, read as the reverse complement.
AAAAAGCTTATGTCATTATTATCTTTAACGATTAATTAACATCTAACATTTACATACAAGCACATACATTGTTTCTGGCCCCACACTAGGATACCCTGTGTCGTGGGAACCAGAAACAACGACATAACAAACATGTCAACATTCAAGACCTGGGCTTTTTTTTGTTCCCAGCCGGGATTCGAACCCGGGACCTCTTGCATGGTAGGCAGATGAGCTACCGCTACGCCACAGAGGTCGTCAGAGGAGAGTAAGTTGTTATTTTGCAGTATGTATACCTTTACTGACTCTAAAATATAATGTTACTATGATACAATAGCACAATATATTGTATGACATGTATCTGAAATAAAAATATATTTTATAATATTACGGACAGGCAAACATCGTCATGTCTGTCGGTATGTCCGTCTGTCTGTCTGTCCGCGGCCTAGCTCAGTGACAATTATTAAGAGAGAGCTGAAATTAGGCACAGACAAATTAATCACGCCGAAAAACGGCAGAACGACATCTTAGAAAATTAGCATGCATTTTTTTTCCTCCAACTTAGCAATAGCATAGGGTATCAGTGGATTAGTCGTTTAACCCACTATTGTGGGTGTAGGAATAGTATTTTTTTAGGGATCCGGTTGCGAAATATTAAGCGCAAGTTCTTGTCCGAGTAGGGCGCCCACCTCCTCGCTAAACGGTTGATTCCTCCCTAGTGCGAAGTCACATATTTTGCAATTTTACATTCAGAAATTATTAAATTGAAGCAGCAGTTCCGAAATTACTTTTATATCGAGAGTTGTAAATGTGTTGAGTACCTATTTCGTTAATAGTGCAAAGTTCGTGTTTTAACACGTAAATTTGGAAATGAGAAGTCACGAAATTTAGGACACCTCCCACCCCCTGTAACACAATGTCACACTTCGTCGACCCCCTCCCGCCCCCTTAACGTGTGACGTAATTTATGGATCGTCCTTTTACAAATTCGACATAAAAGTTAAGCTGAGTTTAATCTTTGAAAAACTATAGCATACAGAAGTGTATTTGTAACTTTACGTAATAAATATCGAGTTTTTTTATTCACCCTAATTCTCAATGAGTCAGTGAGTACTCAGCAGGTATAGTCTGTTAGCTTTTACAATATACCTCGGGCTCTAGAGTAGGCTTCGGTTTTCTCCGAAGGCAAACAAGTGTAATACTACTTCCTGCTCTGTATAAAACTGTTCTTCACAATTTTGAAAAGTTATGTAAAGTTAAGTGTCACATTAGTTCCGATATTTCTATTACATGAATATATCCGATTCTATCCGATAGTAGCCGAGGTATATTTTAAAAGCTAACAGACTATATGATACGTGGTGGTAGGCAAACCAAGCTGCAATTTTTCACACTAGCTCATTCATCAAAGTGTCATCAAAGTGTGGACGCTGTTTCATTTGGTTGGTTAGCAGAGTATCATACTTCTGGTGCAGTCTTCAGAATGTTTACCATAGCATGAACTTCTAATAGTTCAGAGAGAAAGTATGGGCTATATACCACACGCCCCACCGCGCATTGGCAATTCATATGGCAATATATTATGGTTTTTAATCATAAACTTTATTATGACATCTGTACTTGAATTTACAGCGTTCACAGATTTGCTGAAGAAGAGATTATGGCATTTTTAAAAAAGGACGATTACTCTAAAGCACTCCTGTAGGCTGTTTAATCTGTGTTTTTTGTCTTCTATTGTAAAATCTCCACCACAGATTATCGAGATTATCGCGTTTATCGAAAGTTTTTTTTATTTATTTTATTTATCACTGATATTTATTTGGTGCATTTAGCGATCTGTAGTCTTTCAACTACAGTAAACAAACTGTTTTATAAACCTATTTATTAAACTGTTTTATTTTTATTTATTTATTATTTTTATTTATTAAGTGCTAATTAATAAATAAAACAAACCACAACACCACTGTCTTGAGCTTCGACTGTTTTTTTGTAGTTCGTGATTGGTGCAGAGTGTAGTAGGTTTGGAAAAACTCTCATTTTGGCGCGAATTTCAGTTTGGGCCACCAAGTTTTTAATTCTGATAAGTATAATAACTAGTGATCGGATAATCGGATATATATTTGACTAAAGTTGATGTGTTGGCTAACATGGATAGCACTTTCGTATCGAAAATGTCCTGGGATTCCGGGATCGACAAATTTAGTTTTTTATTATAGAACCAAATCGGGTGTACCTATATTTGCTTAAGGTGCTAATGGAAAGTAAATGCACTTAAACAGTTGCTCGTGTCTTTAAAAAAAATGCAACATACTAAATATGTCGTTTTCCCATTATGATATCGGCTAGATTCGCAATTCGCATTTACAAATTTCTCGAAACCGCGGGGTTCATATTTAAAAAAATATTTTGTAAGAAGCCGCTCCCATAATATTGTAGCCAAAAACGAACTTTAGGTAAATATGCATCCGATTATCCGATCTCTAATAATAACTTGAAGATATGGTTGTATACTGTTTCAGAGTTGCTGTAAATAGTAAATTCATTTAATTCACACTACCTACATAGTTCAAAATCTACACAAAGAAATAAAAATTAGGTTAAAAAAAACTTCAAGACATCAAGCCAGTGTTGCCAGATACGAAACCTAAAAATGCAGCACCTGTACTTTAAAAAGCGGATTTTTTTCGTCATTTTAAAACAATACCGATTGTTCTTTGTCCGTTTATAGGTTTTATATGCTTATTCATACTAGGATATCATAATTTATAAATAAGACTGAATATGCACAGATAACCAAGTCAAAATTTTGCGCCCGCCTCTTGCTTTGCTGTTGTGAATGGACTAGAGTACCACTATAATATGTGGCCTGCTGCATAGACTACACGCACGCCCGCATGAACGCACAGTGCACTGTCTATATATGCATCACAGATGATAGCACCAAACGGAAACCGACTTGTTGAAAGTTGAATGAATATGACATTGAACCAATTTCGAAAAAAGCAGACCCGCGTTAGTAAAAAGCGGAAAGCGGATCCACTATCGGAAAAGCGGAAAAAAAAAAACGAAAAAGCGGTGCATCTGGCAACACTGCATCAAGCAATAATCCTCTCGAGAAGTTCATGCTACATGTTCATGTACGTAGTCAAAAATTTATGGATAACAAAATAAAAGAATTTGTTTTTTTTTTCTTGTATGCTAGGCACAACGCAGATAACTGAACCACATTGAATACTCATTTAATGAAGTAAGTATTGTATTTGATTCCGAATAAAATTATACTGAGAGTCTAAATGTGCTTTCTACTTCAGGTACCCACACATAATCCATTCAACAAGAAGTAGAAAATGGAAGAAATTAGCTCAAAGGTTCATTCAGGCTCTCCCAAAAAGTACAATCAAGTGAAGGGTCCAGGCAGAGAAGTCACAGGGCTAACCAAATCGCTTGTGTATGTACACTAGTACAGCAGTTTTTCGTAGTTTTGAGATGTGCCTTTTGAGAGCGCCTTAGTCAACAAGGGGAACCCTTAATGTTTCGCCATGCCCATTCCGTGAAGCGCTCGTGGCCTAGGCGAACCGAGTGACTGGAATCAATCACTTGGTAAAGCAAAAAAAGGCGCGGTCAAGTACAGGATGGGTGAGCGTCCTGTGACTACTGCTAGTGGCATTTTTCCGAGCGCTTCCGTGCTTCGCAAGGCACGTTAAGCCGTTGGTGCCGGCTTTCATATAATGGCAGTCGTTAAGCCATGTCAGGGGCCTTATAACTTCTGGCGGCTTGATAACTTCTGACAGTAAGGCCCGCCACTGTCTTATCCTCCACCAACCCGGACTTGGCCCCCGTGGTGGAGTATGGCCTAACCTCCCTGCGATGCAGGAAGAGACCCGTGACCCCAGCAGTGGGGACATACTAACCAAATCGCTTTTGTATGTACACTAGTACTGCACATTTTCGAAGTTTTGAGATATGCCTTTTGAGAGTGCCTTAGTCAACAAGGGGAACCCTTAAAGTTTCTCCATGCACATTCGTCTACCCGTGAAGCGCTCGTAGCCTAGGCGAACCGAGTGATTGGAATCAATCACTTTGTAAAGCAACAACAGGCGCGGTCCGCCACCATCCTGGACTTGGCCCCCGTGGTGGAGTATAACCTAACCTCCCTGCGATGCAGGAAGAGACCCGTGCTCCAGCAGTGGGGACATACAAGGGTTGATAACGATTTGTCTACCCGTCTGTCCACGGCTTACGAGAGAGACAATGATTACTAGAGGGCTCAAATTTGGGAAAAAAATATGTCATATTTATTGCGCCTACAAAAATGGTATGACATGACAAGTAAAAAAAATGGTATGACAAGTAAAAAAAAATATTTTTTTTTTTGGGTATCTGTTCTAAAGAATATTTTTTCTACATAATATAAGGTGAAAAAAGCCTTTCATTCCATTAATAATACAATAATTAATAATTCATAAAATATTTTAAGTTTAAAAAAATCATTTCATGTACCTGGAAGAAAAACCTTTACAGTATAGAAAACTTACCAGTTAATGCTCATAACAATGAAATAAAAAACAAATTAAGTGTTATTTTTAAAACATGATTCCTTTAAAACCCTGCTTAGAAGCAGTTTAAATAACGTTGAGCTACATCATTTTTAGCTGTCACTTAGCTGTCAGATGCACATTAGGCTCTGAAGAAATAGTCTTATTTTATTGTGATAAACAGTAAATTCCTGTGCAAAAACATAGTGAAAGTGTAGCGCAAGCTTAGTAGACACTGTGTGAATGTTATCCAAATAAATTATTCGTGTAAACAGTTAAAAACAGGCAAAAACTAAAAGCACCTAAAAAGTTTTTTGGACACTACCTTCAACTTAAAAAAATTGTTATTGGTCACTCTATCTTTCTTAAATGTTGCTATACACAACAAAATAAATTCCCCAAAAGATGCTAAGGACTGCACGGATGTGGGCACCCAGGCATCTGTGGCAGTAAATACTACTGGACCAAAAAGATTTGTTCAGCAAGCATTCCATCCCAGCTTATTTGTGAGTAAAGCAAAAACTGTATCCCAAGCACAAATGGAAACAGCCTCTACATCTCCAAGCCCACAGATTGAAAAGGAACAGGAGGAAATCGCTCAGGGTGCTAGTACACCTTGCCCTCCAGAATGGCAGCGGATTCCTACAACAAGAAATAACAAACGAAAAAAGATTTCAGACACACCCTCTCCAGAAATCACAGAAACTTCTAACAGATACAATGGCTTACAAGTGGACCAACAAATAGATGATGTTAATCAAATAAAGGAAAAACTTCCCAGCAAGCCACCCCCAATTATGCTGTATGGAATTGAAGACGTAAACAAATTGTCAAAACTCCTAGAAACTGTAGCTGGCAGGAATGATTTTACATACAAGTTAGTAAACAGAAACCAACTACGAATTAGCAGTGTCAACTTGGAAGCATATAAGAAAATCATCTCCATAGTACGAGAAAATAACCTAGTGGGTCACACATTTAACCAAAAGGATCAACGATGCTTCAGATTGGTCATTAAAAATCTACATCATACTACGCCGCACTCAGCAATACAAGAAGAATTTGAGAAAACTGGCAATCGGATCTTTGGAGAAATAATCAATGTAAAATATGGCCCAGACAAAAAACCGACATCAACATTCTTTGTGAATCTCTATCAAAGTCCAAATAACAAAGAAGCGAAATGTATAAAATACATCTATCACCAATCTGTCACTATAGAAGATCCTAAGAAAAGAAATACCATCCCACAGTGCCAGAGATGTCAACAGTATGGACACTCAAAAAACTACTGTATGCGGCCATATCGCTGCGTAAAGTGTGCCGAATCACACAAAACATCGGAATGCCCAAAGAAAGACCGCAACACACCAGCAAAATGTGCCCTCTGTGATGGATCCCATCCCGCCAACTACAAGGGATGTGAAGTCTATAGAGAAATTCTAGCTCGAAGAACCTCCAAACAGAGAGTAACAAAGCCTAAAGATATAAATAACATCCAAAGGACTGCAAGTGATGCCCACACCTGGCCTGCGCTTGGAACAAAAGAGAATCCTTGGAAAATACCTGTAAAAGAAAACGAAGATACCTTACACCAAGCCAATCCTGAGCCAACTACTGGACTCTCTACTCTGGAACAAATACTTATTAAACAAAACGAAAAATTTGACATTGTCCTACAACAAATGAGTACTCTCATGAACCTGGTCACCACGCTCCTCACTAAACTTTCAAAATAGCTCTCAGGATAGCGGCTTGGAACATCAATGGAATGGTACCAAACAAATCTGAGCTAGAATTACTTATTGGAACCTACAGACTCGACGCTGTATTGATATCAGAGGCACATTGTACTGAAAGGAACAGCGTGAAAATTCAAGGGTGTGACGTCTACACCACTTACCATCCAGATGGAACTGGCCACGCAGGCACAGCGATCGTGATCCGAAAGTCCATCAAACATCATCTGCTACCTGAGTACAAGACAGAGCAAATACAAGCGACATCCATTGCCGTGGAAGATAAATGTGGATACTTCAGCTTATCAGCTGTCTACTGTCCGCCGAAGCATAAAATTGATTCCGAAACATTCTCCCATTTCTTTCTTAAACTTGGAGGTCGATTCATTGCGGGCGGAGATTGGAATGCGAAACACACGCACTGGGGATCTAGACTTATAACAACCCGAGGAAGACAGCTCAAATCCAGTATAGACTGTAACCATCTATTAACCATATCTACCTCTGAGCCTACGCACTGGCCATCAGATCCCAAAAAGATTCCCGATTTGCTGGACTTCTATGTTGTTAAGGGCCTATCGAGACACTACTTCAAACCGGAATCTTGTCTGGATAGCTGTACAGACCATACTCCAGTTATACTTACAGTAAGCACATACATTATTGAAATCGAAAAGCCCCAAACACTATATAATCGTTTCACCGACTGGAACTCATTCCGAGATGTGCTCGAGCAAAAAGTCACACTAAATCTTAAACTTAAATCGGATGAAGATGTTGATATGGCAGTGAAACAAATAACTAACTTGATACAAGAAGCCTGTTGGAAGACTACCCCCGATATGAAAACGAAAAAGCAATTTGCTAACCAACCCCTGGAAATACGTTATAAAATCCAAGAGAAACGCAGACTGCGGCGAGTATGGCACCTGAGTCGACATCCCGTAGATAAGGCAGCCCTTAACAAGGCAATTGTAGAGTTAAAAGACCTAATAAAGAAAGCTAATGAGGCGACTATGGAACATAAACTACAATCCCTCACTGCTACTAAATCCACAAACTACTCCTTGTGGAAATTCACCAGTGATGTTAATAGACCGCAAAATACAAAGCCGCCAATCAGGCTCCCTGGAAATGGGTGGGCCCGAACAAACCAAGAGAAAGTTGACATCTTTGCCGATCATCTTTCGAAAGTGTTCGCCCCAAACGACAGTGGCGATACAACGTTTGAAAAGTTTGTTGAATCAAATCTGAACCAGGACCTGCAACTTGAGTTGCCGCTGAAGCCAGTATCTCCACAAGAACTTCAGCGACTCGTTAGGCTTCTTGAGAACAGAAAAGCACCAGGGTTTGACGGTATCACTAAAGAAGTACTCAAGGAACTTCCACGCAAAGGGATAATGTTTATAACTATTCTGTTCAATGCTATACTCAGAATACAATACTATCCATCCCTATGGAAAGTATCACAAATTGTAATGACGCATAAATTTGGAAAACCTCCCCATGAAGTTACATCATACAGGCCGATAAGCTTGCTGCCAACAATGTCGAAACTCTTCGAGAAAGTCTTACTTTGTAGAATGAAACCAATCTTAGAAAAACACAACATCATACCTGCCCACCAGTTCGGCTTTCGAGAGAAACATGGTACTGTAGAACAAGCTCACAGAGTATACGAACGTGTGCGAAAGAGTATTGAAGAGAAAGAATATTGCTCATCAGCATTTCTTGACATCCAGCAGGCCTTCGACAAAGTGTGGCACAACGGATTACTGTACAAAATAAAACAAACGCTTCCCCACAGCTTCTTCCTCGTTTTAAAAACATACCTATCGGAGAGATTGTTCCAAGTAAAAGAGGATAATTGCACCTCCAAATTTTACAAAATTAAGGCTGGAGTGCCACAGGGATCTGTTCTGGGACCCATCCTCTACACATTATACACCTATGACTTACCAGAGACAAGAGGAACTACGACAGCTACTTTCGCAGATGACACTGCTGTTCTTGCTTCTAGCCAAGACCCGACAACTGCATCAGAGATACTACAGCAAGGGCTATGTGAAATAAATGGTTGGCTGGAAAAATGGAGGATAAAGGCGAGTGCTACCAAGTCAGTGCATGTGACCTTCACTCTCAAACGTGGCGATTGCCCGCCTGTAAAACTTGGTGACAATACACTACCGCATAGTGAGCACGTGAGGTATCTTGGCCTACACCTTGATCGACGTCTAACCTGGAAAAATCACATCAAAGCAAAAAGGGATGAGCTATGCATAAAATATAAAAAATTATATTGGATGCTAGGACGAAATTCACGTCTGTCAATCGACAACAAACTTCTCCTCTATAAAGTTGCACTGAAACCAACCTGGATGTATGGTATAGAACTGTGGGGCAGTGCGAGCGAGTCCCACATCAATACATTGCAACGCCTACAAAACAAAATCTTGCGAGACATTGCGAATGTACCATGGTACATAACCAATAAAGAAATACACGAACAACTTGGAATAAACACTGTAAAAGAGGAGATCCGAATTACAGCAGAAAAGTACAAGAGCCGTTTGATGTGCCATCCAAATATACTGGCGCAACAACTAATATCATTGGATTACCAGAGAAGGCTAAAGCGATACAGCATACAAGATCTAGACTGCAGATATTGACAGCAGCTTAAATATGAGGAGATGCTCTCAGTGGAGAACACGCTCGACAAAACAGATACAGACAACAAATCTGATCATAGTCCGAGGACTGATTGCAGATCTAAATAGAAAAGAAAAAAAAAAAAAAAAAACATCTTTCCCTTTCTCGCAAACAATTTTAACTGCCTCTGAAGAGTAAGGAATCACATTTTTATGAATAAAACCGGTATGGTTTTATTACACAACATACCTTTTATTATCTCCGTTGAAGATATAATAACATCGCTCTCGTCCATCCTTGCCCTGTGGCATAAAAATTTCTTTATCTTGACTTCGGTGAGTTGACACTTGGATTCTCAATACATTCCCTTAGGATATGAGGCTTTGCTTATATAGATGAAGAAGTATTGTTTATTTATTTGTTGATCTGAAAAGACAAAACATCGAGATTAAAAATCCAGTGGAAAAGTTCCTACATTATTTCTTCTTTAAAAAAACCACTTTCATAAGGTTGTCGGAAAGAAAAATGTTATGCCAGAATTTGTAAATAAGCTGTGTACTGTCTACTCTATAAAATCCTATTAAATACCAGGTGTATGTACTATAGTTTTGTATATGTATTCTCGTGAGAACACCACTCAACAAAACATATAGAGCAACTTTCCATCATAAGGTTGTCTGGAAGAAATTGCTTTTAGCAATAAGGCCACCAATTGTACTTTGTATATTTACATGTTTTATAATATGTGCTCTGGTGTACAATAAAGAACATTCTTATCTTATCTACTGCAAGCAAACACACAGTAAGGAAAATTGTTATCTTATTAGTATTAATTAATATCTTGTTAGTATTTTGGTTTGAGAACTTTTATCGTGTGGAATAAAAGCTCTAATGTAATTTAATCTAAAGCAACATATGTTTCAAAAACTTTGAACTCATTCAATAAAAAGTTATCTATCCATCTGGACAGTCCTTTAAAGGCATGTTGTTTGAAAGTGGTCTTTTTTGAAAAGCAAGCAATTTGGCTGTTCTAATTGGAATAAAAAATCTTGGTAACTGATTACTACTTAAATCAAATTATTGGGTTTAACTTTTAGCTGTTGTTGTCCACAACAGCAGGGATTTTGTCACTACTCGCGGCATGGAAGTGAGAAGGCCATTAATATCTTGTTATCTAGCAGGTATCCTTACTTAACAACAGAAGGCAACAAAAACATTACCTTATGAGAGTTCCAGCTCAAATCGCACAATAAAACTAACACAAGACACTCGCTAAACTGCAGGTTTATTTGAAGAATTCAATCATCCGACTCGACTTGAGTTAGATTTCATGGTCGCGAAGCGACGATCACAGAAACGAAATGCATGTAGGAGTTCATTTATTAGAAGCGTGGGACGACCGCTCAGCTCCAAAGTAAGGTCATATACACTGCAAATGTGAGGAGTCCTCGCGCTGCTCGCTACTGCGAGCTATGCATTAATTTGCATAGTGTTTTTCTTCACGGCCCGGGCGATATCACTTGCGATATCTATTGATAACATGTAAACACTGGCGCACCGGTAGCACAGGTGAAGCGGCGGGCTGTGACGGCGGAAGGTCACCGATTCGCATCACAACACAACCGCGGGCGGCAGGGCAAGGCAAAGCGAATGCAATTATTTATTTCCAATCTCGTTACAAAATGACGTTGTCCTTCGCTCGCCGAGAAGCCCAACTTTTATCCGATGACAAGAGAAGCCGTTGAAGACAGAGCTGTCAAAGTTTGCATTCGTGTAGACTGGAACGCAAATTTTGCTCAAAGACCTAAACTATGTGTTGCCATCGATGGAGGCAAAAACTAGATGGCGCCACTTTATGCTCTTCAAGCTCATGTGATTCACTAGTTGAACGATAGATGACGCTACGTAACAAGATGTTATTTTTCCTCTGTGATATCTCTTCCTGCATCGCAGGAAGGTTAGGTTAGCCCAGCGTTGCCAGATGTACGATTTAAATCGTATTCGTACGATTTTTTACATTTATTTTGCATCTACGATCAAGGGTCAGATATGGTACGTAAACATACGACTTTTTTAGATTTCGTTCAATCAAAGTACTAATACCAATGTATCACGTCACTGTTTATTCTTTTACTTCGATTTCAACCCTGTATTATGTCCCCACTGCTGGGGCATGGGTCTCTTTCTTGCGTTGCAGGAAAGTTGCAGGAGGCCATACTCCACCACGGGGGCCAAGTCCGGGTTGGTGGAGGGTTGTTGTAAGACGGTGGCGGACCTTATTTTCAGAAGTTATCAAGCCGCCCAAAAAACCTCTGACATGGCTTAACGACTGCCATTACATGACAGCCGGTATCCACTTAACGTGCCTTGCGGAGCACGGAAACGCTCGGAAAAATGCCACTAGCGGTAGTAACGGGAGTGATTGATTTCAATGACTCGGTTCGACTAGGCCACGAGCGCGTCGTGGTCATTCTATTACTTACTAAGTACCAACCCACCGTCACTAGTTAGTTCTTTTGGCAAAATAACATATTAAGCGCTATGGGTGTTGTGTGGAGAAATGTTAAATAATATGAACAGTAAAACCCTTTACGGGGATAAATAAAAACGTTAAAATTGTGTGTTTAATTGATTGTAGTAAAACAAAGTAATAAAACAAAGATTTTGAAAACGTAGGTATACTATTTTTTTAGCAGCCTTCTAAGGGAATACGACTTTTTATTTACCCATCGTACGATCGTTCATTCAAAACGTCTGGCAACACTGGGTTAGCATACTCCACAATGGGGGCCAGTAAGACAGTGGCAGGCCTTTAGGCCCTTACTGTCAGAAGTTATCAAGCCCCCCATAAGGCCTCCGACATGGCTTAACGACTGCCATTTATCGACGGCCGCCGGCACCAAAAACCTATCCCCGGAATTCAATGTCCATTAAAACGAAATGTAATACCACAATAATACCTCTGTGATAATACTAATATCTCATGTAGGTATAATCTGAAAATCTCATTATATTAGTACCTACTGGGTAACACTAAAAAAGTAACATGTGCCATGGAATTTTCACCAATGACTCTTATGTTACGGCTAGTCACTAAAAATTAGTCTGATTGTGTTGTGTAACATAAACTGACGGAAAAATTAATCATATTTTTCCTTTAACTGTATGAACAATTATAATAAATAAATAAATGAATGAATGAATGAATGAATGAATGAATGAATGAATGAATGAATGAATGAATGAATGAATGAATGAATGAATGAATGAATGAATGAATGAATGAATGAATGAATGAATGAATGAATGAATGAATGAATGAATGAATGAATGAATGAATGAATGAATGAATGAATGAATGAATGAATGAATGAATGAATGAATGAATGAATGAATGAATGAATGAATGAATGAATGAATGAATGAATGAATGAATGAATGAATGAATGAATGAATGAATGAATGAATGAATGAATGAATGAATGAATGAATGAATGAATGAATGAATGAATGAATGAATGAATGAATGAATGAATGAATGAATGAATGAATGAATGAATGAATGAATGAATGAATGAATGAATGAATGAATGAATGAATGAATGAATGAATGAATGAATGAATGAATGAATGAATGAATGAATGAATGAATGAATGAATGAATGAATGAATGAATGAATGAATGAATGAATGAATGAATGAATGAATGAATGAATGAATGAATGAATGAATGAATGAATGAATGAATGAATGAATGAATGAATGAATGAATGAATGAATGAATGAATGAATGAATGAATGAATGAATGAATGAATGAATGAATGAATGAATGAATGAATGAATGAATGAATGAATGAATGAATGAATGAATGAATGAATGAATGAATGAATGAATGAATGAATGAATGAATGAATGAATGAATGAATGAATGAATGAATGAATGAATGAATGAATGAATGAATGAATGAATGAATGAATGAATGAATGAATGAATGAATGAATGAATGAATGAATGAATGAATGAATGAATGAATGAATGAATGAATGAATGAATGAATGAATGAATGAATGAATGAATGAATGAATGAATGAATGAATGAATGAATGAATGAATGAATGAATGAATGAATGAATGAATGAATGAATGAATGAATGAATGAATGAATGAATGAATGAATGAATGAATGAATGAATGAATGAATGAATGAATGAATGAATGAATGAATGAATGAATGAATGAATGAATGAATGAATGAATGAATGAATGAATGAATGAATGAATGAATGAATGAATGAATGAATGAATGAATGAATGAATGAATGAATGAATGAATGAATGAATGAATGAATGAATGAATGAATGAATGAATGAATGAATGAATGAATGAATGAATGAATGAATGAATGAATGAATGAATAAATAAATAAATAAATAAATAAATAAATAAATAAATAAATAAATAAATAAATAAATAAATAAATAAATAAATAAATAAATAAATAAATAAATAAATAAATAAATAAATAAATAAATAAATAAATAAATAAATAAATAAATAAATAAATAAATAAATAAATAAATAAATAAATAAATAAATAAATAAATAAATAAATAAATAAATAAATAAATAAATAAATAAATAAATAAATAAATAAATAAATAAATAAATAAATAAATAAATAAATAAATAAATAAATAAATAAATAAATAAATAAATAAATAAATAAATAAATAAATAAATAAATAAATAAATAAATAAATAAATAAATAAATAAATAAATAAATAAATAAATAAATAAATAAATAAATAAATAAATAAATAAATAAATAAATAAATAAATAAATAAATAAATAAATAAATAAATAAATAAATAAATAAATAAATAAATAAATAAATAAATAAATAAATAAATAAATAAATAAATAAATAAATTAATAAATTAATTAATTAATTAAAATTAAACAATTAATCAGGCTCGTGGCAAGTGGCATTCCCTGCGTGGGTGGTACTTCGACGAGAGCCGCGCCTTTTGACGTCAAAAGTCGCGAATTTCCAGTACATTAATTGTCAAATTCTGACATTTCATCGCCTCAAAACGCAAGACTCGCGTCATCGTACTACCTGGGCTGGTATCTGCCTACCCCTCTGGGATACAGGCGTGAGGTTATGTCACGTTATGTTAAAATTATTATATATAATAATACAAAATTAATAGTAGAAAATAATTATAAATCAACATTGCTTTATTTGTCTATTCGTGTAAGTTCTATGTACAACAGAATCAATCTACTTAAAATAGGTGGCTCAACACTCAGATCCATTATTTAGGTAGGTAACAGAATAGTATATTATTTATTTAATTTAATTGTTCATTCACAACTTTACATCTGTCAGCCGCAGCTTTTACAGCGCCGATGACTGCTGACCGAAAACCTGCGAATAAAATTACATTGAAGAAGGTGCCTGGTAAATAATGCCTGCGAAACTCGGGCGCAAGGCACAAATTGAATGGAATGGAATAAAAATCACAACTTGTTTTATAATACGTTTAGTGTTTTTAAAAAGTAAACATCTAAAATTTTAACCACTATGACAACAATTTTTAGAACAGTCTAGAACCTAGAATCAACAACGTAGGACCTTAATCGTTTTCTGCTAAAAACGAAAGTCCTAGGATGTTGATACTACTTTCTTGGCTGTATGTTGTAAAAATAATTATCACAGGTATTAAGATTTTTAATGTTAACGTTTTGAAAAGAACGCATTATAAAATAAATTATGATTTTTATTCCATTGGTGGCGCAAGTTAGCACTCCCCAAGCTCCTTAAGGCGGCTCCTAAGGAGTAAATCTAATAAGTCGCGGGCAGACCTAGCATATTTTTTTCATTGGTATTGCACTTTATTTCAAGGTGATAAGGTTAAGCTTAAGGTGGCAATTACTACACCATCGCCTGATAAAGGGATAAGTGGCGGCGGTAGCCCAGTCAGAACAATGGACTCGGAAGCGGGAGGCCCAAGTTCAATTCTCAGTGCGGCCATATACAGTGTTTGTGGGCCTTCTTTTCTAAGTTACCTATTGTACATTTGTGAAGCAATACCACGCACAAAAACCGTAAAAGATAGGTAGATACATAGATAGAATATTCTTTATTGTATACTTACAGAAATTACAGTAACAGAAATTATATAAAAATATAGCACAGTTGGCGGCCCTATTATTAAAAGCATTTTTTTCCGCGTACATGAGGAAATCTGAGTGCCTGAGATGTTCAAATATCTCAGCGCTTGCTTACCAATCCGCGGTGGGCACGCGTAGTAATTAACTATCTCTCCCTCTCTGAGAGAAGGCCTGAGCCCTGCAGTGGGGACGTTTAAAGGCTACATGAAAAACCCGTAGTTAGGTTTTTATTTAAACACGACATGCAGGATCGCAAAGAAACTTTAATTTAGTTCAGGTGTAGTTTTATGAAACTAGGAACCTGATGCTTGATAACATCACGAATTACACACACACTACGGTTACAACTAAGATAACTAGCTCGACTGAGGAAAGTGTTTTACCATTCTGCTCCAGATGGTAAGTCCCATCAGCAGTGGATCCAGCTGGGCTGGTGACATTGTCTTTCAACTGAGCCGGGTGGCCCCCTTCCCGGACCATGGCGGCTGACCCTAGCGTGGTCTGAGCGGCCAGGCGGAGCGCCAAGTCTCGGGGCAGACCACAGCGGACCCCGCCGTCAGCCAGTGACTCTATTAGCATGTACACCTGGAAAGATGTTGGAAAATGCAGGGTCTGTTTTACAGTCACTTAGATAAGATAAGAGTATTCTTTATTGTACACGCCAGAAAACAATTTCAGAGACAAAAAAAGAGCTAGAATTGGCAGCCTTATTGCTGATAGCAATTTCTTTCAGGCAACCTTAAATCAGAAATATTGCCGAAGGAGAAATTATAATGTTCTGTCTGACGATAATTTACTGTAAACGGCTGTCAGTTACAAATTACAAAAATTTTGGCCAGCTGACAGCTATTTACAATAGATTAAGTCGATAACGGTAGGTACATAACAGTAGGTACAGTACAGTACAGAACAGTAGCAGTTTCTGTATTTTCTTGAATAAAACTATTTTCAATTTTAATTTTGGTCCAATCCTAGTACAAATAAGAACACTGAAGTAATGTATTGTATCTTCTTTCTATTCAATCCATACAAATTGTGTGATAATTTTACATTAACTATCTAGAGAAAGCATTCTCTTTTCCTTACGCCTCTTCGCTTTCTTGATAATCCATCCACTTGGCTAGTCTCGTCCAACGTTTCTCATACTGTTTTGTGGTGAATAAGTATGTGGTGGTTAATGAATTTAAGACCAAACAAAAAGGTAGTTACGTGTGTTATCTCCAAAACGAAAGCAGGTCCTAGGGCCTCACTTCGCATAATCTGTGAAACCTACAACAAGCGCCTGGCCTCGGTTGACTTATTCAATAATTCGTTGTCTCAAGGTAAGGGCTTATAGTTTATTATATTCTATTGCGAGTCTAGCTAAATAACCATGTAATTTTTTAATCTCAGTGGCCTATAAATAGTTCTATTTGATAAGTTTTTTTTTGCATGTCTTACTAAGTATGCGCCACTCGTTTTTACATTACCTACCTGAACTATAAGTGAAAAATGTTCCATAGGACACATAAGACCATACCCAATATTGTAAAACATGTTAATATTCGTTATCTGTGCCTGTATTATCTCCAAATAAATATATTTTATAACTCACGTAAGCCGGTCCACTGCCGCTGAGCGCGGTCACTGCGTCCATCTGGTACTCCGGTACTTCGTCGCAGGTTCCTACGGCTTGGAAGAGCTTGGTAGTCAGCTGAGCATCTTCGGCGGTAGCTCTAGAGCCCCGGCTCAGGGCTGCGGCGCCTTCCTTGACCAGCGCCGGTGTATTGGGCATCACGCGGATTACACGCGCTTCGGACGGGAGGTTCTGGAATTTAGTACAATGGATTTTTTTATCATTGGACTGCAAATTTAGTAGTCCCTACTCAAACTATAATGCACAAGCTGTCCCAAAATCCGCGTAGTCCGATGATTTTGCGGTATTAAAGAAAAAAAAAAATATATTTCACTAAAAAGTAAGAACGGTTCTACGGTCCTTAAGGGCTATTTGGTACGTTCAGATCTTTGTCACAGTACCGATTATTCTATCAATCCATTTTTTTATATTCACTTCTGGATACAGATTTCTCTCACCGCACGCTACTTTTGCACGCTTTTGGTCTTCGACCATCGTCATGGTCGGTTTAGCAAGGTGGCTAACTGAATTGGACTGAATTTTGTCTGGCAGATAAATTGATCCGGAATCGGGATGAGTTCTTAATCCTGTGTCCCTCGCGAATTGGAACTCACTAGGTATATGTTCCTGTACAGTCAAAGTATTGACACTTTAAACTAGCTCTTGGCCTATGGAAGAATGAGTTTTAAACTAAATAAAATTCACATATCAACAAAGAAACGTGTCGACCTTAAGTGGATTTCGGTGCCGGATACCACGCCGTTTTCTTCGCTGTATTCATTTTTCGAATTTTATTATGGAAACAAAAAAAATGCTCTCTATCTATATAGATTATAGATAATAGATGACGAACGCCAAAAGCCAATCTTCACGAGACAAAGTGCGTTATCAGTAGATATAAATAACTGCGTTTTAACCGTCATTATCGTACATGACGTACATCATTATGTAAGTAAATAGAATGTATCCCTACACTAAATAATAAGTTCATTAACATCTAACACTTTACGTGTTATTAACTTCTGTTGTTTGTTGGAATGCATTTTTTCGCCTTCAAAATACAAAGGGCCCAATTTCATAGACCTACAATAAACGTTTTACTATGATCATACGATGTACTTTAGCATTGATCTATGCATCGTTCATAGAATGATCATAGTTGTAGTTTCATGAAACACGGCCCTGTAGTTTTATATCTGTAATAATCAAATGAAGTGAAATAGCGTTTAAATAAATTGACCATATGCGGGAAAAGATAACAACATGAGATTGGGAAACAAAAACGTACTCAGGAGGTTGAAAAACTTTTTATCAGTTGTCGACATATAAATATAGTCGTTACATATAAATATTGAGACAAAAGGAATTATTGAGAAAATATGGTCAGAGTGGAGTTGTTTTCTTTCATAAATTCTTCGGAATTTTGTCAAATGAAAAAAGATTGAAGAAAACCGCATTATGTGTCTTTTCGAAATTAAACAACAGTTTTGATGATACGGTTTGTAAATGGCAGAGTTTAACTGGTTTAATTAAATACCTGCGACATACCTATGTCGCAGGTATTTAGTTAAAAAATGCTTAAAAATGCCTATTCTGTCCGTGGCCGTCAAAGTATGAAACCCTCGGTGCACGATTCCAACTCACACTTGGCCGGTTTTTTTACCTTCTCAATAGAAGCGATGCTGACTCCCATGGCGACGGAAATAAACAGCTTGTTCTTGGTAGCTGGAAGGTTCTCTATCTCAGAAAGGGCTGGAGCGACCACATCCGGTTTCACGGAGACTATGACCACCTCTGAACGCTCCACCACAGATTTGTTCTCGAAGATTGCTGTGGCTCCTAGTTTCTGGAACGAAGAAACAGAAATAGCTTGGCTTGGATATCGAACAGCACTCAAAACATATATATTGTAGATCTACCATACAATTATAGAGAGAGATAAATTACAATGAATACTCTGAAAATGTATGTTGATGAATTCATGATCCCTACTTTTATTAACCTTGTAACGGTGCAAACCTCTTCACACAATTTTTATTTCTTTTTCTATAATCTATCATTTTCAATTATTAAAATTATGTACGTCACACATTCTTCGATTTCCCTCATTTTTCACGACTACTACTTTACCCTTTGACCAGATCTGACTTTTTACCTGCTTATCGGTTTTTTTATCCAGTTTTTCTATGAAACTGTCCAGCTGAGAATCTGTCCAGTTGTGAATCTGTCCAGTTGCTCCGGAGGGTTTAATATTACTAAGTACATATTAATCTACAAATAAAAGCACACCTAAAGTCGTTCGAGAGTTTATTATTAATTATAAAAGTTATACAACGTTCCAACCTATCTATGAAAAAATATACGATGGGTATATATTTATAGATAGAAACAAAGACTAAAGAAAGAATAGTATTTAAAAAATCTATTAGTTGACGAGAAATTAATGGTGATTTCGCAATTCCCAAAATAATTAAACAAGTAGGTATGCAGTTACTTTACTATGACTAATAGTCGTATAGGTTTAGAAATCATAAAAATATAAATCATTCAAAAAAATACTGCTCAAAAATTTATCACGTGTACCTTGAATGCATCAGCACTGATTTTGTCCGATGGATGACAACTGGCTGTTATTTCTTCTGGCTTCGCCAAACCTGAAGGAAGGCAAACACTTGCGTATATATAATATTTGAAAATAAAAACATATAAAAAAAATCTAAAATTTTGTGTACCCTTAGTAACATAAAGTAAAGATATGATAGTACAAAATTTGTACCCAAGTAAACATAACATAAGAATCTTAAATAGAAATCAAGTAACTGTTTAGTTACCGGCTGATATAAATCCATTCGCCAATGCAAAAGCCAGGCGGCCACCTCCAATAAAACCGATTTTCATGGCTTCCGTCAGAGATACTGTAATAAGACGTTATTATGTATAAGTCACAGAAACTGCAGAAAAATATAAAGAAGTCAGAGATCTACATAAAAATAAAAATCAATGTCGCAATATGCCTAAACTACGCAGCTCAACAGCGTCAACAGCGGGTCAACCTTTACAATGTCGTAGCAAAGAATTCGGTTATTAAACTGCTGTTGACTGTACGAGTAAACGAGACGTAATATTCGGCATACGTGCGCCACAGACAAGGATCGAATTTTTTTCGAACGTCCTGCATATAAGTGTCAAAAATTAAAATAAAAGAAAATATCTAAGTATGTGACTTTAGTTTAATTTTGTCAATGATTTTAAATTATACGGTACCTAAATTTAGTTTAAATTCCAACACTAAGTGTAATTGATCGTAATATCCCGTCCATTTACTAGAGTTAAATTAAATGCTTTAAATTTATATAAACTTTCATTCAAAATTTCAATTACTTTTATAACTTAGTCATGAAAAGTACTCCAAAAAAAAAATCTGTAAACCCGTCTTACTGTGAGGTTAATCGTACATTAGGCATTTAATGAATCCGATTAAAAATAATACCTCTTCAACTAAACTTTCATTTTACGCATTCGAATTTTATTAAATTTTCATCAATTCGGAAAACCGATGCTTGATCATAGGAGAGTCGTCTGCACACAAAAATGCGTATTTTCCTGTTTTACGTCACGTAACGTCTGCATAGTATTGACACACGCTATTTGCCGAAGTTTTCCTTTAAAATAAAAAAACGTAACTCACTACAAAAAAACTACGATTGAATTTTTCTCTGCCGCCGTCCTTCACAACCGCCGTGTACAACCGAAAGCAGAAGACTGAGCTTGTGTTATTATGAGATAATATTTATTGATAATAGATTATGAAGCAAGAGGTTATTTACTGTTATCGTAGGGGGATCGTTTATCATTTGTTAATAACGTTGTAAGCTTGTGAGTAGGCATACTTTATTTATATTTTTTGACAGAAATCCTGCACGTTAAGTAGATATGTACTTTGAACAAATATATGACTTTAACTTCGCATGGAGGTATCTCATTAGGGGCACTTCCGTCTGTCCTTGGTTTGTCCCTCAAGCAAGACTTTTTTTTTCAGAAGCTCTCATATAAGTTGTAATGTCAATATAATAATTACGGCGTCAGCTTGAAACGTTCAAGTTCAAGATTACTTCAATCTAGATAATGGTTAATGCTCAGAAGTCAGTTTGTTTTTTATTTTTCATTTAAATATTTTATTTTTGTTATTTTAATGATTTTTATTTAAACATTAGCAACAAAATGGTTTAGACTAGGCATCATGTCTTATTTGTTTAGAAAATTTTAACAATATTTTATGCCATAGTAGCATTTATAGAAAATATTATAAAAATTAATTCGTGTAATCTGTATCCGAAAATCGGGAATCTACAACTATCCCTTGTCAATAAAACCCTTTTATAATGAGGAAAAAATATCAGCTAAATCGGAGATTTTGTTACACCCTCCGTTTAATTTTGAAACACATTTTATAAACAAATAATAAATTCATTAAACCCTCCACACAATACAATCTTAGAAGGATACCATCATCATCAACCCATTATGTCCCGATCGAGGGGCACGGGTCTCTTCCCTGAGGAAGGGTACCCTTCAGAATACCATGTACCAGGCAAAGCCATTACAAAGATCGATTTACACTCAAACAATTAACAATTTCAAATCATTTTTGCGGAATCGTGTAACAATAAAATCAGTATCATCCTCTACACTTGGTATGTCCCAGCCATGTAGGAGTCCAAAGTCTTCTAGACAAGTTGGTCTTTCAATATTCAATTAAATGAGTTGTTGAGTGAGAATTAACTGGCAACGTTTATTGGTCGAGCCTTGAGAGTGATATGCACCTATTAAACCGTAATAAGTGCTAACACAGTCTAGCTGCCTAGCTGCTATTTGCCGAGAGAATTTCAACTTTGGAATACCCCTTAAATAATACAGGGTATTAAATGGTAATGTCTGACCCAAAAACTACGCATACATAATAAACAAATTTTATCTGAAAGCCCGATAACACTCGATAAGTGAAACTAAACATCGTGAAAAAACCTTAGTGTCTGAGGTGTTCACATACCTTGACATTTCAAAATGCCAATACGCAGTTGGCACCCACGGTAATTAAGCGCCTACTCTCTCGCTGAGAGAAGACCTGGGCTGTGCCACTGGGATGTATTAAGGTACATAAAAAAGTGTAACATATATTGGTGTACCTACAATCTAGAGGTGTTGCATAAACGCCAGCTACGCTTATTTTATTATATCTTTTGTTTTCTATTAGAAAGATGCGCTTGCAAAACTTTTGAAATAGGTATATCGAATAACGCATTGGCGTGTTTCTTTATTGTAAATGAATATCATATCAACAGTAGGTTCCTTTAAGGGCAGCTTGCTGTTAGAGTAGTAGACCTTGATCTTACTATTTAAAATTACTATCTAGGGCGATAAGCGAGACAATAATACGCTACTAAAATGAACAGAATGTGTCGTAAAATACTTAGATAAAGCGGATATTCGCGAATACCTATACCTACTACAGTCTATTTATTCTTACTTGTCCAATTTAGTAAAGAAGATTCTAACCTTAAAATTGAGATTAGATGCCTAAACTAGACATTTTCTCGCAAATTCATGAACTATGTTTATAAAATTGGCAGCGTGTTGTCTAAAAGAGTGTTCCAGGTTACTTCATTTATGGAAATATGGCAGTTTTGGACTAAAAGTCACAGTTTAAGGGTAAAATCTTGTTTACTAAATTGGACAAGTAAGAATAAATAGACTGTAAGTTTGATTCTTTCTAATTGAATATACTCTAAAACATTCTAGAAAGATGTGATAAAAGGTTATTCGTATTATAAACCACTATTCTGCACTTTATATGTTGCAGTATTTCATTAAAGATTGAATTCAATGCTAAAATGTTTGTTGACATAAGGAATACATCAACATCATTTTTTTAAAGAATTACGACGTATTAAAGTGGTTGTGTGTGTTAGATACGTCTCCCTACATTAATTTTATAATTTAGAAAACAAGGGCATGAATTTCACCATAGACAAAGAAGCAAACAAGTTTGCTATCGTGTTGTGAAAAATCTTAATTATCCCCTAGCATCAGTTTCTAATAAAGCTTATTACTAAATAAATGAAACATCTATGCTAAATTTCTTGCACTAACAGTTAACAACCGTTGAAGGTGTAAAAAAAATCTCAAGTTCTCTACAATCCGGCTATTCGCGAATATCCTAGGATACTCGCCAATATCCGCTTTATGTAAATATCCCACCACAACATTAAACCGTGTTTTTACTTTACTTACTTTTAGCTAATTTTACTCTTAGTACTAACTTCTACCGAACGTAAGACAGCTAAAAGGTCATTAGGTAACTACTTTTGCCTATCTGATTTGTTGTGATGATAAGATAGTAACAGTGTAAAGACCATAGTTAAAAATTTACTATTGAGTAAATCCGACGGCTCAAATTGCCTTTACATACCTAGGCCGGTACCGGAAAATTTTTTTCATGACCTAAATCTTGCATATCGCTATGATGTTCCATTCGATAGATTTATGTTTTTTTTTAATCTGGCAGATAGTACTATTTTGGTATTATTTTTAAAAAAGCGATTCCTTACTAAAAATCTAAACGCCAATAAAAATAATCTGTGGTGGAGATTTTACTAGGATGCACATAATAATGTGTATATTTATAAATATAAAAAGACACGTTAGGTAAGTAAAGATTAAACAAACTACCTGTAAAGAGTGCTTTAACAGAATCATGTTTTTAAAATTAAGGTTATAACTGTATTGTATAGATTTTTTTTTTAATTAAGATCTGTGTCTGTCGGTCGGTACATAACAAAATGCCTCACTTTCCATGAAACAATAAGCTACTAATATCTTACTATGACACGTTAACGAGCGAAAACAATCCCGGTGGTAGTGGTTTTGACAGAAAAAATGCTGTTTTTTTTCTTTTGCTTTAATAAGGCAGTCGAGAAATTGTTAAGAACATAAATTATGTACATAATTTTTATTATTACTTAAACTGATAATCAGACTGCACTCTACACGTACTCAATAAAGTAACTAGTAACATAACTGCGAAAAAAATGTGAAAGTTTGGGTCTATGTAATTATATTAATTTTAAATTAAATTCAATAAATAAATAATAAATCTAATTGAAAACTTTTTTCATAAAAAAATGTATTGTTTCATTATGTCTGCGTGGAGACTATCAACTGGATAAGCTAAAATATATTCATAATACAACTATTGTTAAAAGAAATTCTTAACTACGTACTCCATATAAAGTATTAACAGACGATCGAACTTGGTACGCCCAATCCGTTGTCCGGCCCGTACCAAGTTCGATCGTCTGTTAATACTAATAAGTTCATCTAATGAATAAATATAAATAAATAACATAATATAAATATTACTCACATTTAATCATTTTGTCAAAATATCGAGTCTGTATTTTCACACAATGTACCTACACTCCACACACTCAAAAATTTTATATCTTCGGTGTCACTTTTATAACTAACGTCTTATACAAAGTTCTTCAATGAAATGAACTTCTCAGCAGTTGCCGTTTAAATAACTAGTTAAATACTACTAACTAGTTGTGTGTAGGTACGTGTTATCTAATGGACATACAGTGCCTCACTAACATGCGAACTCAATCGTTTATTATCAGGACTGCATTAATAAAACTGTCCTGTAGCGGCAAAAGTAATAATATATAGGTAGCAAGACGGTAGTAGCAATACCATTCGCCAAGTGAAGGAAAGCATCTTGAAAGAGACCTGAGTGTCTGCGTTGTTTACCTCAGCGCTTGAAATTGCCCATCCACGGTGGGCACGCGTAGTGCGCATAATTTCTCTCTCTGAGAGAACGGCTGTGCACTGCAGTGTGACGTATGTAGCTACTTAACAACAAAAAAATAAGTAATAAAACTTTCTTCTTCAGGCTATATTAGTCAACTGCTGGACATAGCCCTCCCCTAATAAGCGCGATAACGCAAGGTTGTGCCATCATTGGGGGGTAATGCCCATAATCCCCACGCTGGGCATGCAGGTTGGGGATCGCAGTTCGGTGGAATTGTACTGCAGGGGGCCCTGCTGCCCACCCCCCGGTTTGTGTCCCGTAGTCGCCTTTTACGACACCCGCGGGAAGAATTTGGGTTGGTGCTATTCTCGAGGCCGACCTATTAGTTAAGTTCAAAACATTATTTGTAATTATTTATTTTGTTGCCATAATAAAATAAAAATAGTCTATTGCTTCACGAACTTGCATCCACAGCGAAATTTTCGCAAGCTGGTGAAGTGGCGAGTGACAGGAACTTCATCGATGATGCAATCATGTAACAATAAACTTTAAACTCCTAAACAGGTTCCGTTTCACAATCTCCTGATAAATTCCAGTTTTCCACGTGACAGTTTTATTTTTTTGATCTTGACTAAGTTTTATTCAAATAACTTACACACAACACATTCACTTGTCCTGGTCCCAAACTGGGATACCCTGTGCTATGGCAACCGGGCTCATCACAAACATGCCAAGACTGAGGCCATTACGATTGCACGGCAGCCCCCAGTGGGACCCGAACCTACAACCTCCGACACGGTAAACAGTCGCGATGAGGCTATACCAACGAGGCAGTTGAATGTTTGATTCTTTGTTAAATATCCAATCCACCTGTAATTCTTGACTGCCTTCTTCGTCTAGTAGCTTTTTTTATCTTTATTTGATTAGGGGCTTTTGTACCTTACGAGGACATGTCAGCCCCATTGTACCTTATTCTAATGTCATTAACTTAAGTAAAGAAAGTCTTAACGATTATCTAAACTATCTCTGACAAATTTATAAATTAACATCGCTTCTTTCGAAATGGGATCGGAGAGTAACGTCTGGAACTTGCCTACTTCTAAAATGTTTATATTGAGTGCATTTATCAGAACGTCTCTTTTATGTTGGTTTCCTACAGTCTATTTATTCTTACTTGTCCAATTTAGTAAACAAGATTCTAACCTTAAAATTGAGATTAGATGCCTAAGCTAGACATTTTCTCGCAAATTCATGAACTATGTTTATAAAATTGGCAGCGTGTTATCTAAAAGAGTGTTCCAGGTTACTTCATTTATGGAAATATCGCAGTTTTGGACTAAAAAGTCACAGTTTAAGGGTAGAATCTTGTTTACTAAATTGGACAAGTAAGAATAAATAGACTGTAAGCATTCCATCAACAAATGTTGAATATCTTTCATTTCTGACAGTTTGGTGATTAAACTTTTTTCATAAGAAAACCAAAATTATTTAATGGGATGTGACTATCGGATTCTATGAGCCAGTATGATAAGATTCCTGCTTAAGTCTAGTAGCTAGTAGGTAAATAGCTTGATTACCACAACAGCGGCCTTGGGTTCGATTCTCTAAGAGAGGCATCCACAATAATTATGCATATTTTCGATAAAGTTTGTATATTTTATTTCATTGACATTTTATTTACTAAAAATATCGGTGCACGAAAGACAAGCATGATATTATGTCCTTTAAGGAACCACTTATCTGTGAATCCACAAAATACAAAATAATTAACTAGTCACAGTTAATTTATAATATTTCCTGCGACTTGCAAAGATTAATAATGTATTTTAAAAAAATTAAAATGTTTCGAACTTAATAGTATAGCGCGATGCCGACTATCGCCCTGTGCCGACTTTTTGATAGGTATTTTCTTACAATAAGTAGCATTATGCCGACAATTCGAAACAGCCCTACTTGGAATCGCTCTATGCCGATAATAATATTTGATAGCGCTTTCCTGACTTATTTATAATAGATTGCTACTTTTGATACGTAAATTGCCGACCAAAAGTACAGCCATTAAGAAAAAAACCGTTGTAAGTAAACCGTATAATAATAAAATATTTATTAATGTACTAGCCGACTCAGTCTCAGTCAGCCTAACAGTCGATTCTTTAATTTTTTTTAGATTTGCGCTTACCAACACATTCGGGGATTCATTTTTATATTATAGATTTTACACTTTAATTAAAAACGGAAATCCAAAAGGCTGGTACCTTTGCTACAAAAAGCACGTAAAGGTGTTGGTGCCGGCTGTTAGTTATGGCAGTTGTTAAGCCATGTCAGAGGCCTTATAGGTGGTGTTGGTGAAAGATCGGGCAACCCCGTTGCTGTGATCTGTTTTAAAACAACTTTCATAGCAACGGAGTAGCGAATGGATCTATTTTATTGTCCTTTTTATTATTTAATTTGTTTTAAATATAACTAATAACTATAATTCGGGCTTTCCATTTTCGGCGCTAACATCGTGGTCCTTCGAGGCGGATGTCGTCGTGCGGGTAGCGGACGTACGGACTCGAGCAGGGGTGATGCGCCGCCCCGCTCGAAAGCTGGTCAAGCTAGACCTGTAGCCTTAGTTTTAAAACTATTCTCTTACCAGGGGAGGATGTTGGCGACAGATCGGGCAACCCCGTTGCTGTGATTTGTTTTAAAACCACTTTCATAGCAATGGAGTAGCGAATGGATCTATTTAATTGTCCTTTTTATTATTTAATTTGTTTTTAATAATTATAATTAATAACTATAATTCGGGCTTTCCATGTTCGGCGCTAACAGGTGGCTTCATAACTTCTACAGTAAGGCCCGCCACTGTCTTATATAATCCTCCACCAATCCGCACTTAGATTCCGTGGTGGAGTATGGCCTAACCTTCCTGCGATGCAGAGACCCGTGCTCCAGCAGTGAGGACATACAAGGGTTGGTATCGAATTCAAATTTGTATTCAATTTGAACATTTGATCATCTAACAAATACAAGCTTCTATTTATAATATTCTTTAGGCACATTTTTAAATCCTTACAGGTTTGGAAAATACAAAGTTTATGGAGTTTTATTTTATTAGGTTCAAAGACATTTATTTCCCATAAAGAACTTACAGTTCACTTAATTAATAAGAAAAAAAAAAAAATTAGCTTATATTAAACGGCATGCATTAAAGTAGCATCAATCTTAATTATAAATTTAAGACATGTAGCTTTAGTTTATTTTTAAAAGCATTTATATTTTCTGTATCCTTTACATCAGGTGGTTAAGTTATATACAGTTGGACACCTTCATACATGACATTTCTTTTACCATATTCAGTTCGTGGTGTTCTTAGTTTAAGTTTAGTTTTGCATTTGCTTCTTAAGCTATATTGCGGTGATTTGACTCGACTTATTTCTTTATTAGTGTGTATGTCTTTTTTGAGTATTTTTTTATAAGTATGCATGTTTTATATAGATATAGTTGACGGATATTAAGTAGTTTTGTCTTTTCGTATAAAGTTTTTGTTGGGGTGTCATATTTGTAGTTGAATAGGATTTTGATGACTTTATTTTGTGACCTCTGCAATTCCCCAGACTTCTATAAGATACTCAAGGTGTGATTTTACTAATGCATTATAGATAAGAGTTCGTAGTTTATAGGGAACATAGCGAACCATCTTTGATTTAACTATTTTTGATTTAACTTGTTGTATATGACCTTTCCAAGTCAGTTTATCATCAAGAATCAGTCATTAGAAATATTTTTCTTCTTTGGATCTATAGATTCTATCGTTGTCTATCGTAGTGTTGATAGTCCGGCAGTTTTTTTATTTTTTGCGGCAAATATCCTGTATCATGTCTTTTGTGTGTTTATAGTTAACAAGTTATATTTGAACCATGAACTAATTAATTTTTTTACTGCTTAATATTATTTTTATTATTTACTCTAATTAAATTGAGATCATCTTGTGCAGTGGCAGTTACGTCTAAAAGGGAACGTCCAAAGTAAAAAAGGCATGTATCATCAGCGTAAAGTGTTACGTTACGTCCCCGTGTCGTACCCTATTCCGTATTTTACCTTAAAACCAGCAATGAATGTCAACGGAATTGGCATAATGACCTCCTTAGCTGGATTAAACATAATTACAACAGAGATAAAAATAATACTACATAGGTAGGTTACTCTCTGATAAGGGGATTAGCAGTCAAATAGGGTTGACAAGCGGTATGTTGTTTGCTGATACAGTAGCGTTTTTGTGTGGGATCCACATGAAAAGGTTTAATAATAGTGTAGGTTAGTCGATATCAAAATGAAAAATATTATTAGGTACTCTTACATTCTTTTTCTTAGCGTGTCGATGGCAATCCATCGTGGTGAAAGGATTTGCCAATCAGCGTAAGGGATTGTTACCCACTCGCTGATTGTTACCCAGGGTGCGCCAGACGCACGGGGTCAGTGAGTAGGTACGTCGTTCGGGGAGGCTTCTTTCACGCACCTCCTTTCATGCATTTTATGAGTCTTATCACGATTATGTATAATGTAAACTAATAAATAACGATGACGTTTAGATCCGTAAATGTCGATACACGCTACGACTGCACGACTTTAATCTAAAATAATCCTTAAATACTTATGAAGTTATAGACTACAATTCAAGTGCAAAAAAATCCCATACCATACGTGCCCGTGTAAATATTACTTATGTATGGTGCCCGTCGGCCCTACGTAGCCGGGCTTTTTTCGCGGCGTGTATTGTAGTTTATAAAATTATAACTATGAAGCATTTAGTGTTTATTTTTATTTGTAGTTATCTGAGCGCCCGCACGTTACCTTCACGTTGTCATATAGACCTGTGTAGTGTGTAAGCAACGCCAGTCATAAAAAAATACAAATACAACGTCAAAGTGTTCTATTTTTTTGAGTTTTTTTTTTATCAGCCTTGTAAGTTTAAAACACAACATCTAGAACAGTAATAGATATTAGAAAAAAACATTACTCGTATTTTTGCAGAGCTAAGCAGAACTTGTATTCTGACGGCCTGCACCAACCTGCCTAGTAAAAGCCTTAACTTGTGAAAACGAAAACGTCAGCACCATTTTAGAACGTTCTCTTTTGCAGCGCTATCCATAGCCATATCCCTATTAAAACATTAAGTTTAATTCCGAAAGTAAGGAATTGTGAAATATTGACTTCAAAAATATTTATTGGATAGTCTATTTATAACAGTAGGCGTCAAATTGCTGATGATAATGATGATAGTCTAATTACTACTCCTAAAATCTCCCGTCCCACTGGCAGGGTGCAGGCCTTTTCTCTGAGAGAAAGTATTAGGATTAATTATCACGCGTTCTCAACGTGCATTGGCAATATCTAGCGCTGAGGTATGTGAACACTTTAGACACTAAGTTCATTTTCCCAAAACGTCTAGGATCTAGATACTTCCCAAAATGACCAATTCGGAAACCCTTTAATTTATTATATTAGTTATGCCTGGATAAATATTTATCTAGTAGCTTTTGTACTTATCCAGTCTTCTTGGTGCATTTACAATGAATAGTTGCGATACACTATAAACATACCTAGGTACATTGTAACGAAATAATAAGGACATAATTGGGTATGGGTACTGATGGAAGACCAGCGCTGGAGTGGTCTGCCTCTCCAGCACAATATGCTGAGGCAGAGCCCTTTGTATTTGCCACACCCACCATTTGTTTACCTACTTGTGCTTTTTGTTGCATGCTTACTTTTATTATTATTGTTTTTGTTTGTCTCATTGCTGTAAAAAAAATTGCTTTCTTTTACTTGAGATATTCTTACTCTGGGGCCTGTTTCATAGAACAACAATTCAACAAGTAGGAGGGTCTGCTATGCAATTAAAATATATCGGTTTGTCATTCATTATAGGTATGTACCCACATTAGTTTTATGTAGGTAGGTACTGTAGTTTTATGAATCTCGACTCCGACCGGTGGGACCGTCCACATCGTCATACGATTTTTTTTGCCCCCTAAGATGATGTGGTGTTGACTGTACTAATTTCGTAATACGTATTTCTTTTTCTCTCTATAATAATATGAATAAGTTCCCAGACCCTGTGCTAACTATATAGGTAAGGAGATCGCAACAACCAGACTGAGACCATTTTTGAATCCACGACCTCTGGAGGTGTAAAGTAAATGTAATAGAAGTCACATTACTAGCGCCATCTGTGTTTTGTATATTACATCGCTCGCAAAGGTAGTCGTCTACTAAACAACCTGTTGTCTATGGTATTTCAGGTCTGTGAGCTAAAACATGAACGTGTTCCAGTTTTTATGTACAAAAATATTTCTTAATAATATATTACTATTTTTCTAAGTTCGCTGCATACACGAAGAACTAAATTCTGGTAGTCAATAATAGTTAAACGTTTTGGGTTTAGACTTTTGCGGGTTTTAGGTATTAGCAATTTTTTTCATTCATTCATACATATCGATATGATTCATTCATTCAATAGCACTGACTGCGTCTGCGTGTTTCGCGGCGCGCGATTTCTTTCACTCAGTCAGTGATCGTTCGTTCTTCGTCGGTGGTATTGAATTTTGTGACAGTTTACCAGTGATTATAGAGAAGAATTTAATAATTTTGTCGCATGAAAGTGATCAAATATTGTATTGAATATGGCGTTGGAGGGTGTGAAAAGTGAGGAACACAACGGGAATGTTCCAGAGGGAAAAGCGAACGGCACCGACAACAAAAGTAAACAGGTACTAATGCTGCTCGTATTTTGCTTGATTTATAGAATAATTCTCTGTTTTACCGGCATATTAATACTCAATAAATTTCTCTAGCACTAGTACTATAAGTTCCTCTCAAAGAAAAAATATTACAACGTTTGTAACATACATAAAATTAATCTTTAGTGTAGTTTACCGCAAAGCAGTAGAATCGCATTTTCGCGCAGATGTGTACAGAATTGGTGTCAGGTTATACAGGGATATGACCTATTTCGGGCGTGAACAGACTGCACGTTACCTAAGAGACAAAACGAAGCCAAGCCCCATTTAAAAAATGTAAATACGCAAAGTGATATGCCCGCCGCCGTTGAATTCTACGAGATTATTGTGTTCGTCTCTAAACAGATTTGTTGCATTGCCTACCAATTGATTCAATTGACTGTAGGTAAAGTTCGGACTCTTTACAGCGGTACCGGTCGCAGTCTTAATACGACTTACATTTATAAGCAGTCTAATATTCCACTGCAGGTCATTGCGCTTCTCTCAGACAGAGAGTGAGTTAATTTATTACGCGCACAGACTGCGGAGTAGCAATTTCAAGCAAATTTGAACAATACCTTGTGATGTTTTCTATAGGAATTTTGATTG
This sequence comes from Yponomeuta sedellus, assembly GCA_934045075.1. Taxonomy (NCBI): domain Eukaryota; kingdom Metazoa; phylum Arthropoda; class Insecta; order Lepidoptera; family Yponomeutidae; genus Yponomeuta; species Yponomeuta sedellus. Next base: position 7,977,493 of record OW203746.1, on the reverse strand, counting down.
GATAGTAGTTTGCCTTGGTATGTCTATATTTTATCTATAATCTGATTCAAATCTTATTAGAATGGTGAAGTATGGGGTACATAGTATCTATGGTAATGCTACAATTTTTTTTTATTGATGGATTTAAGATTACATACACATGACAATCTCTTAGGAAACTAGGTTTACTTGTTCTATGATAACAAGGCAAGGGCATCGCCCAAATGTGGTAATACTCCCAGACTAAGTCCGTTTGTACAAAAGCCCCTTGTGAGAATTGATCCCATGACCTCTGGGATTAGAGTCAAATTGTGTTACTGCAAAATTTTAAAAGTAATTTTTTTAGTAATTTAGGTACCCAAAAACTTTCATTGATTTTTCAGTTTATTAAAATATTATAAAAAAGTTTTGTGTTTTTAGTCAAGTGTTCTTATGATACTGGCATTCTGTTTGTTTTTTATTTTTCCATCCAAAAATTGGATGCAGTAAATTTTTATAGAAATTAAAACATAATTGAGAATACTGAATAAAAGCATTTCAGTTTTTGCATTATTTGAATACTTTATTGTATTTAAACCAGTACTTATTAGAGATCCCAAATTTGAATAAATGTTGCAGGTAATAACTTTGCTTATTTGTTACACTTTATTGCACAATAAAAACAACTTTCACATAGGGCATCATAGATAGAGAGCAGTGGTAGCGGAGCCGTGTAGAACTCCGGCTTCTCAATCGGGAGGTCGTGGGTTCGAACCCCGGCATGTACCAATGACTTTGTTTTCTAAGTTATGTACATTTGTGAAATTATAGTAGCAATACTACTCGCTGACGGTGAAGGAAAACATTGTAAGGAAACCCTAGTGTCTGAGGTGTTAGCGTACCTCAGCGCTTGCTACGTACAATGGCCCAACTATGAGGCTAAGTGCGGAAATCTCAGGTCTAACTAACTAACTAACTAACTAGGGCATCATAGATTGAGACTAGGATGCCCTTCACTCCGCTTATTAACAAGACAACAAATTAAGAAGTATTCTCCCATGTATTGGCCTGTACCTACCAATCACAGTTGGGGCTTGTTAAACCCGAAGCTGAAGATGGGCGTTAAATAATGCCAATTGACCCAGTCTACTGACCCAATTAGAAGCTGTTAGTGCACCACTAATGGGTTATGATGTCGTGTGAGTGCATTGCTTATATACCCTACTAAAAGTATAGAATGACTGAGAACCAGTATATGTCATTCCATTCAACTTTTACCTAGGTAACAAATTGTATAAACAGAGAGCAATAGTAAAGTTTAATTGTTATCCAATTCAAGAAATGTCTAACGCTAATATCATGCCTACTAAAGTTAACCCATGGGAAGTAATATTGTCTATCAATGCGTTTGCTTAAATCCTTAACTTCAAGGAATTCAACTATAGTCAATTTCTTGTATTAAAATAGAAAACTTTATTTACACCCAGGGGATAGCTGTATGATATAAAATATAATGGCATTATTTATAAAAATATATGCATGCACCTTTAAAGCACTCCTTAGTAACTGTTGTTATGGGGAGTGTTTTAAAGAAGTAAGTTTCTTCCTTAAAACACACTTAAGTTTCTCATGATGTTTTCCACAGCTATTAGCTGTGCCATTAGCAAATTGCAATCTATTTCTTTGTCAGTAAAAGTAGCTTTGCTTAATATCTAAATATAAAGTACAGTACTACACATCATAAAAGTCCCTTCGGGAATCTACGTTCGCGCAGACTAGGAAGAAGTGTAATGAAAGTACCCGAAGCTATAAGTACATTCAACATGATCTTTAACCGAACACGATCTTTAACGCTAGTATTGCCAAACGAATAGTCACCTGCATCGATGATGTTGAATCAACCAATAGCAACAAAGGCGCGCGGCCTGCCATAAAATGAAACTATCTGATTGGTCGATCAACTTGCCGCACATCCAAAATTTGGTCATCTGCGCAGGTACATCCGCGAGATTTATTTCTTGTGCAGCACTGTAACTTAATTTTCTTCTGCTATTTTAGTTCGTACATAAAAGGAATCATGTATCAATCAAAATATTCAATTTAAAATCTATTTCATCATTTCTCCTTCATTGCTTCTTGGAGTTAAGATCACATTAGATCCATCAATCAAACTATAAATAAAACTGTGTATGCTTGTGCTACTGTTTTTTTTACAGTGATTCAAGAAAACCGAGCTTATCAGAAAGAATTTAAAGTTGCTTTTTCAAATGGCCTTTTTGAAACTGAGTTAATGAATTTGTTACAGAATGCGAAATCACTTTACAGTTGGGCTTATTAATGAAATGCTTAGACTGTCATATAAAAAACCTCTCGAAGTTGAATTCACTTAACTTTGAAGACTATCACTCTCAGACATATATCATGCAAAGGATCTCTTTCACCTTTCAACATGTAACTAACGCATGCAGTGTTATGGGGACATTCCTGTCAGATATTATAGCGGTTTGAGTGATTTTCAAACTTATACTTTACTATACTTATCTTTATTTAAGTCGGACTATTAGATACTGCAGTCGTTTTACTCGAACATTCAAAAACAAGCTGGGTTTCCTGTGCCACATCCACGCGCATCGTCGCAGAAGTCGCACAAATTATTATCATCTTCATCAGAGAACGTATTAATCGGCTACTCAACGTTAATCGTCATAATAAACTAAGAATTGTAGTCTTATGAAACGCGGTTCTGGCCACCCACATATTCCAGTTCTTATTTACTTGACATTTTTCTGATCAACGCTAAAGTACTGTATCCAGTAGCCAGAACGCCATTGCTCGAGCTTATACGCTTGGCAGATAACAAAAATCCGCCCTGTTGGGATGGGTTTGCGGTGGACTCGTAAGAGATCGGCTATTGCGCCCTGGTCCTGTGTTGCAATCGTCTAATTTTCAAGTTCTATATCAATTCTCTCTGGATTTGGTAATTTAAATTCCTCGGTGGCATTTTGTAATGTTCGAGCCCATGGAGCAAAACCCTTACGGTGCTATTTAATATAAAAAACACGATTCCTTAAAACACTCCTCAGAGGCAGTTTATTTAACCTGTGTACAAATTTACCTTACAAAATCTCCACCACAGAGAACTTTAATCGGCGGTTATCGAGTGTGACCGTTAATACTTAGAAACTAAGGGTGAAATGATTTTTGAGGAAGAAACAACTGGACTAAGAAATGTTAATTCTTATAATACAGTTGTATTTACTGGCCACTACAACGCACCCTCTATCCGAAAAGGGCCAGTATGAACACTTTGGCCCTTCACCAGTGATGACTGCACACTGTTTTCGACAAAGGCCAGTATGAACACATTGACCTTTCACTAGTGTGAACTTTGCACACTGTTTTCGACAAGGGTCAGAATGAATACGTTGGCCTTTCACCAGTGATGACTTATATGCACGCTCTTTCCGACTGTTCAGTATGAACACGTCGCGTCGGTCCTTCACCAGAGATGACTTTAGAGTAACAGTAGCTTACAACTTTAGGCAAGCTAGTAGCAGTATTTCTTGCTAGTAGTAACCAGAAACCAGTAATTTGTTTAACCACAAAGAGCAAGGCTGGGCAACCAAGCGGACCTAATGGACCCGAGTGACGCAGTGGACCTGCCATAAAATTGCCATAATTTCCGGCGGCTCTTCACTCAAGGTCAAGGTCTAACACTTTTGGATAAATAAAAGTATTCAGCCTATATGACCCTGCTCGGGTTTCTGCAGTGCCGCACCGAATCCGGTATTTTACGTAATATTTATTTCTATTTTATTTTCTTTATGTAGCCTCATCTCTTCAGCAGAGAAGAGACCCCTGCCGAGAGGTCTTTTCCATAAGTAAGGCCATACTCCACCACGGGGGCCAAGTCCGGATTGGTGGAGGCTTGCAAGACTAGTGGCTGGTCTTACTGTCATGCAGAAGTATTCAAGCCGCCCGAAGGCCTCTGACTTGGCTTAACGACTGTCATATCGACATCTATGTAGCTTAATTAGACTTAACTAAGTATTTTTTGGAACTTGCTACCGCAATAGGGGCTCCCTGTAATGTTATAGCGTTATGTTTATAAAGCGTTATGTGAATAAATATAAAGATTTTTTTTAAACCCATTATTTGATCCTGTTAACCGGCTAACGAGAGATAACCAACGCTCTAATCATCCTTTCAAGCTTGGAACATTTCAACTGCTTTCCAACTGCAAAGTTGCAGATCAGATGAGACGAAAGACTGAGCAGTCCGATTGAAGTCAGTGGGCTTGTAGTTCCAACAACGATTGGGATGAACTTCAATTGCAGTCGGAAAGCAGTTGAAATGCAGCCCATCTGTTTAGAGCTTAAGAGCAGTTGCATACCATACAAACAATTCGCATTAATGTCCTCGAGGTTTCCCCTAACATGACATTAGTGGCGGGACGTGTCGCCTAGAAACGTGAGCGCAATTCTCGTGGCGACAAAAACGAAGCTATGCTACGTACTATTAAGGTTTATATTGTCATAGTTTGACTATCAACCACCATCGCACGTCCGAGCCATGTCTCTTCTGTATATACTGCGCTTAGAAGATGGTCAATGCCGTTGCAGAATAGGACGGCAGCTCCCTCAATGAGTCATCTTTTCCTCCGCTAGGTAGTTACCTCTTATCACGCCATGAATGGTCGTAAGCGGCCAGGTGACCTTGAATTTTCCACGTTACGTCATTGCTAGTGCTTGGTCATTTTCGAGACAGCTAGGTAAATACACTGTGAAATATAGTTATTTACTGTTAGCTATGGTTATTGCATTTTCCTCCTATAGATTAGTTTTTGTCGAGTAGACACCAGTAAGTGACGCCCTGGGCGGACATATTTTGGCCAAATGGGTTAGTATCAGATGATCGTAAAAGCAACTGGTCACGGCATCAACTTGTCCTAAAATCATTTCGACGAAATTGCAACTAGACTAAAAAGTAACTCGTCTATGAAGCAAATCGTCAGAAAATTATTTTGTCTATAAGGGATGAATTACCGAAGTGTGAAATAAAGGTACCCGAAACCAGCGTACAGCCATGCAGCGAATGATGATGTTGGTGATTCGATAACAGTTTATGACAAATGACAAACCCTGGTTTCTGTCCCTCTGGATTTCAGGACTTTATATGTAAGTATCCAGCAAAGTTAATGATAGGTAGTTAAAAAAAAAACATGGTTTGTTTCATGTTCCAAATTGCCAACGCAAATGATACTTGTTTTCCCGTTACCCCGTTCCAGTGGGATGCTAGCAATGTGAACTATGTTCAACTAGAATCTCGTAATTTGGCGGCAGGCATGGCACGACTGAAATTGATAACCGGGCTCTTCCAACTGTGCCTGCTTTCTTTCTACTCTTGATCACATCATTCCCCTTTTTATTCCTGTCTATTTTGGTGTGTTAACACCAAATGAAATAAAATAGGTCATTCACAAAAACGCAACAAAATCTATACAGGGCGTCACAAACAGCGAATGTACGATATTATTTTGTCTTAAGATACATAATTATCACTCTCCATACAATTTACGATGATATGAAAATATATGTATACGAGCTGTGCCCCGCGGTGTTACCCGCGGCTTACCGATTTTCCCATGAAAATAAGATATTTTCCCGCAGTAAAACGTAGCCTATGTGTTAAACCAGGGTGTCAGCTAACTTGATACCAAAATTTTATTGAAATCGCTCCAGCCGTTTAAACGTGAAGAAGGAACAAACGTACACACTCACAAACTTTCGCCTTTATGATATTACTGTGATTTAATTATCTTCGTCCTGTGTGATGGTTCATTGAATTGTATGACGAGCTATACTGTATCTTAAGATAATCTTCGCCGTGTGTGACGTCCTAGGTAAAAATAAAGTCGCTCTCCCCCAATTGAACTAAGCTCTAATACTAAAAATAAGCTACATTCTGCGGCAACCTACCTATTGAAAGGGAAACTTGCGAACAATAGAATCGACACTTGTTTTGTCCGCTTTGTACCAAGGCCGCGATGCCTTCGAGATGAAGGCCTGACCTTGAGGGGAGAGGACGCGACGTCACACGTGGAGAGCTTTGACAAATAAAACAGAAGTCAAACTCATTTTTGTTGCAAAGTCGTCCGTAACTTGCACAAGTGTGTGGTCGACTGTACAGTACTGCTGTGAACTAAAAAGTCTTAAGGCCTGATATAAAGCTAACTACGCGAACTTCAAACCACTACTAAATGCACATTTATTACCTTGACATCATTTTAATAAAATTAAATGAACAAGGCTATATTGGCGAGAAACCTTTTCTTAGGGAAATCTTACAAAAAACGCAATAACAGCATATTTTGGTAATTTTGTATTTTTTTACAATCCTTACCCCAACAAAACACCGCAAATGACGTAGGCCTCTTCATGAATCCTCCATGGTGATCGGTCTGTAGCTATTGTAGTGCAGGGGGGTGAGTCTCTAAAATGCATAGTTGTTCAATAAAGTCATATTAGTACAGTAATGGTAGTTTCTTTCACATTATCGGTAGTCTAATAACCAGTCGCATTGCAATGGTATATTCCGTGCTACTTAACTCGGCGCCTCGCCGATTCCATTTTCTTCGCGAGAGATGCCCATTTAATTTGCGCGGTCTATACCCCTGGAATAACATTGTACTGCTATTGCTTTGTAGACTACCAAATTGAGATAAGTAACAACCATTATCGTGCTTATATCATTCTATTGAAAGACTATGTAAGTATTAGACTCTAGGGCCTAGTCGACCCTATAGTAGCCAGGATGTCATCTGACCATCGTGCAGGGGCGTAGTCTCCATAATAGGACTTTACGGCTCCCCCTTGACGGGCTCCCCCTTGACGACATACGTGTCCTGCCCAGTTCCAGTTGAGATGCTATTGGTGTAATTTTGGTGACCGGCCTAAATTTATGTGTTGCATCGGTTATCGCCCAATGGTGAACAGTTCATTCAGTGAACAAAGGCCTAATTGAGCGTACCAAATCTTGTTGGAATCCTGTTTGCTTAGTATGTAATTTGACAGCTAGACCATAGGATTCAGTCAATCATAACATAACATTTACATACAGACACATACATTGCTTCTGGCCCCACACTAGGATACCCTGCGTCGTGGGAACCAGAAACAACGACATCACAAACATGTTAACATCCAAGACCTGAGGCTTTTTGTTCCCAGCCGGGGTTGCAGAAGGCAGATGCGCTACCGATGCGCCACAGAGGTCGTCGGTTCAGTTCGGGGCAGTTCTTCTACTTCTTCTGCTTCTTTTTACAGAGAGAGGCATTCTGTCCTCTCTCGAGAGATGGTAGGACAGTCGTAGATAGTCGAAGGTGCCTTCGTTCGATATTCACTCCTATGCTGCGTGAGATAAGAGCTAATGTCAACTTTCGCCGACAGTTATAGGGGACAAAAGTGCTTGGTCATCTTTTCCACATTAACGCCAGAAGCATGCTAGTCCAAGAGGTAACTGGAAATGCAGTCGCCAGCGTATCGATTTATCGTGTGTGCTTTCTACTTGGTTAAGATACGGGCGAGTTTGTAGCGATAATTTAAAGAATGTAAGTAGATTCGTACGGTTATTTGACACGACTGATAATTAAAAAAATTCAACGAATATTTTATTGTTTGCATGGTGAACCACAGCTCAACACTCGCACTTATTCCGTGCTTAATAAAAGCCACGGTAAGCAGCCTGGCATGGTGAGATCTCCACAATACCACACCGCTTAGAAAATTAAATTCCCCAACTAGCTAATACTTTCGGCTTCCATTGTACTTTTACCCTATTCCGTTTATTAGTCCAGTCTATGTTGGTCCCCGCTTAACTTCGGTCTCAGTGTGTCTAAGGGGCAGGGTAGAGTGGTGGATGGGATAGTGCCCTATTTTGAGGGATAGAGTCAGGAGATTAATGGTAGCCACTATAAGTTAGTTGCTAGTATGGTTGCAATGTGGCGGGTGAAGTCGATCGATTGTGAGATCGAATAAATATCTGATGAATTAAACTCTTACTTACTGGGATAACTAAAGTTTCCATGGCTGATACACTGACAAACATACGTTTCATTGACGTATTTGTAATGGATTAGATCAGATTAGAACTCTATCGTGCACACCAGAAAATAAAATTCATTAAAAGGCTTACATATCTAAGTTTTAAAAACCTATTTAGAGGCTAAAAATTCCACCCATGCCGGGACTCGAACCCGCGACCTCTGGCTAACCGTGCCAGCGCTCTCCCAGCTGAGCTAATGGGCGACTTACCAGCATCAGTGAAATTTCGAACCTCTTTACAACACTCTCTGTATCTAAGTTTCGTGTATACAATTCGTGTTATCGCTAAAAGCGATCTCTTTTTTTGAATGGAGCCCATTAACGAAGCCGACTGCTGGGCATAGGTCTTTTCCTGTCTGGTAATTCACACAGCCTACATAACAACCTCAGTCTAGGTGTTTCCATATTTTATGTCCTTGCCTGGATACTATAGCACTGGGTATCCTAGTTTGAACCAGGCAAATGATGCTGTTGTTAATAAATTAACCTAGATAATTTGATGCGATGACTTGAAGCTAGACGTGAAGCGGCAATGAAATGGAATCGGAGTTGTCATTGTACAGTCTACACAGCTCATCGACCTTTACACGCAGTTACGTTACGGGCGGCTTTGCAACAAAATTGGAAAGGTTGACCTGCTGTCGACTATATTCTATTGCTTTAACATTGTAGTGCGTTGGCACGAGTCACGCGTTTTGTGGCGATAAAACGTCAGAATATGACTATTAATATACTGGAAATACGCGACTTTTGGTATTTTTAAATGCGCGACCATCGTCATTGTGCTACCGAGGCTGGTATTCTGACCTTATTTAAAAAAAAAACAAGACCGTGGATCGTGGCAAGTGGCAGTCCCTGGTCTCTGCCTACCCCTCTGGGATATAGTCTTGAGGTTTTATGTGTGTATGTATGTATGTATGTATGTATGTATGTATGTATGTCTTCGCGGCTTTAACATTGTGCGGTCTTAAGTTAGTCAAAAACCCTCAATGTGCGGTCGGACCTCATTGTGCGGACGTCCGCACAATATTTTGAGGAAGCTTCAAATATAGCTATCGAATTCTCGCGTTCTCATTGTTCGACTGGCGAAGTATGAGCAAATTTTCGGGGAGGACCTCATATTCGGTATTTTTGTCGAGTTAAGTTAACACAAACCAAAAAATAGTTCAGGTGTGTACCACCACGTGGCGCCACCAGTCCCCATTGTGTATATAAGCACAAAATGTGATAAAATGCGGACCTGTAAAAAGGACCGCACTTTATAAGAGAAATTAGACTCATTAGAACCACCACGTGGCGCCTCCAGTTCCCATTGTGTGTATAAGCACAAAATGAGTACCTGTAAAAAGGACCGCACTTTATACGAGAAATTAGACTCATGCTAAGTATGTATGTTCAATAATAGAGAGCATCACAGAGTTAAAGCACTTATCAGTGCCACTATAGCAAAGACAAAACACATCGTAGGTACTATTCATTGCGTTACGCAAAGATCCTGTTATCATTGAAGGGCTTAGGTTAGGTTGGGTTTGCATGGTTCTTAAGATTATTAGGTTTGTAGGGTTAATAATAATAATATTGGCTTTTTTGCATCTACTGAATGAGATGATTTATACAGCGTCCAGTGGTATCTTCACTCACACTAGATGGGTGAAGGGACCACTCCGACGCTAACAGTGAAGGAAAACATCGTAAGGAAACCCGCGGCATAGTTGACTCCGCACGTATTGACTAGTCTTTCCTGTGGGCTAGACCGACTAAGCTGTCAGGATGGTATAGGTGCTGGGCAAGCCTACACCATCTATAGAACCATGTCCCAGGCACTACAGCGTCGGAGGGTTGATAACAAATAATAGTAAAAAAACAAGAAAACATTGTACCAACCAAATCACTGCTCTAGATCCTTTGTTAGGACCCTTTCGGATTTTTTTAATGACATTTTAAAAATAGTTTTTTACATCTGTCCAAGTTCTTCTGTTCAGGTCAGTTCTTGGCTTAGGCATTACTCACACTTTTTCTTGTTGGGTATTTTCTTCCTTAGCCAGTTAAGATCTTATTCAGGTATACACATTCTGTGAAAATTTCAAGTGTCTACCTATTACGGTTCAAAAGATACATCTCTGTGATAGAATAGAACTTTTATTCTTAAAAAATCGTCGCAATTATACTTAAAGATAAGTTTAACCTTATCAGACAGCGAAGTATTGTCAAGTAATAGGGTCTCGATTTGCACCCATTGGGTACGACACCCTAAAACGAGAGGAGACAAGAATCGTCGTAGTCTAGAGTAGTCATCACGAGTCGTGAACCAATGACCTTGAGTGCGGACGGATCCTTGGAAGAAGGTGAAATGTTTCTAAAACTTATGACATCATTATGTGGAAGGAAGTATCCAAAGAGCTGATATAAATAGAACTAAATCTTCAGGGTCAGAGGTCAGGATAGGAGTGCCACAGATCGATTTTGGGGCCGTTCCTTTTCCTCGTATATGTAAATGATTTTCCTTTCATGGTTCAAAATATGTCAGAGATAGTATTATTTGCAGATGACACGTCACTTATTTTCAAAATTAAAAGACAAGAGAATGATCTTGACAGTACAAATAATTCTCTCCCTCAGGTACTAAACTGGTTTAAGTCTAATAACTTATTGTTAAATTTAAAAAAAAACAATATGTATAAAGTTCACTCTACCAATGTCAAAGTAGTTGACAGCAAAGTTATATTGGGAAAGGACAAACTAGACTTTGTCAAAGAAACTGTATTTCTAGGTATCACAATTGATGCAAAGCTTCAATGGGGTCCTCAAATAAAATTGGCAAATAAGCTTTGCTCTGCAGCATATGCTGTTAAAAGAATTAGGGAACGCGGCGCAGCCGAACAAGCAATCGCGCGCGGCTTTTTAAAATTTTTACAGATTAAGATAGTTTGAAAACGCATTCACAAAGGAATATTATGAGGACTTTAGGTTAATGTGACTACCTAAATACTAGAAAAGGGAGGTGATTGAGTAATCACCTCTCCCTTTTCTAGTATTTAGGTAGGTACCTAATTAATGCGTCTTCGCAATTTTTTAATACGCACTAAGTCACATTAACCTGCAGTCCTCATAATATTCCTTCGTGAATGCGTTGTTGCATACTCATGCAACAACATCAAAATGCGGTCCGTGTGTAACTTCTCTCAAACGGCACTAAAGTGGGGACAGGTGTAAATGCATTTGTACTCAGCATAAAATGCGGTCGGTGTGTAACTTCTCTCAAACGGCACTAAAGTGGGGACAGTGTGTAAATGCATTTGTACTTAGCATAAAATGCGGTCGGTGTGTAACTTCTCTCAAACGGCACTAAAGTGGGGACAGTGTGTAAATGCGTTTGTACTTAGCATAAAATGCGGTCGGTGTGTTTTTTCGCACGCGTATGTTCGAAAGTGCGGTCCGACCGCAAAATAAATTGGGACCGCACAAGCCCGATTTTTGACACAAATTATGAAGGGCTCTATCTCTGTCTCAGTCGTGTGTATGGAAACTTCAAATAAAAGTTCATGCCAGAACGAGATAGCTCCAGATTGTAGACAGATTTACACACTGCTAAGTCAACGGGAAAGGTAGGACCGCATAATGGGGAATTCTGACAAGGTCCTCACAATATATGAGCCGCGAACAAGGGTGTATGTATGTATGTATGTATGTATGTATGTATGTATGTATGTATGTATGTATGTATGTATGTATGTATGTATGTATGTATGTATGTATGTATGTAGTATGTATGTATGTATGTATGTATGTATGTATGTATGTACGTATGTATGTATAAAAAACACGATTATTTTAAAGGACTCCTTAGAAACGGTTATGTAATCTGTGATTGCGCCTTTTTCTTATAAATTTCACTTTAAAATATTTCTGGTAGTACGCCTTCCACTCTCCGCATCAACGTGGGTGAGCTGGAAGAAAATATTATCTAGTATTAAGCTCGCCTTTGTGCAAATTTGTTTTTTAGTGGAGTAAAGATTTTTCATTCACTCATTCATTCTGACGTGGCTTAACGACTGCCATCTATCGACAGCCGGCACCAACTGCTTAACGTGCCTTGCGAAGGACGTAAAACCAAATCCTAGGCCGTAGAGCGGCTTGAAACCTCCTGACAGTAAGACCAGCCACTAGTTTTGCAAGGCTCCACCAATCCGAACTTGGCCGCCGGGGTGGAGTATGGCCTATACCTTGCTTAGGGAAGAGAGCCGTGCCCCTCGGTGGGGACATAATGGGCAGGTGATGATGAGAGGTGTACATTCAGCAGTAGACGGGCTGATTCACTGATTGCTGCCCGGAATCTCCACCACAGATTAATTAAATCGGCGTTTTCTGAGTCGGTGTTTTAAGGAATTGTGTTTATAAAATTAATAAAGAGCTCTCTATTTACCCTCAAACTAATTTTAAATGTAAAAAAATAGTTTCCAACTGGCTATTGACCTTGTCTTACGATGAAACTGAACAGCTTTTAACTATTATTTCGTAAAAGTAATAAATCACAAATAGAAATATCCCAAAATAGACATCTTGTAGGCTTTCTTGACACATTCACACACACCAAAATACATGCTCTTTGTTTTTTCTCATATTATTTAGTTTTAACTTTAATATTTTATTTTTTCTGTAGAAGTACAATAAATTTAGAGTAGTATTGAAGTAATACTACTCTAATAATGTAAAATGTTTTTTTTAATAAATTATCTTTTATCTTTAAATAAGGCCGCTAATGTTTCATCGAAGGCGGTCTAAATATTGATCGAACTAACAGGTAGGAATTATGTTTCATTCAATTTCGTTACAACAAAGGGAAACCTTCATAAAGTTCTCATTTGCATGAAATCGATAGTCGTTCCGCGTAAGCTACCGGGCGATAAGAATTCTACACCCATTAAGTTTTTCTCTTTAACTTGAAAACAACAAGAAAACTCTTCTCTATATGGACATCTATGGATAAGCTTAGCGGGTCAAAACTAAACTTGGGTGGATTCCAGACAATAAATAAAGTAGGTTTTAAAAACCTATTTAGAGGCTAAAAATTCCACCCATGTCGGGATTCGAACCCGCGACCTCTGGCTATCCGTGCCAGCGCTCTTTCCAACTGAGCTAATGGGCGACTCACCGGCATCAGTGAAATTTCGAACCTCTTTACACTATTCTCTGTATTACGTACAGGTAGCGATATCTAGCCGAAGTAGATTGCATCACTTTTACAGCCCCGACAGAGAGGTGACAGTTTTTTTTAAAAGCTTCAATGATGACGATGATGCACAACGATAATTCCGTTATACCCTTTTAGAGTGAAAAGGTTTTCAAAACGAAAATGAATGAAAATCTCATCTGAGGTAAAAACTAAGAACGTAGGCCTATCCAGTTTTGCTTCCTTTTCGTATACAGCAAAGGAAAAAAAATAATGTCGTTTTTGGCGGAAGTCGATTAATGTTCTAGGCTGTTGATCCTAGGTTCAAGAATGTTAGGTTCTAAAAATAGTTGTCACAGTTGTTAAGATTTCTCATGTCACTTATTAATAAGAACGTATTATTTATAAAACAATTTATATTTTTTTCCATTGTTAGCGCTAGTTAGCACCCCGAAGCGACTTAAAACATTGTTAAAAGTACCCGGAACCGGCGTGCGTGCATGCAACGACTAATGGCGTTGATGAAGCAAATGTGATCTGTCAGGATCGTGGCAAGTGGCTGACCCTGGCCTCTGTTTACCCCTCTGGGATACAGGCGTGAGGTTATGTTAAGTTTGTGCTAAAACAATACGTTTGCAAAACAAAACCTTGACTAATGTTGCTCCTGTACTAGATACATAGATAGAGAACACTTTATTGCACAACCAGAAAAAAGAATACAACCATGATTTCTTAAATGTAAGTAGTGTATTAACTGACTAAAATTAATAAAAACATATACTGAAATAAATAATTATTGTTATACTTTTATAATTAATTGCAGGTAAATATATATATCTGGCAATAAACAAAATTTGTCTTTGTAATACCTACATCACAGGGGTCTATGATGTTTTACCTTCTGCCCTCGTAAAGCCACTTGTTTACAAATTCAAGGCACGACTACCCCAGTCAGGCGCCTGCGATTACGTCAGACCGTGAATGGGGGTGTGGGAAACCATTACGGGGTTTCCATGGCAACAGCACCAGACAGGAAATGTACATAGAGAGATAGAATATTCTTTATTGTGTGAACACCAGGAATCACAGTGTATTTGTCTTAGAGCTGATTTTTCAATCCTCCGATAAAACATATCCGTCCGTCGTGTATTACACAATAATATAAAAATGTCACTGTAAAATAACAAAAGAAAGGCAATTAAAACACATTTTTGAAATGATGGTTTAATACTATATTCGACGAATAAGTTTTATCCGAGGGTCGAAAAATCAGCACTTACTTGTCCAATGTAGTAGACAAGCTTTAACCGGCAAAGTATAGCTTTTTAGTCGAAAACTGCCATATTCCCATAAATGAAGTAACCCGGGATACTATTTTAGATAACACGCTGTTCATTTATTGCGAGAAAATGTGATTTTTGGCATAGAAGGTCGATTTTGAAGTTAGACTTTAGATGAATAGACTGTAAGAAATTTAAACAGTAACATGGTTCAGTAAAATAACGTACATACACTCACGAGGGATATGCGTTGAGTTTATTTATTTTTTAAGGCAAATGAATAATGTAAGCAGTTCCTCGCCGTTCACATTAATTACGTACAGGTTAGCACTGCATTAAACAAAGATAAAAAGGATTGATCGCCTTATCAAACAATTAAGTTGGCATTAAACCTAAATACTTTACCACGCCAAATGTAAATTCACGCCTGTATCCCAAAGGGGTATGCAGAGGCCAGGGTTATCTAAATTAAAAGTTAGAATTATTTATTTAGGTATCTCGTAGTTTTCAGTCCTGTACCTCCTAAGGTTGTCTGGCGGAAATGGTTTTAGCGATAAGATCGTCACTAAAGAAAAACGGCTCAGGCGTGGTAGTATATTAGTATCGACCTTGCAGCGTTGTCAATTAATTATATTAAGAAAAGAAGCGTTAGTATAACACAGCAATTGAAATATAAAAAAAACTTATCGCCGTGTTGTTTTATAAAAATTTGCAGTGTTATTATATAATTTAAAAACCTATTTAGAGGCTAAAAATTTCACCCATGCCGGGATTCGAACCCGCAACCTCTGGCTATCCGTACCAGCGCTCTACCAATTGAGCCAATGGGCGACTCACGGCATCAGTGAAATTTCGAACCTCTTTACAATATTCTCTGTATTACGTACAGGCAGCGACATCTGACTTAAGCAAATTGCATTACTTACTGCCCCGACTACCTACTTTTTAAATTTGTTCCTTAGCACGGGTTAGTGCATTAAAAATAAAAATAGTGTAATCATGTGAGTACAGTGATATCGTTCCGATGTTAAACCTAACTGCAAAGTAGGTAGTCGGGGCAGTAAGTAATGCAATTTGCTTAAGTCAGATGTCGCTGCCTGTACGTAATACAGAGAATATTGTAAAGAGGTTCGAAATTTCACTGATGCCGTGAGTCGCCCATTGGCTCAATTGGTAGAGCGCTGGTACGGATAGCCAGAGGTTGCGGGTTCGAATCCCGGCATGGGTGAAATTTTTAGCCTCTAAATAGGTTTTTAAATTTGTTCCTTAGCACGGGTTAGTGCATTAAAAATAAAAATAGTGTAATATTTATATAATGTCGATGCCACTAAAACAATCCTAAAACGTAGCTAAAGCAGGTTTATAACAGGAATTACTCTCATAAACCAACATTAACGTCATTAAAGTGTTTTAGTGGGATCGACGTTAAATTAGTCAGCCAATCTTTATCACATACGAATCCACCACCGAAAATATCGAAACAAAAGATTTCATACTCTACAACCCCTAATTTTCCTACCCTACCCTCCAAGATTGCTTTAATTTAATAGTAGATAGGAAAACAAATTGAACTACCTAAAACCCTATTATTATTATTTCATATCACGTGATACAGGGGAACATAGCGTGATACAATGTAAATTATGTAATAATAAGCGAACCTCGTCATAATTTTAATTAAAAAAAACGCGGAACCGCAAAAGTATTTTATGAGCCTACCTAATTAGAATTATAACACACAAACGTAGGTATTATGTTACTTAAAGTAATACTAACGTGTCACTAACCGTGTGAAAAGAAAGAAATACAATGCTATGATACTCGCACGATAAGTCTACACTAATTTGTTTACATTCATATTACTAAGTAAGAGCATCTTCACACTGCAAGCTAGCTAACTTGGAACTTGCTTCGGTAGCATGAGATTGTATCCCGTGACGAGAAGAGACGAAGACTCACGCCATCCCGCTCCGTTCATGAAGGCAGGATAAGGCGATTCTAGTCTATTTCCCGCGTGCGAGAGAGAGCTACCGCTACCGGATTTGGCTAGGCTCAAAACTGCAAACAGCTGAAGAGATATTTAAAAGATATCTAAATTCTGGGGCACACAGGAAGGAAAAGACGCGGCCCATTGTATGGAAGGCGCGCACTCGCCCCGTGTTTTCTCTGTGGGCTAGCTAGGTCCTTTCTGTGTGGGCTCTTCAGTACGTTTTGCATGAAATTGAATTTTAAATACGACTGGTCTTATACGCGCCCTCGCCTCCTGTCACAAACATATTTTGTCACTTCAGTGGAGGGCTCAAAGAGGGCTGGACCCAAACTAGACTTCCTTTAGTGTGTTGTGGTGGTAGGTAAGGGCATCAGAAACATGAAACAAACCTTGACAGACCATCGAGTAATCGGAAACAACACGCTACAA
This sequence comes from Yponomeuta sedellus, assembly GCA_934045075.1. NCBI lineage: Eukaryota > Metazoa > Arthropoda > Insecta > Lepidoptera > Yponomeutidae > Yponomeuta > Yponomeuta sedellus. Next base: position 7,960,564 of record OW203746.1, on the reverse strand, counting down.
TAGTGTGCGGATGGCCTAAAGAAAACTATAAGCTGCTTTCAGATTATACGATAATCTAAGACATCACATCATAAAACCGTGGCCGTGGTGTAAACGTTGCGTGAATATTGCATGAATAGTAGTCCAGTGACGTTTTGTAGGTACTAGTCCAGTGCGAAACTACATTGCTAGCTCTCGCTAGCTCAGCTCGCACGCCGCACTGGACATCACACATTATATTAGTAACCAGAGACAACATGCTACAAACACTTGTAGATGGGCTATCAAACCCATTCACGGCACGCTTATACGACCTGTTGTTGACAAACATAATCGAACTTACGACAGGCGCGCGCTCATACTATTATTGTGATGTATAGATTACTGATTATTGGACTGCCTGCGGCTTTTGGTTGGCGGGGCCTATTTATTGTATTGTACGTAACACATCAAAGGGGTTTTTGTAATAAGATAAGAATATTATTTGTTGTATACCGGGAAAATTGTAACAGAAACAGCAGATGTAGAAGATAAGATACAATTGGCGGCCTTATTGCTAAAAGTAATTTCTTTCAGGCAACCTCAAATTGGAGAATTTGCCGAAGGAGAATTATATACTGAAAAAAGAAATAGGTAATTATTGCTTATTCTTTATGTGCCGTCTACTATTGTAGGTGGGCAACCAATTAAGTTGCCAGTACAAACAATGAACCAAGTATAGGGGCCTAATATGCGCACCAAATCCTGACGTTTGCGATCACAGAACATAATGTTCTGTGTTTGTGATAGCAATAGTATAAAATTGACTTTGACGATTGGAATCGCTATACGCATAACAATTAACCAATTGTTTGTATTGGCAAGCTCGAAAAGAAACAACCGAATTAGTTGCCAACCTCCGATAGAGACGGCAATTATGGACAGGTAATAATTAAATATTAAAAACACCTCACAATGACTAGTACTTACTCTCATGCGCACGTACTCTCTTTCAATGGCGTAAGTTGGGTAGCCATGATGGTTTAGTCTCCCAGGTCTTCGTCTTATTAATTCTGTTTTATAACTATTACTATACCTACTCTGGATATGAAACGTGTGTCATTTAAACCAAGAACGTAAAATTGACAAATAAAGGACATAATACAGAGAATATTGTAAAGAGGTTCGAAATTTCACTGATGCCGTGAGTCGCCCATTGGCTCAATTGGTAGAGCGCTGGTACGGATAGCCAGAGGTTGCGGGTTCGAATCCCGGCATGGGTGAAATTTTTAGCCTCTAAATAGGTTTTTAAATAAAGGACACTTCAAAAAAAAATTTAATAAAATAAAATCGGAATAATTACCTTGTCTCTGCCATCGATCGATATCCACACTGCTGGGCACATTTTTGTTCCTGAATCGCAGGAAGGTTAGGCCATACTCCACCACGGGGGCCATGTCCGGTTTGGTGGAGGATTGTAAGATAGTGGCGTGACTTACTGTTTCTGCCATCGTGCGTGCTTTATCATTACGTATAGACATGGGATGCGAGTTTGTTTTTGTTATACGTATGTGCGTATGCAGTACGTTTTTCTTATAGTACGAAGCGCTCGTGGCCTAGGCGAACCGAGTGATTGGAATCAATCACTTGGTTAAGCAACAACAGGCGCGGTCAGGTACAGGATAGGTGAGCATCCCGTGACTACCGCTAGTGGCATTTTTCCGAGCGCTTCCGTGCTTCGCAAGGCACGTTAAGCCGTTGGTGCCGGCTGTCATATAATGGCAGTCGTTAAGCCATGTCAGAGGCCTTATGGGCGGCTTGATAACTTCTGACAGTAAGGCCCGCCACTGTCTTACAATCCTCCACCAACCCGGACTTGGCCCCCGTGGTGGAGTATGGCCTAACCTTCCTGCGATGCAGGAAGAGACCCGTGCCCCAGCAGTGGGGACATACAAGGGTTGATAACGAACGTATGTATTCGGTGGCAAATTACAAAGAGGACTTACAATAACAACAATGACCGTTATCCTCCCTTAAATTTTGGGGTGATGATGTAAACCCTAGCAATCCTTTCAACGTTAACTGCCATACAGACTTAATAGACCGTTGTATTGATCTGTTTATCTATGTATATAAAACAAAGTCTGGTCAGTTACACCATTTATAACTCAAGCACGACTAGTACTATTTTTAGATTTTTATTTGTTGGATGTTGATGAAGCAAAGAGGTTTGTATTTTACTTTATTGCATATGAAACATTCAATAGGACATTACATGTACAAAGGCGTGCTTATCTCTGTAAGAGATCGTTTGTCGTGGCAAGTGACAAGCCCTGGTCTCTGTCTACCCCTCCGGAATACAATGCAATGATTTGTCTCATGAAAAACATAAGAATATTTCACGAAAAGAAATTTATTATTGTTACTGTAGCGGCACGAAATTTGCCGGGCCTGTTAGTTGGTATTATTGATTAATTAATTAGCATTATCGTAAACTTCAATTAAAACAACGCGTTAGTATTGTCCTTTTGTGGTTTCGACGCTGTGAATTAAATTTATTGTTCCACATATAATGTTTAATTGATTGAGGAAAGCCGCGTGGGAATATTTGGTATTAATAATATTATTTCGCACACGCGCAATCTGATGCGTGAATATTTTCTCACTGCACTTGATTTTTTTAAAATTTAATTTAACGTCAGTCTAATTTTGAACCAGTTCACTGAGTCGGCACTAATGATAAACGAAGGCAGGTAGATGTGTTTGTTATTATTTTCTCGATGCATGTACCTATAGGTATATGAGGTACATGCATCATGACCATGAGGTACATGGTCGTCGAATAGTAGAGACTAGCCACTAGTAGTGCAAGCCTTCGTGCAAGCCTTCACCAATCCGGACTTGGCCTCCGTGGTGGAGTATGGCCTATACCTTCCTTAGGAAAGAGACCCGTGCCCCTCGGTGGGGACATAATGGGTTGATGATGATTATATTTTGGCTTCCTGAAACTGTATTAGTACTATTGATTAATACATACTTTATCATACATAAAGCACAAAGTTATAAAATAAAAAGTGTACAGGGCAATCTTATTTCATTAGAAATCTCTTCCAATCTCTTCCAATCTCTTCCCTTCTTCTCTAACTAAGGAGACAATAGTGGGATAAACCTGCCCATGCATGGATACTGTTGTGTAGCTTGTGTATATTTATAGATAGATAGATAGAGAACACTTTATTGCACCACCAGAAAAAATAATACAACCATGATTTGTTATAATAAGTAATGTTGTACAATTGTTAATATTAGGATTTCTTCAAGGGACAGATGTTAAGGCGGCTGATCAAGGAGCAATTCCCCTATAAAGGTAGTTTTTTTTTAATAACAACATGCCGAATCACAATAAAACTTTTTCCAATACGTTTGGAGGACACCAATTGAAGTTTGATCGTGCTCAGAACTCGAACATATCAAAAAGGAATAAAAGCTTTGTAAGTCTTCACAGAAACTATATTTAATGAATATTTTCCGGGCGACAAACCGAACAAATAACGTAACATTTACATACAAGCACATACATTGCTTCTGTCCCCACACTAGGGTACCCTGTGTCGTGGGAACCAAAAACAACCACATCACAAACATGTAAACATCCAAGACCTTGGCTTTTTTCCCCCAGCCGGGATTCGAACCCGGAACCTCTTGCATGGTAGGTCAAAGGTCATTTTATTTTATTTCTTCTTCAGGCTATATTAGAGCACTGCAGGACATAGCCCTCCCCTAATGAGCGCCACAGCGCAAGGTTGTGCCATCATTGGGGGGGTAATGCCCATAATCCCCACGCTGGGCATGCGGGTTGGGGATCGCGGTTTGGTGGAATTGTACTGCAGGGGGTGCTGTTGCCCACCCCCAGGTTTATGTCCCTTAGTCGCCTTTTACGACACCCGCGGGAAGAATTTGGTTTGGTGCTATTCTCTAGGCCGACACCACACAGCATATTTATTTATTTAACGAAAATCACATAATCATAAAAATCGATCCGGCCGTTCTTAACTTATATATGGTGCAGCTAACCGAACCTTGTTTTACATTAGTCAACTAGCCTTAACGTGAACAGAACAAAAGCTTTTATCCTCTAAACTTATTCAATTTGTTAACCCTTTATTTTCCATTACAATCATAAGTAATTTGGGCACTACATTATAAAGCTTTTACAAAGCCCCCGTTCCGTACAATCGGGCATTGTTTTTAACCCAATACCGAAGTGAAAGTGGCTGACATTTCGTTCTTTGTCCATCGGTACCTCCTGTCAGAGTATTTATAGTGAGATGAAAGTGAAAAACGTGCAACCTGACCGTCTATTCGGTTGTTAACCGACTGCGAAAGCAATGGGGTGGTTATGTTTGTATGTTTGTGACTACGAAGATACTAAGGACCGGTTGAGAATTTTACTAAGTTCTGTCACGCTCTTTTCTGAGAAATCGAAGCGACAACACAATACAGTTAACTATTTACTTGGCGAAATTCTCAATTCAGAAATTGATCCTAAGATGGTTCGATTTCGACAAATGAGGTGCCAAGTGAAAAGTGAAAGTGAAACATCATTATTTTTCTGTTGTAACACAAATAAGCAAAATAAAAAATTTATAAATAAATTAATTAAGTTATCGATACCGTTGAGTCTTCGGAATGTCTGTAGATAGGGATGGCAGGAGACCTCGAAATATTGGCTTTTGGGGGAAAGGCCCATACCCAGTAGTGGGCTGAGGACGATGATGATAAAACCAGATACCCGTCAGTTAAATAAGTCTTTAACGCGAGACTAAACTTATCTACGATAAATCCAACGTCCTGATGAGGAAAATTCATTGAACTCCTTATTATTATTATTATACTTGATTGCACACGAAACATTGTTATTTCTCATGTAATAACATGTACAAAAGCGAGCTTATCTCTGTAAGAGATTTCTTCCAGCAAACCTTGGAGAGTCTGAGTGCCAGTAAAAAACAGGTCTATATATGTGTACAAAATATACTACGTAGAATGCAAAAACCCTTAACAATAACCTAAGCAGAAATAATACACTACATAGACTGAATAACGGTAAATGTAAATAAATGAAATCGGTACATAGTAAATAATAAATATATAGCTCAAAGTTATGATAGAGATAAATAGTGCTCTTTCAACTGCTTATTAGATGTTACCAATTGTGGGACTAGCGCATATTTTCTGTGACAGTGCATTCCACAGCCTAACCGAACCGAGGCTTTGTATACGGCTTTTTAGCAGTCAGGTTTTTTTAAATTGTATTGTATTTTTAATACGAGTAGGACAGCTTGTTTTGTTCAACGGTCTCTTTTATAGCAATTGTTTTGGTAACGGTGCCTTGATTTGATGTAACCGACACTTCGCATAACTGCGTTTGTAAATTTATTTAACCAGTTTTCCAAGAAATTTAAAACATGAAAATTCTCGTCTATCGTGCAAAAGAATGTGCCTTGCCACGATTCACATTCTCACACCTCCTTCGCTTTTCTAAATCTTTACGCTCTTCAGCGGTCTTAGATCTCATTGTGTAGGGGTATTTATAGTATTGCTAGCTCTCTCCGCGACTCTGTTCACGTGGGATTCTGATGAATACGTCCAGGAAATGGTGTATGTATGCTTAATTTATAACAAACATAAACACGCGCCGGGATCTCGGAGGGGTAGGTTGAGATTGAGAGTTTGCCACTTGCCACGATCCAGAGAAACGTGTTTCACTTTATCAACGTTCATTAGTCGCTGCTGCCACTCGGATTTGGGCTCTTTTTTATCCCTTATTTGGTCAACGTACCTATGTCCTCTGGGATGTCCCTGAAATGAAAGCGCGTCTGTTCCGAAATATTAAGAGGGCTCCTCACGAGGCTTTATAGATAGGAAAAGATTAAAATACTGTAAAAATACTAGCTCGGAAATAATAATGACAAATGTTATACCTAATCGAAGTCATAGGGTTACGGTACGGGTACGGTTTTAATTCACAAACGACATGTCGGATCTCAATGAAACTTTACTAATACGTGTAGAGAAGAGAAATCTTTTCTTATTAAGCTTTTGAAACAACAACTTGTGTCGTCGACCACACAGGCTACAAACAGAAATTAAAAAGTACCAAAAATAAACTTAAATTAAAATTCCGAACGCCCGAACAAAAAGCTGCAAAGCCGTCATTTCGTTCAATGCAACTTCGGAAGAATTTAATTCACACAGTCGCTGTACAAAATTCTCGATCCAATTTGGAAAGAACTCTCTTTTGATTGCCTTCGAGTTCACGCCCATCGGTCGCAGTTTTGGGCCCGACCCAGTAAGGGCAGAAAACTGGCCAAGTGCGAACTAGACTCGATGGTTCCGTCCGTACCACTCCTTTCAGTTTATTCGGGACACTTGATATTAAGATTCAGCACAAACATGAATCTAGTATAAATACATGCAATTCCGTATATTAAAACTTTGATTTGCCATATATAATTACACTATTTTTTATTTTTAATGCACTAACCCGTGCTAAGGAACAAATTTAAAAACCTATTTAGAGGCTAAAAATTTCACCCATGCCGGGATTCGAACCCGCAACCTCTGGCTATCCGTACCAGCGCTCTACCAATTGAGCCAATGGGCGACTCACGGCATCAGTGAAATTTCGAACCTCTTTACAATATTCTCTGTATTACGTACAGGCAGCGACATCTGACTTAAGCAAATTGCATTACTTACAGCCCCGACTACCTTCTTTGCAGTTAGGTTGTAACATCGGAACGATATCACTGTACCCACATGATTACACTATTTTTTATTTTTAATGCACTAACCCGTGCTAAGGAACAAATTTAAAAACCTATTTAGAGGCTAAAAATTTCACCCATGCCGGGATTCGAACCCGCAACCTCTGGCTATCCGTACCAGCGCTCTACCAAATGAGCCAATGGGCGACTCACGGCATCAGTGAAATTTCGAACCTCTTTACAATATTCTCTGTATTACGTACAGGCAGCGACATCTGACTTAAGCAAATTGCATTACTTACAGCCCCGACTACCTTCTTTGCAGTTAGGTTTTAACATCAAACATTTAAGGTTTTAGTTATATCGTTCCGATGTTAAAACCTAACTGCAAAGAAGGTAGTCGGGGCTGTAAATAATGCAATTTGCTTAAGTCAGATGTCGCTGCCTGTACGTAATACAGAGAATATTGTAAAGAGGTTCGAAATTTCACTGATGCCGTGAGTCGCCCATTGGCTCAATTGGTAGAGCGCTGGTACGGATAGCCAGAGGTTGCGGGTTCGAATCCCGGCATGGGTGAAATTTTTAGCCTCTAAATAGGTTTTTAAATTTGTTCCTTAGCACGGGTTAGTGCATTAAAAATAAAAAATAGTGTAATCATGTGGGTACAGTGATATCGTTCCGATGTTAAAACCTAACTGCAAAGAAGGTAGTCGGGGCTGTAAGTAATGCAATTTGCTTAAGTCAGATGTCGCTGCCTGTACGTAATACAGAGAATATTGTAAAGAGGTTCGAAATTTCACTGATGCCGTGAGTCGCCCATTGGCTCAATTGGTAGAGCGCTGGTACGGATAGCCAGAGGTTGCGGGTTCGAATCCCGGCATGGGTGAAATTTTTAGCCTCTAAATAGGTTTTTAAATTTGCCATATATAGTTAATTTTGGAAAATAAATTTGTTATGATGTAGAGAATACGTGCGATTTGGTAAGAGCACAGACTTAAAAAAAATGTTAGACAACACAAAGACCACGAGTTGTATAAAAAACAAGCGGGCCGATTTTTTACTACTTAAGATTTCGAAAACTAGAATGTTACCTTGAATGAATCCTCTTCTTTGCCTTTGTTATATTTTTATATAAAGATAACACGAGCCATATTGTTAATTTTTCGGGTTGTCCGATCATTATAAAAGTCAAGCGCGGAATCTTATACCGGTCGCGGCGCGCACTTTACATAGTACGTTGACATTCAAGCAAACAGAATGTAAATTCTTTACCTTGAAATAAATTATTGATTTCTGAATTCTCGCGAACTGGGGGCGATTACGTCATGGTTGTCTAGCTTTTATTGTCTACCTTATAATAGACATTTTGGTTCACACGGCCGAATTTTTTTTTAGTACACTATAAGCTCAAAAAAACATAAACACGTTTTTTTTTGTGAAGAAATCCGCCGAACTTATAATCTGTGAAAACTTCAATAGCCTAACAATGACTGTAAAATATAATGTACAACCTATACAAGCAATCATGTCAAACAGACTGACGAAGGCTTACTGATAAGGTCCTACGGGCAACTTCAGGTACAGATCCCTAAACATACAATAACAATGTAACAGAAGTATCTTTGGTGTCACCACTGATATTGATGTTGGGAACTAATGGAAATAAAAGCGATCTACGATACTGTTTCAATTCTGCAAGTAAATTTGATAATGAGGGCTTTTAAATGACAGCTGTGAGTTGATTGCATTAAAAAAAACTAGATGGAGCTGCAAGGAGAACAAATGTCACCCATCACGTTTTATGTTGTATTATTTTATTATTTGTGATAACCTAAACATCTCTTTGTAGTCTGTGATCTAAGCTAAACTATGTTTCGAAACTGTTTTTTTGAAATTTGAAAGTTTTGAAATATTTTTACTTTAAAAACCTATTTAGAGGCTAAAAATTTCACCCATGCCGGGATTCGAACCCGCAACCTCTGGCTATCCGTACCAGCGCTCTACCAATTGAGCCAATGGGCGACTCACGACATCAGTGAAATTTCGAACCTCTTTACAATATTCTCTGTATTACGTACAGGCAGCGACATCTGACTTAAGCAAATTGCATTACTTACAGCCCCGACTACCTACTTTGCAGTTAGGTTTAACATCGGAACGATATCACTGTACCCACATGATTAGACTATTTTTATTTTTAATGCACTAACCCGTGCTAAGGAACAAATTTAAAAACCTATTTAGAGGCTAAAAATTTCACCCATGCCGGGATTCGAACCCGCAACCTCTGGCTATCTATAGAGGTTGCGGGTTCGAATCCCGGCATGGGTGAAATTTTTAGCCTCTAAATAGGTTTTTAAATTTGTTCCTTAGCACGGGTTAGTGCATTAAAAATAAAAATAGTCTAATATTTTTACTTTGTTCATTACATACGTACGTGAATTGTGTCTTAACTAATGGCTAGCCCGTGCATTGAGCATTTTTGTAAAAACATAGACACTCACCGTTTTCCTAAATGATGTAAATTTTGACATATTATATGACGTCAGCACCATCTATCGGTAACTTGCGGTACTGTTTTTTGTTTTTAATGGCGCTTTGAAAAGCCCTCATTCGTGACAAACGACGCGCTTTAGTACGATGGTGGATGAGCTTAATGGCGGCCATTTCTGGTCATACAGCGACCATTGCTGGTCGTAACTTGTGGTGTTAGTGTCACTAACAGAGGATACAATAATGTTTAATATAAAGATGCAATATCATGACAGTTCTTAGTAATATCGTACTCTAATTATAAATTATTGGCATCGTGGACTTAATTAGAAATGAAATAGTAAACGTTTATTGAGATATTAAGACAAAGAGTCGAGACTCAGCATTATGAAACCAAGTCAACGCTTGGCAGCGCTGATTTTCAGCCACTACCCACCAATAACTTAAAACTAAACTTACATGTAGGAGAAGGGTACCAAACTTACAGTACAACATTGTACCTAGAATAAACTATTAATTACTGTAATTCTCTTACGCCCTTGTTATAACAACAAGATTCCTCAGAGGCAGATTATTTGATCTATTACGTCTTTTTCGTGTAAAATCTCAACCACAGACTATTTTTTAATCGGTGTTTATCGAGTGATTTAATGGTGAGGCGGATTCTCTCTCCGAGAGGTCGATGCTGCATCGATGCAGCACCGATTTTGTATTACAATAATAATGGAAAAACGGGGCAACCTGCAAAATATGAAATGAAATTTTAATTGTGTTTTACCTTAAACTTGGTTTCATACAGCTAATGACAACGATCTGTCCCTCTGTCCTGTTTCTTGATAATGGCTACGTTTTAGTCTCGTTTTACGATGGGCACGTTATATTTTTTCAGGATAGTTAGCTTTTCGTGACCCAAAAACGTTCCGAGATCACTGTACATTCATTCGTTGTGGTCTATATCATTTTTGTTTACGTCTGGCTCGTTTACTTTACCTCGTTGGTGCACTGGCCTACTCGATCTCTGTCTATTTAGCTTTACAGTGAGCTATTGTAGCATTTTATAAAATAGATATAATAAAACTGTATTTACACGGATTTTACTCGTTTATTTTACATTTTTAAAATTTTCCGACGTTTCGGCACTTCTTCAAGTACCGTGGTCTCGGAAGACTGAGGTGGCTGGCGTCTTTTTGAAATCATTAACTCTTAGTTTACTACCCTTAGCAAAAATTACAAAAAGAAATCCTGAAGTTGCGTTCCAAAATAGGCAAACCAATTATTTTATATAAAGTCAACAATATTGATTATTAGTAATTGAAGATAAAATTAAATCTATAAACCAAGTATTTTAAATGAACTCAAAAATATTGATTATTAATTAATTGAAATTAAAATTAACTCTACAGTCACACTTCTAGCAAGGGGGTCTCATGCACTTAAGCACTGGTTCCCATGCTGCAGGTATGTTCCAACCACGGTCTCTATTAAAATTTGGATGCCGGCGGATCTCTATTGCCTCACGTATCGTTCTAGGGAAAATAGATATGTCTTAAGTTGTAGGTAATTAATAGGTAATCGATGTATTAGAACGTAAAAAAATATTGAAGGTTTTTGAGACCTGATGAAATGAGAGTGCTGTGGCCGATGGTTTTGTTTATGTATGAAATTTTAGTGTTAAGAGGTGCTTCTCTCAATTAAAAATAACTCTACAACTATGTGAAATTGGTGGGTGGAATTTTTAGCCTCTAAATAGGTTTTTAAAATTGACCATAGCACAGGTTAGTGCATTAAAAAATTATATAATCATGTGGGTACAGCGATATCATTCCGATGTACTCGTAAAACCTAACTGCAAAGAAGGTACTCGGGGCTGCAAGTGATGCAAATTACTTCAGCCAGATGTCGCTGCCTGTACGTAATACAGAGAATATTGTAAAGAGGTTCGAAACTTCACTGATGCCGGTGAGTCGCCCATTAGCTCAGTTGGAAAGAGCGCTGGCACGGATAGCCAGAGGTCGCGGGTTCGAATCCCGACATGGGTGGAATTTTTAGCCTCTATAGAGGTTTGTAAAACTATGTGAAATTTCTCTTCTTCTAGGTCGGTACGCTCTTGACAGAACTGTCGTGGTCCTCATGAAGAGGCTTGATTGTAGACTGATGTTGAATGAATGTTGAAGTCTCGCATTCCTCTCGGCTAAATGCCGCATTGATCCTGTATTTTAGGGTTATTGGTTACCAATAAATTTGAATTATCTTTCGACACGATTGACGTCGTACAGAGTTTCGGCCCTGATTGAGGTTTTGATAAAGATAAAGAAGACTTTTTGTAGTTTTGCGATAAGGCTCTACATATTTTGCTTTGATCTAATCGAACTCATCAGTTACTACATAGTTCGTTCCACGTACAATTCCCAATCCTCTAAATGCAAAAATGTTTCTTCAAACCGCTTTAAATAAGTAGGTAATTATAACAAAATCTCCACAAAGGGTCAATTTCTGAAATGAGAGTTTCGGTAAGTAAATAGTTAACTGTAGCGCTCTCTCTTCGGATTACTCAGAAACGAGCGTGACAGAACGTTACTAAAGTATTTAATTTGTGAAATTCTCTGTTCAGAAACCGGCCCTTAGTATCACAAAGCATCATCATTAAGTGCAGTACAAATCTCGTGCACGTCTACCGTTCGACCAATCTTAATCGTATGCATTAACACCATTTCTCAGATTCTATTTTAATCGTCTCCGTCTTGCTTTTAAGACACGACATCGGATCGGTTGAAGTCGATGATATTGAATCTGTTTAGAATGTCACGATTACACTAAAGATTACCACTTCACCAGGCGTTGGACATGTCGACAGCCGATGATATGGGTAGCTGAGTACGGTTGACTGAGTTTCGAACGGAGAGTTTCCCAGGTACGCCTTAATTATTCTGGGAGTAATCGTGCGTGACATGAGCGCGAAAACAAAAAGGAACTAAGTATATTATACATAAACATTATATACGTTACATTAACTTACGCCTTCATCCCAGAGGGGCAGGCAAGGCTTGCCACTTGCCTCGACCCTGGCAATCTCTGTAGTTTCACCAACATTATTTACTCGTTGCAGTCTCGTTTTAGTGGGGTTTACTTAAAAGAAAATCGATATTCTTATTACCAAAGTTCTATTTTTTTCTCTGTTTGTTCCATGTTCAGCCTGAAGCGTTATTGACCGGCTTTAGTCAGTTTTGTTTGTGCCTGTCTGTTCAAGCTTGGCAGATTTGGTCCAGTCCGAAGCATGTAATAAAGTGAAAACGAAACGTTTTGCTAATTTTTTTTGGAATGACCTCTATGGAATTATTCCGACCTACATAGTCCAATTTAGATTAACGAGAGTGACTAATATAAATTAACAAATTAGAGACGAACACGCGACGACCCACGAAGGCTATGAAGACGCTGAAGGACGAATTAGCAATGCTTAGTTATATTAAAACAAATGCGTGGGTGTTACATAAATAATATTGTGTGAGGTATGGAGGTATGTGAGTAATAGCAACTGTTACTGCTAAACGTATAAACCATGCCTAAGCTCACAATAAATATTATTGATTCTAGATTCCTATGCGCGAGAAAGTATATTCAGTTTACATTATTTTATGCGTTATGAAATCAGACAGAAAACACGCATTTAGCGAGAGTGAACTTGTAGCGCTTCCGTGCTTCGCAAGGCACGTTAAGTCGTTGGTGCCGGCTGTCATGTAATGGCAGTCGTTAAGCCATGTCAGAGGCGTCGTGATAATTTCTGGTAAGACCCGCCAGTGTCTTAAGCGCCCTGTAAACGATCAAATTTGCTTGACAAATTTGTTGGTCAAACTTTACGTTTTCGTCAAACAATAGCCTAAACGATCAAACCAAATATCAAACAAATTTGTTACCTAACTCTCCATTCGGGTTTCTCTTTTCGTGACGCGTTGTCGTGAGCGCTTACAATGAGTACCAATGCAGATGACGCATTTTTGGCGTTTAGCACTGTGTACTAAGAAAAAAAAAAGAAGACGATGGAGTAGAGAGTGGTTGAAATTAAGAGATAAATATACACACGAAAATTTGGTACGGGAAATATTTCGCACAGAACCTGAAGACTATACAAACTTCCTGCGCATGGACCATAAAATTTTCGAAGAATTACTAAAAAAACTCCGTTCTTGCATTGAAAAATTGGACACAGTTATGCGCAAATCTATACCAGCTTCTCAATGTCTATACGTCATCTCAAAATCTATACGTCACGATAAGCAGATATGAAATGCAACGTAAATTCTTTGTCCGTAATATTGCCACTTAGCAAATCGTCAGGCGCAGGGTCCTCCATGATGCCACCACACTAGTGAGATCTTTTATGACAAAAACCGTCGTTCACGTTCAAACTGTCAAACACGACATCAATCCAGATTTTCATCAAACGCGTCAAACTCGTAGACTGTTTGACAAACGCATCAAACGCAGCTGCACACTATCAAATAATTTGACAAACGCGTAAAATTTGACAAACAATTTGATCGTTTACAGGGCGCTTTACAATCCTCCACCAAGCCGGACTTGGCCCCCTTGGTGGAGAATGACCTACCCTTCCTGCGCCGCAGGAAAAGACCCGTGCCCCAGCAGTGGTGACATACAAGGGTTAATATCGAAAACAAAGGTCACCTTTCCATGTATCATTCCGAGACAGACTACACGCAGTGTTGCGCATGCGCATTTTTCCGAGCGCTTCCGTGCTTCGCAAGGCACGTTAAGCCGTTGGTGCCGGCTGTCATATAATGGCAGTCGCTAAGCCATGTAAGATGCTTGATAACTTCTGACAGTAAGGCTCGCTACTGTCTTACAATCCTCCACCAACTTGGCCCCCGTGGTGGAGTATGGCCTAGCCTTCCTGCGTTGCAGGAAGAGACCCGTGCCCCAGCAGTAGGGACATACAAGGGTTGATATCGAACTTGGAATGTTTTAGCAGTGCCCAAACGAATGTTCGGTTTTACTATTCGGTCGGTAACTACGAGTACTGCTATAGCGTGCTAAAAAATCTAGTGGATCGTCAGACTTGTGATTGTGCTAAAAAACGTAAACAAACAAAAATAACAGGTGTCCGTGAATTGGGTTTACGGAAACAATGCTTTTAGAATACGCGATCTGTATTCTGAAAGCATTTCATGAACGACATGAGTTCGTTTTAGGTGAGAATTTTTCCACAAAATGTGACTAAAATACAAAAAAAGTGCTTTTATTTAGAAGCATAAATGTTAGGAAAACGTAGAGGCTTTAAGTATATTGAAGTCTTAAGCGATCTTTTTATGGCCTGTAATATCGCTAATGTGCCAGTGAGGTAGCAGAAAATTATGTTAAAGGTGATAATGCTTGGGATCTACCGCAAAGCATATATTTAGATGACATTTGTTCAAGTCTGAACGTAAATAAAAACAAATGCTAGTCACGTATGCACGCCCAACGTCTAATGAGGCCATTGGCCGCTCCTATGTCATTTCAGGTTATTCCAGTGCACCTGCAAAATTACAAGCGAGATCTCGGTTAGACTTTGTCATGGTATCTTTCGAATGAAATCTAAATATTTACTTGTTATAAACAGTCTTGATTACACATCTTGGGAATATAATTTTTGTCCGAATTCCGTCTTGAATAAAAAGTAGTATTTCTGTTGTATTGTTCAGTAATATGTGTTCACACGTAGTTCTCTGCAGACTCAAAAGGTTTGCCAAAACTTATTGTGACCATATTAACAAGGCTGTCAAAACGTCGAGAACAAAGATTATTCAGGACGGTTTGTGCCAGGTTACTGGAAAAGTAAGAAAATAGATAAATACGTATTCAGAGCTGTACCAATAAATAGGTTATGGACATGGTTGTCAGACATACAATATTTATCTATGAATAGCTCTGCAAATGGTACAAGACATTCATAGACTTATTTACTAGATAGATCGAACGGTTGGTTAAACAAAAGGATGGTCAAACAGTTTTGGCGCATGTCGGCTAAAGTTAACACTCTTCTTATGTTGCCAGCTGCTAACTGTTGGAAGGCCATTGTGGTCACTTTGACGGTCATTGTGACGCGTAGCTGATGCCATTGATTGAGATTTAGCAGCTTGGATTCCTTAACGACCAGATGTTGACATAGTATAGCTCACTGTGTCGCAAGTGAATCAATACGGAGCTTCACTTAAGATCTGTTCACCGATAGCCAAACCTGCAGATACCTAGTCCCATTATTTATTACTGAAAACTGTCGCATGTAAATTTAGTCGCGTGATTACGATTACCGACGCAAGATATGAAAGTAATATATCGCGTCTGGATTTTATGGGGCAATAATTCTTTGGAACGAATGGCCTGCTATTTATGGCCTCCGTGAGTTTCTCCTTTGCTTTCTGATCAAGATCTGATATTACACCTAGTAGTCTCCCTAGTTTTCAGATCGACTGCTAGATAATCTAAGATATAATGGGCCCGAAGAGAAGATCTACTAGTGAAAGTGGTATCTTAGGTACGTGTAAAGTCCCATCGTTATCAACCCTTGTATGTCCCCACTGCTGGGGCACGGGTCTCTTCCTGCATCGCAGGAAAGTTAGGCCATACTCCACCACGGGGGCCAAGTCCGGGTTGGTGGAGGATTGTAAGACAGTGGCGGGCCTTACTGTCAGAAGTTATCAAGCCGCCCATAAGGCCTCTGACATGGCTTAACGACTGCCATTATATGACAGCCGGCACCAACGGCTTAACGTGCTCAAAGTCCCATAAATGTACTTAAATATCTAAAAGACTAGTATTTAAAACACCGGAAGGTAGGGAAAACATGTGAAACTTTCCAAATCTTAACGTATACCTTACAAATATTTAGTCATACATTGACAAATACATCATTATGTTAAGTGTGGAACATCATGGCGTCGTCTGTTTTTCCGAACGCTTTTAACCTGAACCTCTTTAAGATGTGAATGAACAGGCTTCTTCTGGACAAAGTCGGTCCATCCTACACGTAATCTTCACCCTCGGGCTAGATAGAGATCAAGAGTGAGGCTAGATAGAGATAAAGAGTAAGCCCATTCGTTATACAAGAAACAGTAAATTAGTAAAAAGTAAACCGGATAATGTTATGCCGTAGTATAACAGACTTAAAGACTAGAATAATTTTTATTGCCAAATTGTCGTTAAGTACTTAACGTGTTATAAATTTATAATGTATCCTGTCGTCTTCAACCAAAACGCGTTCACTTACCATCCCAGCGCCCTCATTAGCAGCTGGTCTATCCACCGCTCTTTTTCCACTGTTTTCTCCAGCTCCGCCCACCGGTGCATGACGTCATCAGATGCAACCAGCGACGTGGAAACAAGACAATGCTCCGCACCGCATTGCCCCATCCGCCCTGTCTACTCAGTTCACGCTTGGAGCTTGAAATTGTTTCTCTAATTGAGCAGTTTGGCCTCTTTAACTGTAGTACCTGCCTGGGTTTGGTTTGCTGTCCCGAATTCAGCGTCAACTCCGGCCATTCTCTTTGTTTTGGGTGTCTTCCTGTGTAGCCTGAGATCTGTCACAATCTCAAGATCCGTAGTCTTACATCCAAAATAGATTAAACTACATTTTTATCTAGATTGATCGTTTCTAATTATAGTCTTTGATGGTGGTCATAGTTTTATCGTAAGCGTCGGGCTTTTATTATTAGTATTCTTGTTTTTTATTTTTTTATTTTTAAGCTTTTTTTTAATCAAGAATCGTTTCCATTCATTCGTCAAGCTCATGTAAAAAATGGTAACATCTCATCACATATGACCGTATGGCCCGCCTGTCTGATGTCATAAGTGTTATTTATAACGTAAACGCGAATAATTACCGACCTTTTGTGGCACATTCATAAATGCAAAATACAGAAAGACTAGCCGTGAGAAAGGAATGAAAGAGAACGAATGAACTATCTATAATGTATCAAGTTTTTCAGGATTCTGATCATTCGAAATCGCCAATCAGTGTTGGGCACGCAGTGTTCAAGATAGAACATTGTGTCTGAGAAAAAACATTGTGCCCTTCAGTGGGACGTAATAAGACTGCTACGTTATGTTTAGCCTTATTAGTTCTAACAAGACATTCATATTTGATCATTTTTTCTTTTAAATTTATTCCAAAACAATGATCTAAACGTATTCCTGGTAGGGTATTGTCGGTGGCTATGTTTTTACAGTCCCTTCAGGCAATATCAGTCTTACCCTATGTTTGAGTCGACACTCTGTGTCTTTCAACGCAGACTGGTAATTGCTCGGCGACGTGTAATCAGAATGAATCGCTTCATTACCTTAATTCGCAGTGTTTCAGTTAATTACAGCTGGATTAGCCGTTACACCCACTGCGTGATGTTGTATCACAGTAGGTACATTAATTCCATTTACTTTCTATTCACTGTCGCTCGCACTTGTGGCCTACATACGTGCGATATTTGTTATATATTCCTTTCGTCCTTTAATCTAACCTTTTCAGTCTCAGATCCTTAAAATGTGTTCGATATCAACCCTTGTATGTCCCCACTGCTAGGGCACGGATCTCTTCCTGCATCGCAGGAAGGTTAGGCCATACTCCACCACGGGGGCCAAGTCCGGGTTGGTGGAGGATTGTAAGAATGGCGGGCCTTACTGTCGGATGTTATCAAGCCGCCCATAAGGCCTCTGACATGGCTTAACGACTGCCATTACATGACAGCTGGCACCAACGGCTTAACGTGCGAAGCGCTCGGAAAAATACCACTAGCGGTAGTCGTGGGACGGTCACCCATTCTGCACCTGACCGCGCCTGCTGCTGCTTAACTCAAGTGATTGATTCCAATCACTCGGTTTGACTAGGTCACGAGCGCTTAAATGTATTATTATTACTTAACGTCCTCCTTATTGCCTGTCGTGTGTTCTTTATCGTATTTTCGAAGTTAAGCGCTTAATTTGGAGCCTCATTTCGGACCTACTCAGACGAAAGAAACAACCAAGTTTAAAGCACTTCTGCTATAACCGCAGCTGTACTTAATCTGGCAAATGATTTACTAGCTGTCACTGCGAACTTCGTACCGCCACGGAATCCGTTTATACGATTCTAATTGTCACGGCAACACCATAAATAAATATCTTAGAGTTGGGCTTGAAAAAGTTTACGGTAACAATAAAATATTATCCCACGGGAACGCATTACCGGCACATCAAGTATCCTATGTATTCAGATCTTTATCTTTATGCCATGTCGCAGGTAACTCCGTTCAGCCGTTAATGCGTGATAGAGTAACAAACATCTTAACAAACTTTCAAATCACATCACACTATCACACTAATATTATAAAGGCGAAAGTTTGTGAGTGTATATATATGTTACTTCTTCACGTCTAAGGGTGGTATTACACTTATCAAATATCTTTGTCCAATGTACGATTTGATCAAAGAAATTGGAAGAAATTGGACGACTTTATCAAATGTCTTGGAAACACCGATATTTGATCAAATATTAATGACACTTAAATCAAAATGGCTGCAAACAAGATATCGTGGACGATTCCAATGACAATTTTTTTAATAAATACTTTTTTTTGTTTTGACTTTTGGTTTTTCATTAATAAAATAACATAACGATAATAATAGCACCACTTAAAGACGCAATAGCAGCACATGAAGACGCTCCACGTTCCTCCATTTTCTTAAGACTATGCAAAAAATATTGGACAAAGTTATTGGACAAGTGGAATGGGCTTACCTCAAAGAAATTTTATAAAATATTTGACAGCAAAATTGGACAAAGATATTTGATAAGTTTAATATCACCCTAAACGGCAGGAGCGATTATAATAAAATTTGGTATGGAGTTAGCCGACACACTGGATAAGGATAGGCTACATGTTACTGCGGGAAAATATCTTATCATCTATATTATTTTTAATGCACTAACCCGTGCTAAGGACAATTTAAAAACCTATTTAGAGGCTAAAAATTCCACCCATGCCGGGATTCGAACCCGCGACCTCTGGCTATCCGTGCCAGCGCTCTTACCAACTGAGCTAACGGGCGACTCACCGGTATCAGTGAAATTTCGAACCTCCTTACAACCTCTAAATTTAGCCTCAAAATAGGTTTTTAAATCTTATTATCTTAAAATATCTCCGCGGGGCACAGTTAGTTTATAATATTACTAGGATTGGCGAGTATTACTACATATCTTTTCTCATGCAGTTTTGTTCAGGTTTAGGTATTTTTTACAAGTATTGCTACATTCTCCCCAAATTTGTCGAAACACTCAAACGTAAACGTATTTCAATCCATCCTCAGTCCTCACTTTAGAAATAAGTGACATAACCACAACCAATGTCGATCCCGACACATTTTACGAGTCCACTCGGTCAGAACAAATATAACCCGTTGATTGGTGCCGTGTTGAATAAACGTCAATAAAAATTATATTACTGCGGTTCATCAAATATTCATCGCCAGCCTTCTTATTAGAAGTTTATGCACGAAGTTACGATTGGTATTATTATCTGGGGATTTACTCGATATTAGTATCCATTCTCTAAGTTATATCCCATACGTGCAATAAATTTAGTAGATTAACACACTGTATTGATTTTTAGGTAGCCTGCGTCTCACTGCAGGACACAGGTCTTCTTTTACAAAGAGAGAGTATGGGCTTAAATACCACGCGTGCCCACAGCGGATTAGCAATGTCAAGCACTGAGGTATTGAACACCTTAGACATTCAGGTTTTCTCGCGGTGTTTTCCTTTAGCGAGTGGCATGGCTACTATAACTTGCAAAAGTGCGTAACTTAGAAAACAAAGTCATTAACATGCCAGGATTCAAACTCACGATCTTTTCAGAAGCCGGTGTTCTACTAAAAATCTAACGACTGTCTTTGTACGAGAAAGCTGGCTATAACCACACAATACCAAATAATTGATCTCAATGCTCATGATGATCTTCAAGTCAGCTTTTTCTCAGTTCTAATTTAAGATATAGTAAAACAAAGGAAGCGCTCGTGGCCTAGTCAAACCGAGTGATTGGAATCAATCACTTAAGTTAAGCAACAAGAGGATGGTTGACAGTTCCATGACTACCGTTAGGGACTTTTTCCAAGCCATTCCGTGCTTCGCAAGGCACGTTATGCCGTTGGTGCCGGCTGTCATGTAATGGCAGTCGTTAAGCCATGTCGGTGTGATAATTTCTGGTAAGACCCGCCATTGTCTTACAATCCTCCACCAACCCGGAATTGGCCCCCGTGGTGGGGAATGGCCTAACCTTCCTACGACGCAGGAAAAGACCCGTGCCCCAGCAGTGGTGACATACAAGGGTTGGTGTCGAAAACAAAGGTCACCTTTCCATCTATCATTCCAAGACAGACTACACACGGTGTTGCGCGTGCGCACGTACCGCACTTGATTCACTACCGGTCACGTACAGTCTTCCTGCCGGCAGTTCCACGGTAACATTCCGCGTAAAGAGATTACAATAGGCTCTTTAGCAGGTTTCTGAAAACCAACTCAGATTTTTCGTTGGTGTTTAATAAATGCTCGGAAAGTGATAATTTTTAGGGTTCCGTACCTCAAAAGGAAAAAACGGAACCCTTATAGGATCACTTTGTTGTCCGTCTGTCCGTCCGTCCGTCCGTCTGTCAAGACCCTTTTTCTCAGGAACGCGTGGAGGTATGAAGCTGAAATTTATATCAATTACTCAGGTCTACTGTCCCTTGAAGCTGTGAAAAAATCAAACTTCTAAGCCAACGCAATCAAAAGATACAGCCGTTTATGCCGCAAATTTTCGACACTTGCAAGGGAATCAAAACCTACAGGGTGCTTCCCGTGAACTCAGAATCTTGAAATTTGGTACGAAGCAACGTCTTATAGCATAGATAAAGGAAAAATTACGAAAACCATAGATTTTTAGTTACATCACATAATATATTTTTTTTTAATAATTTTAAACTTACTACCCATTTCCTCATAAACGCGTAGAGGTATTAAATTGAAATTCATACCAAATACTCAGGTCTATAATACAGGTTTGTACGGAACCCTCGGTGCGCGAGTCTGACTCGCACTTGGCCGGTTTTTAAATCTTTCGTGTAGTTTTTTTTTCTATAAAAAAAGCAAAGGAAAATTCATTTTTAAAATAAGCCGCCAAAACGCTTTTGAGGAATATGGCGTCGCACAGAAATTAGTGACGTCACTGGTCAGTGAACAAACAAACGTCAACTCTTGGGTTGTCGGATGGCTATATTAACTGACCTGTGACGTCATTATAGATTCGACCAATCTTGGCCAATTTCGATAAAATTTCTACAGATTGTCAAGTTTTTTTTTTGCAGGAATGATCCATTTTTTTGTTAGTTAAAATCCCTTAAATCGGTTTTAAAACTCTTAATTGATACCAATGTATATAATTAATATATTTTATTTTCACATTGTCAAACAAAATTGTTTTTATGAAGTAGAGATTGTAGATTTACCGTTATGATAGTCTCAGTGTAGTTTCAGATGTAATTCTTAGAGCTCGTTAGAACTGCTATGTCCGCAATGCTTGGGCGTGTAAATTGTTGCATGCTAGCGGCAACAGTCCTGTTACTTCTCACGTAGTTGATCAAATATCTGGCGAACTCTGCAGAGGGTAAATAGGTAAGTTTTGTAATTGGCACCATTGATTGTGCTAGCCAATGGTGCATTTGAAACTAGGCGGGCGATGTAAGCGATGGACCGCGAGACTTGCGTCTAAGCATTGCTTTGGTACCTTAGAAGGCATAAAATATGGTAAAAATTACAAAATACAAAAAAATACAAAATTATTTATTTAAGCAAAGATTTTTCACACAGCGAATTGACCTCAGGTTGCCTTATTATAATAATAATAAAACGGAGACAATATTTTCGGTGTTTTCGGTATCACAAAATTATCGAAAAATAAAGTTGCCCTAATAATAAAAATAATAAATAACTTATTACATTATGCTTCGCAAGGCACGTTAAACCGTTGGTGCCGGCTGTCATATAATTGCAGTCGTTAAGCCGTGTCAGCTGTGCAGAGGCCTTATGGGCGGCTTGATAACTTCTGACAGTAAAGCCCGCCACTGTCTTACAATCCTCCACCAACACGGACTTGACCCCCGTCGTGGGGTATGGCCTAACCTTCCTGCGATGCAGGAAGAGACCTGTGCCCCAGCAGTGGGGACATACAAGGGTCGATAACGATTTAGTATTACCTTTTAAGAGTATTCATGCATAGAAACATTATTTTACGAGGTAACTCGAAAATTGGTAAAATGTCTATAAATTATGAGGCGTTGCGTTCAAGTTGTGACGTCACAGTACTCACAGTGTAAGTCTGTTGATGATTAGAATGGGTTTTCGTACAGAAAAAATGTCCACGTTTATTTATCTTCTTACATGGCCTCTCCAATTATAATAAAATATTTTTATTGTGCAAGATCTCCCCCATTCGTAGTATTTGGTTCGGGCGAAAGTACTCAATGTATCTGCATTTGAATTATTAAATATATATATATATTTTTAAAGTGTTCATTACCGTGGTAAACGTGGCCAATCAAGGCGGAGATGGCGGGACGACTTCACAAACTTGCTACCGGGAGTGGCGGAAGACAGAGAGGAAGAGAGAGCTTAAGGGACACTAAACCAGCTAATCTTCTATAATATAAAAATGAATCGCTGAATGTGTTGGTAAGCGCAAATCTCGCGAGCAGCTCAACCGATTTCGCTAATTCTTCTTTTAGAATATTCCTTGACGTACGAGGATGGTTCTTACGGAGAAAAAAAAATAAAGAATCGTATTTTAGGCGGTACGAAGTGCGCTGGGTCAGCTAGCTACAAAAAAAGTGGACATTTCGGTCGTGTTCAAGATGTAAATATATTTAGGGTAAAAAGCCGTTACTCGGCAGAGGTTGGCACATGATGATAATGATCTGGCGAAACTAGGATCCAATTAGCGTTGATTCTCTTTCTTCTTCAAGTACTAACTCCTATCGCAGGTCGGCTATCATTATAGCGCCGTTGCCTTGATTACTGACATAGATTATCCTCACTAAGCCATAGATGTGACTGTATTTTATGTTTATTTCATAGTTTGCGTCAATATCAATGTGCTCTTAGAGATCGATCGGAAACATACCCTGTTTGATCGTCCGTGACCTTTCCGCACTTAATTCTTAGCTAGAATTTTAATTAACTAACTAAACTTGATCTTTGTTTTTCGTTCAAATCTATTGTTTCAGCAGACCGCATATTTTCTAGGTAAATAAACAATGTTAACAATTTTAGTTGTGTTTTCCATCACATTACTTTAATAATCCCATCGGATCACTCAAGTTAATTAGAAACACAGTCAAGTGTATTATCATCGGACACGCCTAGATCGTGCACGACACTGACTCTGATGTCATCATGCTCTTCGAGCAGCTGTTGAAACGAGACATTGGATTAAGTCTTGATTTCTCTACCTTTAATTTATTATTCTGTATCATCCTGTGTCCAAGTTGTGTTCCTAAGAGCATTAGACCAAGGAATCCTGAATTAGGAGCAATCTACTCCTAAGGCAGCGACATATATTGATATCATTCCGATGTAAAAACCTAACTGCAAAGTAGGTACTCGGGGCTGCAAGTGATGCAAATTACTTCAGCCAGATGTCGCTGCCTGTACGTAATACAGAGAATATTGTAAAGAGGTTCGAAATTTCACTGATGCCGGTGAGTCGCCCATTAGCTCAGTTAAAAAGAGCGCTGGCACGGATACCCAGACGTCGCGGGTTCGAAATCCGGCATGGGTAGAATTTTTAGCCTCTAAATAAGTTTTTAAAATTATGTCATTGTGTTCTTTCCAACCAGCTAGAATTTATTTGCACTAGTTAACTTTTCTGGGGACCTCTGTTTTACCACTACTGGTGTTGAGTTACAGGTCTCGAACAAGGCAATCACTTGTTAACCGCACTTTAGCAAGGTCTAGACCTGTTTGTAACTCTGGTTACAAAACTGTGCCTATTATGGTCACTTGTGCTTTGACTTCTTCGCTTGCGCAATGGAACTTTTTATCGAAATGCGCAAAGTTTTATGTTTAAACTTGGCATAGTTAGTTTAAAAGCATTAAAAGAGAATTGTCCACTTTGTTATCGACTTTGAGAACAGAATAGGTCTTTATTATTATGTACCAAGGTTGCAAGTCGTGCGTGCCAACACCAAATTCGGCCACAAGCTATACTAAAGCTTACCAAAGTAATGATATTCATAACCGTTCTATTTTCATTTTGACCTCACGCCCCTCAATACTTAGTGGGTATACATAGTCCAATTAGTTTCGCGCCGATTTTCCTGAAACTTGCATGTAGGTGATTTATCACGTACGACGCTAGTTTAGGAAGTTGTAAAAGAAGAAGGTAAGCAAGATAACATTTTAAAATATCTCTCAAATGCAACATGATATTCGCAATGTACGTACAAATATGAAAATACATTGCGCAGTGCATTCAAACTTTGTTAATACAGATCTTAGTATCTGATCTTTGATCTTAGCACTAACCTTGGCCGAGTTCTTTACGACTTTAACACACAGTATTTCCTGTGCCTGTGTCTTATGATTCCCAGAAAATTACTGTTTATTTTAAATTTGCGTTTATTGGCAAATTTGTTGACGTGTGAATTAGGTCTTCCAAACTGGACCTTCCAGCTTCTTCGTCAGTTATTCTATTATAAATTATTTAGCTTCAATGCATTGCATTATTTATTAGGTACTGAGTGTTGAATAACCCTTTCTTGTCCTTCCGAATTCCACCTAGGTAGTTCGTGACTTCACATGGCTGGCGGCAATTTGGACGGCGAAGGGTGTGGGCTGAAAGGATTAACAACAAAACATCATTGTAAACAGTATACACCGAAAAACTATGCGGGGGCACGCTCGCTATGCTACTCTCGATAGAACTGCTTGTCTCGTGCTTAATACCGAGATCAGTTAACATAAGGTATCACTTACATTCATTTAAAGCGAGCTCCATTATTTGTCAGCTATGCATGGAACAGTACTGTCATTTATTTTCATACCTTTGGCATCAAATCATTGTTGTTACCCGAATTTACCTAATATGAAGTATTCGTTAATTTCTTCGGCATCTACTCACCACCTGACCTACTCAGGTTTTTTTTTAAATAACAGCAGTTAATTTTGGAGAAAATTATCTAGAAAAAAACTAGTTTTGATCAGCAACATAATGTACCCTTTTTACCCAAAAAATGTTAAGGAAACAACGACTCCCTTATTCTGTACTGTCTAAGTAATGGGTTTTGTAGTTTAATTAATTGAAGACTATAAAGTTTTAAGCTCGGGAAGCAACACTTGATATTTACTGAAGCCGCAAACTTGTATCAACTTCCTTTGTTACAGCCCCCTATTTTATCTGGTTGAAATCAGATTTTCAATTTGAATAACAAATAAGCGGAATGAATTTTAATGGTCGAGAGAAAAATATACCAGCGCCGTCGATGCGAATCGAAAGTACTTGTAAATAATACAAACCATCTCTAAATGTGGTGTTTAGTCAATTTAAATCGCTGGTAGTTCAGACCGCTATGGCCGCAAATGAAAAAGGATATAGCTGTGAGAGATCAAGGCCATATTTCAAAAAGATGTGTACAAGCACCATGTCTACGCATTTAACATCAAATTTTATTGATATACAGTCGTGAAACATGACGCAGTAAATTGGTTTTTGGGAACTAATTTTGTTTTTTAGAAGCAGTTGATTTTATCGATACTGAAGAAACTGTTCTATTTTCAGGACTTGCGAACGACATGTTTTAGACGATGTATATAGGAAACACAGACCAATGGAAGATATCATCAAACCGACAGGGAAATAATATACCTTAGTTAATCGGTAAGACAGGTCAGAATATGATAGTGTCTTTTGGAAGACTTGAACAGTTATTCGAACACTTTCTTGTTCCTTGGCGAAATCAGCGTAATCGAAGCAACGACCTTCTGTTTCCTGGCTTATGTTCTGTGTAGTCAGTTTGTAGTCCCGGAAATTGACGAAAACGCATCGTGGGTGGACAGTGATCGACCCCCATCGCAACGAAAACATTATGTCATCCGCTCAGTAGGTGACTTACTTCTATTAAACGGGAGCGGGCTACTGGTTGGTAACGTCGCAGGCATGATCCACAAAGTAGAACGTGGCCTGTTTGCTTGTTACGTTTACATGACTAGACGGATTCTTCGTAATTGCATTCAAATTTTAAGTTTTGACTAACACTGTAGGTGTCTAGGCACGCTGACCTTTACACCCGTTAATTCTGCTCGGCTACATTGCGGGCTACTTTGCAACTGATTCTTAAAGGTTGACCTGATGTCAACTGAACATACAATCTTGGTCGTGAAATTATGACTGTTTTAAGTATGGCGATTTTGATGTCATTAAAAAGTCGTTGTTAACACTAAAGATATTATAATAAATACTAAATAGTCAATGACATGATACAACAGACTTTCACTATATGTTTTACCGCATCATCAAGTTGCACCTCACCTCACCACCCGGACACAGTACATACGCGGAGCTCAATATCCGCCCCTAAATTGCACAAGCGACGCCATTCCTGTGACGTCATCTGCCGGTTAAAGTCTTCAAGATGCGATGTATGAATCTTTTTTACGACTTCTTTATGTATAATCCGACCTAGTTTCTGAGTCACGTCATTAGAGCTTGATAAACGAGATTTCTCTAAGCTTTCTTTGGCTTTAGTTGAGTTTCTTTTGTCGTAGCTGCTAACGTCTTCGGCTAAGTGATTTGTGTATTGTTCGCGAGAGCGAAGTAGCTGGTATAATGTCCGTAGAAATATAGGTCAATCAATCTTCGCTATCAAGGCAGGTTCGCAGCTTAGGTCACTTTGTTCTAAACTCTTAAAAACCCAAATTGAGTTTTGTAGTTGAATGAACTGAAAGGATTAAAATCATACCCTCAGTTTTTATTAGTAAATGAAAAACGGTCGCAATGGTCGTCGTCTGACCCAATTTTGTCGAAAATAATACAACAAAATGGTCCTTCTAGAGTCCGTACAGCCTCAATGGCACTTTGGAATACAAGCTTTCAGTACTCTCAACAAATAAAATTCAATAGAATTCAATTAAACATTATTTACAATGGCGAAGCTACTGTTCTTGAGATTCTTCTTATAGATTGCCATATATTCGATGACGTCAGCATTCACCAAGTTTTAACCAACAAAGAATATATTGCTGCTGAAAGATAAAAGTATTTTTGGTTCAATGAGGCAGGGTAGAAGTAACATTGAAGTTTGTGCCACAGGAGAGGCTCAAATCTACTTCCAGCCAGTAAAGGAAGCCCAATGTTGGGCACAGACCTATTTATTCTCCGTCGCGCGAACCTCTGCATTCACATCCATGGCCCTCATTCTGCCTTTTTTCGGGAACTAATTCAATTATCATCATTTCGATAAATAAAAGTCTTCAACAACAAAATCAGCTAGTCTTTCGATCAGCTAAGAATAGTTTTGGTTAGTAGAATAAATAAATACGTCGCAACACGTGGTCGGCAAATTAATTCATAAAATTTTATTACGACAATTTCGTAGCGGTGGTCGGACGATATCGTTGAGTTAGCTGAAGCTCCGTGGATGCGGATGTGCAAGAGACAGTCTGATATGGCATTTATCCTATAGCCAGCTGCTGCCAGGCTGATGATCATGAATTTGGAAGCTTATAAATTCGGAATATTCTACACATAAATTTGGAATTTTCTCCTGATCTATTTGTAATTATCTGCTGCGCAATATTATTATCTTGCTGCACAATATTGGGTTTTCGGCGGGTTGCAGTCCAAAAGACTTATAAGGAGGCCAGAACCGTATTTTTTGCTTACCATTTAAGTGATTCCCCTTCTCCCAACATTAACGAGCTCAATTAACGACCTTCTGCGTAATCCTATTTAGTGTCTCGAGTGCGCTTCGCAGCATTTCGGGGCAGTGAAGTCTGCAAATAGCCACGTGATGCAATGCGCGCGTCGGCGTAACATTTGTCAGTATGTTTTAATACGGGCGTGACTGTGCTACGAGGAGATTGATGATAATATTTGGAACGAGGAATTGCCCATGCTGTCATGGGTACTATGTTTGGGCTATTGCGAATTGAGGAGGAATGGGGTCCGAGACTATTGTAAGAACGACAAATGTTCTCAAGAAGAATAAGTGTTTGTCTTCCCAAAAAACTACCTAAAGGCAGATGGAGATTTTTGGGTCAGAAAACCAAACCTATATAGAAATACCCTTCTTTGCACCATAGTTTTGAAGAATATTCGAGCGTAAAACATTCGTCTTTCGAAAAAAGTCTTAGACCAGGAGAATGTGCATTTTGATGTTATTCTCGAAATAAACATGAATTCCTAGTGCATTTCACAGTCAGTTCCAGTGGTTTATTTCTGACAGTTTTTTTACCTGCGGGCTGAAAAACTGTTTTAGGTACCTTTTAATGTTATCTACCCAGAGAGGTAGGCACATACCCGGATATGGCCACATGCCATGGTTCTGACAAACTCGCTCTTTTTCGCTTCATTAACTTTAATTAGTCACTGCATACACGCATGCCTGGTCTCTGCCTACCCCTGCGGGATTCAGGCGTGAGTTTATGTATGTAATGTTCTTCGGCTTTTCAAACTTCTTCTGGTAACCCTAATTCACTTTCAGTATGTATATTCGGTATACGTAGTATTTGGTTATTTTCGTCGATCAGACCCTCCAAAACACCCACTCACTTGACCTATATCAGTGTAAAATTTTCAATGTCTTTGGTACACAATTTGCCACAAATTTTCAGCTTTTTTGCATATAAATGCACACTTTGGAATACATTAAGATAACGAAACAAGGTCACAATGCTGGTTTTCTGCACACTCTGTCTTAGACTTACATTGAAGGCGTTTTTGTAGTGATAAATTACAGATATTATGTATTTTCGTGCGGGTGATGTCAACTGTTTAGCATAACCAGTTGCCTCCGCGGCCAATGGTAGCCCGAAATGTAGTTTGACGAATTATATCATTAAGTCCACAAAACTGTTTACTACTTAGTAACTTTATTCGCTGTCTTATTTAGTTGACTAATGGACGTTAGTAGAAATATATGCTTAGCTGCCACCCATTAGCCTAAGATAAAAAATCGGAAGCTAACCTCGTTATATTTAATATTGTTATAAGTGGCGATAGACGAGAGAAACAAGTGAATGTGGAAACTGCTGTAAAATGGATCAAAGACATAGTAGTGTGATGCCCAAGAGGAGACAAAATAAAAAGAGGGAGCCACCAGATGGGAGGA
Source organism: Yponomeuta sedellus (assembly GCA_934045075.1). NCBI lineage: Eukaryota > Metazoa > Arthropoda > Insecta > Lepidoptera > Yponomeutidae > Yponomeuta > Yponomeuta sedellus. The sequence continues at coordinate 7,930,964 of OW203746.1, read as the reverse complement.
CGGCCTGCCCAAAGGGCGGAGGAGGCTAGCGAAGGACAGGAGGATGTAGAAGGCGCTGGAGGAGGCCTGGTCGTGGGACAGCCTGACGATGAAACAGTGGCAAATAATAATGTTTAACGCATGATGCATTGTAATAGCCATAATTTTTGGAATTTGGTGAAAGGATTTGCCATAATTAAAACTGTTTTTATACGGATTTATGCTCGTTTATTACATTTTTACAATTTTCCAACGTTTCGGCACTTTTTCAGGTCCCGTGGTCCCGGATGACTGGATTGACAGGATTGACTGGATGACAGGATTTGCCAATCAGCGTAGGGGACTCGCTGATCACTGCCCAGCGTGCGCCAGACGTACGGGCTCATTAAGTTCGTCGTTGGGGGAGGCTCCTATCTTGCACCTCATTTACATTGCGTGCGTGCGATTGCAACCCTGTATGTCCCCACTGCTGGGGCACGGGTCTTTTCCTGCATTTCAGGAAGGTTAGGCCATACTCCACCACGCGGGCCAAGTCCGCGTTGTTGGAGGTTTGTAAGACAGTGGCGGGCCTTACTGTCAGAAGTTATCAAGCCGCCCATAATTCTTCTGACATGGCTTAATGACTGCCATCATTTAGATTAATTTCATTTATTCAATATTGTAAAATGTTTAAAAAATATTTCAGATAAGGTTTTTTCTTAGACGCAGATTTTACATCGTGATATCGATGCCATTGTTTCCATTTTCAGTCAGTGTTCGGTATTCGCATTCTCGCTCTAAAATATCCGAAAAGCAATATCTAAAAAGGCCCATTGTTGGTAGTCCTTTCGTGGGCATCCGGGAATAAATAGGCCATTTCTATGTTTGCTTCAATGACAGCTGCGATTATTGCGGACGTGTGTCAGTGGTAAAAATCGAGTTGTTTAAAATCTGACTTTATACCGTCACTATCAAAAACTAAAAAAATATTCATACAAATACAAACTTGAATTAACTTCCACACAACACAATTACATGACCGGGGGCCGATTCTCGTCCATGCGAATTGAAAGCGTACACGCAAAATATTCTAAGGCTTAGACGTTTGTCGCATAAAAATAAGATAACTCGACTGAGTCATTAGACATTTATTTTCTCATTCGAACTCACTCTAATAAGGCGTTCAGGATACAGATTTTGGATGTCACTCGACATTTTACGTAGAACTCCAAGTCATAAGGCTTTATACGACTTAGGTATTTACTAATGAAGTGAGAAATGGTCTCAAATCCGCTATTTGACACGTATCAAATTTGACACGATAAATGAATATTTCCTATGGTATTTAACGTAAGAAACCGAAATCTATTCATTTTGCTAAGTAAGTATGCAAGATGGCTGCAAAAGTTGCAAAGTGAAAAATTTTTTTCCTCGTTTAATTTGTAACGGTGAAAACGCTATCCGCCATCTTGAAACCATCTAAAGTATGTAAACAAACATCTTTCAGCCAGAGCCAGTGGACATTGATTATTGACATTGACTTACATCAAAGTGATCATCACATAAATACACCCGAGTTTCAATTGATAAAGAGTCGTTGATAAAGCCAAGTTTTTCAAATGTTAATTTTACTGGGTACATGAATCCACAACTTCCCGGGGGTCTTTATTGACGTGTTTTTCATTCTCGAACAATGCAATAATGATAATTGGTATATTTTGGATGTAAATTCGATGAAATCATGGTTGCGTTGTTGTTATTTCACTATGCTCAGAGATCACTTACAGAAAATTGAATGTCAAACTTTGTTTACAATTTTTGGACTTCAAACCATAGACAAAAATGGCTGACCGCGTTTTTGGCTGTATAGGAAAATAAAGTTTTAAATATATTTTTATGTTGCTTTTAGGTCCTCAAAAAAAAAAACTAAAATATTTTTTTGGTCTAATGGAAGAGTTATTTACCGTTTAAGACTTACTTGAAAAGAGAGTCAAATAGCGGATTAGGATACACTGGGCTACAGTAAATACTACCATTTGTACAAACGTAAGTCGACCCTCAGTGGGCCACCCACTACCTCCGGCATGGTATTCAGACGTGATACCGCTAGACCAAGGTTCAAGTTCAGCTCCCTCCCATTTTCAAATATTTTGAGTTCTGTCCCCGTATTTATGTATAAAACGGGTCTAATTTATTTCCCGACGGTGAGGTAATTCCGTTTCATCTAATAACTAATCGCGATTACACCCGCTTGATATATTCTTCTTTCGTGTCGAAAGCGCCGCCCTCCTCTCAGACATCTCGCTCCCAAAACCAAAAATTGATATATAACTATGTATGAGCATCGCGAGACATTAAGAAATACTTTTGCCTCCCTATAGGCAATAATTCAATATATTTACACTCAGGTCATATCGTGAGGAAAGCCGCGGCTTGGTTGGCTCCGCACGTATTGACTAGTCTTTCCTGTAAGATAGGCTGACTAATGATCATCATTTATCAGGATGGTAAAGGTGCTCGGCAAGTATACACCATTTAAAAACCATGTCCGAGGCACTGCAGCATCCAAGTGGTCCCTTCACTCATCTAGTGTGAGTGAAGATGCCACTGGACGTATAAATCATTACGTAGATACAGAGGCCAAAACCTCTACACTCACTACCAATTTAGTTAACCTTCGCTTCTAGTAAATATATATCGATGGCGAATAGCACCCCTGATCGTCGCTTAGGAGGAATTACGTTCAGCACAAATGGTGAAATTGGCTCCGGACAAAAAAACTTCTATTTTTTTACCACCAGTCGAGTATCTTGTCCTATCTAACCAGGCTTGCTGGTAGTTTCTAACTCAATCCACATTGTTTCAGGTATGATGGCGCAGACGACTTGTTTGCGCTGCGCCCGCGCATGTGGATGCAAGGCGTAAGCGATAAGTATTGCATGGTCTTCAGGAGATCAGATTTGGTATTTAAGTAAAGTAACAAATCGGGGGACCCACTCTCCCCCTTGTGTTTTTAGAAATCTGAAGTAATCTGTCTTTTTCTTAAATGAGGTTCGACAATGTATAACAGTCTTAATGACGACGGCGGCCTCAGACGGCCTCTGTGGCGCAACGGTAGTGCATCTGCCTACCATGCGAGAGTTCCTGGGTTCGATCCCCGGCTGGGGACATTAAATAACCCCAGGTCTTGTATGTTTACATGTTTGTGATGTCGTTGTTTCTGGTTCCCATGACACAGGGTACCCTAGTGTGGGGCCAGAAGCAATGTATGTGCTCGTATGTAAATGTTAATGTTAAAAACACTCCTCGAACGTATCGCACCCTCAGAACAAAAGAGGCCTAAGTCAAAAAATAGTTTAAATACTCAAAAAATTCTCAAAAAATTGAGTACCTAACAAACATAGAAAGACATAAAAAGGTATGCTATCCGATGAATAGTAAAACAAAGGCACTTATTGTAAAAAAAAGAGCATAGCGAATCTTCCGTCAACGGCATACCTTTTTATGACTCTATGATTGTAACTCAATTTCACTATTTAAGTACGTGGTAACGCTATCGAGACTGCATTTGAGGAGCGTTTTAAAGGAGAAGAAATTGAAATGGTCTTGCCTAGCACTAGTGTGATGTAGAGTCTTGCTAATACTAGATTTTGCTAATTACTAGGTTTTACTTCCGTTGATACATTTGTCATTGTTACTACAAGTGATTGATAAAAAAAAATTTAAGTTTGCTTTAATCCGCTTCTAACCTCATTCACTTATTAGATCTTTTTTGACTTCTTCAAAAAGCATTCGTCATGTGTCTATGCGGTTAGGTGATTTTGTTTCTTATTTTATGCGAAGTGCAAAAACGCTCTCCTCTTCTTACTTACACCACGAAGTATAATAGCTGCGCTACGTCAGACGAACGGACAAGAGGGGACCGTGGGAAGCTCGCGATTATTGTCACATGCATCTGCTTGTACGCACGTTTAATATCCGATTTTATTTGTTGTGTAGTCTGCTAGGTACGACATTGCTTCGCAAAAACAAAAAAGATCGAAACTTTTTGCATAAAGAAAGAAAGACAGAAGGAAGGAGAGAGAGAGATAGAAATATAGGGGGGGTTGTTGGGAAGGAAGGATATGATTACTTATTCTTCTTCAGGCTATATGGTTTAACACGTTTATTATAATAAGAACAATACATAAATTCACTAGTTTAAATTATGGTTCAAGTAGACAATAGTTTCATTTGTAAGTAGGTATGTATGTTGTAATAATTTGTCAGTACAATATCGGTAGCACACTTTTGTACGTACAATAATACTACAACATATCACAAGAGCAAACTAAAAATAGAAAGGTAACATTGTACAACGTACAATACATTGAAAGAAACAAGTCTTAGAAATAAACTTAATACAAAAACAAACAAAGGAACGTAAATATAGATTGTGGTGATTCTCACTTAAGTGCCACAAAAGGCGGCTGACTCTGCTTTGAGCTGTGACTGTGAGCTCTCAACACTGATATCAGTGCTGAGTCAGTGCCTGTAATTCATAATTGTATCGTTGTTCGTTAAAAACGAAAAGTAAATATTTTTTTATAAAACAGCAACAGCAACCATTTACAAAACGACCTATACTATTTTTATTTTTAATGCACTAACCCGTGGCACGGATAGCCAGAGGTTGCGGGTTCGAATCCCGGCATGGGTGGAATTTTTAGCCTCTAAATAGGTTTTTAAAACGACCTATATTGTAAATGTGCTGGCAGGAATATTATAAATCGTGCTTCTTTCGATCGATATTAACCCTTGTATGTCCCCACTGCTGGGGCACAGGTCTCTTCCTGCATCGCAGGAAGGTTAGGCCATACTCCACCACGGGTGCCATGTCCGGGTTGTTGGAGGATTGTACTCTTAAGACAGTGGTGGGCCTTACTGTCAGAAGTTATCAAGCCGCCCATAAGGCCTCTGACATGGCTTGACGACTGCCATGACATGCAGCCGGCACCAACGGCCTAACGTGCCTTGCGAAGCACGGAAGCGCTCGGATAAATGCCACATGCGTGCTTCTTTAATTAACATTTTATCAATAATTTAAAAATTATTACCCTAGATTTAATTAGACCTGATATTGCCGCACTTGGGTTAGTTGGGCCCTTGTAGGTAGCTAGAGCTACTACAAGTCGCAAGCTAGTAGGAAAATAAAGCTTCTAGAGATGCGCATTCTTTTTCTTCGATCAACAGTAGATAGATACAATATTCTTTATTGTTCACGTCAGAAAAAATAGATAGATAGTAAGTAACCCAAATAAACAGATACCTCCATAAAAAAAAATCGCAGCAATTCATGAATTGAACACAACGATTCGAAGATAGAGAGTGGAATGCCAATAATGATGGGCTTGCTGTGTAGGGAACAAAAAACACCTTGTTTAAAACTTATTAATCTCAATTCAAGTTCAATTTCACCCAACTTGTACTCCCCGACAAACAACGGGCAAAAAACTGATGGCACAACGTCAGTCACGCATGTTTTTGAGTTGGGCCCCAAGCTTGGCCCTGCGTATTGGAGTAAAAAAGCTTTATGAAACAACAAGCTGACCCCGCAATCGTGCTTTGCCATTTTAATTAGTCTACGACCTATTCTCGGACTTACCAAATATAAATATATCTAAAATGAAATGATGAGGTTTTATTTAAAGTAGCGCAGAAACGGCGGCTTAATGAACGTCAAGCTCCATTTCAAAATCTAGATCATTTTGGAGAAAAATGGACAAAAAACTCAAAACTATACCTTCAGAAAGTCTTTAATTAACAGAGTGTACAATTATTATTAAACATAGGACTCTTGCTTTGTACTGGCTTTAATTCCAGACATCATTGTCATCTAAATAATCCTTTATGTTATGGTCGCCCTTTTGGCACAAAGTGTACTTATATATACTTATCACATTTATTGAACCGCGTTTCAGGCAAGCCTAATCTCGATATCTATCGGTGAAGACTTTCGAAGGAGTTCTATAACAAAGTTATATGTATTTTAAACGGGTCTAATCGCGACTATGAGCATTGCTTTTTGCCTCTGTGGCATCGCGATTCATTAGAAATACTTTCGATAACACTGTGCCACAAGATTGGCTCCAAGGTTGGCCCTGCGTATTGGAGTAAAAGAGCTTTATTGAACAATAAATGCGACTGCTAAAGTTTCATACCTGTTGATGAGTGTGATGATTCGATATCATATATCGGCAGGGCAGCGTTTTATATAATTCGTAGTCTCTGAGCTGCGATACATAATTTAGATCATCGAGCTAAAAGCTGTGCTAGCTTTTAGTCAAGCGCATTAAACGCTAGGCCGGCGAGGCGTTGTTTAGTCTCTGCATTTTATCTAATGAAGGGCGCTTTCTAGTGGAATGAATGTGTCAATAAAATTAATGTAGTTAAGCCGTGCTTTGTTTGAGAAGCGCTGTAAAACTGTGCATACATAGGTCCTAAGACCTTGGTAATACGTTCATCGACATCTTTGAAGGATAAAAGTTTGTTACACTGTTTTGCACACGTAATTTTGTTCTATTCAGATCGAGTCGCGATGCGCTGTCCCATCCATTGAATTTTAAATTCAAATGTCTCTAAGTTAGATGGAAAGTTAATAGTTCCCGGAATTAAATGTATATTCTCTGAAATAGAATAGACTTCAGTCTTTAAACTTCTCATTATGTTACGTGGTTTCTTGCTACAAAGTTCTGACAATTGGTATTTATCGCCAGTTGTACATATACAATATTCATTTCATCTACACCGTTATGTCCACTCCACAATGATGCGTACTGTTGAGGCGTTAGCTTCATTTATGTTTGCAACCAACTGTAAAAAGGATGCTACGTACATTGTGAATTGAGATGAAAATCGGGTTTGTGTTATAGTGTGTCGGGGGCGTCCATTTATTACATCGTGTCGTTTAGGGGAGGTGGGGTCGAGCCGAATCTCACCCAATCTCACGTGTGGGAGATGGGGAGTCTCGGAAAATATCACACAATTTTCTCCGCAATGTAAACTTGCGACAAATTTTCCTGTATAATAATATTTCATGCGGCTATACGAAACGTCACAAAGTAGCATAGTCCCTTGGTTGTTTTGCCGCCAACGGCCAACCAGTGATACTAAAATAAAAATACGCATTTTAAAATATCTCACGTGACCAAATCTCAATAAGGCAGAAGAGTAGGTCGAAAAATCGCCAAATTCAGCTCATGTTGTAACGGTGCAAAACTCTTTACACCATTTTTTTATATTTCGTTAATTCTGTCTATCATTTTCAAAAATTTTAAATTTCGTCACCCATTTTTGAGATTCCCCTCATTTTTAGCATTACTGCTTCACATCTTGACTAGACCTGACTATCTTTACCTGCTTATTTTGTTTTTATCCAGTTTTCTGTTTTTATTATAAATAAATAAAACCTACTATAAATAAAGCACAAAGTTGAAGTCGTTCCAGTTTTATTATTTATTAAAAGTTATACAACATCACAATGTGATTAATAGGCGCCCGCGCCCTAAACACAGATGAAATGCACACCAAAACGGCTGGATGGATTTCTGTGAGACAAATTGCAATTGAAATGGACACCTAGTTTAACTTGTAACGTTCGTTAAGTCGTAGCTTCTGTGCTACTTCAAATAAAACCTTTTTGATTTGATTTGACAACAAAGTATTTCAGTATGAACGGCATAGCACTCGGTAATAAAACTATCTGCGTTTCATATGAACGATGTATTTTTTTTTAAATAAAATCATAATTATTATATTTACTTAGATAGATAGAGAACACTTTATTTATTGCACGACCAGAAAAATATTACAACCATGATTTCTTAAATCTAAGTCATTACTTAGATTTAAGATACAATAGTCGGTACGTGGTGCATGATTTAAGAATTTTGAATCTTGTCGATTCATTTTCCTTGCTCCAATATCATCTCCTTGTATAGCTAAGTCATTTTGACCGAATCACAGAGAAATTGGATTCCGCGTGTCGTTAAGCCACAAGAAATTTCTAAGTAAGTCATAAATGAAACTGCACAAGCGTTAACAATACGGAAACAAATAACTCTCCTTCTGAATAAAGTCTCCTTAAAGTTCACCTACTTGTTCAATTCTCGCCTTTATTTTGAGCTTTACAAGAGCTACGGCCAAATCAGAGGTAGACCGGACCATAAGTCACAGGTCGTGTTTACGCCAACAAATAATAAACGCTTGTAACTAATATGAATTTGCTATTGTTCTTGGCACGCGTGGACAGGATTTTACTTTAGCTGACGTCACTTTTAGGGTTGTTTTTGGCGGTTACGCCATGAGTCATGTGGTTTCAGGTTTGTTTGAATTCGTGAGTCTTGCTTTCACGACGTCACGTGAAGTTGGATAAGTTATTCAAGGAACATTTTACAGTGACCTTATCTCTAAGGCAGTGGTACCCAGCTCCCCAAAAAAAGGTTAAAACGAAAAGTAACGTTAGGCCATACTCTACCAAGGGACCAAGTCCGGGTTGGTAGAGGATTGTAAGACAGTGGCGGGCCTTACTGTCAGAAGTTATCAAGCCGCCCGTAAGGTCTCTGACGTCGTTTAAATATTTAGTGTAAAAACAAAATGTCTTTTTAACTAACGTCAAAGCTGTAAGTTTCACAATTAATAGAGTAATAAATGTAAAGTACTTATTTTGAAGAAGAAAAAAATTGTATGTGTTCTTTCCACATACAATTTTTTTCTTGTTCAAAATAAGTACTGTTTAAATAAGTACTGTTTGCTAACAAAGAAACTCCACATGTATCCTTTTCGTTATGGACTGATAGATGATGTAGTGAGTACAAATGAAAAAGGAATATTTCATCAGTTGCCATATGGGGACGATGAAGTAAGGAAGACTGACGAAAGAAATACATCGTGAGTGCACGAAAACGACTAATGAAAAACCGCTACTATCATTAGCTTATCATCATAATTTCATCTAGTAGATTTAGGGTTAAGTTAAGTTATTCATATGGATTTTATGGTCCGAAATAAACGATTTATTATTATTAGTCTCAAACAGTAACCTTAAAATCCTAGATGCACTTTTAATGACTTTTAATGACACTAGGGTTTCCTTACGATGTCTTCCTTCACAGTGCTGCTCACAATTTCACAAATGTATATAACTTAGAAGAGAAAGTCTTTAATACATGTTCGAACTCATGATGACTTCCCGGCGTTCTACACCGTTCCTCTACCACCGCGAGGTTCACATATCTCACAGTGAAATATTCCGCTAATCACGTAATTTCCCAGGCAGAGGGCATTCGTCTCAGCACAGAGCAAATCGAATGTCAGCCAGCCAGCCCGTGTGACCATGTCGAATTACCGCTTCACATTAGCCGTTGCAGTGCCTGGGACATGGTTTTAGATGGTGTAGGCTTGCCCAGCACCTATACCATCCTGACAGTTTAGTCGGCCCAGCCCACAAAGACTAGAAAAAACTAGTCAACACGTGCCGAGAAAACCAACCCGCTTCTTTCCTCACGATGTTTTCTTTCACAGTTAGCGTGTAGTATTGCGATAACAAATTCGCAAATGTACGTAACTTTGAAATTAAGGTACATGCCCGCACTGAGGATCGAGGTTCTCAAGAATAGTGACAAGCATTAATCTCTTCAGTTTTTTGGTAGTCCAAGTTTTGGACCCTAGTGCTCTGATGTAATATTGTAACGCGTTGGTTTAATTTACGTAAGTAAATAAAAAAGTTAAGAAAGGGACTGACAGTATACATACTTTTTAAGTCTAAAGGTGGATTCTATAAAATTTGACAGGGGATTCTAGAAAATTTTGCATAGGAGTAAGTCTCGGACAGTATTTCACAGTGGCTAAGTACGCCGAGTAAAAGCTCGGAAGTGTGTCGGCGGTCAGGTTGCGGTTTCTAGATGCGTCTGCGCCGATTACCGTCATAAAAACGCTTTATGTCTTCTTGAACTTTGTCTTATGGTACCATAGACATACCACTTTCGAACAACGTATATAATACATTAAATACAAATTTAATTTAATTTGTTATTCATGGACATATTACACAGATCTCGTTAGCCCCTTACTAAGCAAAATATGATTGGTGTTATAGGTGCTAACTCGACGATAGATTTAATACAATAAATACATATATAAGACCCGAGACAAACTAGAAAAGTTCGTTTTCCACTGTAGAGCTTAGTCCTTCGCTCAGAGAGAGGGTCACCGTGTCAGACTTCCTCACAATGTTTTTCTTCACTTTTATAAAGTGGTATTGAATTGAATGTAAATATTTATCACAAAAAGGAGATGTTAATCTCTTGCTACAGATAAGGAGACGTGGAACTTCCTTAACATGGGAAATTTTGCCGTCTTCACGGAAAAGGAGAGATTCTTGGGAAAAATAGTTCCTATTTTAAATTGAACTTTATCACCTTGAAATTAAGTCCAAAAACAATGAAAAATATATACTACCCAGGCGCTATTGAGGGTTAAAGAAACAAAAGAAGAATATCAAGTATTGCTCTATGCCCTGCCTGTAAACGATTACTCAACACACAGTACATTTGCACGTCAACTAGTGGCTCGGTCGTAAACAACATAGCTTTTGTTGTTTTACTGTTACATGGCTTTCCTTCCACACTTTGTTTGAAGTTACTGCTTCATTCGGCTGGGAAATTGGATACGATTCGTGGAAGCCTCCTAAAGGCGTCTTTGTTGTACGAAACTCGGATTTTCTTTGTGTCTCGGTAAATTACAACGAAAATTATATTTACTGGAAGAATATGCAATCAATCACTTGAGTTAAGCAACAACAGGCGCGGTCAGGTGCGGAATGGGTGACCGTCCCACGACTACCGCTAGTGGTATTTTTCCGAGCGCTTCGCACGTTAAGCCGTTGGTGCCAGCTGTCATGTAATGGCAGTCGTTAAGCCATGTCAGAGGCCTTATGGGCGGCTTGATAACATCCGACAGTAAGGCCCGCCATTCTTACAATCCTCCACCAACCCGGACTTGGCCCCTGTCGTGAAGTATGGCCTAACCTTCCTGCAACGCAGGAAGAGACCCGTGGCCCAGCAGTGGGGACGTACAGGGTTGAAATCGAAAGAATAAGATTCGTTTAGGCCTCGGAGCGTCACGTGGCACGAAGCCACGGACAGCCAGGGACGGTCGGCGGCCCTTGCGAGTGCGGAGGAACACCCCAGGAGTTTTAGTCGGTTCGGTCGGTCGGGCGGGGTCGCTCTTTGCAGAGCGGGGTGTCCGACATAACCATCGTGCTCCCACGAGCCGGTGGTACCGGTAATAGGGTACCTCTTGGGTTAAAAAAAGGCCTCGAAACGTGGGCAGATTTGTCCAGCTCTGGCAGCCTATATATATCCAGTTCGTGAGTACAATGCAATGCGGAGGGTGAGTATATTCTCTTTCGTGTGTAGCTAATTTGATAGACTCCTGGGTAGTAATGAAGACCTGACCAAATATTTGTCAGGGTGGCAAGAGTTGACAAGGGTCAAGGAGAAGTGGAAATCTAAAGAGGAAGCCTTTGGGGCACAGTCACATCAGTTAAAAATATGTATATATATATATATATATATATATATATATATATATATATATATATATATATATATGTGTCAAGAGAATGTAGGGAAAGCCCCAGACTGTCACACGTCTACCATATAGTAAAAATCAACAACACACCTCTGCCTAGGATGTATTAACCTCGGCCCTTTGCAGTATATAGTCCTTTACCAGATGTTCACGCAATGTTATGTAGTTTGTCAAATTCTATTTTGTGTCATTACATAAAGTTTTTTACTGTGATACAGTCTCCGCACATAGCTGACTGTGTAAGTATACACCGCCTGACCGACCATATGGTAACATTTGAATGCACGGAGCATTGACCAATCACTCCTTGAATGTGCTTGCGCATACAAATGTCTAGCCCGACGATGACGTAGAGAAGGTTTCCTCTTCCCAAAAAAAAAACACTTCGCAGTTTAATACCACTTGACAGGTTAATTTTTTTAACCTGTCTTAACTTATCTCTGGTTTCTTGAGTGGTAACACAAAAAGTGGGTGATACGAACTGATTTATTCAGATTCACTCACTATTTTGCTCCAAGTGTTTAATTACTGTACTTAAATTAGTTGTACAAAATTTATAGTCTACAAGATTTCACTGAACCTAGTGTCGACGTAAGCGATTGCGAGCCTCCAATTATGAAAAATGCTCTTTAAGATGAAAATATAAGTGGCATTAATCAATGTAACAAACATAATTTTTTACTTTGGCAATTCTACCCACCACTTCTTTGTTAGTTACGTTTGATAAATTCGTACAAGCGTTGCAACTTTGATGGAAACGCAGAGCATAGTAAATGTCATGAATCATGACAAGCCCTTGCTGACGTAACTCTCTGGCGCAGTTGACATACCATAACATCACGCCGCTATCACGAAGAGGTAGGCAGAGATCAGGGTTTACAACTTACACGAAATTGTATACAAAATAATGCTTAGTGTCAAATCTAGGCTACAGAATCGTGACGCAGGTTAGTGTCACTCCCGTAGTAGACTCCCAGGTGTTACAGACTTAAGTTATTCCCCTATTGAGCTGCGAAATGTTTGTTTTGACGCAGCTTTCTCTGTCAGAGTGTCTGGAGCTTGCAGTTCCTTATAGGTCGTGTGGCGTTATGTAGTTTGACTCTTGAGTATCTGAGGCTGTTAATCAACCTTTAGTTTGGGGTTTATTTTTCTTACCTATCTCTATGTTTACGTCTCATTGTTGCGCAAAGGCTACCCCAATTCAGTCCATAGTTTTCTGTCCTGGGTCTACGCAGACCTGTCTGGCAGATGTTAGTCGAGATTCTCTACCCTTTCCAAGGCTGGCCTCGATTTCGATGTCCGTCGTGTGGCACTCCTATTCGGGTGGAATTTGAACTTCAAATCGTTCTTTAATTTAAGTAAGTGGAAGTGGTTAGTCATTTGGGCACTCTAATTGATCACTTGATCACCCTAATTGATCACCCTAATCTAAGAGCTTTCACTATACACCCGATTAAATCATTGTGAAAATGAAATAAAACCATCGTGAACAAACCTGTTTGGTGTTCTACAGTACTTGAAATTGCTAATCCGTGGTGTGCTCGCAAAGATATTAAGTATATAATCTCTCTGAGAAAAGGCCCCTATTAGTATTGAAACATAATTATACTTCTTTAAGTATGTCTCTGTCATGTAAATGCGCACAAACCGCTTACAAGGATATCAAACCTTGTATTTCCCCACTGCTGGGGCACGGGTCTCTCCCTGCATCGCAGGTAGGTTAGGCCATACTTCACCACGGGGGCCAAGTCCGGTTTGGTGGAGGGTTACAACCGTCCACCAACCACCACCAGACCGCTCAACAAATTTGGATAAAACTTTTCACTCTAGACTAAGTCCTGGTCTTAGTATATAGGACGTCACCAAACCAACAACAAGCCTATTAGAAGGAGGTTTCTGAATTGAGCATTTCCTCTTTTTTATCCAAGATCCAAGACGATACGTATTTAGTGTTTAATCAACGAAATTCTTATTACAGAAACCGGCAGTAGGTAATCAGAAACTGCCTAGCTGCTAGACACCCTGTCTGAATCAAACAGCTTTGGCATTTGCATCCACATAATGAGATGATACGAGTATACAGCGTTCAGTAGCACCTTCACTCACACTAGATGGGTGGGAACCACTCGGACACTGCAGAGCCTGGGACATTGTGTTTTTTTTTAAGTGTAGACTTGCCTAGCACCTATACCATCATGACAAGTTTAGTCTGCCTAGCCCACAGAAAATACTAGTCAATACGTGCGGAACCAACTAACCACTCCGTCCAAAGGTTGTCTGGAAGAGATCGCTCTCAGCGATAAGACCGCCAATTGTATAACATTATTTTAAATAGGACAACCAACAGGCGATACAACAATACAGTCACAGAGAAAAAAACACACAAATAACATGGTAATTGCTCACCCACTTATAAATTGTCGCATCATGCATGTAAAAACCAACAAACTGTAATACATATTAATCCTTCTTAAAGATATAAAATATTAAATAAAGACAAATTAAACTAAAAAAAAACTAATTAAATACACATCAATTAAATATATTTAAACATTACTTAGATTTAAGAATCATGGTTGTAATATTTTTCTGGTTGTGCAATAAAGAGTTCTCTATCTATCGAACCACGGGTTCCTCACGTAGTTTTCCTTCACCGTTAGCGTGTCGTAATGCTACTGCCACGCTCCTGCGAACTCGCAGATGTACAGTGCTACACAAGAAATAAGTCTCGCGGATATACCTGCGCAGATGACCAAATTTTGGATGTGCGGCAAGTTGATCGACCAATCAGTTTCATTTTATGGCAGGCCGCGCGCCTTTGTTGCTATTGGTTGATTCAAAGTCATCGATGCAGGTGACTTTTCGTTTGGCAATATAAGCGTAAGCGAAATAGGTAGCGCTACTGCGGCAATCAATTCTGCACATTATCCGTATCGGTTAAAGATCATGTTGAATGTACTTATAGCTTCGGGTACTTTCGTTACACTTCGTCCTAGTCTGCGCGAACGTAGATTCCCAAAGGGAATTTTATGATGTGTAGTACTGTACGTAACTTTGAAAATAAACAAAGTCATAGATACATGCCTGTACTGGGGATCGAACCTGTGTCTCTCGCTTTTCCGAGTCCATTGTTCTACCCACTGGGCTACCACCACTTAGATCAGATAACGTGAAGATAAATAGCACGCCTTTCAGCTGGTAGCTCTCTCCCACCAGTTGATTGGGTTGGCGAGCTAATAGGGCTTTCTCTTTCTAATCTAGGATGATCTATTGGAAAATGGAAGTTAACCGTGAATGATAAACCCTTGTGTAAATTGTAATGTACATTGATTACAAGGGTTTTAAAAACTGCTTTTACACGGACTTCACTCGTTTATTTTACATTTACATTTTAGACCACGGTACTTGAAAAAGTGCCGAAACGTCGGAAAATTGTAAGAATGTAAAATAAACGAGTAAAATCCGTGTAAAAACAGTTTTTACTATGTCTAGTGCTCGTGTTAACCTTAGAAAATACTATATAAGGTGTTTGTTTTAGAAAAGCATCTTTATGCGCTCAGAAATGACCATTCTTTTTTTTCTGGTTGTGCAAGTCAGATAGAGAACTGTGTACACTCTGTAGCCTGAAGTGCTTAATGGAGATTAGATTGAGAGGTGTCGTTAGATTCTTCATCGAGTCAAAATTAAGATTTCTCATGTTCAGTTTTTGAAAAAAACATTAATAATAATAATAAATAATCATGGACATATTACACAGATCTTGTTAGCCTTATACCAAGTACAACTAAATGATTTGTGCTACAGGTGCTAAGCTATCTGTGTGGTGTCGGCCTAGAGAATAGCACCAACCCAATTCTTCCCGCGGGTGTCGTGAAAGGCGACTAAGCGACACAAACCGGGGGGTGGGCAGCAGCGCGCCCTGCAGTACAATTCCACCGAACTGCGATCCCCAACCCGCATACCCAGCGTGGGGATTATGGGCTTTACCCCCTATGATAGCACAAGCGCCCCCTGCAGCACAATTCCACCGAACTGCCATCCCCAACCCGCATACCCAGCGTGGGGATTATGGGCATTACCCCCTATGATAACACAACGTGGCGCTCTTTAGGGGAGGGCTATGTCCAGCAGTGGACTAGTATAGCCTGACGACGACGACGACAGGTGCTAACCCTACTAAGTACTAAGGTACGGACCCGAGACCTTCGGTTTTACAGACAGCGTGCCAAACGCTGCGCCACCTAGGTCGTGAAGAGTATGGACTTAATCACCAGGCGTGCCCACTGCGGATTGGCAATTTTCATTGCTGTGGTATGGGAATACTTAAGATTTCCTCACGATGTTTTTCATCACAGCCAGCAAGTGGTATTGCTACTATAACTTCACAAATGTATGTAACTTAGAAAACAAAGTCATTGGAACATGCCGGGATTCAAACCCACGACCTCCCGAATGAGAAGCTGACGTTCTACTGCTCCGCTACCACCGCTCTCGGTCAGAATCTAAACATACTAATTATCATATTTCATAATATAACATTACATACTCCCTGTATCATGTATCCCAGAGGGGTAGGCCAGGGTACCTGGGTATCATAGGGGGTAATGCCCATAATCCCCACGCTGGGCATGGCTGGTTGGGGAGACCAGGGACTGCCACTTGCCATGATCATGACACATCACCTTCGTTTCATCAACGTCCTTAACTAGTTGCGTGCAGGCACGCTTGTTTCGGGTACTTTTTATCCTTCGTCTTCAGGCTATATTAGTCCACTGCTGGACATAGCCCTCCCCTAATGAGCGCCATAGCGCACGGTCGTGCCACCATTGGGGGGGTAATGCCCATAATCGCCACGCGGGGCGTGCGGGTTGGGATCGCAGTTTGGTGGAATTGTACTGCAAGGGGCGCTGCTGCCACCCCCCGGTTTATGTCCCTTTGTCGCCTTTTACGACACCCGCGGGAAGAATTGGGTTGGTGTTATTCTCTAGGCCGACACAATACAGCAATGGATAGCAGTGGATATCTGATACGTGGCAATAATATTGAGCATTATTGTACGACGAAGTCCAGGAGATATTTCGTTTTTGCACACAGACGTGTACCTACGTGAAAAGTTATATAATCAAGGCGCTGATCCTAAACTGGCTATGGTTATGCAACCAGTCAAGAACACCACAAATGAGTACGAAATAACATTCGTAATTATTATCCCCCTTTGTTGCTATTGCATCAAAATCACTTGTCTTCTCTAGGCCGACACCACACAGCACAGCAGCAGCTTTTTATTCTGCTCTTTGCTAAAACATCCCCTATTTGGTCGAAGTATGTCGGCCTGGGACGTTCCTTATCGGCCCTTTCACCCACATTCGCTGTGTGTTTTTCGTATGCTGACCCAGTATAGTAATAACCATAATCAAACTAATGGAATATGAAAGTTGGAGGCGTTGTAGCCCTCTTACATTAAGACTAAATGCAATCATAAGTTACTCATTGGCAACCCGGCGGGAATCGAACCTACACTTTCCCTGTCAGTTAAGACTTTCGCCTTCACTTCTCTGTTAAAGATATTGGGTACAAGAAATAAATTCACAGCGCGTGACAGAAGAACGGCCTTCACTCTAGTATAAGCAATTTACTTTTTTGAAATTCAATTCAAAAAATCTTTATTGCACGAAAAAGGGGGTTTGTTCAAAGGCGAGCTTAATACCTAATAAGTATTTTCTTCCAGCTAACCTTGGGTTATGTGGATAATAGAAGGGGGTAGTGCCATAAAACATTTATTGCGAAGAGTATACTTATCTAAGTGTATTTACGATACATAAAAATATATACATATATAATTAATTTATATACCAAATACATAAACATTAAACTTTTTGTTTCCTTTTTAGGTCACCCTTTGATTTTAAATAAACTTTGACTACTAGGATTTTTTTTTGTGTTTTTCGTGTACAATAAAGTATAAACTAAACTAGGAATCTCGCGAGTCCTATTGCCGACATTGCTGTCTCGAAAGACTATGCTTTCTTGCCCTTTGATATTAGATTAGAACTCTTTGTTGTACACACCAGAAAGCAAAATACAAGGCTTCCATATCTATTTTATGCCGTACAACATTGGCGATCTTATCGCTAACAACTCCAGACAACCTTAAGATGGCTAGAACCGAAAGATCAAGAGAGAAGGTAAGGGCCCCATGAAACGTAGGTAATGGATACCAGTGTAAAAATAATTACTCAAACATAAATAATGCTAGTTTGCATTGTGAAGATTGGTGCACTTCAATAAAAGAAACCCCTGTGATAAAAATACATCTATAAATACAATATATCCCTATAAATTAATTAACGGCTTAAATATGGATGGTTTCTAGTTTCCAGCACATAAAGATTCAATGTCTAATCCCCTTTTGTGAATTTTAAAGAATTAAAATTTGGTAGTACATTTTACCGAAGGCTAATGTCTTCATAGCTCAGTGGTGCTGTCCTAGTGTTGTTGATTTCTGATCCAGATACGGTGGATCTGGGTTCGTCCCAAACTCTTCAACATCATAATTATCATCATCAACCATTTGACGCCCACTGTAGGACATAGGCCAAACTTTTCATTTTAAAGTTCACACAAAATTCCCTTAACTTAAAAGTAGCAATTTTAAAGATGACTTATGTATTTAATAGTTACTATCCGTATAAATAATTATACGGATAGTAACTATTAAATACATAAGTCATTAATCATTATATATAAATATAGCGCTAACAATTGACAACATTTCATCGATATCGACAATATTTAACAACGCGCAAAACTAAAAATACCGTTTCTTATCTTGATTACGAAAAAAATATTTAGAATTTTTATTATTATTGCTTAATTTTAGAGAAAATAAATAAAAACCAAAAATTGTGTGATGACGTCACACATACGGTGGAATGAGGAGGTATCGTTGTCTAATATTAAAAATTATATGACAGATGTCATTTTCAATTTTATTCATATGTCCTGTCGGAGAAATTACTTTTCCTTTCCTTAATTCCAATGGTTTTTAAAAAGGCGGCAAGGATGTTAGTTTATTTCCTAGTTTCCTTTAAGACAGTAAAATACGTATGCTAAAAAATTTAAATGTTGTCAATTATTTTAAAATGTTATGGAAGCCGTAGTTCTGTTTGTTGTTTATCGTAGTCCAAGTGAAGTATGACTCATGTTGGTGCAGGAACCAGTTTCGGTTGGTCCGTCTGGCTTCCGGCTTGCCGTTGTGGTAAAGGTCAGGATAGGTTGTACAATGCAGACGTGAAAGAAGCTCCGAGAAAGCTTTGAGGAAGGAACTTAACGTGCAATGTTTTATTTGATTGATGATAGGAAATGAAGTTGTAAAGATATACTTAGGATAAATAAGGATGAAATAAGAAAGTACAAAATGGAGCGTTAAATGACTAGTAATATAAATATGTATCATTATATTCATTAGCTCGTAGTCGTCGTCGAATCGCTCGTAGCTCCGGCTGCTTGAATGATTTAAACGATCACGAAGGCTAAGCAACATAGACTAACGCCAGTGGTGTTTTTCCGAGCGTTTCCATGCATCGCAAGGCACGTTAAGCAGTTGGCTGGCCGGTTAACGTCGATAGATGGCAGTCTTTAAGCCAAGTCTTAGGGCGGCTTGTAAACTTCTGACAGTAAGACCAGATACTAGTCTTGCAAGCCTCCACCAATCCGGACTTGGCCCACGTGGTGGAATGCGCCACGTAAAACCTATACCTTTCTTAGGGAAGAGACCCGTGCACCTTAATAGGGACAAAATGGGTTGATTATGATGATGATCGGCGACGATGATGGGTTGATGATGACGCTCCACTTGGGTTTGTACAAGTGGGCTCAGTCTGCGTGTATTTTCATGTTTGTGACGTCCTTGCCTGGTACTAGGATTAGTTTGGGACCAAGTTACGGGATTGTGTTGTGTGCAAGTTATTATTAGTTTTCACGGTCGTTGTACGCTCGGACCGAGTGAGCCACCTGAATAAACTAATGCTTTTGATTGGCCATTTTAGTGTTGTGACGAACCTAATCTATAATCAGAAGCATTACTTTACAAAGATGGCGCAATCGGTTCGAGCGTACTTAGAACGTGAAAACTCGGCATAAGGATAAACATAGTCACACTTTGAGCTCTTTCTGAATAGCGAATGGAATAGGTAACATAATAATAAACATTTACATACAGGCACATACATTGCTTCTGGCCCCACACTAGGATACTCTGTGTCGTGGGCACCAGAAATAGCGACACCGCAAACATATAAATATTTAAATCCTGGGGTTTTTTTAGGTCCCCAGTCGGGGATCGAACCCAGGACCTCTCGCATGGTAGGCAGATGCGCTACCGCTGTGCCACAGAGGTCGTCAAAAGGTACCGGAAATTTCAGAAAGCTTTAAGCTTAAGGAGGCCCCAATTTGCTGATGGCACAGCACTTTGCGCAATTCTGTACACGAATGCGATTGGAATCTAGTTAAAGTAATGCATCTCATCTTTATCATCTTCAGGCTATATTAGTCCACTGCTGGACATAGCCCTCCACTAATGAGCGCCATAGCGCAAGGTTGTGCCATCATTGGGGGGTAATGCCCATAATCTCCACGCTGGGCATGCGGGTTGGGGATCGCAGTTTAGTGGAATTGTACTGCAGGGGGCGCTGCTGCTCACCCCCCGGTTTGTGTCCCTTAGTCGCCTTTTACGACTCCCGCGGGAAGAATTTTGGTGCTATTCTCTAGGCCGGCACCACACAGCAAGTAATGTATCTAATTGGATGGTTTTTCACTTCATCATCATCAATCCATTATGTTCCCACCGAGGGGCACGGGTCTCTTCTTCCCGGATATAGGCCATTCTCCACCACGGGGGCCAAGTCCGGATTGGTGGAGGTTTGCAAAACTAGTGTCTGATATTACTGTCCGAAGTTTTCAAGCCGCCCTAAGGGCTCTGACTTGGCTTAACGACTGCCATGGTTTATAACCTCATTTTCGATATTTCGGTGCCACTAAAATGGCCAATCAGAAGTATTAGTTTACGCGGATGACGCGCTCGGTCCGTGAAAACGCGGCTTTAAATAAATGAATGTTTCGACTTTTATGAATGTAATAACCAGCCTTAAGCTCTCGCGATGGGCTCATCATCGTGTCAATAAAACATTATATCACCGTTGCGCAATAAAACCCATCCAGTATGCCGAAACGGGATTCTTTCCGAGACGCTGCGTGATTCACTGCCAACTATTACTCGCAGTTATTATGAGTGCCGTCATTTACAGTTAGTTACACCTCGACAGTATGGTATTCACCTACAAAAAAAAATAGTAAAAAACTTAATTTCCCGCCCCGAAGGATCAATAGTTATGAGTAAGCAGTAAGACTCATAGATAGAGAACACTTTATTGTACAATTTTAAAAAACCTATTTAGAGGCTAAAAATTCCACCCATGCCGGATTCGAACCCGCGACCCCTGGCTATCCGTGCAAGCGCTCTTTCCAACTGAGCTAATTTATTGTACATAAAAAAGGAAATTACACACATCATTCTTAACCTAAGAGTAACGACGGCGGCCGTATCACTAAAAGTAATCTCTTCCCGACAACGTTTGGATGGACTGTAGCAATATATTGAAGTAGGAAGTAGATGTACAAATAAATCAAATTATTTCCGATACATTTGAATAATACATGCTCATAGTTGGGCCATTGTACGTAGCTGAGGTATTTCACTTCAAACACTAGGATGTCCTTACAATGTTTTCTTTCACTGTTAACGAGTATCTCTAAGTATCTATCCGGGATTGACGTCGATACCGTGAACTATGAAGGAAAATATTGTGAGAGAACCCGACTGTTGACTTGCTCACTTATCACTTAGCCGTTAAATCACCAAACCCATGATAAACATCCTTTTTAAAACCCTACGAGTATTTTAGAGGCTAAAAAGAGGTATTAATATTAGTCCGGATTCACTTACTCGCTTCTGTTAATTTTGTCGAAAGAGTCCGACCAAAGCCAATCCTCACTTCATTAGCAAATAATTCGTATACGACTCTAAAGCTGATGCTAATGCTCTATCTAATGCTGAAATTCGTATACGACAAAAATTACTTTAATTCTACATAAAAAGTCGAGCGACAGCCAAAATCTGTATTCTGAACGCCATGCTAGACTGAATCCGAATGAGAAAATAAATATCTCAGATACATGACTGAGTCATATTAGAGACATGACTCTGTCGAGTTATCTTATTTTTATGCGACACATGTAACGTTGTAACCTTCATTAAGCCGCAGCTTCTGCGCTACTTTGAATGTCTAAGCCTCCGAATAATTTGCATCTACGCTTTCAATTCGCATGGGCCAGAATCGGCTTCCAGAGGTTTCGATTTCATTGGTAATTGGTAAAGCTTAATCATGGCGAGTGATGACGGCAATAATGATTAATCTTTGCGAATTTCAACGACACAATTTTATACAAGTAAATCCGGGCTTATGAATGAATGAATGAATGAATAATGAGTGAGTGAGTGAGTGAGTGAGTGAGTGAGTGAGTGAGTGAGTGAGTGAGTGAGTGAGTGAGTGAGTGAGTGAGTGAGTGATTGAATGAATGAATGAATGAATGAATGAATGAATGAATGAATGAATGAATGAATGAATGAATGAATGAATGAATGAATGAATGAATGAATGAATGAATGAATGAATGAATGAATGAATGAATGAATGAATTATTTGCCACAAACAAATATGCTTACATAACGAAATTTATAAAATAAAGTGTTCGTGTGACAATGATACTATTTCAGCGTTTGCTGTTTCTTTTCGAAACAGCGCTGATTTTCAAATAGCACCTTCACACCAAATAAGAAATAACGTGTCATGCAGGTAGGGCTTAACATGAAAAGAACTTAAATAATTAATTAAAAATTAATAAATAAATACATTTGTTCCAATTTGGGAATATTGCAGAAAATCGAATAGATAAAGTTAATGTCAATTTAAGAGAATTTTTATATTTATTATTGCTGTAGTAGATAACAACATTTATACAACACGATTAGAATAAAATTGATTTAGCAACTGATTACTCAACCAGTAAAAGTTCATAACGATGATTAAAAAAAATGTATATACTGAATCTTAAAATATAATTGTAGTTATTATTTGAGATAGTCAATAATGTCACTCCTGTGGAATAAA
Source organism: Yponomeuta sedellus (assembly GCA_934045075.1). Classification (NCBI taxonomy): domain Eukaryota; kingdom Metazoa; phylum Arthropoda; class Insecta; order Lepidoptera; family Yponomeutidae; genus Yponomeuta; species Yponomeuta sedellus. Next base: position 7,908,147 of record OW203746.1, on the reverse strand, counting down.
AATGAGGTACCTACATATAAAAATAATGACAGCACTAGAGCGCGGGGAAATTTATGTTTAAAAGAGATTGATATCATTAATTGACGCAAAGGTTCCATATTTTTGTGGCTGCAAAGTTAAAGCCACCCTTACAACCTGTCGTTCTGTGCTTTGGTATTACCAAGTTATCTTATAATGTACGTAATCCTTTGTAATAGCACTACCACTCGCTAATCGTGAAGGAAAACATCGTGCGCAAACCCGCGGCTTGGTTGGCTTCCCACGTCATTCCTGTGGGCTAGGCCGACTATGCTGTCAGGATGGTATATGTGCGGGTCAAGCCTACTCCATCTGAAAAACAACGTCCCGGGCACTGCAGGGTCCGAGTGGTCCTTCACCCATCTAGTGTAAGTAAAGGTGCTAATGGACGCTGTATAAATCATCTCATTACGTAGATTCATCCTGCTCATAAAGTTTTAGTTCCTATTGTTATAGTATACTATTGTTGTTGATACATCCAGCATGTACCTAGTAAACGTGACATGACAACGTAACGGCTGCCAGTTCCAGCACGGTTGTCATAGCAACTGTCTTGGACTGACGCCTCGTTTCCTCCCTCATTCACACACATTTCACGAAGTTACAGTAGTTACCTAGCGCGAGATATAGAATACACAGCGGTAAAAGAAATGGTGTAATGTGTGTGTGTGTGTGTGAGTATCTGATCCCAGAAGAACATGATAAGTTCTTATCCTGTCTTAACTTTCTTAAGTTGTCTGAATGATGATGATGAATGATAAATATTTTGAAGTTTGAAGTTTGAATGAGATCGCCTGAATGCATTATTATACCGCCTCACGATACCCATGGTGTAGGCGAGAAAAATAGTGTAGGGAAGGTAGGGGATTTCAAGATTTTATTTTACCGCCTTACGGCGTCATCACACTTCACACTATCACACTAATATTATAAATACGAAAGTTTGTGAGTGTGTATGTTTGTTACTTCTTCACGTCTAAACGGCTGGAGCGATTTTAATAAGATTTGGTATGGAGTTAGCTGACACCCTGTATTAACACATAGGCTACGTTTTACGGCGGGAAAATATGTATTTCTCGTGAGAAAATCGATAAACCGATATATTACACATCACAACGTTGGTCAGTACCCAGCTAGAGGAAAACTCGAGTGGCCACGTCTCAAATTACCCTAAGGACAGTGAGATCACGCCTATTCACGAGCCGAGCGACCTTAAAAGGGATTTCACTAACCGTGTATCCACGATGGCGTCATTCGTACAATTACGAGTCCTCGTTATAGTCGCCGGCGACGTAAATGGGACTATTGTTTTATATTTTTGTTAGTGCCACGTGAATTGTACCGCAATTGGATCAGACGGAGTAGAAGGTGCGATAAATAGAGCGAACGTCACTTCTACCGAACGCCCGCTTGAATAGTGTTTTAAGGCGCTTGGCAGTACTACTCGTAAGTAGCGCCACCAATGGAAAAAGACGGAAAATGGGTTGATATTGATCGAACGAAACTTTACTATCACATACATACATAACCTCACGCCTGTATCCCAGAGGGGTAGGCAGAGACCAGGGACTGCCACTTGCCACGATCCTGACAGATCACCTTCGCTTCATCAACGTTCATAAGTCGTTGCATGAACGCGCGCCGGTTCCGGGACTTTTTGTCTTTCCCTTTGCTAATACATCTACTATTTGGTTGATGTATGTCCGTCTGGGACGTCCCTTACCAGCTTTTCCACTCACATTCGCAATATATATTTGTTTCGTTAATCTTTCTTCCTTCAGCCTTATTATTTTACTATTATGTTTACAAATCGACGATTGTCATCTGTAAATTAAAATCGAACTGCCTTTGTATGGGAATTGCCTAAGTTGGTAACTACTCCCTGCATTTCATCTCACCAACCTCAAAATGTATGTAAAATAGTTTATGTTTTAAATTTTCTTTATCTATAATATAAAAATTAATCGCTGAATGTGTTGGTAAGCGCAAATCTCGAGAGCAGCTGAACCGATTTCGCTAATTATTTTTTTAGAATATTCCTTGAAGTACGAGAATGTTTCTTACAGAGAGAAAAATGAAAAAAAATTAAAGAATCGACTGTTAAAGTAGGGAAGTGCTCACTTAATAAATTAAATAATCCGTTTTCTCGATTTCCCGTTTTCTGTTACCGGGCATAATAGGGTCACATTTTGTGATATTTTATATGACATTATCTTCATTATGTGTGGAGTAATATACCGGACGCTATGTAATCGTAACCTGTAGTGGAGTGGTAGAAATAAAGAAGCGGACAGAGTGCGTTCCGAAATTAATTTACACATACGTTTTAATAATGTTGCCATTCCGTTCTCGATATTTAAAACGTTTATACTACGCATACTCAGACGTTGCGCAATGACTGCGCCGTTATGAAAATAATCGCCGGTTATTTTTAACAGGTATTGAGGAACTGAGTATCACTGTTTGGCTAGTTTAATACACATTTAGGAAACGTATCTACGGATATAGTACGCTAGGGGATATTGATAACGCGACGAGAAACGTTTACTTTGTTATTCTAAACTGAAAAACTAAGAGGCAATTCAAAATGAAATTAATTATCTCCACCATAACTCTTAATGAGAATTACGGAGCACATGTCAACTCACTACAAACTCCAACATTCCTGCATCGCGCAATCAGTGCTTCATTGACATACAATAAATATAACGTCCGACTCACCATAGTTGAACCGGCTGTCCCCAGGCATGCGATCTGCCTCGCGGGAAATTTCCCTTTACAGTGGAAAAGCACGATCACCCGCTCTTCCCTATACTCAAAAGGGTGATTTTTTTTTCACGACGACGTTCGGGCAATTTCTGCGCATACCTACGACACGATATTTTTGAACGCTCTCATTGGAATAGGACACCCCCTCTCCCAACGCTGTTACCAAGCATGGTATTTTACAGATACTATCCATCTAAACAGTTCACATAGTATGGTTACATTCCCCTTTACAGTTTACCTCCGTTTGGAGTTAAGCTTCTGTGTTCCATATATACTTATCTATTTAAGGAGTTATATAGTTACCTATCTGTGGTTACCTACTCGTTTAATTCGGTCAAGGTCGTCATGACTGCTTCCGGGAAAAGCGATGGGCGCGACCGACCGTCACCGCGTGTATTATTGATGTGTGTACATATTTTATTATTATATTACGCATAGCGTGTTATGTTAGTGAAGGGTAGCCCAGTGGGTAGACTGGGAAGCGAGAAACCTAGGATATAATAATAATAATAAGAATCCCAGTGCGGGCAGGTATCTAGACTTTGTTTATTTTCAAAGTTACGTACTTTGCGCATTTGTAGTACTAGCGATACCACACTAAACGAAGCTTGGGCGCCTCCGCACGTGTAGACTTGTCTTTTCTGGCCCACTAATCTCTCAGGATAGTACAGGTGCGTTTCAAGCCTCCTCCATCCAAAACACAACGTTTGGACGTTTAAACGCGCGACTAGCGTCGTCGTCGTAGCGTTTTAACTGTCAAAACTCGCGACTTGTTAATTTCTGATATTTTATCACCACAAAACGCGTGAATCGTGTCATATTAATGGGATATTAGAATTGTTGCAACAGCTAATAAACGAGTTGTTTTACAGATTTTTATTTTCCAAAATATCAGGGCTTAGGTACATATTTTCATGAGATTTGTGTTTTACGCGCTCTGCCAATGTCACAGCTTTTAATGTCCGTTATAATATAATGACCATATTATACCATTATCTATTAAACAACGCCACTACGAAGGATAGAAACACAAGAAACACAAAATATCTGTGATTAAAAATGGAAGTTTTTGAAAAATCCAAAATTGATGTTCTAATAAATGACACCGTACTCAAACCTTCTCTGAATTCCAGAAAAATCAATAAAGTTTGATATTGCTGAAAATCTACTGGCTTAATTGAGTGCCTAATCTGTCTCTAATTTAGTCGTAAATAATTTTGTTTCCGGCATTTGTCAAGCAAGTTGTGTGGGCTTAAAACTTGAACCCATCGGTCGATGATAGCACATCAACAAACACTTATCTGACATCAATCAGTGTATTAAATAAATAGTCTACGATCGAGCCTGCGTGGGCAGACGAGTCTTACTAGGGGGACTAGATGTACAGTGCGGATTAACTACAGAAGTTTAACTGAGAAATGAATCCTCTTGTGAAATAAAACATGCGTGAGCTAACCCTGTCAGGTTGGCACAAGTCACAAATTATTTATGGGCAATTTATGTTAACTTTTTGATTTAGATAACACCATTCCTTAGATATTTACGAATATACAAATAAACTTTATCCATATAAAATATGCTTAATAATCGCAAAGTAACCTTATAATATTTAAAATGCGTAAGTTCGTATGTTGGGCTCAATCACGCCAGAGCGGCGTAATAAATCTGGATTATATTATCGTAGTTATTAAATACCTGCCCTGCTTAGTTATCTAACAGTTGAATAAAAAACAAATAAGTAGAACTTATGAAAAAAAGTTTAGCGTATGAAAGTTTAATCAGTACTACGTGAAAAGGACACCATTTGGTGTACATCTGGTACTGATTTAACCTTCTTCAGTTATGCTTTGGCATGAGTCAGCAAGAAAGTTGGTTTAGTTTATAATCTTGGGATAGGCAGAGACGCTGTACGTGCCCGGTGATGTGCGGACCAGATACCAGTTTTTGCCCTGCCCTGAATCTTGAGCCCACGTCCAAAGTAGTTGGTTCTACACAGAAAAATCACGCCGCAGGGGTAAAAAATAGTTTCCAGATTAAAGTACATATATTTAAATGTTGTTTTTTTTAATATCAAATATTATTCAATACAATATTCCAAGAAGAAGACCTAGGAGGCCAAAGATATCAGGGCTAATAGGGATATTTACGACAGGGTGTGCCTTGAACAGAGTACCAGTTCCTTGTATGAAAATTTGAAAACCTGTATACATACAACATACATACATACATACATACATACATACATACATACATACATACATACATACATACATACATACATACATACATACATACATACATACATACATACATACATACATACATACATACATACATACATACATACATACATACATACATACATACATACATACATACATACATACATACATACATACATACATACATACATACATACATACATACATACATACATACATACATACATACATACATACATACATACATACATACACTTAGAGTTCTTATGCCATCTTAAGAAATCATGGTTGTAATATTTTTCTGGTTGTGCAATAAAATTTTCTCTATCTATCTATCTTTACCGAACAGCCTGCTTTTAAGTTTGTGCAGGTAGTGTTTGTGAGTATCGGGGATTTCAATCTAGCTTTTTAAATTGCTAAATCGAATTCCGTTTGCAGCAGGAAAAACTGTCAGTCATGTTTAGGATTACCACTTCTGTGCAGGCTCAGGTTTCCTTATAGAGCCCGAGTGATTCTCGGTAGCTTTTTAGGGTTCCAAGCTTGTTAAAAGAGCTATTTTCTTTAACACTGTTAACGACTGAGTGTTTGAAAGACTTTTCTTACGTCCAGTAGATTGGAAAGTAATAAAAAAAAAATACAAATAACAAACATTTTAATATTTTTTACTTTAATTCCGGATTCAGTTACTTCTTTTTTTGGCGGAAGAGTACGACCTGCTATCGAATCCGCTAAACTTGTGCATGGTGAGTAGAGACGGAGCTCGCGTCACCTGCTCGTTTGTTATGTAATAATTAAATTATATTATTATAGTTTAACTTATCACTATATCTTTTAAGTAGCCTCCATAATAAAGGTGTCCCATAGCAGAGCAAGTTATTTACATTTACACAAGAGAAGACCTCTGACCACTCCGACAAGAATTGGTTGATCAAACTTTATAAAGGAAGCTCAATGAGACGAGATAAAGAATGTAAACAAAGTATCAGGGGTTCAAAACATTTTAATTTGAATAAATTATAGTTATACAAATTTCGGATTCTCTATTCCAATCGCTGTCGTCTGTATTATACTATTTTTTATTTTTAATGCACTAACCCGTGCAATTTTCATTTCATTTTCAAATTGTCAAACAAGGACAATTTTAAAAGCACTGATGCCGATGAGTCGCGCATTAGCTCTGTTGGATAGAGCGCTGGCACGGATAGCCAGAGGTCGCGGGTTCGAATCCCGGCATAGGTGGAATTTTTAGCCTCTAAATAGGTTTTTAAAATCGTCTGTATTATGTTGTCAATATGGCTATGAAAATTGTCCTCGTATCACTTCGAATGCAATCTAAACAGGAATGAACTATTATAGTTCACAAAATGGCGGATGACACCAAATGTTGATAACTGCGGTACTGAAAGTTTTCCTGTACCACGAAATACGCAACGACAGCAGTCGTCGATCAAATGACGCCATTACTGCACACGTGTGACAAGGACAGTGATAATAATCGCTCACTATCGCAATGTCACTCAGTAACGGCCCGTTTGTTTACATTCTTTATTTCGTCTCCTTGGCCTTCCATTACCTCTATTATATTTGTTCTAATAATTCTGATCTAATTATTTTGTACTTCGAATAATTTGTTCTAATAACCAACTCGGACTTGGCCCCCTTGGTCGAGTATGGCCTAACCTTCCTGCGATGCAGGAAGAGACCCGTGCCCCAGCAGTGGGGACATACAAGGGTTGATAACGAATAATTCTGATTGTAATTAATTAACAGTAGCAAAAATAATTTCGTATCATAATAGACCTTTGCGTCCGTTGTGTACCTACGTTTTAAGCAGTGACTAAGAGTCACCCTTTTTTAGTAGGTTACCCTGTTTAATTGTTCTATCTTCCTGTCATGCTAAGTAGGCTTTTTAGCAGTCGAGTTACGGAAACCCAATTCATCACCAATACCATTTTTGGATTGACCAGCTGTGCCCCGCGATGTTACCCGCGTTTTATCGATTTTCCCATGGCAATAAGATATTTTCCCGCAGTAACACGTAGCCTATGTGTAAATTCAGGGTGTCAGCTAACTCCATACCAAATTTTATTAAAATCGCTTCAGTCGTTTAGACGTGAAGAAGTAACAAACATACACACTCACAAACTTTCGCCTTTTTAATATTAGTGTGATGTGATTAAAAAGTCGCATTCGGGACCGGCTGGTCGTACTCAGTATGGATTTGGTGCCTCCTGGCTCTTTTTACCGAATAATCTTTCGCCTGAAAAAAAATAATTTAGGTTATTTACAAAATTAGCCGACCCAATCATGAATGTTTACAGTAAGTCTACGAAGGAGATTAATGGTTAAGGTTTAATATACTCAGCACCGAAACTACTGAGTTTATACAACTCACTTTTCCTTCCGCAACTCTCCAGCGTAGTTTGTCTGGACGAAATTTCTCTAAGCAATAAGGCCGCCAATTGTACTGTATCTTTGTAATTATTTAATTTTTGTTTATTCCTGGTGTACAATAAAGAATATTCTTATCTTATTTATATTACAGGAATCATTAATCATTAAAATAACACGGAAAACTAAACGGAACCCGTTTCAGGCGAATCTACTCCCGCTTGACTTGTTTTTTGCTTGCCCGTCTCTCTGAGTTGTCAAGTGTTTACGGATGGGACTTTGCTGCAATAAACTTTACCCACTTGGCAATATACTGGAATGAAAAGAACTGGAAAAAGTTACAATCATGTGCATGGCTCAATTTGAAACTCTGATTCGATTACTGTGCGCCTTCTTTTTAATAGTTTCTTCAAGATTGGATTAACGGACGCTACTTGGGTCCAGAGCAAAAGTGTTCCTAGGATTTGATTTATCGGTTGACTTTGTAACGGTGCAAACCTCTTTACACCATTTTTATTTCTTTTTCTATCTATCATTTTCAAATATTTAAATTACGTCACACATTTTTCGATTTCCCTCATTTTTCATCATTACAACTTTACCCTTCAACCAGATCGACCATTATTACCTGCTTATCCGTTTTTATCTACTTTTTCTGTTTTATTATAAAATAATACTACCAATCTACAAATAAAGTAACAATTGAAGTCGTTCCAGTTTTTTATTAATTATAAAAGTTACACAACATTATTCTATTTTTATTTTAAAGACAAATTTAAAAACCTATTTAGAGGCTAAAAAATTTTTTGTACGTAATACAGAGAATAGTGTAAAGAGGTTCGAAATTTCACTGATGCCGGTGAGTCGCCCATTGGCTCAATTGGTAGAGCGCTGGCACGGATAGCCAAAGGTTGCGGGTTCGAATCCCGGCATGAGTGAAATTTTTAGCCTCTAAATAGGTTTTTAAGTTATACAACATTTCAACTTGAAAGACCATACTGCCACTGTCGCCCAAATTAAAAGATAATTATAGTACAACTAGCTGTGCCCCGCGGTGTTACCCGCGGTTTATTAGAGATAATAAATTGTGTATTAACAGTAAAATATATTTTTCCGCAGTACAACGTACCCTATGTGTTAATCCATGGTGTCAGCTAACTCCATACCAAATTTTATTAAAATCGCTCCAGCCTTTAGACGTGGAGAAGTAACAAACATACACACTCACAAATATAATACCTATTATATAAGTGTGTTGTGATGTGATTGGCGCCCTTATTACTAGAAATTTCTTCCAGGGCAGTAAGTACTTCTAACAGTAAGGCCCGCTACTGTCTTACAATCCTCCACCAACCCGGACTTGGCCCCCGTGGTGGAGTATGGCCTAACCTTCCTGCGATGCAAGAAGAGACCCGTGCTCCAGCAGTGGGCATTGACATACAAGGGTTGATATTGAACCATAGAAATTAATTTTGTACAAACTAGAACAGTGGTTAGAGCCGAAGCGCTTTTCGTCCGAAAATAAAGCAGGAAAATAAAACAGTATTATTCGCAATTGGGAAAAAAACATTCTCAAAATGGTCTTTGTCACCAAAATCTGTCTATTCAGCTGGATAGATAGTACAAACCCATCGACATACGTTAAAAAAATTCCTGTTGCCCATAAATTAGATTGATTACACACAAACTTTCTTCCAGGCTTCATCGTATACCATACCAATGAGGTCTCTCCTTTTAAGTTTTATAATCCCAAATGTTTACACGTCTAGTCGAATAAACAGAAAAAGCCTCTGAGAGGTCCTTTTTGTGGTCGTGATAATTTCAAATTCGAGCGCGCCGCGTAGGCGCTCAGGATGATGCCTCAATGTAGGACACAAAAGGTCTTCTCCTAGTAGATTGACGTAGAAACGTAGAAGATAAGCCTTCTCATAAATTGCGGCAATAACAATAGCGACATATAAAAAACATAAATCACTATAAAAACTGTTTTACACGGATTTTACTCGTTTATTTGACATTTTTCCGACGTTTCGGCACTTTTTCAAGTGCCGTGGTCTTGGAAGACTGAGGTGACAGACGTCCTTTTGAAACATTAACTGTTAGTTTACTACCCTCGGCAAAAATTACATAAGTGAATTATAAAGTTACGTTCCAAAATTGGCAATTATTTTATAAAAAGTCAACAATATTGATTATTAGTAATTGAAGTTAAAATTAAATTGTAAAATAAACGAGTAAAATACGTGTAAAAACAGTTTTATTATGTCTAGTGCTCGTGTTAACCTTAGAAAATACTGTATAAATAATTGTAAACATTAAAGTAATGTGGCGTTGGTTTGGACATGTGGAGAGAATGATGGAATAAAGATTGGCGAAACCAATATATATAGAGAATGTGGGTGGAAGGGCCGCGAAGGGACGTCCCAGGCGGACAACCTCGACCAAATAGGCGATTAGCAAAGGGAAAGATAAAAAGTACCTGGAACCGGCGTGCGTGTATGCAACTAGTAATGAAGCGAAGATGATCTGTCAGGATCGTGGCAAGTGGCACTCCTTGGTCTCTGCCTACTCCTCTGGGATACAGGAGTGAGTATATTGCGAGTATTTTATGTAATGTTTAAAAATCTCTTAGTGCACGCCTAATGTACCCAGTTCGAGTATCATCTACAAACTGCTCGCTATTGGCCTTTTCCCCGAAATATCATCACGATATAGTCCGGTATAATCCGGCTTCCACCCCGTGATTTACACGAGATATACTCATCAAAAGTCCGTACACCAGTTAGAGTACTGTCGTATTTTTTTAAACCTCCACTTTTATAAGTGATTTATATTCCGCTTTCAGTGCTTATGATTGCATGTTGTATGCTTAGCCAGCACCAAAAAGTCAGTCTGAACCATAGGAAATTACCAAAACACGCACAATCAATAGGCTTTCTGTCCTAACCTCGTCTATGGCGAGAAGATGCGTTGGCGCACAACCGGTTCCTTTGTGGCGGACAGAACGTGCGCCTGCGCAGGGCACCCCCGCTGTCTGTTGCTAGGAGATAGGTAGGTGTTTGGGGTAAGCTATTAGTTGGGTATTGTGCCTGACAAATGACTTGACCGAATGACTCTGACTTCGCATAGACGTACCTCATTGGCGGGAGACGCGGAATGTAATTTTGGATTCCGCGGACTTTAGTTTAGGCAAATAAAAAAATTATAAAAAAAAATGCTTTGCATATCAATCATCTCCAGAGACGAAGGGGCGGGCGGTTAGTGGATTCCACAAAAAAATCATTGAACTCCTCTTTTTACTCCGTATTTTTCTTAATACATACCGTTTTTTTTGTTAAAAATTTTTTTAAACACAACATGACAATTTCTTAAACTATTTTTTGTAACAATGTATTTTTAGTCGCGATACTCTACATAGTTATATATTAAACGGGTCTTATCGCGATTATCTATTAATAATTACGTTTTACCTAATAAATAATCGCGATTAGACCCGTTTGATACCAATAACATAACATTTACATACAGTCAATTTAATGTATAATATTTTAAATACACCCCTTTACTTATTGAATATTTCTTTTGTTACAGGTATGTTTCCATTGGGTGTAGCTGAGCTGAAGAACTGAGAATACAAGGGCTCGTGTGCAGTCAACTGTAAGAATTATTCCACAGTAGCTCTTATTACATGCAGATTAACTGAGAAAATCAATAAAAACTATTGAATTTATATTTGGACAATGGGATTTTCGTTTTCGGAGACAATGGTGTTTTCAGACGTAGGTACCTATTCTTATTGCTATTATTATACTTTATTAACACGAAACATTAAATAGGACATTACATAAGAAATAACATGTTCAAAGGTGAGCTTATCTCTGTAAGAGATTTCTTCCAGCTAACCTTAAGTACTATTTTTATTTTTAATGCACCAACCCGTGCTAAGGAACAAATTTAACCCTCAATTCACTACCTACTAAAGTATAACACAATTCACTAGTATGGGTCCCATGGACCCACATTTTTGACAGGTAAAAAAAATTTAAACACGTGACATTTTTAATCAAATATTCTTTTATTTTAAATGATTACTCTCTTAATTATTTAGTAACTGCCAAAACAAACTTAAAAAATAGCTATTTCCTCTAGTAAATGAGTAACATTTATATCTTATAATACTGAGCCTCTTTTGGGATGGCACGGCTTTAAAAAATCACATTTAATATTATCAAGATTTAGGAATTTCTTTGAGGTGATTTTTATTAAATCTATTACTTATACAACAAAAAAAAAACAAAAAACCTATATATATTCTATACAAAAATTCAAAACGTGCAATGGTTGAACTTAGTCCCTTACAGAACAATGCTTGCATATTTTTATAGCACATACCAAGCATAAAGCCAATTATTTATACCAATCATGCCAATGCCAATCAAAGGAAACGAACTTTTCTAGTTTGCCCCGGGTCTTGGATGTTATCTATGTATTTATTGTATTAAATCTATCGTCGACTTAGCACCTATAAAACAAGTCATTTAGTTGTACTTAGTATAGGGCTAACGAGATCTGTGTAATGTCCGTGAATATTTATGTATTAACTCAGATGCTTTATCATCATTTACGTTCACTGAGCTCGGTCCAGGTCTATTTTGATCCATGTTTGTATCCTAAAACACGAAAAAGAAAGATTGTAATAAAGCAGATAACACTAACACAATTCACTAGTGTGGGTCCATGGGACCCATATAAGCATATATACTCACCTTGCGAGCGGCGCGTACGCACGTCCTATAGCTGTCGCGTTCGGCGCGGCACTACAGGAAGGTACAGGACCGCGCATGAACTTGAGCGCGAATGGTATGAAATAGCAAGTGTTTTAAGATTGTGTATGGGTCCACTGGACCCAGGTAGTGAATTAAGGGTTAAAAACCTATTTAGAGGCTAAAAATTTCATAGTAGGTAGTCGGGGCTGTAAGTGATGCAATTTGCTTCAGCCAGATGTCGCTGCCTGTACGTAATACAGAGAATAGTGTAAAGAGGTTCGAAATTTCACTGATGCCGTGAGTCGCCCATTGGCTCAATTGGTAGAGCGCTGGCACGGACAGCCAGAGGTTGCGGGTTCGAATCCCGGCATGGGTGAAATTTTAGCCTCTAAATAGGTTTTTAAATTACCTTAAGTACTTTTTAAGAGATTTTCCTTTAATATCGTTTTAGTTAGCTGTTGTGGCGAACTATAACGCTAACTTCAACGCACTTTAAGATAACATAGATGGATAGAAATCACTTTACTACACAACCAGAATAAAATATATTACAACTATAATTACGTGAATCTATGATATTAAACTAAAAGTTTATACAATTGGCGGTCCTACCGTTTAGTGCGATCTCTTCCAGCCAACTTTTGGATGAAGGAAACTTGAATGTCTGAGGTGTTTAAATATCTCAGCGCTTGAAATGGCCAATCTGCGATGGGTAGGCGTCTCTCTCCGGGAGAAGGCTTGTGCTCTACAGTGGCACGTATATACATACCCCCTTATTCATAATGGTCCGCTAACGTAAAACAGCTGCTACGGAGTGTTATTTTTCATTCTGACTTAGGGTAATAGAAGAAGACAGAGTTAGAATTAGCAATGCTTTAAGTTTAAAAACCTATTTAGAGGCTAAAAATTTCACCCATGCCGGGATTCGAACCCGCAACAGCCAGAGGTTGCGGGTTCGAATCCCGGCATGGGTGAAATTTTTAGCCTCTAAATAGGTTTTTAAATTTGTTCCTTAGCACGGGTTAGTGCATAAAAAATAAAAATAGTGTAATAATGCTTTAAGTTAGCAGACTATTATGAATAAGGGGGATAGACATTATAGACGTATAAACAGTATTATTTAGATCTTAAATGTAAGACGGAATAATGTCGGTTACCTAGTGTAACGTTGATTCCCATGTAATAGTTTCAAAACCAATCTAGCTGTCTAAATACTGTGCCTTCAGCAGCTACCTCAGCTCACGGTCAATATCAATATTTACCCGCAACGCGGCAAAATGCAGTAGCGCGTTTAAATCCGATGGAAGTTTACTTTGTGCCTCAAAGAGTGCCTTTATGAGGAAAACCATAAAGTTCTGGCTTTCGGAGTGGAGAGACTACAGCGTAATTAATGTAATGGCTGTACAGTCGGCTGTCAAATGCTCGTACGTTATGCAAATGGGCGACGTTAAGCTGATAAAATTTCGCCTCACTAAACTAGTAATAAATAGGATCCTATTTAGAGGCTAAAAATTCCACCCATGCCGGGATTCGAACCCGCGACCTCTGGCTATCCGTGCATCCGTGGTATCCGTGGCATGGGTGGAATTTTTAGCCTCTAAATAGGTTTTTAAAATTGTCCTTAGCACGGGTTAGTGCATTAAAAATAAAAATAGTATAATAAATAGGATGTTACATAAAGTTTAATGTAAATTTTAGGCTAGTTTATAAATTTTTAAAACCTATTTAGAGGCTAAAAAAATGCCATAAATTTATTTTTTCATATTGTCCTTAGCACGTGTTAGTGCAATAAAAAGAATATAGTTTATGAATGGCAATAAAATTATTATTTTATTCTTTTTTTATTTTATTTAACTTACCGGGAATAAGCGGGTAAAAAAACAAAACGCGCAAAAAGAAGAGTTTGATGACATTCTTTTGGATTTCATCAGCAGATTTTAACGTAATTTATATCTGACCACCCTGGAGAACTCGCTTTCTCAGACAAAATGATGAAAGAAATCAGACGTGTTAAGGAATTATTACTAAGCACTAAGCTAGATCTCAAGGTTTTACTGTAATGACTGTAAATGCGGTTACTCAATTGAACGTTACTTGTAAGTATTTCACTAAGTAAATACTTACAAGTAACGTTCTGTCACGCTCTTTTCTAAGAAATTCGAGGAGACAGCCTACAGTTTACTATTTAAAACTGTTTTTATACGGTGAGGTGAGGTCACCTCAGTCATCCGAGACCACGGCACCTGAAAAAGTGCCGAAACGTCGGAAAATTGTAAAAATGTAATAAACGTGTAAAATTCGAATAAAAACTGTTATAATTATGTCTCGTGCTCGTGTTAACCTTAGAAAATAGCTATTTACTAAGCGAAATTCTCAATTCGGAAAGTGGCCCTTTGACTACAATAATTAACTCTGAAGTTTTGCTATAACTACCGTTGCGTTAATTTCGACTAGCAAATTGAGATCCATCCAACCTCGTTCTGTAATAATTTAGGTCTAGTACATTTACTCTGCAGTAGAAGAGGTGGTAGCCTATTGGGTAGAACAATAGACTCGGCAGCGAGCACCCAGGTTCGATTCCCAGTGCGGCCATATACCAATGACTTTTTTTTTAAGTTGTGTACATTTGTGACGTTAAGTAGCAATACCACTCGCTAACGGTCAAGGAAAATATCGTGAGGAAACCTAAGAAACTAAAGTATCCAGTATCCCATAACTAAAGATTGTAATAAGATAGATAATTTGAACACAAAAAGATGAAATTTGTTACAATAATATGGTGCCTTGACTCCTGAACTTGGCGGGAACCTGTATCTCAGCGGCCAGTGTAGTCCCAAAAGTAATGATAGAATGATATTCTGTGGAATGGGGCAAACAAGAGAAAATATAAGAGAAATATGCAAAAATGTTGGGTAACACGTTCTTGTTTATAACTTTTCCCATTTATCCCACCGACTGTACATAAAAAGCCTACGTGTGGGAGTAATTAAAATAAAGCCTCTCAAAGGTTAATTCATTGTATAGAAAAAAGGCCCCGAGCCCTCTCGAAAACGTTGGAACCACAACAAAGGATTCTGAGAATGCCCCGGGACTTTTTAAATCCTTTTAAATGATCATTTGAGAGTCCCCAAAACTGGTTCGCGAGACAATGTATGCAATCGCCGACGAAAAAAAGCATCGAGGACTCTGGATGCAACCGAAGGACCAGAAAAAGCTTTGGCTTTTGCGTCTACGTGAGATGATACGCTCGTGGCCTAGGCGAACCGAGTGTTAGAATCAGTCACTTGAGTTAAGCAACAACAGGCGCTGTCAGGTGCAGGATGGGTGACCGTCCCGTCACTACCTCTAGTGGCATTTTTCCGAGCGCTTCCGTGCTTTGCGAGGCACGTTAAGCCGTTGGTGCCGGCTGTCATGTAATGGCAGTCGTTAAGCCATGTTTGATAACTTCTGACACTAAGGCCCGCCACTGTCTTACAATCCTCCACCAACCCGGAGTTGGCCACGGTGGCCGTGGTGGAGTATGCCCTAACCTTCCTGCGATGCAGACCCGTGCCCCAGCAGTGGGGACCTACAAGGGTTGATAACGAAACAAGATGATTTATACAGCGTCCAGTGGCACTCGGACGCTGCAGTGGCTGGACGTCGTTTTAGATGGAGTAGTCTTGCCCAGCACCTATATAATTTTGACAGCTTAGTCGGCCTAGCCCACAGGAGAGACGAGCGGAGCCAACCAAACTGCGGGTTCGCTCACGATGTTTTCCTTCACAGAAGGACCAAACCGGATAAATGTTAGCGTACCTGACTATAGTGCGTGTTTGGATTAAATTAGATTAGAACATTATTAATTGCACAATAAACATATTTGTACAAAGGCGAGTTTAAACTAATGTATGTAAATGCTTATAGCATTAAGCTCGCTGCAGTGTACGATTTTATGGCGCAATAAATTAATAATAATAATATATTTTCTAGCAGGGGTAGTGCCTGGAAAGAGTTATTGCGAAAAATTACATGTACCTACATATGTAACAAAATTACACTGATTAAAATTTAAATTACATTTGAATGGATGCTCAAATTAAAAGGTGTGGAGAACACAACAAAAGTTACACAAATACAATCGTGTCTACACTAGGGTTACAGATGAAATATGCTTGTAGAAGAATAGAATAGAACAGAATAATTAATTTGTTCCAAAAAAATCATAAAAGTTGTTTCTCAAATTAGCATTACGCTGGGTAGGTACATTTATCAAAATAGGCTTTCGTTTCAGTGTGCTTTCTGTAACGAATTCATTACATAGACTTGATTTAAACTGACGACGCTTGGGAGTCAGTGACCTAGCTAATACTGCACACAAAATATTTTCTCACATCCGACGCTACTTGTGGTGTATGTATGAGAAAAAGGTTTTAGTGTAAGTACAATAAAGAAAGACGCGAATTAGCTTAGGAGCTTATTTCACTTGCCCACAAATAGACTTATGTGCGCCTGTCATGTTTCCTTTTAGATTTATACGGTCTCTAGTATACTGGAGCTTCCTCTCGTTGGATTATATTTGGCTGTGTGCTTAACAGATCCATTCGATCCATTCCATTATGTAATTTGTATTGTTTCGCCCACGTTCGCTTGTTACATTACCATCAATGTACACTGTACAGTGAGGTCGATAATCTTATGATTGACTTTTAGTGAGTAGGCATATGATTTCATTAAAGATACTGAGTGGTTCAGGATTTTTTTAAGTAAGACACTATATCAACCCCAGTGCTGGGGCACGGGTCTCTTCCTGCATCGCAAGAAGGTTAGGCTCCACCACGGGAGCCAAGTCCGGGTTGGTGGAGGTTTGTAAGAAAGTGGCGGGCCTTCCTGTCAGAAGTTATCAAGCCGACCATAAGGCTTCTGACATGGCTTAACGACTGTCATTGCATGACAGCCAGCGCCAACGGCTTAACGTGCCTTGCGGAGCACGGAAACGGTCAGAAAAAATGCTGTAGTTATAGTCGCGGTCACCCATCCTGCACCTGACCGCGCCTGTTGTTGCTTAACCCAAGTGATTGATTCCAATCACTCGGTTCGACTGGGCCACGCGCTCCATGCAATCGTTCGTTATCAACTCCATGCAATAACACTGGAAAATCATATTCTTGTTACAGTTCGATTTTGAAACAGATAAATCATTTATTTACACTTGTATACACACATTTTGCAAAAAGTGTCAAACAAAGCTCTCAATTATGTTAACAAATAGTGATTTTAGGGCCCCTGACCGAGAACCTAGGATCATGGGCCTGCCACTAGATAGCATCTACGTAACTATTATCAGATAAATTCACAATTAATTAACTTGTTTGAGTGACTGGTCTGACTATTTGCAAAATCGATCTATATACAATAAATATGTTTTTTTCCGCTGGTGAGTGTTACTGTAAGGAGCTCGCTCTATAACAGCTGCA
Organism: Yponomeuta sedellus; assembly: GCA_934045075.1. Classification (NCBI taxonomy): domain Eukaryota; kingdom Metazoa; phylum Arthropoda; class Insecta; order Lepidoptera; family Yponomeutidae; genus Yponomeuta; species Yponomeuta sedellus. The sequence goes on along the minus strand of OW203746.1, from coordinate 7,890,525 downwards.
AAAAAGACTTAACAAAATGATATTAATAATAGATTAACACATCGATCCATAAACTTGGCTATGAAACACATCTCTGTATTCTACGGAACCCCATATAAAATTCAAGGATTGGCTTCACTTCAAGCTTCAACCTTATGAAGGTACAGTCCCATTACATTGATCCAAAATAATATTTTTAGCGAGGTATTATTTTACTGTCACATTATCTAAGGATTCAGTGACTAACGTGGTCTGCAGAACCCACTGATTAACAGATTGAAGCGCTCGTGGCCTAGCCGAATCGAGTGATTTGAATCAATCATTTGAGTTAAGCAACAACAGGCGCGGTCAGGTACAGGATGGGAGACCGTCCCGTGACTACCTATAGTGGCATTTTTCCGAGCGCTTCCGTGCTTCCCAAGGCACGTTAAGCCGTTGGTGCCGGCTGTCATGTAATGGCTGTCGTTAAGCCATGTCAAAGGCCTTGTGGGCGGCTTGATAACTTCTGACAGTATGGACCGCCACTGTCTTACAATTCTCCACCAACCCGGACTTGGCCCCCGTGGTAGAGTATGGCCTAACCTTCCTGCGATGCAGGAAGGGACCCGTGCCCCAGCAGTGGGGACATACAAGGGTTGATATCGTAACAGATCGTAGTGAGTGAGCTAAAAATCTGTTTTATTTCTATGTAGCCTATATACGACCCACTGCAGGGTACAGGCCTTCTCTCAGAGAGAGAGAGAGAGTATGGGTTTAATTACCACGCGTGCCCACCGCGGATTGGCAATTTCAAATGCTGAGCTATTTAAACACCTCAGACACTCAGGGTTAGAAGAAGAAGAAGAAGAAATACATTGATTCGGAAACTTTCCATCGTAAGGTTGTCTGGAAGAAATTGCTTTTAGCAATAAGGCCGCCAATTGTACTATGTACATTTGCAATTGTTTTGTATTTGTTGTTTTTCCAGTGTACAATAAAGAATATTCTTCTTCTACATTTATTTATCGCGACACAGACATATACAAATCGTAAAAAAGAGACTAAATATAAAAAAGTAATAAAAACAAACAACAGAACACAGTAAGCGGATACGGGCCATGTCCATGCGGCGGTAAAACGGCCTCAGGCTCAGTACTTGCTGCAGGCTTATTGCCCACAGCACAGCTTTTCAGCAAGGGCCTGGTGACAGTGACAGTTTCCTCACGATGTTTTCCTTCACGGTTAGCGAGTGGTATTGCTACTGTAACTTCACAAATGTACATGACTTAGAAAACAAAGAGAAAAACCTGGGTTTTCGAGTCCTTTGTTCTACCCACTGGGCTACCGCAGCCGTTTAACCGTTTAACCGAATTTGTAATTTTTCTATGTTCTACCCACAGTGTACGAGTGATGTAACTCTTAAATACAGATAGTATTACTTTTAAACCCTGAATGTAAAGTGAACAAATGCGTCTTTTCTAAGCCCGCATGTATGGTTTTTGTTGGCGTAAGTACCTACTGCCACACCAACCCGGACTTGGCCCCCGTGGTGGAGTATGGCCTAACCTTCCTGCGATGCAGGAAGAGACCCGTGCCCCAGCGGTGGGGACATATAAGGGTTGATAACGAAGTACCTACTGTCAAATTAATACTGTGTTTCATGCCACCAATTTCCATATAGTTTTAAATACTGGTGAAATGTTAGGTAGTTAGATTAAGGAATAATTAATATTTACTGTGTAAATGTTAGTTGCACCTATGTTGATGATTAAATAAAGGAATTTGAAATGAAATGAATGAACTGGGCTACCGCGCCTCTCTCTGTTAACAATCTGTAAACGAATAATAAAATATACACACAACACCGTCACTTGTCTTGGTCCCAAACTATCTACGATACGTCGGAGGGCGTGTCGTTATTTTAATTTAATTGCCTTTTCGTGATATTGTGTGTGGCATACTGGCATTTCTAGCGTTTCGTTGAGGTTAACACAGAGGAAAAAAAATAGATAGAATAATTGAAGAATTGTACACAGAAATTGCTGCTGTGTGGTGTCGGCCTAGAGAATAGCACCAACCCAAATTCTTCCCGCGGGTGTCGTAAAAGGCGACTAAGGGAAACAAACCGGGGGGTGGGCAGCAGCGCCCCCTGTAGTACAATTCCACTGAACTGCGATCCCCAACCCGCATGCCCGACGTGGGGATTGTGGTCATTACCCCCTATGATAGCACAACGTGGCGCTCTTTAAGGGAGGGCTATGTCCAGCAGTGGATTAGTATAGCCTGACGACGACACAGATATTACACTAAATCAAATTTTGTACTAAAAATAGTAACTTCCACAAAACACAAAGATATTTATCCTCTTCCCAAACTAGGATACCATGTGCTACCGTAACCTGACAAAGACGTCACAAACATGTAAATAAACCCAGACTGGGGTCTGTTATACAAATTAAGTACGGCAGCTTTCAGTGGGAAACGAACCCGTTTTGTTAGTCAGGCGTGTTAACAGCTACACCGACGATGCAGTCTTGAACTTCGTCGGTTCAAAGCGGCAGAACTGTTTTGAACAACATCTGGCAAGTGAGACTAAATCGTACCCTTTAGCAAATTTATTGCAATTGAAAATGAGCGCTATCTCTTACAGAACTCGACCCATTTCATATATTATAGGACATAATGTAAATTTTATCTACGGATATAGAAAAAAAAGTAACATTCTTAAAACGGAGTTTTCTTTTTAGCATGTCGTTGGCAAGCCATCGTGATGGAAGCCGGAGTTAAAGCGGAGTTAGTTATGGCGGAAATCGCCGGAAAAAGCCTGTTATAAACCTGCTTCAACTCCGTCTTAAGAGTGTTTTAGTGCTCTCGGCTTTTTATAAATAAGACCGCTAGTGGAAACCCCAGATAAGTTTAAACTGGGTCGAACATTGTATTGTACGCGATTTTTCTTGCGTTACGGAACGAGGCTATTGTGCTGCTGTCTGGAACATTCCCTTTTAGATGGCTGCGTTGTGTGGTTTTCAACGCTTAACGTCGCGTCGTGAGGAAATCTGCTGTTAAAAAAAATAACTGTTTATTTCATAAGAAAAAAGTACACAAAAATGTTCTTATTTTTTAATGCACTAACCTGTGCTAAGGACAATTTAAAAACCTATTTAGAGCCTAAAAATTCCACCCATGCCGGGATTCGAACCCGCGACCTCTGGCTATCCGTGCCAGCGCTTTTTCCAACTGAGCTAATGGGCGACTCACCGACATCAGTGAAATTTCGAATCCCGGCATGGGTGGAATTTTTGGCCTTTATATAGGTTTTTAATTTTTTTCTTGTTCTGGCGTTAACGTACGATAGTGGGCAGTGGACTGTATGACTTAATGATTAAAACGCCGTGGGTTCAAGGTAGGCTGTCTTTGCCGTTTATGCACTTAAAAATTACAAGACACAGTTGAAACGAATATATTAGCACCGTCATGGACGGCGGACGCACGCAGAGAGAGAGAAAACCTGCTGTACAATAAGCTGAATAAAATCCTAAATATTTATCCCCTGAATATACATGAAGGTAAAATAAAACTGGTTGAATGGCTAAAAACTCAAAAATATAATGAAATAGAAAGCTTGTTTGTTAATACTTATTAAATAAAGTAATAAAATTTGCACTTTTAAAATTTCTAACTCCAGTCCTTCAAATTGTATAAAAAATATACCTAATTGTATAAATATATATGTATATATAAATATATATAAAATTTCAACATTAATTAATATGCTGGCATAATCAAATAATACCGACACTAAAATCATATCTCATATTCATTTTTCAAATCCACGAGACTTAAAAACTTTGTCGAAGTTCACATTTCCTGTGGTCTAACCAATTGCAACCACGAATAGATTCTACCCTCAAGTTGGATAAACATCGAATGGCAAATAACTTAACCAATTTGTTATAACACTGGAAGGAACTAGCGTTTAAGATACAGGCTAGGCCTAGTTTAAACGCTAGTGCTCATAGAATTGTATTGTGTAAAAGGTTAACCAAAATAAATAGTGTATGATCCATTGGATATTGTTTAGAATGTAAGTACAACACGTAATTGTTTGTTTATCTATGTGTCAAATAAAGTGATTTTTATTATTAAAAAAAAAAACCAAGAATCGCTCATTCACTCATTCATTCAGCGTTCACTCAGCCATCTTCATTCACTCAATGTTGCTACTGCAACATGGAGGCTAAAAATCTTTCATATAAGATTGTAGTGCTTCCAGGGGTTACTCTTTATTAAAATAAACTATACAAAGTAAAAGTACGGACAATGCCGAGGAACACTATACATGCAAGTGATTATATTAAATTATGTTCTATATTATGTAGTAAGGTATTAATATTACTTAGCATGAAAAGTGGGACGCACCACCCTTTCCTGGAATTAGGGGCAGGCAATACGTCTCCCTCCCTCTCATACTTATCAGTTAGATAATATTTTATAATGTTCAGAAATTCTTTGTAGTTTATTATATTATCAATCAATCAATCAGCCCGTATTCCTCCACTGCTGGAGATAGTCATCCTCAAGGCACGCAACTTACTTCTGTCCTCGGCTATATTGATCCAGCCTCCAAATTGTCTCAGGTTAATATTCTTCTTCTTCTCGGTCCTTTACTTCTAGGGGAGAATTGGGCCTCAACCACAGATTTCCACTTCTTACGGTGGTTCTCGGCAGCTTCCAATTCAGGCCAGCCAGTGCCGGTCGACTTGGCCTCTTGGTCTATTGATCTTTTCCAGGTGGTCCTTGGCCGCTCCCTCTTTCGGCTGCCCAATGGGGTATACGTAAGTGCTTGTCTGGTCAGTCATGTCTTGTCTCGGCGTAGTGTGTGTCCTATCCAGCGCCATTTCATGTCCAGCATTTCTAGGTGGACTGGTATCCGATTGGTGCACTTCCAGAGGTCAATATTATTGTGACTTTAAGTTTTTTATATACAAAAATATTTATTCGGTCGAGACATATTACTTTATAATAGTGCCAACATTACGGCTGATTCCGGCATGCACCAACTTTAGAGAGCTTAGAAAACATAGCCATTGTTGCATGCCGGAATCAAACCTAGAACCTCTTCGTAGTGAGGCAAGCGCGCATTTTAGCGATGTGATGGCATCCAACGCTGTTATTTGCCAAATTATAGATAGACAAATAGACAACACTTTAATGCACAAATCATGATTGTTATCATGTCGTGATTGTCATGATTGAAAATGTTATATCATGATTGGTTTACCTTCTTTTTGACGTGATTAATTGTCAAATATTGATACAAACTTAAACTTATTTAAAACTAGTAGGATAATAAAAATAGTAAACGAATTATAGAACCGACCTGGCGCCACTTGTTAAATGTGGCTTAGCTTTTCTCCATACAAAATTAAAGTTTAATTTAAAAGTTATGCCACAGCATTTTAAATTGAATTAAAATTTTCGTAATTATTTTAAAAAATCCTTCGATATTATTTGGCCTCAAAAGCGGCATTCATAAACTAGGTTCAAATGCCTGAGCTGTAGAGAAAAAATGCAGAAACGAAACCGGTCTAATGTCTAAACTTAGATCAGCCATAGTCTGGTTCTGTCGCTAAGCAGGATATCCGAGAGAAGGCTGCTGTTCTACGGGCACAAACGACACAACAGAAATCTTTAAGTCGTAAAATAACATTTAAAAAAAAAATGGTCTTTGAGCAAAAGTTGTTGTTAATAGTTATAGAGCTCCAGTGGCATTTTCACCACTAGAAAAAGACAAGATAAGTCGATAATTTATTTAAGCGCAACCTAGTACCTAAACTGAAAACAAACTCTTGAACTAGAACTTTCTTAAGCACTACACTTTGTTAACTGAATTCCAGATTAACAAAGTTGATTTTTTGTCGCAAGCGTCTGACCAGGGGGCCGATCCTTGCACATGCGAATTGAATGCGTAGACGCGAAATATTCGAAGGCTGAGACATTTCTCGCATAAAAATAAGATAACTCGACGGAGTCTGTAGACATTTATTTTCTCATTCGAATTCAATCTAGTGAGGCGTTAATAATACAGATTTTGGCTGTCGCTCGACTTTTTACGTAGAATTCCAAGTCATAAGTCTTAGAGTCGTTTGCTACTGATTTGCTAATGCGAATTGGCTCCCAGGTTTCGCTCCGATTCGCAGAGCTTAAGGCGCTTTGGGGTATTAGCTAGCGCCACCAAAAGTCATCCTCTTTTATAATAAGTTTTTTTTTCAAAAAGTGTTCTTATGAACACTGTTTATATCTTGGCAACTATTTCTAGAACCTAGGATCAACAATAGTTCTTGAATCGATTTCGCCAAAAACGTTTTTGGCGGAAATCGATTAAAGTCCTAAGATGTTAATACTACGTTCTAAGCTGTATGTTCTAAAAAAAGTTATCATATAAAAGGTATCTAAAAAAAATATCTGTATATTAAGGTTTTTGTTATGATTTTTTTCCATTGGTGGCCCCAAAGCGCCTTAATCATTATGTTATACTTTATTGCTCACGAAACATTAAATAGGACATTACATAAGAAATAACATGTACAAAGGTGAGCTTATCTCTGAAAGAGAATCATCATGAGTAGAGACGGAGCTCTCGTCGTCTATGTAAAATCAATGAGAAATTAATTAAGTTAATAATAAGACAGGCTCTAATTGACGCACGCGTTTCTGGAATTTCGTCTTTTAGGGGTCACTCTTTTATGTTAGTATATTTTCAGCCACACCGAAAACCCGTCCAAATAACAAGAAATTTTGGGGCTGACACTAAAATTATTCAAATATAATAAGTACAGTCTGTTAGCTTTTAGAATATACCTCGGGCTCTAGAGTAGGCTTCGGTTTTCACCGAAAGCATACGAGTGTACTTCCTGCTCTGTGTAAAACTGTTCTTCACAATTTTGAAAGTTATGTAAAGTTAAGTGTCATGTTATTTCCGATATTTCTATTGCACGAATATATCCGATTCTATCTGATAGTAGCCGAGGTATATTCTAAAAGCTAACAGACTGTAATAAAATTTGTTTATTCATTAAACAATATCAAATTTTCTAAGGTTAACACGAGCACTAGACATAATTAAAACTGTTTTTATACGGATTTATGCTCGTTTATTACATTTTTACAATTTTCCAACGTTACCACCACATTACTCCTTCACAATTTATGTAATTTCAATCACATAAGACTGATTATGTAATCGTTATCAACCCTTGTATGTCCCCACTGCTGGGGCACGGGTCTCTTCTTGCATCGCAGGAAGGTTAGGCCATACTCCGCCACGGGGGCCAAGTCCGGGTTGGCGGAGGATTTTAAGACAGTGGCGGGCCTTACTGTCAGAAGTTATCAAGCCACCCATAAGGCCTCTGACATGGCTTAACGACTGCCATTACATGACAGCCGGCACCAACGGCTTAACGTGCCTTGTGAATCAAGGAAGCGCTCGGAAAAAATGCCACTAGCGGTAGTCACGGGACGGTCACCCATCCTGCACCTGACCGCGCCTATGGTTGCTTAACTCAAGTGATTGATTCGAATCACTCGGTTCGGCTAGGCCACGAGCGCTTCTAATCATAGCTATGTAATCATTGTTTTGTAATACACGCAACATAATCGGACCACTCTGGAGTCATTGTCAAGGTCTCGAGTGTTTGTGCAGTCACACGCACGCAGCACTTCTCTTTGATAAGAGAATACAATGGTGGGTGGAACTTACACGAGACGCGCTTTCCCGCGCGAGTGACGTCATAGCTTTCCCCTCGAACTTAAATTTTTAAAATCCATAGACAGCTTGTATTGTGTAGACTCTACACTGTAGAGTTTTGGAGGGTTTGCGATAAAATAGTAAAATTGATGTGATTACCAAAATAGAATTGTAGACTATGATTAGGTAGAGACAACTGTATTGTTCCAGGGGTAGATTAATAGTGTCAAAATCCAAAAGAAATCTAGAGTGGGTGACGAATTTCAATTTTTGAGTTTAAAAATGATACAAAACAAACTGAAAAAATATAAAAGGGTACACCGCTACAGTTAACATGACCGAATAATTGGGACTATTGAGCCCGTTAATTAAGTTATTGAAATAAGTGCAAAAACGCTAAATGGCCAGACAAATACAGTCACATTAGGTGCTCTTTAGACATAGACCTAGACGTCATTGATTGATAACATTCATAAGTCAAGGTGAAATTGCCTAGACCATTTAAATTTCGTATTAGGAATAAATAAAAATAGACAAACAATAAAATTTACAAATAAAAAAAAGTCAATTATTACCAAGTATAAGCGTAAAAATATAATTATTATGTACAAGTAATATTTTATGAACTGTCACAAAAAATATTCTGTTAAAATAGAATAGTTTTAATATAATTTATGTGTTCATATAGCTCAGAGCTTGGAATCGCCAATCCGCGGCGGGCACGCGTGGTTATTAACCCATACTCTCTCTCTGAAAGAAGAGCTGTGCCCTGCCGTGGGACGCATATAGGCTGCATTAGTAGTACATAGGCTGCTACTTATGTATGCGGAATCTGGGATTCCAATAATTTTAAACGCAATGTCTGACCTCCATGGTCAAATTCGTTCTTTTTTAAAATACTGGCCGCTAATATTCACTTTTATACGTTAGTGTTTTGTTTTTGTTAGGTTTAAAATGTCATATCGCTGAAAAAATGGAACTCACTCGTGAAAATATTCGTGCTATGATTTATTACGATTTTCGACGTGGTTTAACGCAACAACAGTGCGTAGATCAATTAACTTTGACTTTTGGTGGTGAAGCTCCATCAAAAACTACTGTGTATCACTGGTTTAGTGAGTTTAATCGCGGGCGCAGTAAGCTCACGGACGAAGTTAATTAGAAGGTCGCCCGAAATCGGTGGTTGTGCCACAAAATATTGAAGCTGTGCGAAAACTAATAATGCAAGACCGCCATGTTACGTATCGCGAGATAGAGGCTATTCTGGGCATATATATGACGAGCATTCATAGGATATTACATGAACATATGTCTGTAAAAAAAATTTGTTCGCGTTGGATCCCGCACAACTTAACTCAGGATCAAAAAGATGCTCGCGTCGAATGGTGCAAGAAAACCTTAAAAAAATTCAACGGAGGCGACTCAAAATCTGTTTATAATATCTACACAGGTGACGAATCCTGGATCTACGCGTACGATCCCGAAATTAAACAACAATCAAAAGTTTGGGTGTTTCAAAATGAGCCGAACCCTACGAAAGTGGCTCGTGCAAAAAGCACTAAAGCAAATGGTGGCCTGTTTTTTGGTATTTGGCCATGTGGCTACAATACCACTGGAGAATCGCAGAACGGTTAATTGGGAGAATCAGAATCAGCGACGCAGAATCATAGTTCACCATGACAATGCCAGCTGTCATACATCTCAGGAAACAACTACATTTTTGGATGGTCAAAAAATAGAATTGATGGGTCATCCACCGTACAGCCCTGATTTGGCTCCCAATGATTTCTATTTATTCCCAAATGTAAAGAATAAATTACGTGGTCAATGATTTTCGACCCGTGAAGATGCCGTAGATGCGTTCAAACAGCACGTTTTGGAGATACCTCAATCAGAGTGGAAAAAGTGTTTTACAAATTGGTTTCATCGAATGCAAAAGTGCATCGATCATAGTGGAGAATACTTTGAAAAACAATAAAAGCATATTTAGCCATATACATTTGTTTATTTTTTCTATTCCGCATACATAAGTAGCAGCCCTCGTAGTATAGTCTGTTCGCTTTTAGAATATACCTCGGGCTCTAGTAGGCTTCGGTTTTTGCCGAAAGCACACGATTGTAATACTACTTCCTGCTCCGTTTTTCGAAATTAAGTGTCATATTAGTTCCGACATTTCTATTACACGAATATATCGGATTCTATCCGATAGTAGCCGAGGTATATTCTAAAACCTAACAGACTGTACCTTAGTCAATTTTATTATTACAGTCTTTTATATTTATTACTCAGTCACGGTTTATGTCAATTCAGTTACATAATGTCATCGTCATTGTTTTGTGATACACGCAAGACTAATCGCGCCACCGTGGAGTCATTGTCAAGGCCACGAATGTTTGTGTAGTCACACGCAGCACTTCTCTTGAGCTGACGCTTCACTTGTCTACTTGTATTCGCGAATATTGACTGCAAATATTTGGTCAATATTCAGTCAATAATGAGCTGGCCTGGGAACGTAAAATGCTCATAGTTTAGGCTCCAGTCTTTCCATAAATTTAACTATACGCATATGTTTAAAAACCTATTTAGATGCTAAAAATTTCACCCATGCCGGGATTCGAACCCGCAACCTCTGGCTATCCGCGCCAGAGGTTGCGGGTTCGAATCCCGGCATGGGTGAAATTTTTAGCCTCTAAATAGGTTTTTAAATTTGTCCTTAGCACGGGTTAGTGCATTAAAAAAATAAAAAAAATAGTATAATATACGCATATGTACATTGTAAAATGGGTATAAACTACACTTGATTTGAGGATTGAAAGACACGATTTTTATTTAAATCGTCATTGAAGCGTTTGGTCATTTAACAACGATCATGAAAAAGTTACATAATAGAGCACATTGGATTCTAACAAATCAGTAGCAAACAATTTGTATTTGCCGACGATTCATAAACATTACAGGCCGCGTTTGATAAAACTACAGTTCTTGGTTAAATTATGATTTCATTTCCTTACTATGACTACAACTTCACAAATAAGCAAGTCCTGGGAGCAAATTCTCACTTCATCCGCAAATAAGTCGTATGCGACACTAACGCTTATGACTTGGAATCCTACATAAAAAGTAGAGCGACGGCCAAAATCTGTAGTCTGAACGCCATGCTAGATTGAATTCGAATGAGAAAATAAACGTTTAGTGACTCTGTCGAGTTATCTTATCTTATTTTTATGCGACAAATGTCTAAGCCTCCGAATATTTTGCGTCTACGCTTGTAATTCGTATGGGCGAGAATCGGCCCCCTGGCATTAGAAATGGGAGAGATATTATTGGTATTTTAGATACTTTTGGTATTTTTTTTACTTCATTAAACTCGCGCTTGTATCCAGCTAGGGTGCGCAGAGACTAGGGTTTTCTACTGCGATCCTGACAGACTTCTTTTGCGTCATCAACGTACATATTTACTTACCCATCCCCCATCCCCTGCCTTTATTGACCTGACTCATGATTTTAAATTTTATTTTATAATTTTAGTTCGACAAAAATTTTCGTATATTTTTTAAATATTTTGTTTAAAAATTACTTAATATTTTAAAAAATATATATTTTTTTTACCGTATGCCCCCGGGTAGTGTAACGGTGCAAATCTCTTTCCACTATTTTTTTATATTTCTTTAATTCTGTCTATCATTTTCAAAAATTTTAAATTATGTCATACATTTTCAAGACTTCCCTCATTTTCATCATTACTACTTTACATCTTAACGAGACCTGACTATTTTTACCTGCTTATTCCGTTTTTATCCAGTTTTCTATTTTTATTATAAGTAAAACAGTACAAATAAAACACAAAGTTAAAGTCGTTCCATTTTTATTACTTACTAGCTTTTGCCCGCAACTCCGTCCGCGTGGATTTTTTTTGCATTCACCACCACGTTCACTATTAAGGGTTACAAAAACGGCGAAACACGTGTTTAATCGATTGTGTTGAAGAGCATTTATTTTAAGTTTCAAGAAAATTAGACAACATTCCTTATACCTCCCATACAAATTTTGGCAACCCTTTTCGCCACTTACGGCTTGAATTTCAAAAAATCCGGTCTTATTCCTTGCTTACATTATATATAGACCCTCTGTTCAAAATTTCAGCTTCATAGGTCCAACGGCTTGGGCTGGGCGTTGATGAGTGAGTCAGTCAGTCAGGACTTTGAATTTTATATATATAGAAAAAGTTTTAGAACACTACAAGTGGCTCTCTGCATCCATGCACGCTGGTTACGGATACTTTTTGGTGATACAGAGAGGATGAATGCAGAATGATTGACAAAACAAATATATAGCTTCAATATTTCGACGACGACGTTCGAAGCGCATTCAATCAAAGCAGAGCCGGGCCACGGTCTGAAATCAGCGATTTTCATTGACGTTGATTGATTCATTGATTCAACCTCGTCTGGCATTGGAATGGAAACCCTCTATTTCTTGTTTATTTTACTGGCCACTCGATATACGCAGGACCTTGATTGAGACAAGGCATTTTACGGTCGTATAATTATGATCGTTTGTGTTACATTTATTGAAACGACTAGAACGAGGATCAAAATCTTACAGTCCGTCTGTCTGTCTAGACCCTTTATCTTAAAAAAGGGTGGACGGTATCGAGTCGAAATGAAAAAAAAAACATTTATGATCAGTATAGTATTTTCGAAGGTTAACACGAGCAGTAGACATAATTAAAACTGTTTTTATACGGATTTATGCTCGTTTATTACATTTTATGTCATCCGGGACCACGGCACCTGAAAAAGTGCCGAAACGTTGGAAAATTGTAAAAATGTAATAAACGAGCATAAATCCGTATAAAAACAGTTTTAATTATTTATGATCAGTTTTAAAAAACCTTTTTTAGAGGCTAAAAATTCCACCCATGCCGGGATTCGAACCCGCGACCTCTGGCACTCTGGCACGGATAGCCAGGGGTCGCGGGTTCGAATCCCGGCATGGGTGGAATTTTTAGCCTCTAAAATAGGTTTTTTAAAATTGTCCTTAGCACGGGTTAGTGCATTAAAAATAATATAATTTATTATCAGTATTTCCTAATGATTCGCGATACTCATAGTTTAATATTAAACTTACTCGCTACTTCAATCTACCCGAGATCACGGCAACTGTATCGCTGCCGAAACGTCGGGAAATAAGGTGATTACGTTTTACCTAGTAAATAATCGCGATTTGACCCGTTGAATATTTAATTATTTATGATCAGGTCTACGAAACTTTACGATAGGTGTTCAACTACCGCAGCGCTTGAAATTGCCAGTCCGCGGTGGGCACGCGTGGTAATTAAGCCCACAATCTCTCTTTCCGAGAGAAGGTCTGTGCCCTGCAGTGGGACGTATAGAAGCACATAAAAAATTATAGTTATAACACTGTCCGTGCGTGCTCGCCACTCGGAGAAGTTATAAGTGATTTTGCGATGGTAGATTGATGTCCACTGAACGCGTTGAGTGTTTAAACATTAATACCGCAGGCATCTACCGGTCTGGCTGCTTGTAAACAATTTATTCTTAGCTTTACAACCACGTCCGCTCCCGCATGAAAATATGAAGTGGATTGCACTCTGAGGAACTATTTCCAGCACTCGTAATGCGTCTCATTCGGTCGCTGTTATGAATTAAAAGGCTTTTAATTCCGGCATTAATTACTTTACTCCTGCTTGACTTTTTTTGCCGGAAGAGTCCTGTTAGGCATCAGAGACGAGCAACCGACGACTCGATTGATCTCTTCGAATAAGAAGAAAATCTGTTCGGACTGTCCCAAAAATTTTAATAAATTTCGAGGCGAAAAACTATGGGCGGCCGACGAGCACGACATGCGAAAGAGCTTTATTGCCACGTCTATTATAGTGTAACTTTGTAAGTATTTTAGGATTATTTTAGGCTTATCGTAACGTGGATAAACCTTTACAGTCTTGCTTATAAAACACGGGTTCTCTGAAAGACTCGTCAGAGGCAGTTTAAATAATATGTGGTTACGTTCTTATTTTACCACACATATTTGGGTTCCCTATTTCATTCCGAAAATTCTTTGTTTGAAATACGATTCTCCAACGAATCATACTTCGAACGATTGATTGTTCGACGCCTTTTTTATCCGATGTCTTTGTTGTTCAGTGCCTTGTTACTGCGAAAACGTTTAGCCAGTGCCTTGTTACTTCAAAAAATGTTACACCGGTGCATTATATTATCGATGCTTGTTTTTTTAATATTTAACCTGCCTCTGAATAGTGTATTGAAGTACTTTGAATATCTAAGGATATTTCTTAATTTCATTACACACGAACTCTTCTGTGCTGAAAGATCCCACACAAACAAAATAGTCTTCTCTAATTAATTTTCTTCTAATTATCTACCTTAGACAACACCGAGTTCAAGACTATTACCAAGAATAAATTTCCAGTTTCTTATCTTTTACCTAGCTGGTACCTGCAGCTAAGCTCCTTACCAATTAAACTTTCCCTGCACGTAAACACATATATTTTTAAAAACACTCATAGAAAACAGAAAGTGTTTCTTGAAATTAATGAAATTTAATTACCTATTCTCTAGAAGAAAGAGAAAGAAGAAGAAAACGCATTTATTACAGCAACAGCTACTCAAAACATTGCAATACATACTGTCAACATAATACATTGATACAATAAAAACAAAATACTTAACCAATATTTACGAATAATGGTCACGGTGTGTCTCTGCTACTGTAAACGACAGCTGACTCAGCATACTGTTGAGGGCATTACTTCTCAGCACTGATTTTCTTCTACTATTACTAATACTACTATATCTCGATCCGACGACAACTGCTAACATAATCGTTAGTCTTGGGATCGAATTGTAGTGTAGGAAAAGGCAGCGAAAAAAGCTCTACTCTGGCCAACTTTTTTAGATGGATGAAGATTGTCGAGGATAGAAAAAGACTTGAGGGAGGCTCCGCTTAAAACGAGCCGCTGATCATACATACCAAGCCAAGTCAGAGGCCTTAGGGTGGCTTGAAAACTTCCGACAGTAAGACCAGCCACTAGTCCTGCAAGCCTTCACCAATTCGGACTTGGGCCCCGTGGTGGAGTATGGCCTATACCTTGCTCAGGGAAGAGACTCGTGCCCATCAGTGGGGACATAATAGGTTAAATATGAATATGATCATACATACAGATTCAAGTATGTAGTCTCAAAAACGATAATAACATTTTTGAGACAACTCTGTTATGTATGATGAACGGTTTGATGATGCCGGTGAGTCGCCCATTAGCTCAGTTGGAAGAGCGCTGGCACGGATAGCCAGAGGTCGCGGGTTTGAATCCCGGCATGGGTGGAATTTTTAGCCTCTAAATAGGTTTTAAAAAAGGTTTGATGGTATCTAGGGGAACCCCAATCGACACGGAGTTTACACCTTCAGCGTGACCTGCTTGACCCACATTTTTGCGATAGTTCCCTTTGTAGAGCACCGTCTTCCCTCGTGAATACTTGTAATATTGTGGCGGTTTATCCTGAGCTCTGGAGTAGAAGTTTTCTGCTGCCAGAAGTAATTTACTGTCGTGGTCATACATTGTGCACTTAAAGTGCCACGGTATGCCGGCGCCTCAGTTGGCCACTCGTATTTAGAAAAAGTAAGCGTTTATATATGGCGTATATAGGTAGCAAGTTTAATTTAAATTATAGCTACTTGCACACAAATACATTAAACTCAATCAAAATTCGTACGTAATACAGAGATTATTGTAAAGAGGTTCGAAATTTCACTGATGCTGGTGAGTCGCCCATTAGCTCAGGAAGGAGCGCTGGCACGGATAGCCAGAGGTCGCGGGTTCGAATCCCGGCATGGGTGGAATTTTTAGCCTGTAAATATGTTTTTAAGAACAAAATAAAAAAAATCTAAATTCTTAAACATTTTATTGGCACAAATATTTGGCAAATATAATTTGGCACTGATTTGGTCATAGTATAAAAATTGTTGTCGTAGAACAAACTCTAACCGACTTGTTCAAGGAATTGCCTACTTTAGAAATGATATGATAATTGTACTTTACTAACTGACCCCACTTCCTATGTCTCAATTCAATGAGTGGTGGTGGTAGAGGAGCTTTAGATCGCCGACTTCTCAATTGTGAGGCCGTGGGTTCGAATCCCGATTTGTACCAATGACTTTGTTTTCTACGTTATGTATGTACATTTGTGAAGTTACAGACTGCAACTATCGCTTAGACTATAGTACACCACTCGGTGAAGGAAAACATCGTGACAAAACCCTAGTGTCTGAATTGTTAACATACCTCAGCTCTGGCTACGCACAATGGCCCAATAATGTTGCTAATTGCGGAAAGGTCAGGTCTAACTACAGCGCCACCCAATTATCTGTTCAGGTGGGCAAAATTGTAACTAAGGCCTTGTCATCCGCCATATTAAAAAGAAACATTCCGCTGTCCGTTGATTTATAGATAATTATATTTTATTTACATTTAAAGACGGGCGTTTGACTTTAAATTTTCCATTTTTTCTAAGTAAATTTCTTAAATGGCACCCCCAAATTCTCCACTAGCGCCGCTATCAACTGAACAGATAAGATGGTGGCACTGTACCTGTCTCGATACAGGTTCTTCTATCTGTACGTCTGGTTTCATTCCATGTTATTGCTTGATTAATTAACAAACATCCAAACATCGAAGCGCTCGTGGCCTAGCCGAACCGAGTGATTGGAATCAATCACTTGAGTTAAGCAACAACAGGCGCGGTCAGGTGCAGGATGGGTGACCGTCGCGTGACTACCGCTAGTGGCATTTTTTCCGAGCGCTTCCGTGCTTCGCAAGGCACATTAAGCCGTTGGTGCCGGCTGCCATGTAATGGCAGTCGTTAAGCCATGTCAGAGGCCTTATGGGCGGCTTGATAACTTCTGACAGTAAGGCCCGCCACTGTCTTTCAATCCTCCGCCAACCCGGACTCGGCCCCCGTGGCGGAGTATGGCCTAACCTTCCTGCCATGCAGGAAGAGACCCGTGCCCCAGCAGTGGGGATATACAAGGGTTGATATCGAATCCAAACATCTTTACAAACTTTCACGTTTATGATGTTAGTACGATTATTCAAACAAATTACAACCACAAACTCCAAATAACACTGCTGTATTAATTTGTTTAATAGAAAAGTTTCATTGTTCATTCCAATCGGTATAAAAATGTCCGTAAATTTTTCACATGACCGCATGTAATGACATCGGTGTCCTATATTTCGTGGCAAACAAAAGGATTCGATCGACCCTCGTTGCGTACAGTCGACAACACGTTAACCTTTACATATGTGGACTCTAATCAGTTACAGTAAGGGCGACTTTTAAACAAAAATGTGAAGGTTGCCCTGCCCTGCTGTGGACTGTACGTTAGCTTACAAATTACGTTTTCCACTTGATGTAGAATGATAATTTCTCGTGTTCGTTTATCTATCTAGATAGATAAAATACGTAACCGATAATTTAAGATGGTAAGTTTCTTGAAACTACATAATGAGAATATAATGTTTTTGTTATTTTACTTGTTTTTTTTATTGATCCTATTCCCCAACGGCCATCAGATCGAGCAATGTGTCCCGCCCACTTTAACTGAGCAATTCTTCGAACTATATCATTCAGTTCGAGTTCTTTTGCTGGATCTCCTCATCCTCAAACAACCTTTAATATTTTAGTGTGTAAGTACCTACCAACAAATGTTTACGGAACCTGAGACAAAGGCTATCGTGAGCTAGCCTTTGTCTGAAGGACAAAAAGCCTGTAGCGGTTGCCATGGCGACACAAAGTGTAGCCATAATGAAAGTTTCACGCCAATCGATCGGGACCAATGCACTTCTATGGCCGTTCCCTATAAATAATGGATTACAGGCCAAGTGTGTACGGTATATACATTATTTAGAAGCCCAGCTCGGCCCGTCTCGATGCCGATATTGCCAATTGCTATACAGCACAGCATAAGTTACCTCTACTGGGTGTTATTTTTTTGTTACATATACCAAAGGACTGATGGTATTTCTTAATGGGTCGTACTCATATATAGGTAATTACGTTTTACCCAATAAATAATAGAGATTAGACCCGTCTAATATGATGGCCGTTGGAGCGAAAAATTTCTGACCACGGACCGGATGGGGCAGCATTGGCAGGCCCTCCACCAGATGGTCTGACGACCTGGTTACGTTGGCGAGGAGCCGCAAGAACCGTGAACCTTGGAAAACCATGAGGGAGGCCTATGTCCTCCAGTGGGCGTCAAATGGCCGACGATGATGATAATGATACCGAGATACTTCTAAAATGCGGAATTCCTGAAACACCTCAAGTTTGTATTATACAACAAATTATATAAGTTTTTTCTTAGATTTGATTTGAGTATGAGGGTTTACACAATTGAGGGTTTATAAAATTGCCGTTGATCAATTTCGCAGCCTTTACTTGTAGTAAATTGGACAGTGGACAATTGCGTAACAGGAGGGAAGGGCACGGGTAGTACGATGACGCGAGTAACCTTTTTGTGACAGTAAAATGTCAGAAATTGACCGCGAATTTTGATTGATGAGGCCGCGAATTTTGACATATAAAAGGCGCGACTGGCGTTGTCGTACCACCTCGGTTGGTAAAAGAATTAAAATAGAAAAAACTTTATCAATTAAAACCTGAAATGAACACACAAAACCACACCAGAGCCGCGTTTCATAAAACTACAATTGATAGTTTATTGTGACAATTCGATGTACATTGCCTAATCATCCTACTTATCTGTGGGTTAATCGACTTCGCCATGTATAGTTTGTTAGCTTTTAGAATATACGAGTACCTCGGCTACTATCGGTTGGAATCTGATATATTCGTGTAATAGAAATATCGGAACTAATATGACACTTAATTTCAAAATCGGAACCAATATGACACTTAATTTCGAAATCAGAACTCGATCATCAGTACGAAAACCGGCGAAAATTGGCGAAAACCGAAGCCTGCTCTAGAGCCCGAGGTATATTCTAAAAGCTAACAGACTATACATCGTATTGTCATAAATTGTAGTTTCATGAGTCACGCGCCGTGGTCTCGGATGACCACGGCACCTGAAAGTGCCGAAACATCGGAAAATTGTAAAAAAATTAAAATAAACGAGTAAAATCCGTATAAAAACAGTTTTTATTATGTCTAGTGCTCGTGTTAACCTTAGAAAATACTACACGCGCCATGATTATCATCACTAAACGTGATTCAAATCTCTGTTTAAAGCGTGTCACTATTCGAACTACCACTAGCCGCTTCGTTAGCGAGACAGTTTGTGAAGATGCCAATATCGATCATGATACTTAGTTAGCTTTTAATTTTACCTTATGGAATGTTTGAATTTGCTGTTGTATTTACAAAGTGATCGGCCATATTGCGGACTAACTATCCAAAATAAACATCCAGGTACATATATACATACACTCACCTGTATCCCAGAGGGCTCGGCAGAGACCAGGGACTGCCGCTTGCCACGATCCTGACAGAACGCCTTCGCTTCATCAACGTTCATAAGTCGTTGCATGCACGCACGCCGGTTCCGAATACTTTTGATCTTTCCATTTGCTAATACATCCCCTATTTGGTCTATGTATGGTCGAGGTGGACCAAATCGAGGTATGAGTATATTTCAAAAATAAAAACCAATCTAGATCCTTCTGTAGCTTTACTTCTCATACACTTAACTCTCGTTAAAGGCTTCTTTGTCACGAAATGATTAGTCTACAAATGGAAGCGCACAATAAAAGCGTTTCCCATGTGATAAATGAACCTTATCTGGCACCATAAAGGATTTACGTAACGCCTGCGGAAACCGATAGGGCAACAAGTTGGCGCGCTGTAAGAATGAGAATGGTCATGAAAAGAACAGGCGTTGAACCGACTATAAAGACAGGCATTTGCGACCCGGGCCCCGGCCTGTGTGGGGAACCCCAAGCGATTTTTTTGCCGCATCGGACATGGAACAAAAATAAATAATGGTGTGAATAATTTACTTCTGAACTTGGTCTTGGCGATCCAAGACCAGAGGGGTGAGTCTTTAAAATGCATAGTGGTTCAATTGAGTAATATAGTAGTCCGGAAATGGTCGTTTCAGTTACACTATCGGCAGTCTAGTAACCAATCGCATTGCAATTGTATAACCCGTGCTACTTAATTCGGCGCCTCGTGCGTTTAGATCTTGATGCCTATTTAATTTGCGCGGGTTATACCCCTGGAATGATATTGTCCTGCTATGGTTTTGTAGACTACCAAATTGAGGCAAATAACCATTGTTGTGGTTATATCATTCTGTTGAAAAACTATGTAAGTATTAGACTCTAGGGCCAGACTATAGAGCCAAGTTGGCATTTGCAACCCGGGCCCCGGCCTGTGTGAGCAACCCTAAGCGATATTTTGCCATATCGGAACATTGAACGAAATGAAATAAGGGTGTGAATAATTTACTTCGCAACTTGGTCTCGGCGTCCAAGACCAGGGGCTAGAATATACCCCTCTATTAATTACCTTGTTGCTTTATCTGATGGTGACCTAACGCAGATGTGCAAATGTGTAGCAAAGCATCGTGAGGAAACCTGACTACCGGAGGTGTTTACATACTTCAGCTGTTGAAATTGCCAAAGCCAGTACATGCGCCAGGGTTCGAACCGACGACCTCCCGAATGTGAGGCCAGCGTTCTACCGATGCGCTGCCGATTTTTTATTAATAATGAGGAGAACTGTTTTAACTGCCTCACTGCCTCCCCACTTTACATGGTGTATCGTGCCAAAAGTGATAACTTAATCAATATCACTAGTGATCGTATAATCGTATATAATAGAAATACACCCGTATTGTTCTAACAGCGCATTTCCTATCACGCGGTTCGGTCTACTATGTAACTTTATAATTGAAGATGCACTTAGAAACTGGAACACCATTAAATTAACTGTAAGACGATAGCGTGTAGGCGCGTTTACATCTTGCTAGGAATCTCTGCAGTGAAATTTGTCTTTACATCTATAACGTTGTGAAAATACGAAAAAAAATTGAGAACTGGTGTTACCCGCGGTTTGTCGATTTTCCCATGGCAATAAGGTATTTTGCGGCAGTTAAACGTAGCTTATGTATTTATCCAGGGTGTCAGCTAACTCCATAGCGAATATTATTAAAATCGCTCCAGCCTTGAAGAAGTAAGATACATGCACACTCACAAACTTTCGCCTTCATAATATAAGTGTGATGATATGATGTGATTTAAAAAGGTTCATTCTAAAAAAGAAGTCTGCGTCTTTTCGAGTGTTTGCATGTTAAGATAAGATAAGAATATTCTTTATTGTACACTGGAAAAACAACAAATACAAAACAATTGCAAATATACATAGTACAATTGGCGGCCTTATTGCTAAAAGCAATTTCTTCCAGACAACCTTACGATGGAAAGTGTTGATATGTATCTTAACCAAATGTTTAGTACATATCTAAAGTCTACGTTAGAGTGGTCATTAAAACTTAGGTAAGTAAGTACTTATTTCGATTATAAATAAGTGGAGTAAACAGTAGGTTTCCAATTTGACTACTGGAATAGAAGTCCGCACATCCTTACGAAGTTTTTATTTTTTACTACTCAAAATCTAATCTAAACAATAAAATTAACTTTTTTTGAACTAAAACTTTCGTAAGCACAACACATTGTAGACTTTTAGTCCGGATTTACTTACGGGTGTTGTTATATCGGAAAAGTCCGACCAGGTTTCGCTCCGATTCGCAGAGCTTAATCATGGTGAGCAGAGACGGAGCTCGCGTCGTCGGTTGCTTGTCTCACCGGAGCGAAACCTGGTCGGACTTTTCCGATATAACAACACCCGTAAGTAAATCCGGACTAAAAGTCTACAAAATTAACTTTTTAAACAGAGTTTTCTTTTACGGAAGATTTTTACAATAGGGGAAAAAACAATTGTAATTGTAAGTGGGTTGTATTCTTATTTTTAATTTATTTATAAGCATATGTAATATATAGGTATACAAGTTGTTAGTAATGCTAAATAAATAAATAAATTATAAAATTAGTTGTGAAACCACTAGAGCGAATGAGTTTTTTTTATTATTGTTAGGGAAAACACATGATGTAGGTACTCGAACATGGTGAGATAGAAAGAGACAAACGTTTTGACGTCTCGTAGCTCGTTTTGGGTTGAAACTTGACATTGTGTGTCTGTAGAGTTGCCAGGCGTCAACCAACCCAAAAAATACTGATTTTGTGCCAACCAAAAATACTGAATAATTATGTTGTTTTTAGTAAACTTATTCAAGAAAGTGGCAACTTCGATATTGTGATCCTTGGTCGTGCGTGGCGCCACTTTTTGAATTGCTTGTTTATTTTCAAGTGGTTTTAAGTGCAAACTGCAAATTTTAGAGAAAATTTTATTAATGAAGACCAGCGGGGGCCAATTCCTTGTTTTGGTGGATTTAAGTCTATATGGTCACTTTTAAACTAACCTTTGTTTCCAATGATACCCTTCGAGAGATTCATAGATTTGTTAACTCACTTAAAGTGTTGCATAAATGATAATAAGCTGGTTTGGTTAGACGATATCTTTGGATGAAATGTGTGTCCGTAATATCCAAAACCGACAACATATTTCTCCTCAAAACTAGCTGCCGACGTCTGTCTCGACGGCGGGCGACTTGAGCAGCCTCTGCTGCCATGCGAAGAGCAAAAAATACACGCGAAGACATCATTTTAATGCCAAAAACGAAGATTAACTTTTCGATTCACAACAAAAAAATTGGTGAGAAAGGAAACTATTAGTTTGACACTTTTCGTTAAGTTTTTCTATGCGTAAACTGTTAAACTCGTAACTCATACTGCCGAATTGTATGGATCATCGAGCTGACACTCGAAAAGTTCCGTTCGAACTCGAACAGTTTAAGAGGAAAAAACTCATACTACCAATTTTAGTTCATAATAGTTACCGCTAGAGGCGCTGATGGTAAATGTATGGAAGTAAACTGCCAGTTTCATCGAGACGATAAACTATCAAAACTCATACTAAGCATATATGCTTAGTACGAGTTACAAGAAAACAAAACGAAAATTCGTATCGTAAGCTCGATAAACTATCGCAGTTGATACTTCCATACTGGCAGTTTCCGTCGCACTCGGCAGTATGAGTTTTAATTTCAACGTATCGTTTAAACTATGGATCCAATAGTTTGATCCAACGAAATAGTTAAGAAATATTTTCCTTACTATAATAAGCGTGACGACAGTATCAAATAATCAAAGATTTAACGATATTAGGGGAAAGTACATTAAAAAAAACACTAATTAAGTTTTAAAAAAAATTAAGGTTTCTAGCACCTAGTTTTATAAATAAAATAAGATTACCAATAATTTCATTAAAATATAAGATTTCAGCCATTTTGACTAAAACAACAATCACACCGCGTGACGTCACGCTTGGGTAACATTGATAAACTTACCCAGTGCTTTGCAAACAAAGCACTTGTGAACGTTTGATGTTCGTTTAGCTATGCATGACGCCATGACACTGCGAGCTGTTTTCCCACATCTTTAAAATCATTAATCTTCATTAAAGTTTAGTTTATTAGTGAAATATAAGTGTTTTTGTAAACAATAAATGTGTCCCCACATTATGAAAGAGGATTTAAAAATCTCTCGTCATGCCTATCGTCAACGTGTCAATTTGCGAGCGTAATGTAAATGCAGCATGGCTTTTGAGCGATAACCACGTTTGCCGTCGCGCTGGAGGTCTTCAGAGGCTTCAATTATTTCATTACTCTGCTCTAATGGCAGCCAGCCGAGAAACCAACACCAAGAGATTAAGCTGAGCACTTACTCTTCCGTTGGTGGGTTTGCTCACGGTGTGTTCTATCGCGCTTTATGGAATTTTTCGGCGTTTCGGCGACTAGAACCTTCAAAATAAGCCTTTGTTTTATTTTTATTGTGTATCACACAGTCGTGTGATGCCCGGTTTCACTAATAACCTCGGCTACTATCGGATAGAATTGCATATATTCGTGTAATAGAAATATCGGAACTACTTAATATGAAGTAATAATTACACAACTTTTCAAAATAGCCAAGAAAAGTTTTATACTGAGCAGGAAGTAGTATCACACTCGTGTGCTTTCGGCAAAAACCGAAGCCTACTCTAGAGCCCGAGGTATATTCTAAAAGCTAACAGACTGTACATTTTGTCGGACACTAAAATGTTTTCTATCTCGAGACGCTCGAAAAATGCACTTTACTAAACTAACATCTCAATTTCTCTATCGAGCCCGAAATGTCTCGACGCTAACATGGCGACCGCTACCGAGATGGAGACCGAGACTTGTCTACAACTGGGTATAGTCTGTTAGCTTTTAGAATATACCTCGGGCTCTAGACTAGGCTTCGGTTTTCGTCGAAAGCACACGAGTGTAATACTACTTCCTGCTCTGTATAAAACTTTTCTTCACTATTTGAAAAGTTAAATACAAGTACGAGGCATGCCTTATAAGTTCTGTCGTTTTCATATTTCCCGGCAATTTTGAATTTGGAACTGTTCTATATTCGAATATGTTTAAATTTAGAATCTCAAAACAGTTGAAACTATTAAGATTAATACTATTTTTTAGTCACAGCGTGGATTTGAATCTGTCAGGTCACGTACGAAAATGAATCTTTCTAAGGAAAATGTTCGTGCAATAATTTTCTACAACTTTAGAAGAGGCCTGACACGACTTTAGTGTTTTGAAGAGCTAACATCTGTGTTCCGTGATGAAGCCCCATGTCTGCGGACTGTCGAACGCTGGTATGTAGAATTCCAGCGTGGATATACTAGTGTTAGTGACAAATCTCGCGAAGGTCGCCCAAAATCCGCCTTCACTGAAGATAACATCATTGCTGTGAGACAACTAATTCTCGAAGATCGTCATGTGACATATCGAGAGATAGAGGCTCTATTAGGCATCTCAGGGACAACCATTCAGAAGATCTTGCATGAAGCGCTTGGTGTTAGAAAGCTAGTTTGCCGTTGGACACCGCATCTGCTTTCCGACGATCACAAGGCGGCTCGCGTCAGATGGTGTAAGAAAACTCTGCAAAGGTTCAACCGAGGAGAGTCAAATCACGTCTACGACATCATCAGTAGTGACGAATCTTGGATCTATCCTACGATCCTGATTCCAAGCAACAATCTACAATCTGGGTCTTTCAAGACGAGCCAAAGCCGACTAAAGTTGTTCGTTCTCGAAGCACTTCGAAGAAGATGGTGGCCACGTTCGTTGGAAAAACCGGTCATGTTTCGACTATTGCACTTGAAGATCGTAAAACGGCTAGCGCAGAGTGGTATACCACAGTTTGTTTACCACAAGTCATCGCCGAACTTCGAAAATCTAACTCAAAGCGATGCATCATCCTGCACCACGACAACGCAAGCTCACACAGCGCTCGTCAAACAATTGAGTATTTGAAGCAGGAAAAAGTAGAAATTCTTGACCATCTTCTTTTTTACATTTCCTAAAATTTAGAAAAGTCTTCGTGGTCAAAGGTTCCAGTCCGGTGAAGAAGCAGTCGACGCTTTCAAGTCAGCCATTTTGAACACCACTACTTTAGAGTGGCATAAATGTTATAATAACTGGTTTGAGCGAATGGAAAAGTGTATTAAGTTACGTGGTGAATACTTTGAAAAACAATAAAAAGTACTATAAGGTTCTAGTTGTGTTTTTTTCTTCAAACGAAAAAACTTAAAAGGCATGCCTCGTATG
The DNA here is from genome assembly GCA_934045075.1 of Yponomeuta sedellus. NCBI lineage: Eukaryota > Metazoa > Arthropoda > Insecta > Lepidoptera > Yponomeutidae > Yponomeuta > Yponomeuta sedellus. The sequence continues at coordinate 7,865,000 of OW203746.1, read as the reverse complement.
TATCATATTAGTTCCGATATTTCTATTATACGAATATATCCGATTCTATCCGATAGTAGACGAGGTATATTCTAAAAGCTAACAGACTATAACATGGCGGCATTGCCGAGATGATTTCGGCCGAGTTAGACACTACATTTGACATTTATGCGACCGAAACATGTCTGGTACCCACGGAGGTGAAGATAAGGCCTCGAGATCATAGATTTGACAGGAACAATACAAATTTTGCTAATTTTGTGTTCTCGCTGTATTATAATTTCTTTTTGATTTTAGTTTCTTAATTTTACCAATTAACTATTTTTACAGTATTTTTTTACTCACGCAATATCCTAATAATAGTAATAATAGACTTATCTTTTAGGTAGATAAGTCTATTGGCTATCGAGTATCGGCTGCTGGGGGGTCTCTTCCTACATCGCAGGAAGGTTAGGCCATACTCCACCACGGGGCCCAAGTTCTGGTTGGTCTAGGATTGTAAGACAGTGGCGGGCCCTTCTGTCAGAAGTTAAGCCGCCTATACGGCTTAGCGACTGCCATTACATAAGCACGGAAAAGCTCGGAGTAAATGCCACAAGCGGTAGTCACGGGACGACCACCCTTCCTGCACCTGACCGCCCCTGTTGTTACTTAACTCAAGTGGTTCGACTAGGCCACGAGCGCATGCTACTAAGCGTACAGACCCGGAAATGCGAGCGACGCCGCGGGCCTACACTAGGCCAGTGGTTCACCTATCACCCGACACCGTGACAGGTGGCAATCGATACCCTTGAGAGGGCACCCGATACAGGCTGGCCTATCAAGCAGAGCGTGCTCAGTCAGCCGTTGGGAGGCTAGGCTTGCAATGTTATTCATGCTATATCTTTTTCGTAGGTAGATTAATCTATCGTGCATGTCTATTTTTCTTGAGCATCTGAGGGACTGGACGCATTACCGCAAGATTCAGGGAATTTTCGTACATTTGGTTAATACGGGGATTTGGCTGCACTCAACAAACCCGGTAACCTACGGAACTAATCAGTGACGTAATTATAGCCTTTTCTGCGCCCTGTGCGAGCTTTAATAATTGCGCCATTTTTTTTAGACGATATAGGTGCCCTAGTATTGTATAGGCCTACTTTATTTCTTTCAGGGTGATAAAGTAAAGCACAAGGAACTTGGTGTTGGTGGACCAATTATCTAATGTTTTAGAAGAAATACTAGACACAATGACAATTGTGCGCTGTCAAAAAAATTTGCGCGATCTTTAGTCTGATTTCTTCTTCTTCTTATTCAGGCTATATTAGTCCAATGCTGGACATAGCCTTCATCTAATGAGTGCCATAGCACCCTGTCTTCAGCTTGCCGCATCCAGCATCTGCCTGCAGTTTTTCGCGGATCGCCATCCCACCTGGTCGGAGGACGTTCTCCACTACGTTTGCCGAGTCGCGGTCTCTACTCAAGCACACTTTTACTCCAACGGTTGTCGGTTCTTCGCGAAATGTGGTCAGCCCACTGCCACGTCAGCTCGCTAATTCTCTGAGCTATGTCGATGACTTTGGTTCTCTGTCGGATGCATTCGTTATGAATCTATCCTTCAGAGAAACTCCGAGCATAACTCTCTCCATAGCTCGCTGAGCGACTTTGAACTGGTGGACCAACCCTTTTGTGAGTGTCCATGTCTTGGCTTCGTATAAGGTCATCACAGGACGCACTGATTGAAAACTTTCGTTTTCAAAAATTGCGCTATGGATGGCGAGAAGACTCGGCGTAGTTTCCCAAACGCTGCCCAGCCCAGCTCTTGGCCTCCTTCTTGAAATTGTTTTACCTAACTGCAGCTAGTCTGATTTAATGGACGTTTTTTTATAATATTGGGATGTAGGTACGTATGTGTTGGAATAGAGCACTAGGGGCGCAGCGGGAACTTATCAGGAGCAAACCGTAAAAATAAAATAATTGCGCCCTCCAGAGTCAACGCCTTGTGCCTGGGCAAGTGGGCAACCGTAGAATAATATATCGCACATATTATTTTTGACTCAGCAACTACTTATCACGATATGGTGACTTATCCAACTTGTACAACAGTTCGGTTGACTTGACAATTTACGGCTCAGTAACTTTTGTCTGTCCAGAGATCGTTGAACTATCGGCAGCATCTGTCCAATGTTGTGCGGAAATAGTATTTGTTATCTACGTGGTTAGAATCAGATTGGCTAAGCTAGGAATCGACAGGTACGTATTTTGTGATTCGACGTGTTGTTTAGAATTTGTCAAAGATTTTTTAAACTTGTAATCGCAGTTACTCGTACAATAGATGAACTAGGGACTTAAGAGTGTCCCATAAAGAGCAATTCCGATGCAAGCCTAGTTAGGACTGTATTTACAAACGATTTGCTGGATCGTGAGGAAACCCGCGGCTTGGTTGGCTCCGCACGTATCGACTAGTCCTTCCTGTGGGCTAAGTCGACAAACACACAGCGTCCGAGTGTTCCCTTCACCTATCAAGTATGAGTGAAGATGGCCACTGGACGCTGTATAAATATTCTCATTGCATACGTAGATGAAAAAGTTGAATCGAAATGAAACTTTGCCAATTTATGTTTAGAGTACACGTATCACAAACAGACACAAACCGGGGGGTGGGCAGCAGCGCCCCCGGCAGTACAATTCCACCAAACTGCGATCCCCAACCCGCATGCTCAGCGTGGGGAGTATGGGCATTACCCCCTATGATAGCGCAACGTGGCGCTCTTTAGAGGAGGGTTATGTCCAGCAGTGGACTAGTATAGCCTGACGACGACGACACGCATCAAGGTTTGCTCGTACTTGAGAACTAAGAATGAGGGAATATAAAAGAAATTAGAGCCTCATAAGACATTTCATGAAGCGCTCGTGGCCTAGGCGAACCGAGTGATTGGAATCAATCACTTGGTTAAGCAACAACAGGCGCGGTCAGGTACGGGATGGGTGAGCGTCCCGTGATTACCGCTAGTGGCATTTTTCCGAGCGCTTCCGTGCTTCGCAAGGCACGTTAAGCCGTTGGTGCCGGCTGTCATACAATGGCAGTCGTTAAGCCGTGTCAGAGGCCTTATGGGCGGCTTGATAACTTCTGACAGTAAGACCCGCCACTGTCCTACAATCCTCCACCAACCCGGACTTGGCCCCCGTGGTGGAGTATGGCCTAACCTTCCTGCGATGCAGGAAGAGACCCGTGCCCCAGCAGTGGGGACATACAAGGGTTGATAACGAAGACATTTCATAAAAACCATTCACAAGACGATAATTTCTTTCTGTTAGGTTTATTTCCAATTACTAGCACGATCGAACCTTGAGTGTCTCTTCTAAGCGTATTGGAAAACTTTCTTATCAATTCGGCACGTTCGTTTGTAAATAAAAACAAAACTACGTTTCCGACATTACAAACTAGTATACATTTTCATTTGTTTGGGTCTTTACTTCAATGTCATAAGGTTCAATTTAAGGTGGTACTATTATACTACTGCACACTGCTTACACTGGTAAAGGGTAAAGGGTCTCCACAACGTTTACTAGCCCCAGTAATGGAAAAAAATCATATCTTCTTTTACACTCCGTTATCGTCTCGTCTTCGTGTTTGGGAGAGAAGAAGACCCTTTTTCCAAAAAGAATTTGTAAAAAAATATATAATACGTAAAATACGTAATACAGAGAATAGTGTAAAGAGGTTCGAAATTTCACTGATGCCGGTGAGTCGCCCATTAGCTCAGTTGGAAAGAGCGCTGGCACGGATAGCCAGAGGTCGCGGGTTCGAATCCCGGCATGGGTGGAATTTTTAGCCTCTAAATAGGTTTTTAAAGTGGTCCTTAGCACGGGTTAGTGCATTAAAAATAAAAATAGTATACAAAAATATATGTTTTATTTTTCGTCGATGGCAGTAGAGAACCTCTTAAGTCACAATTTTTTTTCGTCTATTGTACGCCTATCAATTACATATGGCTTGCTTTAAAGGTTTTTCCTTCACCGTTAGCGTTAGGAAAAACATCGTGAGGAAACCCGCGGCTTGGTTGGCTCCGCACGTATTGACTAGTCTTTCCTGTGGGCTAAGCCGACTAAGCTGTCAGGATGGTACCTATAGGTGCTGGGCAAGCCTACGCCATCTATAAAACCATGTCCCAGGCACTACAGCGTCGGAGTGGTCCCGTCACCCATCTGTGTGAGTGAAGATACCACTGTACGCTGTATAAATCATCTCATTAAGTAGATGCAAAAAAAATGCCAATATAAAGGCTTTAAAGGTAGACTGCAATGATTGGAGCATTGGAGAAATTGTGGTCAAAATGATTAGGTCAAATTACAATGCATTAGTTGCGGCTTTAACTGAAGCCCGATGTGAGAGTTAACTTACTTTCTTTCGTTGCTTTAACCGCAAAGTGGCTTAGAAATAAATCGGCTCCTTTTTCTTAAAAGAACCTGCCATTGAGCTATGAGAGAACGCTGGCTGACAGAGATTTTGATTGATTTTTACTTTCTAATGCTATATAACGATAAATTATTTACATTATTACAATCCAGCATAACTTAACACGTTACGCTGGATTGTAGCTCTAGTTGTAACTCTGGGAAGAAGTATTTTAGATTACTTTTAGGCAAGAAAATGCCTGACTTATGTACTTATTTTTATTACCTAAGCCTCATGCTCTTTAGTTATTGACCAACATTACTATCACCAAACGTGATGTAGTGTGCATTAAATTGGCTAAATCACTCATAGAAACAATTCTTTTAAAAGGTCGATCCCACTAAAAGACTATTTCCGCCTATAAGCCTTCTGATTCCTTTATTATTCTGTAATATTGTGCTTGTTAGTGTTCTTAAAAATAAAATAAATTTATAAAAATAAAAAGCGGACACAAAATATATTATATTCCTCCTCGTATCAAACCACCTTTGACGTATTATTTCTCATTGTAGTACCTTCAATCTTCTCAATATGAAATGTATTTTATGACTACGGCAGCCAGCATCATTTATCGCCTTGACCACTGACTACTGAACGCTATCGCCACAAAAAAAAGAAGAAAAACCGGCCATGTGCGTTTCTGCCTCGCGAGGGTTCTGTAACACTACTTAATATCTATTTCGCTAAAAGCGTTCTCTTTCATTTACGTTGACCCACACCTTGATATCGATCGATATTTTTCATTTTTGTATTTTTATTTTTCGTTGGCTATCCGCCACAGTAACAATAATATTCTCAACTAAAATGTACATTTTAAACTATATACATATAGCAAGAGATAAAGCTAAGACAAACGAACTGACAGATTATTTTATGTTTGTGATGTCTTTGCCTGGTCACTAAAGCTCAGCGTATCTTGGTTTGGGACCAGGAGAAGTTATTGTGTTGTGTGGAAATTATAAATTAGAAATAGAAATTTGAAGCGCTCGTGGCCTAGGCGAACCGAGTGATTGGAATCAATCACTTGGTTAAGCAACGACAGGCGCGGTCACGTACGGGATGGGTGAGCGTCTCGTGACTACCGTCCGAGCGCTTCCGTGCTTCGCAAGACACGTTAAGCCGTTGGTGCCGGCTGTTATATAATGGCAGTCCTTAAGCCATGTCAGAGGCCTTATGGGCAGCTTGATAACTTCTGACAGTAAGGCCGGCACTGTCTTACAATCCTCCACCAACCCGGACTTGGCCCCCGTGGTGGAGTATGGCCTAACCTTCCTGCAAAGCAGGAAGAGACCCGTGCCCCAGCAGTGGGGACGTACAAGATAACGTGGAAATTATTTTTATAGAATAGCGTAAGCCTTAAAAAAGCTCCGTTAGAATCCCTTGTATGCGGTACCCTAAAAAGCGAGATGTACAAAGAAAAGCGATCCGATTTCGATCAGAAAAATCTATTACGATACTAGTCTACGATAAAGAATGCTTGCAGCATGAAGCGAGGACACTAATGTTAAATAGAATAATGTACAGAGGGTTTGTTCTTTGCTTATGTCTCAGTTAATCCGCACCGTCGACCACACGCCGTTTCATTTAAATTATCAAAACAACCTGTTTTCATTTATTCCCTAAGCCAAACATTTTTATGAAAAAGTTTTGCACTTTCCCATCGCTTTTTGGGCAATATTTATTTAGGCTTAGCACGCATTGCGAATAAAATCGCCGCCATTTTAAATTGCGTACTGATTTCGTTGGGGAACTATTTTTACGCGATTTTTTCTTCGAAAATGCATGCATCTTAACGCTAGCGGCATTTTTCCGAGCGGTTCCGTGCTTCGCAATGAGGGCTTTTCAAAGCGCTATTAAAAACAAAAACAGTACCGCAAGTTACCGATAGATGGTGCCAACGTCATATAATATGTCAAAATTTACATCATTTTGGAAAACGGTGAGTGCCTATGTTTTTACAAAAATGCTCAATTTACGGGCTAGCCATTAATTAAGACACAATTCACGTACGTATGTAATGAACAAAGTAAAAATAATTAAAAACTGTCAAATTTCAACAGTTTCTAAACATAGTTTAGCTTAGATCACAGACTACAAAGAGATGTTTGAGCTATCACAAATAGTAATCTGTGCGTACAACATAAAACGCGATAAAACGTATGATGGGTGACATTTGTTCTCCTTGCAGCGCCATCTAGTTTTTTTTAATACAATCAACTCACAGCAGTCATTGAAAAGCCCTCATTCCCGCGAAGCAGTTGGTGCCGGCTGCCGTCGATAGATGGCAGTCGTTAAGCCAAGTGTTAGGGCGGCTTCAAAACTTCTGACAGTAACACCAGCCACTAGTCTTGCAAGCCTCCACCAATCCGGACTTGGCCCCCTTCCTCAGGGAAGAGACCCGTGCCCCTCGGTGGGGACATAATGGGTTGATGATCATGATGCATCTTAATTTTCTAGATTTTTTCGGGAAAAATCGCGCACCGAAAAATCATAATGCGTGTTAAGTCTTAACATCACGAACACGAAACCCAGGTTCGGTACAAATCACAATTCTCTTTTCACTCTGAACTAGAACATATCAAAAACTAATGTAGGTATATAAACATAACATTGTTGAGTAACTTTCTGTAGTTTGATACGAGTAGACGGACCTAGTCTTCTATATTAACTTCATTAACTACGAAGTTAATATGAAATGGTTGACGCCACGTGCAAGAATCTTGATAAAGTATCGACCTAGTTAAACTGTTTATTTCTCGGGCTTTACATGCTAGTTAGGTTTTTATTGGAGGAAAAGAGAAAACCTATTGAAAAGTAAGTTTTTATACATTGCGGCCCGACAAACGTTTTTATCTTCCTGTCGACAAGCGCCATCACTAGGGCTACCATACGTCCCGTGTAGACGGGACTATTCGCGTATTTCACCATGCCTATTGACGAAGCTCTGTCCCGTTTTACTACATGATCCACAGTTGTCTCGTATTTAAGAATAATCGATTTCAAGCGCCGAGGTATGTAAACACGTCAAAGAATCAGGTTTCCTCACGATGGTTTCCTTTACGATTAGCGAATGTTATTGGAACTACAACTTCACAAACTAACGAACGTAACTTAGAAAGCAGTGATTGGACATACTGGGGTACAATCGGCTTTGGGTACGTGTCGTAATTAGTTACGACTTAGTGGACTTAGGTCCACACTCTCTCTGAGAGTAGGCATGTCCCTTGCAGTGAAACGTTTATATCAACATAACAAAATAATAAGAGTAAGAAATATAATCAGTAGCACTAATGTCTAAAGCCGGCTGGTGGACGGTAGATATGCGCCCGACAAGACATGTTAGCACACGCAGCCATTCGAGGTGCTTGGCCCACCGACGACGTACTTGCGAGTAACGTGAAATTAACCTAAAATAATTCATAAATACTTACGAATTTAGAAACTACAATATAAAAAAAAGAAGTGCCCCCGTTTAGTGCTCGTAGGCCGTCGGCTGCACAAGTATTTAAGGTTTATTTTAGGTTGTAACCTTGCACTCGTTCGTCGCCGGCCCATGTAATGTGAATAGTCCCTTATGCATTTTGGACATATTTCATGCCACGGAGCTCGCGGGCTGTTTAACGTGTTACATTATTTTGCGGACATTTGCTTCAGATATGGTCCGGAAAGACTAAAATATTGCCTTGCATTTTATGCTATAATTTAGTTTTGCTGAATTTTAAACTGTTCGTTATGCTATCTCTTTACAATGCCCATGGTGAATTATTATTTTCTTTACTCATTTGTATTTATGATTTAATTAATTTTCATAAAAAAAATCGGCATCGTAAGATACGTCCCGTGGGTCCTAGAATTTCTGGTAACCCTAACCATTGCGTTCTGTTTCTCGCTGTCGCCAGTGGGAGAATAAATAGTACATAATAATCTGAGTAGATTCTTCGTTGGAGATACGTCAGTTATACAACAGCGTATACATGAAACTTGTAATATACCTTTTTTTTTTAACTTCTGTCATAATTATATTACAATAGCAATAGGAAAATCTCCGAAATTCTCCGAACAACTAACTCATTGAGCCCGTCCGCCTGGCAAGAAATCAGTGAATCGACACGCCAAAGAGAAGATTCTCCAAAATTATTTACTGACAGAAAGCCATTTACTTTGTTTCCTAAATTACGTACATTTGTGAAATTGTTGCAGCAATAAGACAATAGTGAAGAAAATTGTCTTGAGGAACCCCGAGAAAGGAAGGAAGGAAAATGAAATTTACATCGCAATCCGAGTGCGAAACTATAGTTTTCGTTGGAACTTATGGATGAACAAATCGTTCACCACACCACAAGCAACAGTTTTCTGCACAGCTTCTCGCGCATTTGCTTGCATGTTCTGTTATCAGGCAGATCACTAAGATCACTAAAATTAGGATTATCTGCACTTTGCCAATTCTCCCGCCCACACTTGTACAGGTAACCCGTCATCATCAAATGAAACACAAGTTCCTTCCATCAATCTTCATAATCGTTAACGCCGACCAATAAGGTCTAAATTCGCACTAACGCCGGGGTTCAAGGTGGTATCCGCTGATGCATCCCGTGGTATTCCACTTCCTTTGTTGGAATCATATTGGATGACTTCCGCGTGCCGTCATTGCAGGTGTTGCGAATCACCGTGACGCTGAAATAAATCAGCTTACAGTCGGGGCCTGTTTCATACAGCTACAACTCATGGTTTATATGACAATCTTATGTACATTACAAAGTCGATTAACCACATTTTATATTAGGAAGAATCTGCTGCGCAATGTCTAAACTCTGAATTGTAGTTCTATGAAAAACAGCGCAGGCCGCTCCCGAAGTTTTACAGCGGACGATATCGGTTACGGCACGATTGTTTTTAGGCCGTAGTCATCATCATTATCATTGTAGGAAGGTGTAAAATTAGATGTGTCGGTACGGTTAGTGTCAGTCCAGTATAAAACCGTCCCAGGCGTCGATTTGTATGTAACTACTGCTGATATAGTATTCATACTGGAAGTTTCAGAAAGGTCTGGTAGAACACAAGTGATAATCTACTAAATCATTTACTATGGGACAACTCGGAAATCTTAAAAAAATATCTGCTATTTCATAGATGCAGAGCACGTACTAAAATGTACAAAACAACTGGAATTTTTTAGAGTAAAAGTTGTTAAATTGATGACTTGAGTTTATCTGGACCTTTCCGGAATACCCTTATTCAATCCTCGGTAATGGAGGAGGAGATAATTTTTCACGTAGCCTTCAAATTCCTTATCCTCGAACGTTAATCTTCGTATCGGAAAAGTGGAAGGTGAATCTGAAAAAGCTTATCGTTCTTCTAAAGCACTGGAAAAGTAATAAAGCCTTAAAAGAGATGACGTCTTTTTTTCAGACCTCTTTTGTTTCCTTCCTTCCAGTCCGTAGTATTATGCATTTCCTTTGCAGCCAGTAGCTTTGCGACGCCTAAGCATCGTAGACAGAGGTCTAACCGAGTCGTGTTCACTGGAGCGAGACGGCTACAAAGCTGCCGATTCGAGACAGTTTTCTTAAGGTCTTTGTACACTTGTTAATCAATATTGGGCAAGAAGTGTTGAACACGCATACTGGCTGGGCCTGGATTTATCAACTTTGAAAAATCAGAACCGAACATTTTTGAAAAGTCATTATTTCCTTACCGAAAATTCTGTTAAAAGAATTTTTTTAACGTTGAAGAAAATTTTTTTTTTTAATTTCTAAATAAAAACTACACATAAGAACCGTTAGTCGTTTCAAAATCAATGAAATAAATATGTGTTTTTGTATATATTAAATTATGCGTTTATTTACCGTAACAATGTAGGTAAATAAAAATATATATTTTAATAAAAAAAAAAATACATATTTATTTCATTGATTATAAAACGACGTAAAATGTAAATTTGTTATAAATACTTATAATGGTAGAAACATAACAAACAGTTATTTGGGACAAGTTCATGCACTCACAGAAGACCCGTACTTCGTACGATTATCTTATGATTCTGCAAGAACTTATGAAAGTTCCTAGAACCCAATTAGTCCTAATGGGTATTAAAGTGATAACTTCTATACTACACAATCACTAGTATTGGTCAAAATGTGCTATTATCCTCAATATTGACAATAGTTACGGCAATAAAATGCTACAATCGTAAAGCAATATTTTTTTGATACAAGCTCAGGCCCCCAAAATTACATATTTTATATTTGAAAAAATAATACATAAAATATAAAAGTGAACTTTTCTTTTGTACTTGAACTTGTGTAGGGACCTTTAGCCGATAGCGGCCGCTATAGTCTCTTTCAGTTGGTAGTCGTGCGCACGCGCAGTCCCGGCATGGCGGTGTGGTGCGGCGCGCGCATTCTGCCGCTAGAGCGGCGTGTTTACTCCATCACGCTCGTGGTGCGTTCACGGTTTCATCCAAAACGGTTCAGCTGGTGTTCTTTGTGGTTGAAATGAGTTAACAACTGTCGAGTGGCTTGATGAAGTGCATGAGTTAGGAAGGTTTGAGTTGTAACTCGAAGTTCGGTTTGTGCTGATAGTGGATAGTGATTCTTGTGTTGGATAAATTGTATCTTATCGCGGATCTCATGTTGTTCTGTCTTCGGATTTTGGATTTAACTACGTAGTGTCCATTTCAAAAAGTTTTCTCGAATTTGTCCGTTTGTTTTGATTAACCTTTTATGAATTAAAAAAGCTGTGAATACGCTTTTGGGAAAGCCTAGGAAATGGTTCTAAGTAGGGCGAAGAGAATATTAGTCATCGTAACTAAAATAACGAGTTGTAATTTTCGTAACTTAGTTTTTGGTAGAGGAATATGGAGTAAGATTTTTAATTTTTTCTTTACAATTTTCTTTATTAAATATTTGATATAGAATAACGTTAACATCTAAATATCAATTTTTTTAATAACTTTTGACAGTAAGGCCCGCCACTGTCTCACAAACCTCCACCAACCCGGACTTGGCCCCCGTGGATGCGATACAGGAAGAGACCCGTGCCCCAACAGCGGGGACATATAAAGGGTTGATATCGAAGAGTAAAACGTTAAGGCAAAAAGTCATGATTTTCCTCATGTTTAGACTTTTTAATTTGTTATCACGGCAAAGGTCCGATAGAGAGACAAAAAACTTTTGACACAAGAAATCAATTAAAAACAACAATGGCGGAAATAATATCTCCGTCCGTCGACGCCGACTCAGCGTGCGACAAATTGGAACAGTGTGGCCACTGAACTAGGAAATAATATTCAAAGAATCCAACGAAAAACTAGAATGAATAATAATAATAATTAGATTCTTGGCTACATACTTCCCTATACAGGACACAGGCCTTTTTTTAGCCCCATAAAGGGCACTGAGGAGAGAGGTGGTGAATGCTCATGCATAACAGCACGGACCCGGCCGTGCTGCCAATGTGGGACTCGCAAGAAGTGCGCCTACCCACTAAACACCACTTTAGGACTAGGTTTTGCTCCTAAAGACCCTTAAACCCACATCGGGAGCGATCCCCCTCGGGTCCGAGGAGGGCGCACGAGGCCTTTTCTCAGAGAGAAAGAGGGAGAGTATTTACCCACCGCGATTTGGCAATTTCAAGCACTGTAGTATGTGAACATATAACATTTACAAGCACATACATTGCTTCTGGCCGCACACTAGGATACCCTGTGTCGTGGGAACCAGAAACAACAACATCACAAACATGTAAACATCCAAGACCTGGTTTTTTTTTGTCCCCAGCCGGGATTCGAACCCGGGACCTCCTGCATGGTAGGCAGACGCGCTACCGCTACGCCACAGAGGTCGTCAACACCTCAGACACTCTCCTCATGATGTTTTCTCCTCGTGATGTTTGTATTTATTGTATTATATCGTCGAGTAAGCACCTATAACACAAGTCATTTAGTTGTACTTAGTATAGGGCTTACGAGATCTGTGTAATATGTCCATGAATATTTATTTATTTATTATTTATTTATTTATTATTTATTTATTTTCCTTCACCGTTAGCGAGTGGTATTGCTACTAAAACTTCACAAATGTACATAACTTAAAAAAGAAAGTCATTGATACATGGGAGAGGATTCGTACCCACGACCTCCAGAATTTGAGTACAACACAAACTGTAAAACAGATAGGAATAGTTTTCGGGGTGTCTGAGGGTTCGAATGCCCCAGCGAGTACTCTCTCTCTGAGAGAAGGCATGTGCCCTGCAGGGGGACGTTTAAAGGCTACATAAAAGAATAATATTGTTACCCAAAAATGGTAACGTTCTCTCCTCAAAATTTCTCTTGTGTAAATTTGTCTAGGTAACTACACTACAAGTAAAACAGTTTACAGTTTCTTCTCCAACCCCATGTTTCGAACCTCTTTTTCGTCTGTACATTAACAATCTGTTAATCCACTATTCGTAGCAGAGTGCTTAGTGCGAGTTTGACAGATCCAATCGAATAACTTTACTACCGCGTTAATCGAGCATTGAGTAGTGAGTATGAGTATGTTAACCGTTCGAACTGGCAAAACACTGTCACAGTACAACTCGCACTCGCGTTTATTCGTGTTTTGGCTGATAAACGTGTTCACTTCTCAACGTATACCATTACAACTCGCACTCAGCAATTTTAATTTCCATACTTGTCGCTAGGTGGCGCTTCCTCGATGCCTTAGAAATATGAGTTTACGTTAACGCGATCGAGTAGTTACAAAACTCGCGCTAAGCACTAAGTTCCTAAAAGAAAAAATACAAAAACGTAACTTTAAAACCTGTAAATTTATAGCCTCTATTATTATTAAGTATTATTTTATACTACTTGTTATTGTGTTAGTTTATGTAATAAGATAACGATTTTTATTGTAGACTTTCCTCTCGTGAATAATGTCCGTGTCACCACATCAAAGGTTGGCTGGAAGAGATTTCTATTGAAATAAGCTCGCCATGTACACTTTTTATTTTGTATCTTTGTGTTTTCTGTATAAGTATAATGTAGAAGTATGTCTGATTGGAAAATTTGGAACGGTTTTCGTTTGTTTCTAAATATAATATAAATCATGTATTTGCAAATTGCAATGTAGGGACAGTCAACAGATGATCCACCGCTACATTTTGGTTGCAAAGTCCCCCGTATTTATTTCGAAGAAATATGTACAAGCGTGTATAAGTAATGTGATTGTTGTTCTCGAATGTACGCGAAAGGAACCGAAATGCTTTTATCAGCACATCGACTCCGGAATTCTGAGAAAGTATTGCCAAATTAAACCTTACACATTGATCGAGAATCGAGGTCACACGCTTTGAATGAAGATAAAAGAGAATAGGCGAGAGACCTAAGTAAAACCTTCCCTACGACTGATTAAACAATATATTTGGGACCGTCCTACCTAGATAAAGCTATGATTTCGTCGTCGTCGTTAGGCTATACTAGTGCACTAGTCCACTGCTGGACCTAGCTCTCCCTGATGAGCGCCATAGCGCCCTGTCTTCAGCTTGCCTATTCATCATCATCAACCCATTATGTCCTCACCGGGGGCACGGGTCTCTTCCCTGAGGAAGGTATAGGCCATACTCCACCACGGGGGCCAAGTCCGGAGTGGTGGAGGCTTACAAGACTAGTGGCTGGTCTCACTGTCAAAAGTTTTCAAGCCGCCCTAAGGCCTCTGACTTGGCTTAACGACTGCCATCTATCGACGGCAGCCGGCACCAGCTGCTTTACGTGCCTTGCAAAGCACGGAAGCGCTCAAAAAAATGCCACTAGCGTTAGTCATAGACGGTCACCCATCCGTGTACTGAACGCGCCCTATGTTGCCTGATCATTTAAGATCACTCAGGCAGCCGGGGCTACGAGCGAATACTATTCATACCATTATCAAACAATCTAATACATTAAAACCTCGTGTCACAGTGTTTGTTATCTTTGTCGAACTCCTTCGAAACAGCTTTACCAATTTGTACGATTTTTTTGTGTACATATGGTAGGTCTGATAATAGGTCGTAAGCTTATTTATATGGCAAAACAACGTCTGCGGGGTCAGCTAGTATTTTATAAAATTCATGTACAATTTACTTTTCTAAGCATTAAAAGGGGTCTTCAATAAGCTGTGAAGTAACCTTAATCACGAGGGTAACTAGACACCATCGTCGACTTTCCACGAAAAGTACAATCATTATCTCTGGTCAACTTGACAAACGCGGCGCGAAATCCTTAATCACGACGCTTAGAAATGTCGACAGCCTATAGATCTTTTGACGTGTACACGCCCTATAGCCTAAGCCCTTAAGTTAACCGGTTAAATCGATAATTTTGCATGGGAAATGATCGGTTAACACGAGTTAAATGAGCTAATTAAAACTGTTTTAATACGGATTTCACTCGTTTATTATATTTTTTACAATTTTCCGACGTTTCGGCACTTTTACAGGTGCCGTGGTCTCGGATGACTGAGGTGGTAGGCGTCTTTTTGAAAGCTTAACTTTTAGTATACTACCCTCGGCAAAAATTACAAAAGTTAATTATGAAGTTACGTTCCAAAATAGGTAAATCAATTATTTTATATAAAGTCAACAATATTGATTATTAGTAATTGAAGTTAAAAATTAAATTTATAAACCAATTATTTTACATGAACTAAAAATATTGTTTTTAAATTATTGAAATTAAAATTAACTCTACAGTCACACTTTTAGCAAGGGGGTCTCATGCACTTAAGCACTGGTTCCCCAGCTGCCGGTATATTCCATCCACGATCTCTATTGAAATTTGGATGCCGGCGGATCTCTATTGCCTTGCGTATCATTCTAGGGAAGAAACGGTCTTCTCGGGCTAGAACTTTAACTTTATCAAAATGTATAAAGTGGTTGGTACCGCTAAGTGTATGTTCGCTGACTGCAGATCTACCAGAGCGCTTATGTTTCACGTCCGCGATGTGTTCCTTCACCCTTAAATGAGCTAACCCGGGCTGACGCAAGTGGGCCTTAATTTGTTTACTTCTGAACCAAAGTACGAATTCGTTGTGCCACATAAACTTACTAAGCTGTCTTTCCACTATACGGTGAGCTACTACACAACTTATCGATACCAGCACTTATTCTCAGTGCATTTATAAAAGCGTAATTTGTAGTTTATTTTGTACACGTATATAGACCCGTTTTTTACAGCTCCGATTCCCCAAGGTTAGCTAGAAGAAATCTTTTAAGCTCGCCTTTGTGCATGTTATTTTTATGTAATGTCCTGTTTAACGTTTCGTGTGCAATAGAGTTTATTTAAAAGCTAAATAGATTAGTTACACAATCTGAGTGTATGTTAGAAAAAGCTTTTGTTTTTGGATTCTCTGTTCCCTAATTTGGGCCCTTACAGCGAGGGCAGAGGTAAATTGTTGGAGTAGGTTTTAATAAAGTACTATGTGCTGTCACTACATTTGTAGAGCCGCCTGCATACCGGATGAGCGAGTTTATTAGAATAGTGTTTCTTTGTTAATAGGGTTCCTTCCAAATAAAAACTCGCTTTTTACTAATCTTATCGCCGATATTAAGTTCGATTTTAAAGATTATTGACATTTATGATGTTTACTTTTTGCAAAATCGTATGATATGCTTTTTTATTGTTTCCGCTAGGTCCTCCGGGTATCTTTTAAGGCCCAAACTCACTTTCACAGAAAATATCTGTACCACTTTCATACCACCCATGTTAGAGATGAGTATGACTTAATTTACTGTCGTATGCGGCAAAGCCACCATCCCGGCAAAACATCACTCTCCAGCAATTGGATTTCATTATGTGTGATTTTGATCACGACACTCGATGTTCTCTTGCTGTGCTAGTGGCCTATAAGTTTAATTAGTTTAATCTGGTTGTTAAACGCATTACGCTTTAGAGAATACTGCGCTTTGTACCGTCACACTGCGTTGGTTCCTGGCGTAATGATAAATGTGCCTTTGTATCTTTTGCTAATGATCTAGAGCGTCAAGTGGTGACTTTTACATGTAAGATACGTTCTATCGCAATTCTGCTGTGGTGAGTTGGACTTGTTGTGGTTTTACAGGTGAAGTTTACTGATCATTTTAAATTCATGGAGTTTTAGCTTGGTTTCTCTGTGTCTATCGAATAATTCTATATATATTTTTAACTATTTTTTTTCAGAAAAGAGTCTTGTAGGTATATAGAAAGAAAATCTAGAACGTTTCACAGAACGATCTCAGAGATTAACGCGCCTTTGTACGTAATTTCCTGTTAAATGTTTCATGTGCATTACAGTATACGTAATAATACTGTTCATAAAAACCGTCTCTTTCATATGAAACTTGGAAGAGTCCGAAGTTTCTTGATGTCGTCAACTTCTGACTTGCCCTATATTGTGGTCTTAATCTTCACAAAGAAAAAGAACAAGAAAAGTTGTTACTGCTCAACTTCTGCCAACTGGATATTAATAACAGAGCCCCCGCTGAGGGATCCAGCTAAATACTTAACATTGTCCGTGATCCCTCTACGTATTAGTAGGCGTCTGTACAAATTGTTATGAACGTTTCTGTGTCATTTTAATCGTTGGCTGCTCGCGTTAAAGATATACGAGTATGGCGATATAAGCGCGGGTTACCAAAATTAATAGGCACATAGTGTAGTAAATATATTCTAAGATACACTACAATATTATGTTATACTAAGATACCTACTTACCTGTTTTATAACAAAATAAAAATAAATACATCATCACCCGTATAGGGTTTACTAGACGATAATAGCAATACCAATTGACTTTAAGATAAATCTACACGATATCGATCGATATAAAGCCTTGTACGTCCCCACTGCTGAGGCACGGGTCTCTTCCTGCATCGCAGGAAGGTTAGGCCTTACTCCACCATTGGGGCCAAATCCGGGTTGGTGGAGGATTGAAAGGCAGTGGTGGGCCTTAATGTCAGAAGTTATGAAGCCGCCCATAAGGCCTCTGACATGCTTAAAGACTGCCATAATATGACAGCCGGCACCAACGGCTTAACGTGCCTTGTGAATTACGGAAGCGCTCGGAAAAATGCTAAATACTAGCGGTAGTCTCGGGACGGTCACCCATCGCGCACCCGGCCGCGCCTGTTGTTGCTTAACTCACGTGATTGGTTCCAATCACTCGGTTGGACTAGGTCACGAGCGCTTCTAAATCTACACAATGGATGAGAATGAAACTAATAACAACAGTTGTTATTCACTTTAAAAAAACTCATTTCTGTAGTGAAGTTCCTCATCTCTGAGCTGATTAAAATCCTGGGTCAGAAATACAGGCAGCAACCAGATGTTGCTGGTCACCCATTAGCTCAGTTGAGAGAGCGCTGGGACGGTTAGCCAGAGGTCGCGGGTTCGAGTCCCGGCATGGGTGGAATTTTTAGCCTCTAAATAGGTTCTTAAATAGTGCGTTAAATCAGCCCGTCTATAACTTTGTTATCTAACCCATGTTCTCTCCCTTTTGCAGATAGACCCAAACACAGCGTTCCTGCGCGCCGCCCGCGCCGGCCAACTAGACACCGTCGTCGATCTTCTCGACTCCGGCGCAGTCAAAGATATCAACACTTGCAATGTGGTGAGTTCTATTGAAAAAAAGGTTTTCTGAGAGAATTGAGAGACACGGACCCGCCGCCGACTCAACGGAAATTTCCTACACGCAATTAGCAGTGTCATGATAAAATCGGAACTTTGTCCGTCTTAAAAAAAGACCAATGTCGACATGTTTTTGGGAGGTTGTTGTAAGGGTATAATTTAAAAAAAAAAGTTAATTTTTTTTAAAAGCTTTATTATTATCAACTAGCTGACCCAGCGAACTTTGTACCGCCTAACATTCGATTCTTTATTTCTCCTCCGTAAGAACCATCCTCGTAGAATATTCTAAAAAAAGAATAAGCGAAATCGGTTCAGCTGCTCTCAAGATTTGCGTTTACCAACTCACTCAGCGATTCATTTTTATATTATAGTAGAGAAGATTAGAATTAACACATTGGTGTTAAGCCTAATCTAATATCTAAATATTCATTGAAATAAAATGTTTCAATGAATATTTGTCATTTTCTTATCCTCACTTGCACACTAGGATTCCCTGTGTCTTGCAAGCTAGTCTCTTCCAATAATGAAACAGAAGACATTTTGGATCTTAATTAAACGTTAAAATTATACAATACTTATAATAATAATTTTATAATTAAGACTTGCCAAGTTTGATCTGTAAAGCATACAATATTTTTTCGCTTTTATCAGAAATCAGTCATTTATATTACCGTAAAGAATTTACTTCCTATTTATTGAATGTCAATGCAAGCCTCCTTAGGGTGGACTTGGTATCAAAGCACTGCTAATCCCGTATAGGCAAATAACCTAGCAGAGCTCATAGATAATGTAAATTCACTTAAATTTATTTATGGCAATAAAATATTGAGTCTATAATATGTTTTCTAACTCGGATTAAATTTGTAATTTTTAAATTGTATAATACGATATTTGAGATAAAAGCCACTAAGTTTAAGAGCCCTATATAACATATAGTGATATGTTCGACAATAAAATACAGTTGTTATTTGTTACCACAATGCCTCGTCCTTATTTCCATAAACGTAAAACTAGTTTTAATTATCGCCATAACGTTGCACCGAAGGCTGTCACGCGCAATATATGTAATCATGAAAATGAATGCTGGACATCGTACCTACTTCATAATAGCGTTTTTTTCTATTGTAGACACGTGATGCAATGCTATGTCAATTGATTAAAATCTACCGGCTTTTTTGTCTGTTCTAGCTTATACTGCAGTTAAACGTGTTTTTAGTTATGATGATATCTACTTTTATTATTTAGTGTGTTTAGAACTAACTTTTGCCCGAAACATCGTTTGCGTGCAATTTGAAGTTACCGTGAGAATAAAACAAGTAAACTTTACTTAGGTATTTTTAAAGCGACGAGAGTTGAATGAGCGCGATTCGTGAACAAATTGCTATTCCGAATCAAAAAGAAGATTAGAGGCTTTTGAGAAGGCACTAAAAGCCTTCTTGGCTTATAAATATATAATATGGCTTATAAATATACAAGATAAAGATATTCTTTATTGTATACCGGAAAAATTGTTACAGGAACATCAGCTACAAAAGATAAGATACAATTGGCGGCTTAATACATTTGATATTACATTTGAATACATAAACCTCCAATACATTTCTCATTTATTTGCAATTCTAAACGTGATCAACCTGGTCGGTCTCTTGCGACAAAAAATCAAGCAAAAGAATCCGGAATAAAGCTAATAATTATCAACACAATAAGGCAAAGTATCATTGCGATCTAATGCACGTGGTATGTGAATAAACAAATGATTTATTATTTTAAAATTTAAACCTGGGCGTGGCCATATCTCGCGAAGAACCGACAACCGTTGGAGTAAACGTGTTCTTGAGTGGAGACCGCGACTCGGCAAACGTAGTGTAGGACGCCCTCCGACCAGGTGGGATGACGATCTGCGAAAAACTGCCGGCAGATGCTGGATACGGCAAGCTGAAGACAGGGCGCTATGGCGCTCATTAGGGGAGGGCTATTTCCAGCAGTGGACTACATAATATAGCCTGAAGAAGAAGAAATTAAAACCATCCGCGGTGGGCATTCGGTGTTGACTAAGCTCATACTCTCTCTCCGAGAGAAGGCCTGTGCTTACAGCGGAACTTATATAGCCTACATTATTATTCGTACCACGAGACACGTGAAAAGCCTATTAAAAGTATTCTATTTGTTGATTTAAAGCTATCTTTCGCAAGAAACTTCTCTCTGGCATGCTCTGCCTAGCCCACTTTTTTTACTGCACTTAATTAGCTTCACGGTTGCTTTAAATGGACTTATTTACCCATCGTGGTTTAAGTACTAATCATTGGAACATAAATAAACTTCTTGCCGTGTAAGCTAACCTGTCATTATGCCTCGGAAGTGTGTAATTATTCTATTAGATTTTACACCCTCATGGACTAGTTTTTGCTCTTCCGATGAGTGTTTCAGATTGTTTTCTTGCTTTATTTAGACCATTTTTTTACCTTTGTAACACTGTGGGATACAAATCACTGCCGTTCTTTATTCAGTGGAAAGCATGTCAAGCTTTTCTTGTCTGTTGTAAACTCGCAAGTGAAGTAGTTTCTCCGTTAAGGTCGGGTTTTCCGAACGCACGGATTTGTATGGGACTTATTGCCCTGCGGATTTCTATGGGTCTTAGTGCCCTGCGCGAGCAAATAATTTGGGGAAAAGGAGCGCTGGCACGGTTAGCCAGAGGTCGCGGGCTCGAGTCCCGGCATGGGTGGAATTGTTAACATTTAAATAGGTTTTTGAAATTGTCTTTAGCACGGGTTAGTGGATTAAAAAAAAACTAATATGAAAAGTAGCATTTCAGAAATTACAGTATGCATCCTATATAGAATATTGACGACCGACGTCATTAACACATTTACTGGTAGTGATTTAGGTATATTTCTGATAACCAAAACTCAGTACAGCTCAAATAAAACTATAAAATATCTAGTGATATTAGCGATGTTTTCTGATGCTATTAGCGTTAAAAAACCGGCCAAGTGCGAGTCAGACTCGCGCACCGAGGGTTCCGTACAAACCTGTATTATAGACCTGAGTATTTGGTATGAATTTCAATTTAATACCTCTACGCGTTTATGAGGAAATGGGTAGTAAGTTTAAAATTATTAAAAAAAAATATATTATGTGATGTAACTAAAAATTTATGGTTTTTGTAATTTTTCCTATATCTATGCTATAAGACGTTGCTTCGTACCAAATTTCGAGATTCTGAGTTCACGGGAAGCACCCTGTAGGTTTTGATTCCCTTGCAAGTGTCGAAAATTTGCGGCATAAACGGCTGTATCTTTTGATTGCGTTGGCTTAGAAGTTTGATTTTTTCACAGCTTCAAGGGACAGTAGACTTGAGTAATTGATATAAATTTCAGCTTCATACCTCCACGCGTTCCTGAGAAAAAGGGTCTTGACAGACGGACGGACGGACGGACAGACGGACAACAAAGTGATCCTATAAGGGTTCCGTTTTTTCCTTTTGAGGTACGGAACCCTAAAAATCATAAAAATATGACAGGTGGGCCTTAATACGACAATGAAAAGTAATACATAAAGTGGGAATTAAAATACTAACCATAAGAGAGTAAAATGTATTTAAAAACATCTGATTTAGTGGTGATGCCGAGGACCCAGCCTTAAGTACAGTCCATCAGTGCACATTCGTCTGGTACTTCTGGAATTAGGCCTTCCTTAAACCACGTTTCATCTTTCTGACCTCGGCCATCTCGAATCGAATCTCATTCAGTTGCCACCGGCAATCCGTGTGTAAAGGTCGACGTGTTGTCAACTGTACTTTCCTGAAAGTAGCTTCCCATGAGGGCTACAAGTCAAGAGTCTCTTGAAGGGCTCTCTCCAAAAAGATATCGAAAGCAAGAAACAACTTTAGATCTTTTTGATACACAGTATCTAATGGCTTCACAGCGTTTCATCTACTGAACGAGTATACCTACCTATTTTTAAACAAGAAAGTTCTACACAAAACGATCATTTATCACTCCCAAAGTGGTATTATTGTGTATCATGTATCACTCTAGAAAGTCATAAAAAGGTGTCTTGATCAGATATGTACATTACTTGGTTCCACGCTGAATACCTACATTTCAGCTCCTTCAAAACGAAAATTTACTACGCTGCCTGTCCTATCCACTCTTAGCTAACGATTACAGCCAGCCCTAGAAAAATCGCCCTACTGGCTTCTATCGCAACTAGGAACGAGGTCACAAGCCTAGAGAATTAATTGTATTGCGATAATATAATTAATCTCGGGGGACGTGGACCGCGTCGGGCTTAGCCTAGCCACATGAGACTTTAATAAGTGATGCGACTGTACCTTTCCTCTTGATAGAAATCAGGGGTATAGGGCCAGTTTCTGAATTGGGAATTTCGCTAAGTAAATAGTTAGATAACTGTAGTGATAGCACTCTTCGAATTTCTCAGAAAAAAGCGCGACAGAACGTTACTTACGTATTTATTTCGGGAAATTTTCAATTCAAAAATTAGCCTATAGTGTCCGAAAAATAACTTTGTCTTTGAAATGGGAGGACGTATTTCACGTCTTTTTGGCGGGGTACTCGAGATGACGTAGAATTTTTCAGACTTTAGACAAATCAACATATGATAACGGCCACGTACCTAAGTCGAATTGGCTAAAATTGGCACTGAATGGGTTCCGTGAGACGGATGTCTGTGGAAAACGTGCCTGACCCAAGCGGAGATGGCTGGACGACCTCACGACCTCTCTACCGAGCTGGCAGAAGACGGCCACGAATGCGCAGGAGTGGAGAACTAAAGGGGTGGCCTTTGTCCAACAGCGGGAAACGGGTCTACAAACAAAATAAATTATAACAATTCCTAAGACTATTAAAGTTGTCTCAACTTATTGACTGTCTCGTTGGTTTAACGGTATCAGGTCTGATTACCATGCCCGAGGTTGTGGGTTCCATTCCCAATGAGAGCCACCGCACATTTTTATGAATGGCCGCGGTCTGGGTTTATTTTCATGTGATGTTAGATTAGATTAGATTCACTTACTAAATACACTTACCATTAAGTTCACATGATTAGAGATGAAACCAATTGTAAGATAATAAATGTAACAGGCAAATACCGCCCAAATTCTCGTCGTGGCCTGTCGTGTGATCGAATAATGAAAAAGAGAATGAACGTTCACTTTAGTAAACTCTAGTGAACGTTCATCCCAGTGAATCGCCAGATTATGCCTTGACTTAGATATAACCTCCAACAGTTGGTGACAAATGCTCTTATATTGGTTTCAGAACGGCTTGAGCGCGCTGCACCTGGCAGCCAAAGACGGCCACATCTCCGTGGCTGAGGAACTGATCAAGCGCGGCGCGGCCGTCGACGCCACTACCAGAAAAGGTAAGCAGCAGTACTATTTTTGCCCCCATTACGACAGAGCCAAAGAATTATTACAGAAACGAAGAATTATTATTTTAGCTTTCTGTGTGTATATGCACGTGTGTGAATGACCGTGTGTGTTTCTATTTACAGATCTTCATGTTTGTAGCCTCTCAATCATTTGATTTTGATGAATGTGGTGTCAATCGATTAGTTAGGTTATTATTTTAGCTTTATATGTGTGTATGCATCCGTGTGAATGATCGTGTGTGTTTCTATTTACGGATATTCGTAGCCTCTCGTTCGAATTTGATGTATGAGGTGTCAATCGATTAGTAAATTATATGACATAAATTGTTATGATTTTACCTTGTGTGTTTGGGAGTGAGTGTGTTTGTGATCGGGCGAATGAGTGAAGATTGACTCAGTGAGTGAATAAGTGAGTGAGTAGTGAGTGAATGAGTGCGTCCGTGCGTGATAGCTTTCGTGCGCGCGTGTGTGTGTGTGTTGTTTGTATTCTATCGTGACGTCTAAACTACTCATCCAATTTTCGCAAATAAAGAGCCAATCGATTCGTTATTTTCGAAAGTATATGAGAATTATGCAAGGATGTGTCTAGAGATTTGGTTGCACAATGTACAGCCCGCTTTAACTGTTACTGGATGTGTAACTGTGTGATGCGTTTTGTAGCACGAACTCTACTCTTCCTTCAAAGCTATTTTTAATGTACACCCTTTGAAACATTTTCAGGCAACACAGCCCTTCACATAGCATGCCTGGCCGGGCAGGAGGCGGTGGCGCGGGCGCTCCTCGCGGCGGGGGCGAAGCCCGACGCCCAGTCCGCCGCGGGCTTCACCCCTCTCTACATGGCTGCGCAGGAGAACCACGCCGGCTGCGTCAAGATGCTGCTGGCCGCTGGTGCCAGTCAGACACTCGCTACAGAGGTGAGAGATGGACCTTGATTCTGTTGGTACATTATAGTGCAATGACACTTACTAACATTCAATGCAAATTCAACTAGCTCCTCTACATAGAATTGTCATAATAGACTATGAAGATATGATAAAAATATTTTTGTTGTCCACCGGGAAAAAAAATTAACACAAAATATTTGCAAAGGTACATTAAAGTACAATTGGCGGTTTAAGCTAAACGCAATTTATTTAAAATAACCTCACGCTGACAAGAATGAAAAGTGTTAATAAGACATACTTTACAGGAACACATAATAAAAAAAAAACTACGTACTTGGCGAGCTAATTTCAGCAGCAGTCTCTTCCAACTAATTCTTGATATGGTGACACGAACGATATAAACGAGGGTGTAAAATATATATTGAATGAACTCCTTCATTTGAATCATTCGTTTGAGAACTACAAATGTATATTAGTTTACAATACCTGTTCAGTTACCTCAGGACGGCTTTAAGCCCCTGTCCGTGGCGATGCAGGGAGCTCTATCGGGTGGTTGATAAGTTGACACGAAAAATATAAACTAGGCTATGAGATTCGTAGTGAACGAATTGTTTTACGAAGTGAACCCCTCTATTTGAATCATTCGTTTGCAGACTACACTCGTTGCTACTTAAAATACCTGTTCCGTTCCCCAGGACGGCTTCACGCCGCTGGCCGTGGCGATGCAGCAGGGGCACGACCGAGTGGTGGCTGAGCTGCTTGAGTCCGACACTCGCGGCAAGGTACGCCTGCCTGCCCTCCACATCGCCGCCAAGAAGAACGACGTCAAGGCTGCGACTCTACTCTTAGAGGTACAGATCTCCAGTCCGCTTGCTCATAAAGCTCAAAATCACTTTTCGTTCATTTCTTTCGTTTCTTCCGCATCATTCACTCGGTGTGAAACATTTGAACTCACCGCTTGTCAAAACTTAGTATGTAAGATGTTTAATCCTGTAGGGTTTTAGAGTTATAAAACCCTACAGGATCCACGAAGATCGATATTGTTTGTTATAAATTCAGTCAAATTTCATTTAGCAGAGGTTTACCGCCCACGAATGCCGAGGATGCGGACCTCTCCTGAAAAGGACGTTGCAGTAACGGTAGTAAATGTTCACAAAATACCCGGTCGTTGCCACGGCTGCCTGAGTGATCTTAAACGATCAAGAAGGCTAAGCAACCATGGGGCGCGTTCAGTGCATGGATGGGTGACCGTCTAAGACTAACGCTAGTGGCATTTTTTCGAGCGGTTCCGTGCTTCGCCAGGCACGTTGAGCAGTTGGTGCCGGCTGCCGTCGATAGATGGCAGTCGTTAAGCCAAATCAGAGACCTTAGGGCGGCTTGAAAACTTCTGACTGAAAACCAGCCACTAGTCTTACGAACCTTCACCAATCCCGACTTGGCCCCCGTGGCGGAGTATAGTCTATACCTTCCTCAGGACGAGACCCGTGCCTCTCGGTGGGGACATAATGATCTCATGGTGATTATGATTTCTTTCGGCTTCTAGAACGAACACAACCCCGACGCGTGCTCGAAATCCGGTTTCACGCCGCTCCACATAGCCGCCCACTACGGCAACGTGGGCGTGGCCAAGGCCCTGCTCTCGGCCGGCGCAGACGCAGGTCGAGCCGCGAAACACAACATCACCCCCCTCCATGTGGCCAGCAAGTGGGGGCAGCTAGCAATGGTGGATCTGCTGGTCGAGCACGGTAAGATACCTTGAATAGACACAACCAAAGATTTTTATATCCTCTTCCATAATGTGGGGCGCATTTATTATTTGCAAAACAGCCTATATGGAAGTAATAAACTAAAGTTTTACAAAAGTAAAAGCCATTTTTCTAAAATTATTTTAAATCTGTTTAAAAACTGCTCGCAGTGTCATGGCGTCAAATCTGACGTCACGCTCTACTAAAAAAACATCGTAATCACTAGTAATCCCAACAAAGCACGGGTGCAGTTTACCAAACGTGACGTCCCGCGGTGTGACGGGTGTTTCAGTCAAAATGCCTGAAAGCAGTATTATAACCTTTTATTTTATTGAAAATATTGATAATTGCTTTTTTTATCGAACTAAATCAGTGTTTTAAATAATTTTAATATGTATTTTCCTTTAATATCGTTATATCTTTGATTATTTGATAATGTCGTCACGCCTATTATTCGGGTTGCGAACTGCGAAACAGAATATCACACAGCTACAGGGACTTGAGTGCTTAGTGCGAGTTTTTTAACTACTCGATCGCGTTAACGTAAACTCATATTTCTATGGCATCGAGGAAGCGCCACCTAGCGACAAGTATGGAAATTAAAATTGCTGAGTGCGTGTTGTAATGGTTTACGTTGAGAAGTGCACAGGTTTACCAGCCAAAGCACGAATAAACGCGAGTGCGAGTTGTACTGTGACAGCGTTTTGCCAGTTCGAACGGTTAACTTACTCTTACTCACTACTCAATGCTCGATTAATGCGGTAGTAAAGTTATTCGATTGGATCTGTCAAACTCGCACTAAGCACTCTGCTGTTTGAGCACTATAAAAATCCATGTATTTTATTTTATTTGTTACATTACACAACAGATAAGTAACGTTGCATGTTATAATATCATGGTGAAATCTTGTAAAGCTTGTAATCTAGTTACATATCCTTTTACAGCTTGTCATAACAGCGTGCTAAAATATAGACGAAAACCGAAACATTTCCAGCCACATATATTTAAATACTACCATGCAGCATACGTATCGTAGTTTGATCTGCTTTTAGAAATGGCTATGTTGGAATTGATTTTTGAGGCGTAAAACACAACATCACACAGTTGCGCGTGGCTAGCAAGTGGCTAGCTGCTGACGATGGTAGATCTGCTGATCAAACACGGTAAAAACCTTGGGTAATACAGTTTCAGAAGAACTGCAAAGATATCAGAACGCTCTCACCTTTCTGGAAAGATTCTTGTATAAATATGTTTTTAGCGTATCGAGGGCGGACATAAAGCGGTGTATGAAACTCGCGGCTTTGTTGGCTCCCCACGTATTGACTTGTCTTTCTTGTGGACTTTCCAGCCGACTAAGCTGTCAGGATGGTATATGTGCTGGGCAAGCCTACTCCATCTAAAAAATACTGTCCCAGACATTACAGCGTCCCAGTCCCAGCGTGTCAGCGTGGTCCTTTCACCCATCTAGTGTGAGTGAAGGAACCACTGGATATTGTTCAGATCATTTCATTACGACGGCCAAAGTTTATTAGGAGTGATAGATCATCCCGGGAAACAATGTTTTTGCTTCCAGGCGCGAACATAGCCGCTGTTACCCGCGACGGCCTCTCGCCGCTGCACTGCGCCGCGCGCTCCGGACATAGCGCTGTGGTCTCCCGCCTGCTGCAGCATGGCGCTCCCATCACCAGCAAGACCAAGGTATGGAAAGTAATTAAGTTTTAGTAACAGTGAACTAGATTTCCATTGACCCCCTTCCATCTGCATGAAATTTTGGTGTGATTTCGCCGGATCCCTTCCAATTACCTCCAACTCCTCCCACTTCGTAATTATTGGACGAACTTCAAATAATTATCTCACATTTCGAACGACTTTTATAGAATGTGACATAATCGGCAGTGAAATGAGTGTGGAAAACGAAAAAAAATATATTGTCATATCCTTTTTTTCCGATATAACAACACCCGTAAGTAAATCCGGACTAAAAGTCTACAATTGTCATATCCGTTTCACACATTTTAATGCCGTAGATGATAACTTCAGCATGGAGTAGTAATTTTGTTTTAAATTGTCACTTACAGACGATTTAACCCTCCCTTCTCCTTCTCTTCATATATCCTCCTAAGGCCTGGAGGTAAGACTTACTTCAAGTCATCTAAAACTACCTAGATTTTGAAGAACCTTTTCTTCTTTTTGTCCTAAAAAGGATGAGGAAAATATTGCCAGGTCTAATATTTTCCTCATCCTTTTTAGGACAGTAAGCTTTTCGGACTTACTACTAAATCATTGGATGCGATTTAAGAAAGTTGTTCGTGATGTCCTATTTCTAGGACGCCAGGGCTTAGGAGGATATAATAATTAAGAATTTTCTATCTACCTGCCTATATGTGAGGAATTTATCACACTTTGTATGTACAACTTGCGGTGTATTTTCAGAACGGGCTCACCCCCCTCCACATGTCGGTGCAAGGCGAGCACGTGGACACTGCGCGCGCGCTGCTCACGGAGGGGGCGCCCATCGATGACGTCACCGTGGATTACCTCACGGCGCTGCACGTCGCCGCGCACTGTGGACACGTTAAGGTAACGTGCCTAATATTGCGAGTGTTGGACGGGCGGGTGTTGTCTGGTGTAACATTAATATTTAGTTCATGTAGCCATTTTTTGTTTTGAGCAACTCCCACTAGCCCATCCTTCCCGGTATGCAACTCAACCACGCGGCCCATGGCCCACTTCCCTGTTGGAAGATTATCGTTGTGGTTCATAACGACGTCACTCAAAGCTGATGATGATGAACCATAGGTCGCTGGTTCGAATCCGGCTCGAAAGACCAAAAACCTAATGTACGGGGATACACTAAGTTCTGATAAATGATACTGCACTGACTTCTAACTGATATATTATCAATAGTTACTAGGAGTAAGATGAAGGGTGAGATAAACTGATACTGTACTGATAATGAGGACGCGACGCGTCTCCGTAACGGATCGACTATATGTCGTGAACTATCTTAGGTTGCTGCCGATCACCCGCTACGTGACTATAAAGGCCCGCGGCCTCGCAGAATTGCTGACAAGCAATTCGCGTATACTATGAACCTGTTCGGGTTGCCCCGTACAATTTTACCAAATAGGTGCTAAGTTTTACTGGGAAACGTGGCTCGCGGCTTCTTAGTTTGGAACCTAGACCAACCGATTGTATGTTTTCTTACTTTTGTAAGAATATACCTATTTTGAACATCTTGTTAGTTAGGTATTCGTATCAGCTCATGTATTGTACTTAAGTTGATTTGAGAAAAGATGTTTAGAGTATAGTTTTTTTTCGCCGCCTTTTTCTCCACTACAACTCGACCCTAAGGCAGCTGCTAACATTGTACATTTAACAAATAGAACGTAAATTCTTCACGTTGAAATAAATTTCTGGTTGATTAGAATAACGTTTGTTTTGGCCCTCACTTAACGAGCCCTGGTCGCCCGCAGGTTGCCAAGCTTCTGCTGGACAGAAACGCGGACGCCAACGCGCGAGCGCTCAACGGGTTCACTCCGCTCCACATCGCCTGCAAGAAGAACCGGCTCAAGGTCGTAGAGCTGCTGCTCAAATATGGCGCCAGTGAGTTCTCAACTTACAATAGTCCACGTCTGAGTAGATGGTACTAACGGGCCCGTCATTTACCCAGTAGTTTCATGGAGTTTATTGTAATAAGACACTATTAATTAATTCGTTCATTTATGCATTAATTTATTCATACATTCATGCATCCATTCTATCATTCATGCATTCATTCTATCATTCATTCGTTCGTTCGTTCATTCATTCATACACAGCTAGTCAAAAACCACTGGGGTTTCTCGGTAACCAATTCTGACAAAGCTCCATAAAAGTCAATAAAAATCGCCTTGTCGGATTGTGTTCCCGGGGCCCAGCGGTAGCTGTCTATTTTTAGTAAAATAGAAATGCCAGTGCATTATTGCTAGGCACGGTACATCTAAAATCACAGTCGATCTGCTGTCGATATCGGAAGCACGGCTCTTGCTCTCCTCTGTAGAACCGCACTGAGTTCCGCCTTCAAAACTCTCTAATCACTAAAGAACACAAATGTCAGTCGCTGCTTCTTTTGAGCGTATCGATGGCAAGTCCTTGTGTTGCAAGGATTTGCCAATTATCGTTAGGGATTTGCTGATCGTTGCCCAGACTGTAGTCGGTTTCAGTTCTCAGCCCTCTATAAATCTTCGTCGTCCTTGACCTAGTCGGTCGGTTAGTTAGACCTGACATTTCCGCACCTCATAGTTGGGCCATTGTACTGGAGCGCACTACTTATTAAAACGCTTATTTAAAGCAATACTAACAACTGTTTATTATCTTTTTTATACCGAAACCCTTGCCTAGTTTCGGGTTTCAACACGACTGACACCTACACAGAACGTAACGATTTCCTTTACAATAATTCGAACTTGACTAGACGACTGCGCCTGTAACTATACTTCTTTATAGTACTTGGCCACTATGAAGACGTATTGTCACCTAGCAAGCGCTGAGGTGTATCAACACTTTAGACACTGGGGTTCCCATACGATGTTTTCCTTCGCCGTTGGCGAGTGGTATTGCTACTATAACTTCACAATTTGTATATAACATAACATTTACATATAGGCACATACATTGCTTCTGGCCCCACACTAGGGTACCCTGTGTCGTGGGAACCAGAAACAGCGACATCACAAACATGTAAACATCCAAGACCTGGGGTTTTTTTTGTCCCCAGCCGGGATTCGAACCCGGGACCTCTTGCATGGTAGGCAGATGCGCTACCGCTACGCCGCAGAGGTCGTCATAACTTAGAAGTCGGGATTCGGAGCCACGACTTCCCGATTGGGAAGCCGGGGTCGTACCGCTGCCGCGCTCCCGCGTTTGAGCTACCTGAACGCGCTCCCCCCGGCCCCCAGGCAAGTCGGCGACGACGGAGTCCGGGCTGACGCCGCTGCACGTGGCCTCGTTCATGGGCTGCATGAACATCGCGCTGGTGCTGGTGGGCGCGGGCGCAAGCGCCGACGCGGCCACGGCGCGCGGGGAGACGCCGCTGCACCTGGCCGCGCGCGCGCACCAGACGGACCTCGTGCGCGTGCTGCTCAGGAACAACGCCAAGGTCAGTAGTAGGGAGGGGGCTGCATGGCCGCGCGCGCACCAGACGGACCTCGTGCGCGTGCTGCTCAGGAACAACGCCAAGGTCAGTAGTAGGGAGGGGGCTGCGTGGCCGCGCGCGCGCACCAGACGGACCTCGTGCGCGTGCTGCTCAGGAACAACGCCAAGGTCAGTAGTAGGGAGGGGGCTGCGTGGCCGCGCGCGCGCACCAGACGGACCTCGTGCGCGTGCTGCTCAGGAACAACGCCAAGGTCAGTAGTAGGGAGGGGGCTGCATGGCGCGCGCGCACCAGACGGACCTCGTGCGCGTGCTGCTCAGGAACAACGCCAAGGTCAGTAGTAGGGAGGGGGCTGCGTGGCCGCGCGCGCGCACCAGACGGACCTCGTGCGCGTGCTGCTCAGGAACAACGCCAAGGTCAGTAGTAGGGAGGGGGCTGCATGGCCGCGCGCGCACCAGACGGACCTCGTGCGCGTGCTGCTCAGGAACAACGCCAAGGTCAGTAGTAGGGAGGGGGCTGCATGGCGCGCGCGCACCAGACGGACCTCGTGCGCGTGATGCTCAGGAATAACGCCAAGGTCAGTAGTAGGGAGGGGGCTGCATGGCCGCGCGCACCAGACGGACCTCGTGCGCGTGCTGCTCAGGAACAACGCCAAGGTCAGTAGTAGGGAGGGGGCTGCATGGCGCGCGCGCACCAGACGGACCTCGTGCGCGTGCTGCTCAGGAATAACGCCAAGGTCAGTAGTAGGGAGGGGGCTGCATGGCCGCGCGCGCACCAGACGGACCTCGTGCGCGTGCTGCTCAGGAACAACGCCAAGGTCAGTAGTAGGGAGGGGGCTGCGTGGCCGCGCGCGCGCACCAGACGGACCTCGTGCGCGTGCTGCTCAGGAATAACGCCAAGGTCAGTAGTAGGGAGGGGGCTGCATGGCGCGCGCGCACCAGACGGACCTCGTGCGCGTGCTGCTCAGGAACAACGCCAAGGTCAGTAGTAGGGAGGGGGCTGCGTGGCCGCGCGCGCGCACCAGACGGACCTCGTGCGCGTGCTGCTCAGGAATAACGCCAAGGTCAGTAGTAGGGAGGGGGCTGCATGGCGCGCGCGCACCAGACGGACCTCGTGCGCGTGCTGCTCAGGAACAACGCCAAGGTCAGTAGTAGGGAGGGGGCTGCGTGGCCGCGCGCGCGCACCAGACGGACCTCGTGCGCGTGCTGCTCAGGAATAACGCCAAGGTCAGTAGTAGGGAGGGGGCTGCATGGCCGCGCGCGCACCAGACGGACCTCGTGCGCGTGCTGCTCAGGAACAACGCCAAGGTCAGTAGTAGGGAGGGGGCTGCGTGGCCGCGCGCGCGCACCAGACGGACCTCGTGCGCGTGCTGCTCAGGAACAACGCCAAGGTCAGTAGTAGGGAGGGGGCTGCGTGGCCGCGCGCGCGCACCAGACGGACCTCGTGCGCGTGCTGCTCAGGAACAACGCCAAGGTCAGTAGTAGGGAGGGGGCTGCGTGGCCGCGCGCGCGCACCAGACGGACCTCGTGCGCGTGCTGCTCAGGAATAACGCCAAGGTCAGTAGTAGGGAGGGGGCTGCATGGCCGCGCGCGCACCAGACGGACCTCGTGCGCGTGCTGCTCAGGAACAACGCCAAGGTCAGTAGTAGGGAGGGGGCTGCGTGGCCGCGCGCGCGCACCAGACGGACCTCGTGCGCGTGCTGCTCAGGAACAACGCCAAGGTCAGTAGTAGGGAGGGGGCTGCGTGGCCGCGCGCGCGCACCAGACGGACCTCGTGCGCGTGCTGCTCAGGAACAACGCCAAGGTCAGTAGTAGGGAGGGGGCTGCATGGCGCGCGCGCACCAGACGGACCTCGTGCGCGTGCTGCTCAGGAACAACGCCAAGGTCAGTAGTAGGGAGGGGGCTGCGTGGCCGCGCGCGCGCACCAGACGGACCTCGTGCGCGTGCTGCTCAGGAACAACGCCAAGGTCAGTAGTAGGGAGGGGGCTGCATGGCCGCGCGCGCACCAGACGGACCTCGTGCGCGTGCTGCTCAGGAACAACGCCAAGGTCAGTAGTAGGGAGGGGGCTGCATGGCGCGCGCGCACCAGACGGACCTCGTGCGCGTGATGCTCAGGAATAACGCCAAGGTCAGTAGTAGGGAGGGGGCTGCATGGCCGCGCGCACCAGACGGACCTCGTGCGCGTGCTGCTCAGGAACAACGCCAAGGTCAGTAGTAGGGAGGGGGCTGCATGGCGCGCGCGCACCAGACGGACCTCGTGCGCGTGCTGCTCAGGAATAACGCCAAGGTCAGTAGTAGGGAGGGGGCTGCATGGCGCGCGCGCACCAGACGGACCTCGTGCGCGTGCTGCTCAGGAACAACGCCAAGGTCAGTAGTAGGGAGGGGGCTGCGTGGCCGCGCGCGCGCACCAGACGGACCTCGTGCGCGTGCTGCTCAGGAATAACGCCAAGGTCAGTAGTAGGGAGGGGGCTGCATGGCGCGCGCGCACCAGACGGACCTCGTGCGCGTGCTGCTCAGGAACAACGCCAAGGTCAGTAGTAGGGAGGGGGCTGCGTGGCCGCGCGCGCGCACCAGACGGACCTCGTGCGCGTGCTGCTCAGGAATAACGCCAAGGTCAGTAGTAGGGAGGGGGCTGCATGGCCGCGCGCCGCACCAGACGGACCTCGTGCGCGTGCTGCTCAGGAACAACGCCAAGGTCAGTAGTAGGGAGGGGGCTGCATGGCCGCGCGCGCACCAGACGGACCTCGTGCGCGTGCTGCTCAGGAATAACGCCAAGGTCAGTAGTAGGGAGGGGGCTGCATGGCGCGCGCGCACCAGACGGACCTCGTGCGCGTGCTGCTCAGGAATAACGCCAAGGTCAGTAGTAGGGAGGGGGCTGCATGGCCGCGCGCGCACCAGACGGACCTCGTGCGCGTGCTGCTCAGGAACAACGCCAAGGTCAGTAGTAGGGAGGGGGCTGCATGGCGCGCGCGCACCAGACGGACCTCGTGCGCGTGCTGCTCAGGAATAACGCCAAGGTCAGTAGTAGGGAGGGGGCTGCATGGCCGCGCGCGCACCAGACGGACCTCGTGCGCGTGCTGCTCAGGAACAACGCCAAGGTCAGTAGTAGGGAGGGGGCTGCATGGCGCGCGCGCACCAGACGGACCTCGTGCGCGTGCTGCTCAGGAATAACGCCAAGGTCAGTAGTAGGGAGGGGGCTGCATGGCCGCGCGCGCACCAGACGGACCTCGTGCGCGTGCTGCTCAGGAACAACGCCAAGGTCAGTAGTAGGGAGGGGGCTGCATGGCCGCGCGCGCACCAGACGGACCTCGTGCGCGTGCTGCTCAGGAATAACGCCAAGGTCAGTAGTAGGGAGGGGGCTGCATGGCCGCGCGCGCACCAGACGGACCTCGTGCGCGTGCTGCTCAGGAATAACGCCAAGGTCAGTAGTAGGGAGGGGGCTGCATGGCGCGCGCGCACCAGACGGACCTCGTGCGCGTGCTGCTCAGGAATAACGCCAAGGTCAGTAGTAGGGAGGGGGCTGCATGGCCGCGCGCGCACCAGACGGACCTCGTGCGCGTGCTGCTCAGGAACAACGCCAAGGTCAGTAGTAGGGAGGGGGCTGCATGGCCGCGCGCCGCACCAGACGGACCTCGTGCGCGTGCTGCTCAGGAATAACGCCCAGGTCGGTAGATAGGCCAGCTGATAATAAAGAGAGAGAGATGACTGTATAAAGTTTAATTAGAAATAAAAGCTAACTGTTGAACTGTGCCTCTGCTCCTTACGGATCGAACAGAAAAAATAACCAAAAAAGGCGGGTCGTCGCTGCTGCTGTGTCGTAGACAATCGGTGCTAGGGAGGGGGCTGCGTGGCCGCGCGCGCACTAGACGGACCTCGTGCGCGTGCTGCTCAGGAATAACGCCAAGGTCGGTATGCAATGCAGTAGGGTCAGGTGGCTGAACCTTATGCACTGCATAGCTTCATCTCTACACAGTGCTTGAAGAACGGCCTCTCAACCCAGTCGGTCCATTTAATTCTATTAAATTTTACTTGATTTCATAAATTTTTATTTGATTCCATTAGATTCTGGCACGGTTTGTTGATTTTTACTCCCATTTACGAGAGTATACTAAGGCGTTAGTGTAGCAAGACTTACTGAAGCGCCGCGCGCACACCAAACCGATCTCGTACGCGTGCTGCTCAGGAATAACGCTAGGGTCGGTGTTAGGGTTAACTTCATTCCCGACGTTTCGGCAGCGTTGTAGTTGCCGTGGTTACAGGTAGACTGGCGCGAGTACAGTCAATTATTGTGTGTAGTCACTTTTAGATTTTTACAGCGGGTACAGTCGCCTGTATTCGCCACTTCCGTCTACCCGTGACCACGGCAACTGCAACGCTGCCGGAACGTCGGGTAACAGGTAATTACTCTTTACCTAATAAAGAATTACGATTAGACCGTTTAATATATAATTATATTCTATTCGAATTCATTGAATTTCA
This sequence comes from Yponomeuta sedellus, assembly GCA_934045075.1. NCBI lineage: Eukaryota > Metazoa > Arthropoda > Insecta > Lepidoptera > Yponomeutidae > Yponomeuta > Yponomeuta sedellus. The sequence goes on along the minus strand of OW203746.1, from coordinate 7,829,336 downwards.
CTCGGTCCTATACCGGTGTATTGCGTTCTGAAATAAGTGGACTATTTATTCCCCGGATACTTTTTTGTCCGTCAATATAGATCTCTTATAAATGGTATGGAATAACGCACACAAAGAACTAAAAGTACCCCGTACAAAAAGTCCCTCACGTTACCGAGGACATCATGAGACCGGACTGGACAAAAGTTCGGTGCTTTCTTTTAAAATGCCTTTTCTTTTTTAACTTCATGTAAATTACAACACAATATAATATCAAAATATTTGCTTCTAATAGAGTACGATTCACTCAATTTTCGAGGAACAAATGACCGCACACAGTAGGCGTTGAGTCCGCGACAAGTACTCGGAGGACATTTTTTACGATTCGGGGACTTTTGTCCCTCGGGGACAATTAAAGTCCCTCGTCTGCGCAGGCCTCTAATGCCATGTTTTCACGGTCTTAGTGCGCTCGGTTCGAGTACGCCATCTAATGCTTCTGATTGGCTATTTTGGTGTTGTCACCAAAAGCCGTCCAATCAGAAGCATTAGTTTACTCGGACGGCGCACTCGGTCCGAGCGTACTAAGACTGACATTCAGAGACGAAAACTAAGCTAAGACAAGTCTCAGAAATGTCAAAATCACGTACTTAGAAATATTTCGTATTCAGAATCGAATCTTATCAAGTTGAGTATGAAATGGTACTTAGCTAAGTGTAAGTAGCCAATATTGGTGACTTTACGTGAACTTAGAATTGTCATCTGTCATTTGGTTGTTTGAGGTTACATACCTTTTTGTCGTATTGTTTTGGTTGGAGTTTGTGATTAGCATTGTGTTTACTAGATCACTAAAAAATAATAGACAATATAGATGACTTTCTTAAGACAGTTTTTTCTCTTAGCTCATGCTTAACTCCGGCTCCCGATCGAATGTGAATACGAAAATTTCGGCGCTTGACTAAGTATGACTTTAAAAACCTATTTAGAGGCTAAAAATTTCACCCATGCCGGGATTCGAACCCGCAATCTCTGGCTATCCGTGCCAGCGCTCTACCAATTGAGCCAATGGGCGACTCACCGGCATCAGTGAAATTTCGAACCTCTTTACACTATTCTCTGTATTACGTACAGGCAGCGACATCTGGCTTAAGCAAATTGCATCACTTACAGCCCCGACTACCTACTTTGCAATAAATTTGTCCTTAGCACGGGTTAGTGCATTAAAAATAAAAATAGTATAAGTATGACTTTAGTTTACTTTGCTAAGACTGCTCTAAGCGTGAACTTGGGATTCGTCTCTGAATGTCAGCCCATGAAAACCTGACTTAAGACAAGCTCCGGGTGTGTGGCAGGTGGAGGCTCGCGCGCGCGAGGAGCAGACGCCGCTGCACGTGGCGGCGCGGCTCGGGCACGCCGACGTGGCGGCGCTGCTGCTGCAGCACGGCGCCGACGCCGCCGCCGCCACCAAGGACAACTACACGCCGCTGCACATCGCCGCCAAGGAGGGTGAGCGGGGGCGGGGACCTTTGTCTTACACTTAGATTAGGACAACTACACGACGCTGCACATCGCCGCCAAGGAGGGTAAGCGGGGGCTGGGACCTTGTGTCTTACACTTAGATTAGGACAGCAGGGCTACTCGCCACCGAGGAGGGTGAGCGGGGTGGGTGATTGAGGCTCACATTTTGATTAGGACTGCAGGGCTACTCGCGACCGAGGAGGGTGAGCGGGCCGGAGATTGAGGCTCACACTTAGATTAGGACAACTACACGCCGCTGCACATCGCCGCCAAGGAGGGTGAGCGGGGCGGGGGGTTGAGGCTAAATTTAGATTAGAACAGCAGGGCTACACGCCACTGAGGAGGATGAGCGGGGCGGGGGATTGTGGCTCACACTTAGATTAGGACTGCAGGGCTACTCGCGACCGAGGAGGGTGAGCGAGCCGGGGTATTGCGGCTCACACTTAGATCAGGACAGCAGGGCTACTCGCCACCGAGGAGGGTGAGCGAGCCGGGAGACTTACGTCTCACACTTAGTTTAGGACAGCAGGGCTACACGCCACCGAGGAGGGTGAGCGGGGTGGGTGATTGAAGCTCACACTTAGATTAGGACAGCAGGGCTACACGCCACCGAGGAGGGTGAGCGGGGTGGGTGATTGAGGCTCACACTTAGATTAGGACTGCAGAGCTACTCGTCACCGAGGAGGGTGAGCGGGGGCTGGTGGATTGGGCCACACACTTAGATTAGGACAACTACACGCCGCTGCGGCCGAGGGGTTGAGGCTCACACTTAGATTAGGGCAGCAGGGCTACACGCCACCGAGGAGGCTGAGCAGGGCAGGGGATTCAGGTTCACACTTAGATTAGGTCAACTACACGCCGCTGCACATCGCCGCAAAGGAGGGTGAGCGGGGGCTGGGGACTTGTGTCTCGCACTTAGATTAGGCCAAGCAGAGTGAGCGGTTTAAAAATAAACGTGCAAAAAATTACGTCCAATGGCGTACTTATTTCAACAGAAATTTCTTCCAGACGGCCAAAAAATGTAACTTAAAATTACACTTTACCAGGCAAAGAAGAGGTGGCCGGAATCCTCCTGGACAACGGAGCTCCGATCGAGGCGGAGACCCGAAAAGGCTTCACGCCGCTACACCTGGCTGCCAAGTATGGCGACATCGGCGTGGCTCGGCTTCTGCTGGCTCGGGGGGCGCAGCCCGACGCCCCTGGTAAGGAGTTACGATGATTTCTTTGTTTATTACTAGCAGACGCCGCAAATGTTTTTTGCCATATTTTTTAGCTTACGATCTATTTTCAGACTAACCAAATAAACATAAGGTATATCATAAAATTCGGTGGTTTCGGTGGTGGCAGCCATTTCAGAGGAGTTCGAGTGACACGAGATTTTGTTTTAGTTTAGAAGATGTAGCAGGGCAGGATGTAAAACAAAATGCAGTCGAACTTTACTGCCTATATTGTTCATTATTTAGGTACAATTATCTCTACAATATAAGACACAAAGGTCCAGAAAAAAACGGCAAATATTGGCTTTCGTTCTATGGGAGCAGAAGTTTTTAGTAGTTGATGTTACATCATCTGTTAAGAAGTATTCAGTATTTGTTGTTACAGCGGCAACAAAAATCTGAATCTCAACTGTCTAGCTATCACGGTTCATGAGATACAGCCTGCTGTTAGACAGACATACAGACAGCAGAGTCTTAGTAATAGGATCCTTTTTTAACCTTATACAGAACCATAAAAACCAAAACTGGAAACTCGTGGGGCCGCAAACTCTTTGAGCAATGACCTAATCAAGGGGTAGCAGTAACTTAGCAGAAACCTTTGACAGTAATGCTGTCCTGCTTTCGCTAACCAACCTTCCATAAGAAAAAAAGAGATGGCACTACGTTTATCAATGCACCGATTTCAAGGTGCGTACATGCCCTACTGTCAAACGCTACCGACTAGGGATGGGCCTAACTCTCCATCGATGTCGATAAAAACGTTGAAAAATGAAGACTCTTGAATTAATTGTAATGTATCTTTGTAATTATGTTTTGTTTGTTTTTTTCCTGGTGTACAATAAATAATGTTCTTATCTTAAACAATGTAATAAATTAAAATAAATTGTATTGTATACAAGTTTTCAATCATGTTTTATCAAAAAAAGTAACAATAATTTAAAAAGCGACACTTATTCACACAAAATTGCTTATTTATAATTATATTCGTCAACTTCAACATAATCCTCTGTCTCGAATTTCTTGCTGAAGGCCTATGCTTCAGAAAAAAATCCGTGACGACGTATTAGATTGACGTTACGTTTCTTCCTCACATTTAGTTAACATACAGATCGAGCTAGGACCTTGTATTATATATAAGTTAATTGAAAAAGTTATCAAAACCTAATACTCATGTTTATCTTGCAATAAAATTCGAAATGGAAAATACTATTGCTAATATTGATTAGGTAAATCCATCTTCGGCCGCAATCTGTCGCTAAAAGTTGCCAGCAAACCTTATTTAATAATCACAATATTATATTGCAAGTAATAATTCAGTAATTCGATGCACGCAGTAATTTAATGTGAGGAATGCTGATATTTAAATAAGTTTCGTTGACAGATTTTAGACAATAGATAGGGCTGGTCATCAACGAAGGAATTTTCGAACGGATGACTATACTACGTCAGTCTTCAGTAAATTTGATCAAGAAAGAAGAATATGACCGTGGCATTGGCAGATAACAGACATTTTTGCTCAGTTCCCATGTTCAGTACTGACCTGAAAACAAAAAGAAACTTAATAAAGGCATACCTACAAAAGAGAGCTACTTAAATAATAAAATATTCCATTATTGACTGATCCTGATAAGTAATTACATACTTTGAAGTAAGGTACAATTTGCATCTATGTGTCAGATATTTTTTGCAATAAGGTGATCACCACACAATTTATTAATTGAGAAACTAACAGCTTTGATGTTCATTCATTTAACATTTTATTTTTACCTTTCAACCTTTCTTAATCCATCTATCTCTGATTTACACTGTTGGAGAGATGGTTTTTTTGTGGGAAAGTTTATGGTAGTTTGTATTATTGTTGGGTACGATTTAAATTCAGGACAAACATAAAACAGCTGATGGGGTTTAAAAAACCAATTTTTTACTCGTAGAAGTCTTAATATAAGCAACATTGTGATGTGGGAATTTAGGGCCTGTTTTTTTTATATTATCAATTCTCACATCACACTGTTTATTTAATATGATCTAGAAATAATGAAATAAAGATAAATTATTAAATGGATAAAGGCACCACTCGGACGCTGTGGTGCCTGGTACACTGTCTGGATGTAGAAGACTACTAAGGAAGTATGGTGAAAAAAATATTTTGTAAACTTTCATAGTTATTCTCGTTATGCTTGAAATCAAAATAAACTCCTGGGAGCATCCTATTTTGTAAAAACATGTCATAAGTGTATATGAAAAGGTAGCGATAAATATTATGTAACAAATGTTTAACTTTCTTACCATTACTTCAATTTTTACTGGAGTAAGGTGGGCACCACATCTTCCTTCAGGCGTATTCACAATAAGTTTCTTCGTTCAAATCACTCGGGTCTAAAGTGCCTTGTGCGCAGTTTACAGTCGTTTCTGTCCTGCTTCTTATTTCTGCGTTTTAGCATGCTATTGCGTCCATATATCAATTTGGGAAAACTTGAACAAGAATAAACAATGGATTAAGTACTAAGAAGGAGCAATGAACAAGTATCGACTATACTAATACTATGGCGAATTTTCATCGACCATGCTTTTGTCATCACTAGTACAACCTACAAATGGATTGGTTTATTTTCCTAATTTTAGGGCGTAGAAGGGTTCTAGAAGCTACAATTACGGTAATTTTGGTTACCGAGTCGTTAGGAAGTTTATTTTCAAAGTGATATTTCATTCCTCGGTCCTTTTACGCGAGAAAATATAGGTTTTAGGTACTCACCTTTGGAAGTTCATATTATAAACTGCGTTTTCTTTGTTTCTTATATGACCTGCCGCAACCACGCACTTTTCACCTCATTGTGCATTTATCGTACAATATCCCAGGGTAAGTTGTTTGCACCAAAATGTTTTAGTTATTTCAATTTTCTAAAAGAATCCGACGACGTCTTCACAGATTTTACACTTGCGATAACCCGACTAAATTTGAAAACATTCAGAGTGTTGCCACTATTGTAAGTTACAATACCATCTTAATTTGGACTCTTACTCAGGGCATCAAGGTATCGTTTTGACAATTAGGCATGTACGCTGTCACGTGACCATCGTTTCTTCTATTGATTTAATTGTTCTGTGGACCTAATGTATACTTTGTCAAAAAAGTGTAGAATCTAAAGAGTAAGGTTTCGCTCAGACTATTTTTCTGTGTTACATTATTTCTTGCACTTAAAAGCATTATAAAAATAATAAGTAGAGTCATTACATTAAAAGGATGTATTGTGCTTAATCAAAGGTAGTAAATGGTCTTAATTTTCGATAATACCAATAATAAAGTTTCTCTTCCGGTTTCTTGAATTTCTTGACAAACTGTATAATTAATTAATCAATCAAAGGTACAAAATCGTCTGGTCGTTGATTGTTAAGACTTTATGTAATGCTTTTATCTTTCATTTATTGTTGAATTATTTTTATGTGAGTATTTGCGACTAAATGCCTCTAAACATTTCAGGAAAGAGTCACATCACTCCACTGCACATGGCGACCTACTATGGGCATCCAGATATTGCCTTGTTGCTTCTTGACAAAGGTAATTATTGAAATCTTCTGTCTTACGAATTGTTACTAAAGAAGTCGTAAGCCTACTTAAGCCTACTGCAGTTGTAGTCTACTCATAACCTCCCCGACGATTAGTTCATGTTCATGCGACACGAAAGTTAGCAAACAAAACATGACTACCTAGACAAAGAACATTTTACCAACCAACATACCTCTAAACTGCCGTCTAAACTTCTAAAAGTCTGAACCGAACATTGTTGCTAACTCTAACATATGTCGAAAAATATTATTGTTGAACATTATCCAGTGGGGGCACTGGATAATGTTCAACATAATACATACTATTAACCTTTGTAAGTCTAACCCCCGGTTTCTGGTACTCTAACAAGCCGTTAATCGACTGTTAACAGCTGTCAGTTGGCCAAAGTGCATACAGAAAAAACATTTGACAGCTGTTAACAGTAGATTAACAGACTGTTAGTGTACGAGAAACTGGGGGTAAGTCGTTAAATTGACATGTTTATTCCTAGTAATAACAAAAGCCCGTTTTCGTCTATCGTTTCGTTTACCCTTTGAAGTTGGTGAAAGGTCAAATCGCTTTTTCCACAGGCGCCTCCCCCCACTCTCTGGCCAAGAACGGCCACTCAGCGCTGCACATCGCGTGCCGACACAACCATCCGGACATCGCGTTTGCGCTTCTCGAACACGGTAATCTATCTTCTATAATATAAAAATGAATCTCTGAATGTGTTGGTAAGCGCAAATCTCGAGTGCAGCTGGACCGATTTCGTTAATTCTTTTTTTTATAATATTCCTTGAAGTACGGGGATGGTTCTTACGGAGAGAAAAACAAAAAAAAATAAAGAACCGACTGTTATGCGGTACGAAGTTCGCTGGGTCAACTAGTACTTAGATAATTACTCAACTTATGGCTGAAGAAAGCCAGCATGCTGAACTTTAGAGAACAGAAACCAAATGTAGCCAGGGAGGCTCTACCGACAATCTCGAAACGTCTTTTGCGTAGCCTGCTGCGTCTGAAAAGAGATACTCTGCGCAAAGCTGCGGCAATCCTAACAGGCCACTGCTCACTGAACAGGCATTTCTACTACAACCGACAGCCCGCTTTGCCGGGGATCCCTCAAGGAAGAGAAACACCCGCCCACGTGACTATTCACTGTGAAGGCGTAGAAAAGCAATGGACCGCCATGATTGGGAAGCGGGGATCCGTTCAGGGGGCACGCAGTGACATCAGGGCACTGCTGGCTTTGTGGAAAGAGATAGGCTGGCTGGAAAATGCTCACAGTTTTGTTACGTACAATGGCCCAACCATCAAGCTAATTGAAATCTTTAAGTTTAACTAAGTAACATATTGCAGGCTGCTCCTCAAGAAGCAATATTCATATTCATTTATTAGCGATCATAATGGTTTAATACAATGATGTTACACATGTTTTAAGTCTTACATTATGGGCCCTGGTCAAGGCATTGCTAAGATAAACTTATTTATATAGCTTAAGATAACATAAAATTGTATTCTGACAAACATAATGTACGTAAAGTACTAAACATTACTTATTCATTTGACAGTTTAACACAACTTACGTTACTGTTCTTTGGAACTTCTCTAGGAACTAGACAGTAGGTATTGCGCATGTAATTATATTCTTTTTTTTCTGGTATTTCACTGATGCCGGTAAGTCGCCCATCAGCTCAGTTGGGAGATCGCTGGCACGGTTAGCCAGAGGTCGCGGGTTCGAGTCTCGGCATTGGTGGAATTTTTAGCTTCTAAATAGGTTTTTAAAACAGAATGTAGTTTTTTTGTGTTGAAAACCCATTTTTTATTTTTGTGTTCTGCTGCCAGAACATGTAACCTAAGATTAAGTTATTTGAAATGATAATTTCTTATCTTTTCTTTCCTTATCTGTCCCTTAGATGCGGACCCCGGCGTCAAATCAAAGGCAGGCTTCACCCCCTTGCATATGGCAGCGCAAGAAGGTCACGAGGACTGCGTGGAGATGCTCATCGAGCGAGGAGCCGACGTCAATATTCCTGCTAACAACGGTATGTTTTTACTTAGCCCTTATACGCCCTAAGGCAGTGCAGAGGCCTCCCAGAGAGAGAGAGAGAGAGAAAGAGAGAGTGAGTATGGGCTTGGTTTCCATGCTGCGGTTTGGTAATTTCAAGTGGTATGTGAATATTTAAGGAACTCAGGTTTCTTCACGATGGTTTCCTTCACAGTCAGCGACTGGTATTGCTACGGAAGAATAAAGAAAATTGTTATTAAGGCGAACATCTTTGAGAAAAGTATAAGGTAATTATTACAGGAAGGTAGTGTTTGACGTAATGTATGTTTATTACTATGACATATGTAGTGGCCAAGTCTAGCCACCACCTGCAGCAGAACCTAAAATATCTTTAAAAACCTATTTAGAGGCTAAAAATTTCACCCATGCCGGGATTCGAACCCGCAACATCTGGCTATCCGTGCCAGCGCTCTACCAATTGAGCCAATGGGCGACTCACGGCATCAGTGAAATTTCGAACCTCTTTACACTATTCTCTGTATTACGTACAGGCAGCGACATCTGACTTAAGCAAATTGCATTACTTAATAATTAATTAATAATTGTACGTAATACAGAGAATAGTGTAAAGAGGTTCGAAATTTCACTGATGCCGTGAGTCGCCCATTGGCTCAATTGGTAGAGCGCTGGCACGGATAGCCAGAGGTTGCGGGTTCGAATCCCGTCATGGGTGAAAAAATTTTTAGCCTCTAAATAGGTTTTTAAATTTGTTCCTTAGCACGGGTTAGTGCATTAAAAATAAAAATAGTATACTAAAATATCTTATATGAGAGGTACCCACAGTCTATTTATTCTTACTTGTCCAATTTAGTAAAAAAGATTCTACCCTCTAACTGTGACTTTTTAGTCCAAAACTGCCATATTTCCATAAATGAAGTAACTTGGAACACTCTTTTAGATAGCACGCTGCCAATTTCATAAACATAGTTCATGATCATGATAGTTCATGAATTTGCGAGAAAATGTCTAGTTTAAGCATCTAATCTCAATTTTAAGGTTAAAATCTTGTTTACTAAATTGGACAAGTAAGAATAAATAGACTGTATAGGAATTATTTATTGTTCATAATCTAGATCTATAAATGCATGAGGGTTTTGTTAGTTTGTTTCAATTTATTGCACAATAAAACCATTAACAAAAATAAAACTTAAATAACAGAGTTCAATGACAATTGTATGAACGCGTCGATTTCATTACTCGCTTACGCGTATCACACCTTGTAGTGAATGAAATATGATCAAACTGAAAAATATGTCGGAAGTTATTAGGTTAGAACTCTTTATTGTACCCACCAGAAAATAAAATACATTAAAAGGCTTACATATCAAAAAAGGCTTACATATCTATAACCGCGTATCTGTCATTGCACTATAATGCATTATCAGCGTCGAATCTTTCCAAACAACTTAATGATGCCTAATGATAATACCCACAATTTTGATTTAATCTAATCGTGCGTTGAACTACCCAATTCCAGACGTCATTGTCATCTAATATCGATCTTGGATATCGCTACAGTAATATCACAGTATCAACAACGTAATTAGCTCTACCCAGCTAGACCTCTGCTGGGTCCACAACCCGAATGTGATTTTGGCATCTAACTCAAGAGGTTTCCACATGTTTATTTTGCACGGTACCTTGATTGGTAGACTGACAGGACTGATCGAACTGAATAGATAAATTAATGAACTAATTAGTGAGAGAATGAATGGATGAATAAATAAATACCTTTCCTTTCGTAGAAAGGTGCAGGTGCAACTGGTGAAAAGGTGCAACTTCGCAGGCGAAGTTATGTCCTGCGTTCCGAGATGCGATGAAATCGATTACATTGCGAATCCATATAAGTGCAGTTGGCATAAAATCCCTATTTCGTTCGAGATACTTCGGGACTACTGAATTTGATCGGATTCGCGCTGTAATCGATTTCATCGCATCTCGGAACGCAGGGAGGGATTATTACCCAATCCAACAGCATTTGTAAGCACATTTTAGTTGTTAACAGACGGAAATGTAATGTTCCAAAGCTCTGTTAGCCTAGCCACTTGAGAAAAAGGCTAATTTTAAAGCAATTTACTTCATGCTTAGCGTGATGTCCTTGCCCGGTTAATATAGCACAGGGTATCCTAGTTCGGGACGAGGAAAAGTGATTGTGTAATTTGGAAGTTACTAAAGAAGAAGAAGTCACATTTATTGCAGCAACACAAAACATTACAATACATACTGACAACTTAATAAGTTGAAGCGCTCGTGGCCTAGGTGAACTGTGTGATTGGAACCAATCACTTGAGTTACGCAGCAACAGGCGCGGTCAGGTGCAGGATGGCTGACTGTCCCGTGACTACCGCTAGTGGCTTGTTTCCGAGCGCCAATATAGGCCCTGCTTCGCAAGGCACGTTAAGCCGTTGGTGCCGGCTGTCATGTAATGGCAGTCGTTAAACCATGTCAGATGCCTTATGGGCGGCTTAATAACTTCTAACAGTGAGGCCCGGCACTGTCTTACAATCGTCCACCAACCCGGACTTGGCCCTCGTGGTGGAGTGTGGCCTAACCTTCCTGCGATGCAGGAAGAGATCCGTGACCTAGCAGTGAGGTCATACAATGGTTGATATCGAATATATTGAGACACTACAAAACGGAATACTTAACAAAACATTTACAGATAATGGTCACGGTGTGTCTCTGCTGCTGCAAAAGTTAGCTGACTCATCATACTGCTGAGGGCATTACTCCTCAGCACTGATTTTCAGTCAGCGCCTGTCTCGTGAGCGTTTCACGCACACAATAATATAAATACAAAATACGGAGATTAAAATATTACTAGATACATACTCAAATAGAACTAAATTAATTATAATATATTAATATATAGTCTGATTAGGGAATGTTGTGGACTGAAAGAGGATGTAATGACTATAATTGAGGAAGGAATGTTGCGTTGGTTTGAACATGTGGAGAGGATGAAGGAAGAAAGATTGACGAAATACATATATATTGCGAATGCGAGTGGAAGGGCTGGTAAGCGACGTCCTAGGCGGACATACATCGACCAAATAGGGGATGTATAAGCAGAGGGAAAGATAAAAAGTACCCGGAATCGGCGTGCGTGCATGCAAACACTTATGAACGTTGATGAAGCGAAGGTGATCTGTCAGGATCGTGGCAAGTGGCAGTTCTCTGCCTACCCCACTGGGATACAGGCGTGAGGTTATGTATGTATAATACATACGCACATAACCAACATAATAATAGTTATACGCACAGTCGGACTTTGCGATCCGGTCACAATCGATTGCTGAAGATACCAAGTCATTCGACAAGGTTCTTCAGCCAATCCTTTACTATCTACTTTGTACTTTACTTGCCTTTTCCCGCTGTCTGTATAAAAATATAAACATGATGGCTGGCTGGAAGAAATTTCTATAGAAATAAGTCCGCCTTTGCTCATAATATAAGTTAACCCTGTTACTTAAGTGCTTTACTTTGTATATTTTGTGCAATAAAGTGTAACAAACAAACTATCACAGCTGTCCGCCTGTGGAACGGTCTTCCCCTGGACGTAAGATTTTCACCGTCTCTGCCAATATTTAAGAACAGAGTGCGTAACCACTATTTTTCCTTAATGTAAATTTGTTATTTGTATAATCCCTGTTTTTTTTTGTGTATGTTTATTTTTATTTATTTCATATTTATGTACCGTTTATGTATGTGTATAAATTTTATATTTATGTATCGCTTATGTATGTGTATCAACTAGAAAATAATATGTTATCTAATATTGTTTAGTTGCGCCGACTACCCGTATTTCAGTTTCCGTTTCTTCTTTTGCGTCAATGATTGTCTGGCAGAAATTACATTTAGTAATAAGGCCGTCACTTGTACTGTACTGTTATTTTATAAGTCTCTTATGTAATCCCTGGTGTACATGCAATAAAGAATTTTCTATATCATCGTCAGGCTATACTAGTCCACTGCTGGACATAGCCCTCCCCTAAAGAGCGCCACGTTGTGCTATCATAGGGGGGTAGTGTCCATAATCCCCACGCTGGGCATGCGGGCTGGGGATCGCAGTTCGGTGGAATTGCACTGCAGGGGGCGCTGCTGCCCGCCCCCCGGTTTGTGTTCCTTAGTCGCCTTTTACGACACCCGCGGGAAGAATTGGGTTGGTGCTATTCTCTAGGCCGACACCACACAGCAGAATATTTCACCCAAATATTTTAATGTGTTTGGTGTATGAGTTTTCTTTTTTTTTGTGTTTAGTATTAATTTCATACAAATGTTTAATGTGTGTCTTGTGTATGAATAAAGCATTATCAATATATCTATATTATTGGCTGCATGTAATCGATTCCCCCTGCACCCAGGCCTGACCCCCGTACACCTGGCGGCCTCGGAGGGTCGCACGGCGGTGCTGCAGAGCCTGCTAGCGGGCGGAGGGCGAGTGGCCGCCAGGACGCGCGACGGCTACACGCCGCTGCACGCCGCCGCGCACCACGGCCACCACGCCGCCGCGCGCGCTCTGCTCGCCGCCGGCGCCGACTGCCGCGCCACCGCCAACCACGGGTCAGTATTACTATACTGAGTGCTTAGTGCGAGTTTGACAGATCCAATCGAATAACTTTACTACCGCGTTAATCGAGCATTGAGTAGTGAGTACGAGAAAGTTAACCGTTCGAACTGGCAAAACGCTGTCACAGTACAACTCGCACTCGCGTTTATTCGTGTTTTGGCTGGTAAACGTGTTCGCTTCTCAACGTAAACCATTACAACTCGCACTCAACAATTTTAATTTCCATACTTGTCGCTAGGTGGCGCTTCCTCGATGACATAGAAATATGAGTTTACGTTAACGCGATCGAGTAGTTAAAAAACTCGCACTAAGCACTCTGGTCAATATACTGAAATAGAAAATTCTTTATTTGGCACTACAGATGTTGAATACAATAGCTTATGCTTAATATAAAACCTAAAGTTTACAAAGTAGGTACCAAAAAGGTTTCCGCTCAGCTTAATGCCGCAATACTGTTGTATTTCCTGATGATTCGCGACACTCGTCGTTCGTTATCAACCCTCGTATGTCAGTCTGAGAGATAATAATACTAAACCATCAAGCCCTTAATACCTAATTTGGTGGGCAGAGACGCTAAAGTTTGGTTTTTTTTTGCGTTTGTAGTAGAAATTCGATCGATATCAGCCCATGTATGTCCCCACTGCTGGGGCACGGGTCTCTTCCTGCGTCGCAGAAAGGTCGGAACTTTGGGTATCACTTTTATAAATAATAACGAACTGGAACGACTTCAGGTGTGGTTTTATTTGTTGATTAGTAGTATAATATTTTAATAAAACAGAAAACTGAATATAAACGGATAAACTTAGAAGCGGGTAAAAAAGTAAGATCTGGTCAAAGGGTAAAGTAGTAGTGATGAAAAATGAGGGAAATCGAAGAATGTGTGACGTAATTTAAATATTTGAAAATGATAGATAGAAAAAGAAATAGAAATGGTGTAAAGTGCACCGTCACAACAGTAGTATTTCCTAATGATTGGGGACACTCATTGTTCGTTATCAACCCTTGTGTGTGCCCACTGCTGGGGTACGGGTCTCTTCCTGCATCGCAGGAAGGTTAGGCCATACTCCACCACGGGGGCCAAGTCCGGGTTGGTGGAGGATTGTAAGACAGTGGCGGGCCTTACTGTCAGAAGTTATCGAGCCGCCCATAAGGCCTCTGACATGGCTTAACGAACCGTAATATGCAAATACTATGTGGTGGTGCGGAAAATTTGAGGCGCAAGTCCGCACTTGGCCGGTTTATTTGCTTGGTTTTCATGTATTCTTCTTGTCCTCAGGTTCACGCCACTCCACCAGGCCGCGCAGCAAGGTCACACGCTGATAATACAGTTGCTACTGAAGAACAAGGCGGATCCCAACGCCCTATCCACGGTATGTTGCATAAAGACGGTGGCACGATGCCAACTCGACTAAATAGACTAGATAGATAAGTGACTTTTTTACAGAACACACACAAATACAAAGCAATGCAAACTTTGGCTTTTGCGTCTACGTAATGAGATGATTTATTGTTAGAATATTTTCGGGGCTTAATCGCGTAGTTATTGAGGATAGTCTGAAAGCTTATCAGCCGAAGATGCGAACGGGTACCAGCCATCAGTTTTCTCGTGACCACGATGACTGTAACGTCGTCGAAACGTCGAGGTAAAGTAGCAATAAATTACTACGCTATTAAGCCCCGAAAATATTGTAACAATGTGTTCAAGTCGCGAAAGTTTAAAATATGAGATGATTTATGAAGCGTACAGTTTCACCTTTACTCACACTAAATGGGTGAAGGAACCACTCGGCTGCTGCAGTGCCTGGGATAGTGTTTAATAAATAATCGTGGTATAACCCATATTTAATGTATTAGTATAGGTATTTTTAATGTTGCCTCCATGTTTGTGTCCCACTGGTGGGCAAAGGCTTCCCCTAATTAAGTCTAGAGTTTTTGATCTGGGGTCACCTCAGACCACTCCAGCAGTTGTTGGTCGATTATTATCTCTCCGCCGTCTCCTATGGACACCAATGTCGCCAATTATCGTGGGCATTAGTAGAGTGATTTCCAATTAACTCATGACCAATGCATAAATCCTAATAAAATTATTAACCTGTAAGTAATATAGAGAGTATTGTAAAGAGGTTCAAAATTTCACTGATGCCGGTTAGTCGCCCATTAGCTCAGTTGGAGGAGCGCTGGCACGTTGAGCCAGAGGTCGCGGGTTCGAGTTCCGGCGTGGGTGGAATTTTCAGCCCTAAGTAAGTAAATAAATAAATATTCATGAACACAGATCTCGTTAGCCCTATACTAAGTGACTTGTGTTATAGGTGCTAACTCAACGATAGATTTAATACAATAAATACAAAGATAACATCCAAGACCCGAGACAAACTAGAAAAGTTCGTTTCCTAGTTTGACCCGGCCAAGGATCGAACCCGAGACCTCTGGTTTTACAGTCAGCGTGCCAAACCGCTGCGCCACCGAGGCCGTCTTATAAATCGGCTTATAAAATTATTAATACATTACATTTTACATTTATAAATACAATCACATACATTGCTTCTGGCCCCACACTAGGATACCCTGTGTCGTGGGAACCAGAAACAACGACGTCACAAACATGTAAACATCCAAGACCTGGGCTTTTTTTTTGTCCCCAGCCGGGATTCGAACCCGGAACCTCTTGCATGGTAGGTAGATGCGCGCTACCGCTACGCCAAAGAGGTCGTCATAGGTTAATAGGTCGTAATTTAAATACTCTCTCACTTAAATACTCATTTAAATACTCTGCCGTGTATCGCGGCTACCTGGTGGTGTGGCACCTCTTTGGAAACGCCGCGAGCGCCGCTGCTGGGATCCGAAGACAAATAGGAGGAAGCTGCATTAGTTTTTAAGTTAGACTGATAAGAGTTAAAAAAAATTTAAAAATTTATAAGTCGTAAGTAATTCGAGTCGAAAATTGTATTGACCCGCTTGGAGAGCTCTCCACTCAAGCGCGTAAAAAACGGCTCTGCATAGAGCGAAATAAAAATTGTAATTTTGGTGTTTCCCTAAATTCCTATATCTAAGACCAAAATTGCCTTGTGGCAGTTCCGTTTTTATTTTTCATCGTTTTTGTCGAAAATCCAAATTTTAAGTTTAATTCCAATACTCACTACACACACATACTCTACCACTTACACCACCTACACACACACACACACACACTCACACACATCCACTCACACACTTACACATACACACACATAACGTAGAATATCGGACGGGAAGGTAACTTACCGTACTGCTGACGCGACGACTGACTGCCCAGGTTACCTGGAACAAAATTAATTACATTTTAATCTTACATTTACACAAATTTACAACTTATACAAATTTATTTATTTATAAGACAAGCGAACGTCAATATGTTCCACACGCCGGTACAGACCCCAAAGGCTATGAACGAGGCCGTTGGTGCTCAACCAGAGGCGGTATCTCTGGCGGTACCGAGCATCACAGAGCCTATACCACTGACCAGTCCCGAAGACGTTATCCAAATAGGAAACAAGGACGCACCGTCAAGTCATAAGGTGAGAAAGAGCGTGGATGCAATCGAGAGTAAAAAGTCGCCAAACGCCACCTTCACTTCTGCTCGGTCACCGATGGCATCTGGGCTGGATCTCACAGCGGAAGCCAAAAGATTATACCTAAAGGCACTTAGCCAGCTAGATGCCTGTTAAGTCAGCTAGATGATGTTAAAAAAAAAAAAAATAGGTCGTAATAGGTTAAATAGTCGTAATTAGTCGTAAATAGGTTTTTAAAATTATTAAACATTGAATACTTTTGTTGTCCTCTCCAATAGAGCGGTCAGACGGCCTGCGCCATCGCTGACCGGCTCGGCTACATCAGCGCCGTGGAGGCTCTGCGTCCCGTCACCGAGAACACGCTCAGCCAAACTGTGGGCGACAGTGGTAAGTAAATAGTGCCGTTTCTTTGCTTTCTGTTATTAATTTATTATTTGCAGGTCTACAGCTACGTATATTAGTATAATACAGTAAGTAACCAATGAGAGAGAGAGAGAGAGAGAGAGAACACTTTATTGTACATAAAAATGGAAATTACACAGATAACACAAAATGACACAAAAGAGACGTGGAATAGTCTTGCAGTTAACACTCAATAAAAAAAGGGTTTCTAATTTTGATTATTATTATTAAATTCTTTATTGTACCTGTGAAGATTGTACAATTGGCGGGCTTAATACTAAATAGTATTTTATTCTAGCCAACCAACAGGTGACGTGGAGAAGGCGTTGATTGTTATAGTTCAATCTTAAAATTGTTATTAATTTAGATTGATATGGCGCTAGATGATTTCACTATCAGATTAAGAAAAAGTTTTAACACTCTTCGCGCGTAGACTTGAAGGAGCAACGAAATTAAATCGCCACGTTCATGCAGTCGTCATTGTACCACAATACATTAGCCGTGGTAATTATTGAAAACGTTTACGGGAATGTAGATTACGAAACTAAATATAAATCTGTTCGATGTATTAAAGCGGAGGTAGTGACTAAACCAATTACCCGGATCCAGGCTGTCACAAGTCTCCTGCGCAAGATCTAGGTAAACACTGAAGAATGGCGAGTACAGAAGATCCCCTAGAGGTCAGTGATGCCAATAAGATACCTCATTCTAAAGACCTCTTTAGGACAAAAATATGGGGAGAGTTTAATCATCATCATCAACCCACCACTGACCATTGATGAGTATTGACCTTTCCCCTCAAACGCCATCTCTCACGGTTGGTTTTGGTCAATCTCGTCTTCTTCGTCGTTCTCTCGTGAATGAGGAGCACGATCAAGGGTCGCTCCCTTCCACAACGGCTTTCCGCCATTCGGACCGCCTGGTACATGCTGCCGGCTGCCGCTCTTATGGCCTCCAACGTTTCAATGGCATGTTTGCCATGAAATTAGGTAGGTGATCATCAGTCCTCTGAAGATCACCTACCTAATTTCTACCTAATTACCTAATTGGGTAGGTGATCATCAGTCCTCTGATGATTAGGTAGGTGATCATCAGTCCTCTGATGATCATCTACCTTATTTCTCATCATCCTCTGACCATCATCCATCATGATGTATCTGAAGAAGCTGATAGCCTTTTCGTGGCGTAACTTGATAGATCCGTGAGTTCTCTTTGCTGTTCAGGAGTATCTCAAAAGCCTTCTCTATTAGTATCACATTAGATTATAGGTCAATAACAGACCTTAATAAGTCCTTGCAGTACTCTGTCAAGACTAAGACGATCGCTCACCACTGGCTTAACCCTCGGTTTGTCTTAATAACCAGTTAATCTACTTTTAGTCAGTTGTTTTGTTTTTGTACGACAGCTGTTAACAACAGATTAACAAATTGTTAGTGTACGAGAAAAAGGGTCTTGATGCTAAAGCGTCAAGCTCAGTCAAGCTCACTTAAAAGTGAGCTTGACGGGCTGACTAGCGCAATGCAAAATAGTAAAAATTTTGTTTACCCATCGTTTTTGCAAAAAATGTCAAACCAGTCTCTTAATCGTTTTAATTGAGTAGAGTGATGTCGACTATACGTCACATAAGTGTTGCATGCCCTTATTTGAGTTTCTCTTCTGTGATTCACATTTTGCGCCCGCGCACAAAGTTTAATGATTTCCGTCGAAACTCGTATATATCAAGGCTTGGACAGGAGCCAAGTGGTTGGGCGTTTCGCCTTGGAAATATGCTGTTGATACGTCTTTCATTCACGTGATAACATCGCGCCTTTTTATGTCATTCCACGGTCGAGTGGTGTTTGGAAATAATACTATTGAAATAGCTTAACTATTGAATCAGGGAGTCCTTGTAATGATAGTTAAGTTTGTTGAAATAAATAAAATAAAAAAAAATACTTTGGAGAAGAGAAATTCGAAGAGAAATTCTACAGTTAGCTATTTAATTAGCGAAATTCTCAGTTCAGAAATCGGCCGTAAATAACCAATCTTCGACGGAAGGTCTGAGTGAAATCTTAGTAAAACTCCGAGTCCCCTACGCGTTATTTTTGTGTTGCATGCTCGCTAAGGTGTTTAAATACGTCTGCGCTTGAATTTGTCAGTCCGCGGTGGGCACGCATGGTAATTAAGCCCGTACTCTCTCTCTCTCTCTCTCTCTCTCTCTCTCTGAGAGAAGGTTTGTGTCTTGCAGTGGGACGTTTATATGCTACATAAAAAACTAACACAAAATAATTTACTATGACAGGTCGATGTACATTGCAAAGTCGATTAACGCACAGTATCACAAGTAGGAAGACTCATCTATCATGTAATGTACATCGAATTGTAGTACATATGGTTTGGGCTTAAAATCAGAGTTGGTCCTAAATTTTAAATATCAGGAATACATATAATTAAGGCACGGATAGCCAGAGGTTGCGGGTTCCAATACCGGCATGGGTGGAATTTTTAGCCTCTAAATAGGTTTTTAAAATACTCGACTGCTAAAAAGTATTTCCCACTGTTTCTGTTTCACTAGCAATAGCTATTAAAAAACTAATAAAAAGACGACCGACTGTTCCAAGTAAATTAACAGACTGTTGGCGTACGAGAAACCGGGGGTAAAACAAGGATTAAATGGGTTCGTTGAATTTAAAACTTTGCAGTCGGGACCTGTCGTTTTTTATAGGCATTTTAGTCGTCAATAATAAATAACTTCCAGACAACACTATCAATTGTCCCGGTTACAAACTACCTTAGTATGGCTGCTTGGTCATATCACACATACATACATACATACATACATCCATACATCCATACATACATACATACATACATACATACATACATACATACATACATACATACATACATACATACATACATACATACATACATACATACATACATACATACATACATACATACATACATACATACATACATACATACATACATACATACATACACAGGAGCGAAAAACTTTACCCTCTTTTGCTTGCCCGGTCGGGTAAATAGGTTGAGTAAACCTACTCTAGGTTGTGCAAAAGCTTATCTCTATCTGCATTTACTCAATCAATTTAGGTATCACTGCGGTAAAGATAGATAGTATCTATGACAGATAACGCAAAATATTCACTTGTTATGTTTCGTAACATTACGATTATATTTCGTTTCGGACTACTGTTCCCTAGATAATAAATAATCTTTTTTTGTAAGTAAGACAGGTTTTCACGAGTTCACGAATCGCTCGGTGTTGGAATCGCGGAATTTCGACGACAAAAGCGTGCATTCGAGCCAATCGTCTGGTGGTCCGATGGAAGAAAGGGGATGTAATTAGAATAGAACAATAGAATACAAAACGTTTATTTGGTACCAACAGAAGCTAAGCAAAAAAAGTAATGGTTTAGCGTGTAGGTACTTAGGTACTTAATAACACGAGTTCGTATTTTTAGAATTGTTATTCTTCATCATCAATCATAATATAGGCTACCGCTGCCCACTGCTGGGTACAGGTCTTTTCCCCCGTCTCTCGCGGTCCCTTGCCATCCATATCCATTGAACTTCTACCGACTCAACTATATCGTCCGACCATCGCGCTGCTGGTCTGCCCATTAACAAACGTCAAGTTCTTGGTCGCCACCCTGTGATTGCCCTGCGACCCAATTCTCACTTAAAATAGGCAACACTTATATGTCCCTACTGCTGGGGCACGGGTCTCTTCCTGCATCGCAGGAAGGTTAGGCCATACTCCACCACGGGGGTCAAGTCCGGGTTGGTGGAGTATTGTAAGACAGTGGCGGGCCTTACTGTCAGAAGTTATTGAGCCGCCCATGAGGCCTCTGACATGGCTTAACGACTGCCATAACATGACAGCCGGCACCAACCACTTCATTAGCAAATAATTCGTGTACGACTCTTAAGGCTTCTGACTGGAATTCTACATAAAAAGTCGAGCCACAGCCAAAATTTGTGTTCTGAACACCATGCTAGATTGAATTTGAATGAGAAAGTTAATGTCTAATGGCTCTGTCGAGTTATCTTATCTTATTTTTGTGCGACAAATTTCTAAAATTGTAAAAGTGCCGAAACGTCGAAAAATTGTAAAAAAAAATTATCTTAAGCGGGTGAAATCCGTATTAAAACAGTTTTAATTATGTCTCGTGTTAACCTTAGAAAACCTTAGACAATACTAAATTTATAAGCCTTCGAATATTTTGTGTCTACGCTATCAATTCGTATGGGCGATAATCGGCTCCCTGGTCCACCTGCAGTCTTTCCACCTCGCTGGGTGTTCCGCCTCGGTCTGGGTGTTTTTCCAAGTTGTGCGGTCCATAGCGGGTTACCGTATCCCTTATTTAGTATCCTAGTGTGGGACCATGTCAGTTGACTGAGTTATTGCTTTCCGTATTTAACCTTTTTAGAAAGTTTTGTTAGACAATCGAAAACTTTTAGAAAAAAGTAAAGGTTTGCGTCGGATACACCCGATAACAAACAGGTTTCTCTATTGGCGGCTAGATGAACATTTTTTCCATTTACATGGCCGATAGAAAGGACCAGGTTTTGGTCCTGACACCCATACGTTTAGTATGAAATCGTAGATCAAAGTGTAATGGATAGACCGTGTTGTTATCAGCCTACTTAAATATTTTGCCACTGCCACCTGTTTGCAAACGGATTCTGTTTTGCATAAGGTGTCCTACATGCTAAATTGTATGAGTCATAATTGGAATGCACAATTGAATAGAAACAAATGTATGATACTGGACAGACAACATGAATAAATATCCGCGCATTTGGGGTAAGATTGCGATGGCACTCTTATGTGCCATCGCAATCTTACCCCAAATGCGCGGATTTTTATTCATAGCCTTATAGAACTTATAGCCTCTAAATAGGTTTTTAAAATTTGTTCTTAGCACGCGTTAGTGCATTAAAAAAACGAATATAATAATTTTCTGTGTGTTTCGCTTTTCATGTATGCTACTGTTTTGTTTATGCTTTCTTCGTGCCTTGTAATTAGATTTCTATGGCTTCACTTTGTATAGGTATGTGGCTTATAGGAATAAATTATTTATCTATCTTTTCCCTACGCCACACAGTCTCGCGTTTTTTCACAAAACTCGCTTCAGAGCGCGCTAACCCGAACCCACTAGGAATAACCGTGTCAAATTATAGTTTGATTGTTCCAATACCGACAGTCGATACCGATGAGCGCTATTCAAAGAAATAATGTCACCAGACACTGGTTGCAAGTGGACACCTCGTGTTGCGAGAAAAATGTGTCTTGAAAAGTCCAACAGGACGTGGGCAAAAAAGTTGTGGTATTTGGTGACGGACAAAAAAAAGCCCACTTTTTTGAAATGTGCAGAGCCGGATTAACCCTGTATGGGCCTATAGCCAATACAATTTTCGGGCCCCTTTTCTTTACCTAATCTGACTGCGTTCAGCTTTATGCCATGGTTGAGCCACGGTACTGATTAATACAAACTACTTTTACTGTGGTCACAACTTAAAACGGTATTTAAAAATTGCTTTTGCAGCATACACTTGTAGGGGACAGTTGTAGTGCAGTCTCTTCGAATCTCTCAGCAAAGAGCGTGACAGAACGTTACCTAAGTATTTACTTAAGTCCTTGGTTTGAAAAGTGACGCTCGACTCGGGTGTCTATCTATAAATGTCTTTCTTTCTTTCTTTCTTTCTTTCTTTCTTTCTTTCTTTCTTTCTTTCTTTCTTTCTTTCTTTCTTTCTTTCTTTCTTTCTTTCTTTCTTTCTTTCTTTCTTTCTTTCTTTCTTTCTTTCTTTCTTTCTTTCTTTCTTTCTTTCTTTCTTTCTTTCTTTCTTTCTTTCTTTCTTTCTTTCTTTCTTTCTTTCTTTCTTTCTTTCTTTCTTTCTTTCTTTCTTTCTTTCTTTCTTTCTTTCTTTCTTTCTTTCTTTCTTTCTTTCTTTCTTTCTTTCTTTCTTTCTTTCTTTCTCTCTCTCTCTCTCTCTCTCTCTCTCTCTCTCTTTCTCTCTTTCTTTCTTTCTTTCTTTCTTTCTTTCTTTCTATAAGTATACAATACATGACAATATAAAAAATATGTTATTTGTTGAAATGATCCAAAAAATTATTAGATGATTCTTTGGACCATCAAACCGACTGCCGCTACCGCCGGTTTCTCGATCGACGTTGAGCTGAAAATTCAAAGGACTTACACACGTTGTTATTTCTTATTTTTGGTCTTTATTGTACTCTCCAGAAAACAAAAAATTGTTACTTAAAATGTCTTATGTTAAATAATATCTGTCTATTTCCATTTTTATGCACAATAAAGTGTTTTCTACCTATCTATATTCCGTTAGCTTTTAAAATATACCTCTGCTACTATCGGATAGAATCGGATATATTCGTGTAATAGAAATATCGGAACTAATATGACACTTAATTTCGAAATCGAAACTAATATAATGACACGTAATCTATCTCTCCATTTATTCGTTGAATATGGGCGAAAGGGCCGGTAAGACATCCATCACACAGGCAGACTACTACCAAATAGGGATGTAAAGGGCACGATAAAAATAACTCGAAACTAGCGAACGTGCATGCAGCTGCGTACGAATGTTGATGAATCGAAAGGCTTTGTCAGGATGTCTGACCATCCAGGCATCTATTTTCTTAATTATCGTCCGGAGCTTTCAATAGGTTTTAATTAAAACTGTTTTTACAGTCTATTTATTCTTACTTGTTTAATTTATTAAACAAGATTCTACCCTTAAACTGTGACTTTTTAGTCCAAAACTGCCATATTTCCATAAACGAAGTAACCTGGAATACTTTTTTAGTTAACACGCTGCCATTTTTATAAACATAGTGCATGATAGTTCATGAATTTGCGAGAAATTGTCTAGTTTAGGTATCTAATCTCAATTTTAAGGTAAGAATCTTGTTTACTAAATTGGACAAGTAAGAATAAATAGACTGTACACGGATTTCACTCGTTTATTATATTTTTACAATTTTCCGACGTTTCGGCACTTTTAAAGATGCCGTGGTCTCGGATGACTGAGGTGATAGGGGTCTTTTTGAAAGCACCGAGGGCAGTAACTGTTAGTTTACTACCCTCGGCAAAAATTACAAAAGTTACGTATGAAGTTACGTTCCAAAATAGGTAAACCAATTATTTTATATGAAGTCAACAATATTGATTATTATTCACATATTTGCTTAGGTGAACCCGTGAACCTATTTGAAAACACCTCACCCAAAATGTACTGACCCGACACGACAAAGACTCACGTCATTTGCTAAAAGTAGTAACTGACTCATGCGGTACGAAAACAGTCGTTTTGGTCCGCCAGTTAATTTAACGGTTTGAAATCCTCTTTGTTTAAGGTTTTTGTTTTTATAATTACATATTTTACACTGTTCCATTTGATGTGAAGTCCATTGCTTGGATGTCTAATTAAACCTTTGTTTGCTTCTGCAATCCATCTCACTGGCCATTCTAATATTTTCAAATGACTGTAAATAGTTACGTTCATTTTATATATATATTTTTGTAAGTAATTTTTTTTTCAAACTTAGCGTCCTACGTCGTGACCTTGATAAACTGTTGCTTTTTTCTAGGTCAGTGCTTGTAGGCTGGCAGGGATGTGATATGTAACTAATTAATTATGTACTTAAGTTATTTTACATTTTCATTCCTAGAGATTTGGTCAGATGTCTGTAAAAAAAAAAACCATCTTCGAATTATGCACTAAACAGATACTACAGTTTGCTATATTTTAACGTTATTTCTCATCGCGGTATGCGTTCATTATATCGTGAAGATGTATGTGCAAATGGAAGAGTTTAATGTTTTCCTTATGGATCCCGTCGACATATCTTGATCTTTATATGGGCCACTTCAAAAGCACCCCCTTTCTAACGAAAAAAAAAATTATGAATTCGGATGGTAAAGAATTGAATTGAACTTGCATAACGATGTAAATATTATGGGATTTTCTTTTCTTGGTGTTATGTAAGATAAGATAAAGAGTATATTATATTACATAACAAAACTTATAGATGATCTGAGAATCCCTTCTGTTTATTCATCATCACTATCGTAATCAACCCACCTCTGCCCACTGCTGGGTACAGGCCTTTTCCCCATCACGCCATCCTTCGTGGTCTCTGGCCATTCGCATCCACGGACTCCTTGCCGACCTGACCTTCTATTTATTAAGTTAAAATTTTACACGTGGACACATAAAATGTTTATTTAGTCTGTGTTTAGGCGGCCCTGTCTCCCAAAAGCTTTTCCGGTTTGTTCCGGTTTGCCCGAACCCTCGTCCCCCCCTCTTTTGTTATTCTCTAATTAATACCAGTGGACGCGTCCCCTTATAAAGCTAACTAATTCGCATTGTAATGATCTTCGCAATGATTCTTGTAAATGACTCAGATGACATGTTGGTCTATCCATAAACGTATTGTAGATTATGTTCATGTACAATCGAGAGCAGTTCAACCTTTACATTGTAGTTGCAAAATAGACCGTAACGTAACTGAGTAGAATTTATAGATGTAAAGCTTGGTGTGCTGACCATTATACTATTATCTCGACACCTGTAATTCAGGGCAAAACAGTCAAGATAGGCTGTTGAAAATAAAAAATCAGAATAAAAACATAAAACAAAATGCCTCGATACGAATGAAATGAGAACTCGCCAATTTTCACAAGAAAAAATCAATAAATTCCATTGTAAGCAAATCGAATAACTAAATTATACCTACAATGATGAGATCACAGACCGACAGACATGCATTATTCATCCGATGATAATGATGACCCGTTTAGAGAAGTGTATGTATGACGCAGCTTTATATCCTATTGTTGTTTTGATTTTTTGTCTGTTTTCAATTGAGTGACCATGAGGATTTATTACTCTTGTATAATTGAATTGATTCAGTGTAAAAAAGGTTATTTTTTGGGTTTTACAAAGGATTTACTAGGGGTTGTAACTATATTTCTGTAAAACTGAGTAGGATTTATGATGAAAAACACAATGGTATTTCTTAATGATTCGCGATACTCATACATAATTATATATTAAACGGGTCTAATCGCGATTATTTATTAGGTAAAAAGAGATAACCTCATTTCCCGACGTTAAATAAAATTAATAATCGCGATTGAACCCGTTTAATATATAACTATAAAGACACAATACCTACTTTTTATTTAGGAAAAAAATACATTTCCTAGAGCACAGTCTTTTTACCAAGAGAGCACAACAGCGCCACCACACGGCGAAAGGTGAAAATATAATTATGTTTACGAAGCCCTATATCTCTTATGTTTAGTGCATTTACGGAGACATCTGTAAATTTAAATATTCAACAATTTTATACAAAATGACAGAACTTTGGCCTTAGCATCTACGTAATGAGCTGATTTATACAGCGTCCAGTGGCACCTTTACTCAGGATAGATAGGCAAAGGGACCACTCCGAGGCTGCAGCGCCTGACGTGGTTTTAGATGGTGCACGCATGCCTAGCACCTATACCATCCAGCTTAGCCGACTTATCCCACAGGAAAGATACTTGCGGAGCCAACCAAGCCACGGTTTTCGTCACGAACTAATCATTTGTAATATTCATGTGTCAATGCACCTTTACTTCTGCAAATAAACTAGGTCTTTTCTATCAATGGAAAATGTATTGGCTGTGTGTAATGTTTGCCTCGTGTTACATCTTGAATCTCTTACTAGCGAACAATGCATGTCATGTCTAGCCTACAGTGGCTTGTCGGTTTGTTTCGGACCCACTGTCACCAACGGTGTACTTATATCGGACCCTTCATGTGACGCCATGGCTGACACAATAGTAAATAGTTAAACACTGGCTGTCTGCCCGCTGCCGGTCTATGTCCTGAGGCCGGACGCTAAAAATAAAAGGATTTTTCACTGAAATCACATCACATCACGTTTGTGAGTGTGTATGTTTGTTACTTCTTCATGTCTAAACGGCTGGAGCGATTTTAATAAAATTCTGTATTGATTTAGCTGACACCCTGAATAAACACATAGACGGGAAAATAAGAAAATAATTTACTGCGGGAAAATATCTTTTATTGGTAATACATAATTTATTTTTCCTAATAAACTGCGGGTTACACCGTGGGGCACAGCTAGTATCAAATAAAACATGTCTGTAAAAGATACACTTTTGAGACATAATTACTCTGCCTTCTCTGTCCGTCAGCCCGTCTTAGGTAGCCAGCTGAAATTTTCACAGAATTTGTGTTACAACGGCGAGTTACTTATAATATGTACCTAATACCTATAATATAAGTGGGGGTCTCTACACAACAATCGTGTTTGTTCGCCATTTGTTTATACTCTGTCGTAAAAAATGGTAATACATACAAGCATCAGACTTGGCGTAATTTTAGGACTTATTATATTCTAACAACAAATAATATGTAACTCACTAAATACTGTTCTAACTACATTATCAATTTCAATGAAGATTAGTTCTACCATCGGACGCAAGATGGCGTTGGCGGAACCCTCGGGTGCGCGCGGTCGACATGCACTTGACTGGTTTTGTGTTAACTCGGTATTAAATGTTTGTTGCAATGGGGTACTAAAAGCACTAGTTGCGCGCGCTTTGTTGTCTATTTTAAGATTGTTTCGCGCGTGGTTTATCTTAGCTGGAACTGGGCGCTTCGTTTACATAGCTACTCGGGCTAGCCTTCAATACGATCAATTTGTTATTTACTAAGTTGTTTTAGCTTAATTTGAATATTGGAAAGAAAAGTTTATCGTTTTTCTAAGAGAATTTAATGAAAGGCTCCTTGGCTTTCGACGTGTCTTTTAACTACACCTTAAATAAATAAGCAGAATATTAAGTACCTATGTTACGCTCATTGGGGGAGGGCTATGTCCAGCAGTGGACTACATAATATGGCCTGAAAAAGAAGACCTCTATGTTATAAAGCTGTTACAATAAGTGTGTAGGTACTTTGAAGTTCGTGGTGAAATAAATTTCTTTTATTCTTTATTCTCCTTAAGGTAGGCCTTTGCATCTCCGTAATGAGATAATTTGGCACCTTTGCTTACACTAGATTAGTGTAGTAGGGACCGCTCGGCCTCGGAAAAACACAGTGTTGTGTTTATACTATTTTTATTTTTAATGCACTAGAGGCTAAAAATTCCACCCATGCCGGGATTCGAACCCGCGACCTCTGGCTATCCGTGCCAGCGCTCTATCCAACTGAGCTAATGGGCGACTCACCGGCATCAGTGAAATTTCGAACCTCTTTACACTATTCTCTGTATTACGTACAGGCAGCGACATCTGGATGAAGTAGATTGCATCACTTAATAGATTGAATCCCGGCATGGGTGGAATTTTTTGCCTCTAAATAGGTTTTTAAAACAGTGTTGTGTTTTAGATGGTGTCGGCTTGCCCAGCACCTATACCATCCTGACATCTTAGTCGGCCTAGCCCACAGAAAAGTCTGTCAATACGTGCGGAGCCAACAAAGCCGCGGACTATTGTCGTGCTATTGTCCCCTTAAAATATTGGCTAAGTTTCATTTTCGTCCGCCATGTCTTTGTCAGAGGCCTTAAGGGCGGCTTGATAACTTCTGACAGTAAGGCCCGCCACTGTCTTATAATCCTCCACCAACCCGGACTTGGCCCCCGTGGTGAAGTATGGCCTAACCTTCCTGCGATGCAGGAAGAGACCCGTGCCCCAGCAGTGGGGACATACAAGAGTTGATAACGATGTCTTTGTAAATAAAAACTTAACTATGTTTGTATGGGAGCTGCCCCTTGAGGAGTGGCCGGCAATTTTTCAATCGTTTATACTTTCAAACATTCTATGAGCAAGTGCACGCATTCCCATGGCTGGAATAACCCATTATTGTGGGTTTTTTCTATGATTCATTCGACGCATTTTGTTACATTGTTCTACAACTTCTACTCTAAAGCTGAAATTTTGTTGATGTCTTTGCAGTCAACAACACGTCGATTACATGCGGAAAAAATGAATTACTGACGACTTGTTCTAAATTATAAAGCGCTAATTACTTTTCACATCGGTGGGAAAGTTATCGATTTATCGTAAAATATTATGGCTACAGGAAAGAATGTACTTTGTTTTCATAATACCACCTTACGTTCTACAAAACTAAAGAGGATAGGCCTCTTATACTCTCGCTCGGCGCTCGGTTCCTGAATAAATGAATTCACAAAATAAATATTTAAAATAACCAGACAGAAATATACGCATCCAAAATCTACAGAATAATATTTCTACTGTCATAGGATGATAGAAATCTTGAGTGCTGATTAGTGATTTAAAGCGTCACTCTAGCGGAAGTATTTATAAAAAACACGATTCCTTAAAACACTAAGACAGTGTAAACAATTTGTACACATATGGAAAGATCTATTTGCAGCTCCTATGTCCTTCATTACATTGTTTTAATTACGTCGTTGAAGAAATAACAATCGCTGATTGATATTTCTTGCCTTTGTAAAAGAATACAAAGCAGTTATAGACCGGTTTGTTTACAAAGCAGTTATCTACAGTAATTAGGTTTGTTTACAAAGCGGTTACAGTAATACAGTTTGTTTACAAAGCTGTTACAGTAATCCGGTGCAGAGTTTGTATCCTCTGTTAGTCCACAAACGTCACACGAACAAAAGTAAAATCTATAAACAGAGCTCAATGACATCACTACTATAGCAAGCTGGCATCGGTCCATTATTTTTCTCTTTTAGCGTCGCTTTGTATAGTATCAATGATTCTGTGAATTGCCTTCAAGTTGACCGACGAGAAGTTTTGTGCTAATGTTATCTATTGCTGCTTAAACTACTGGACTAACCTCAACAAAAACGGAATTAAACTTTGATGGTGCATCTACAGACGAGAGAAAATTTCAACTCATGCGCTTGATTTCAAGGTTTTATTTAAAGTAATTTTGACAGCTATCACATGAAAAAACAACAAAATGTACAGTGCTACACAAAAAATAAGTCTCGCGGATGTACCTGCGCAGATGACCAAATTTTGGATTTGCGGCAAGTTGATCGACCAATCAGATAGTTTCATTTTATGGCAGGCCGCGCGCCTTTACTGCTATTGGTTGATTCAACGTCATCGATGCAGGTGACTATTAGTTTCAGTTAACTGCTAGACTTGGTTGATGTTAATAGGTGTCAATCAATTCTGCACCTTAACCGTATCAGTTAAAGATCATGTTGAATGTACTTATCGCTTCGGGTACTTTCGTTACACTTCTTCCTAGTCTGCGCGAACGAAGATTCCCGAAGGGACTTTTATGATGTGTAGTACTGTACTCGTAATGTTTCATTGATTGAAACAAACCAAGGTTCTATTGGACTGTCCGGGGCCGATAACTTGATAGACTATCCAGGATTGTAGAGTATATCCTGGTCGGATAACCTATGAGACTACCCTCGGTTCCAGAGGATTATTCTGGTCTATAATCTATTGGAGCAGATGGCAGCACAGTTGGCTGCATTTGTGTTTTAAAAACGTATAGTCATTACGCGAATCGAACCTCCGGCTTAGAAGTCATAAGATTACCAAATTGTATTGTGAGTGCCTACCCGCCCGTATCTGAATTAAGGATTTCGCTGAGTTATGTCTCGTTTTTTTTTTTGAGAAAGTTGAAGAGACTAAGATTAAGAAATCTCTGTGTTATCTCAATTCGCGTTATCACATGTTTTATCTGTCTGAGACTGCTTGATATACTTAGTGAAATTGTCAATTCGGAAATGTGTGTTTTCTTCCAAAAAAATCATATAGTATGTAGAGTACAATACAATTAGCACCCTTATTTATAAACCAGAGACCCGAGAGCACCCTTATTTTACCAGAGGTCGCGGGTTCGAGTCCCGGCATGGGGGGAATTTTTAGCCTGTAAATAGGTTTTTAAATAACATAAAGTTACGCCTATATCCCGCAGGGGTAGGCAGATACCATGGTCTGCCACTTGCCACAATCCTGACAGATCTCTTTCGCTTCATCAACATTCATTAGTCGTTGCTTGCGTGCACCCTGGTTTCGGGTACTTTTTATCATGCCCTTTGATTTCTTTTAATATATTTATCATTACAATCCTTCACCAACCCGTACTTGGTCCCGTGGTGGAGTATCTCCAAAACTTCACCACGGGGGGAGGGGGCATGCTGTATGGCCTAACCTTCCTGCGTGCAGGAAGATACCCGTGCCCCATCAGTGCGGACATACAAAGGATTGATGTCGTCATATTTGGGTAAATTATAAATAATAAATTCGTATTTAAGCCATTTTACGACATTAAGTTGGTAACATTTTATTTATCATTTTGCTGACTCTACCTCTACATTGAATAGAGTCGGTTCTTTGAACTGACTTCATGAATACCAGTAGTTTTAGTGCCAAGATTATGTTTTGTTGTGTGTGCATCAGTGACCCTGATTACGTCTCACTTTGGAATTCTAAATTGACAGTACACACAGACGTAATAAAATATTACGAATAGTATTTATAGCTAGTTTGATTAATAGGACAAGTTCTACATATTTATTTACCAAGCTAGCATTTATTTTACATGTTTACTTCGATTTGTTTAATAGCTTACTAAGTTTTATTATGATCTCATCGCAACTTAAAATAAGCACTTACCCGATATTTCATGCTATACGTAATTGTATTTCGTTGTTATTATTTTTGTAGATGCCATAGAGTTATGAATGGGATAGAGGTTCCACTATCTTTATAATGAGGACTTACTTTATATCTGTTTATCTTCACATGTTTAGAGTTAGTTATTTTTTTACACTATTGTTATATTTAACAATAATTTTATTAACTTATTATTTTTATAATACTTACATATTATTTTTTTACTTGTATCTTACCAATGATCACAGTTGAGTGCAGTTTAATTTTTGTCATGTGCTTTCCTAGTTAACACTGATGTTTTTTAGAAGTTTTTATATTTTTTTTATTAAAGTTTTACCTAGCTTAACACTTAATTACTGGAGTGCAACCAAACTATTGATTACACTGGCAAAACTAATCTTACTTTAAACTATTATGAGATACCTTTATGAAATACTAGCTGAACCCCGCGGTGTTACCCGCAGTTTATCGATTTTCCCATGGAAATAAGATATTTTCCCGCAGTAAAACCTAGCCTATGTGTTAATTCAGGGTGTCAGCTAACTCCATACCAAATTTTATTAAAAAGGCTCCAGCCGTTTAGACATGAAGTAACAACCTTACACACTCACAAACTTTCGCTCTTTATAATATTAGTGTGATAACAATAGCTTAACTAAAATCTTAACTGCAATCAACTCCATCCAAAGGTTGTGTGAATGAGATCGCTTTTATCGATAAGACCGCCAATTGTATAACTTTACTTTGCTATAAGAAATGTTGGTTGTATTCTTTTTCTGGATGTGCAATAAAGTGTTCTCTATCTATCTATACATCTAAAATACCCAAGTGTTTCGAATAGGAAAATTTACATGGTTACAGCAGGTTAATTCACAGTTTATAATAAAAGGTTTAAGGATGCCTTCTTATTGCTCACGCCATGTAGTCGTGTAAAGTTACCTTACCACTCTTACCGGCTTGATTAACCACTTGCGTCCACGTCGAACAACGCGTCGGAATGTGCTTTTACGATCTGAACCCAGATTAGCATTCTGTAGACCACCAGCTCTACGCTCGAAATGTTTTTTGCACGTGAATCGAGCGCCGCTGACAACGGCCCGGCAGTCGCGCCGCGACCTCTCTCTGTATCACCACACGCCACACATGCCAATTAAACCAGCCAATCAATTTTATTCTAAAATATTTCATTAACAAAAACTTATAAAAAAGAATTTTCGAGCGTGCTTCGGAAACGTCAGTGCGTTCCTTTTTCAAAAGGCGGGAATTCGACGCGTCTTCGCTAATTCGTAGTGTTGTGCTAATGTAGATGCTCGATTTCCGCGATATATCGCTGATGTAACGTGGTGTTATGTTCAATGGTGTCTGTTGTTCTGCAGAACTGTGTCTCGAGTGTGGTCTAAGTAGTACTGAAAGTGTTTTAGTGTAACGTTAATTTGAAGGATTGCAACTTGTTGGCTCGAGGTATGTGTTCGTTGTTTACATTTTTTTTTCGTTCAAAAGTTGTTGAATTTGCATAAGTTTTTATGCTCGCATGCGTCGGTGGCGAATTGCCAGAGTTTATTATTATAACGCCTGCAGATATTTTCGTGAATGCTGCGTTTATTTTTGTGTGAAACTTCGTACGTGAAATTTCTAAACTTTTGCAGAATTCATAACTGCTCAAAGGAAGTCAGAAGGAATATTACGGATTCGTAATACTTACATGTTATTAAGCGTAGACAAAAATGGGCGGATATTCAACATTTTTTTTTTATTTGATAATGCTTCATTATTGTACTGTATGGCAGAAGTTGCAATTTTCCTCATTATTATAAATTGTTTTCCTTATTTATAAATTATTACTGATAATTTAGCATTACAATGCGAATATTGTTTAAAATGTAGTACAGTTCGCTGCTGGTGAACCTAAACATTTCAGTTTTAAAGGCGTTTATATAACTGAATGGAGAGTACTTATGTGAAGGTTGAGGTGCTGTCGAATATACCTTTACATTTGAATTTGTACCTAAACGGATATTCCAATAAAAATATAACGTTTCAACATTAAACTTAAACATTACTAACTTTAAAACTGTCTACTCTGAAGGAGATCTCAATAAATTATCTCCAAGGGCAATAACTCAAACAAAAAATGGCCTTCAAAGAGGCTATGGCCACTTGATTTTTTTCTTCACACCCATACCATGTGGTGAGGTTGATTTGTTAAGTGTAGCAGTTTTTGCCAGATCTGTGTTTCCGCCACGATGTGTATATTTTTTGCTGAACTCTAGAACAAGAGGTAGCTATTGCCTAATCTGAAACAAGTCCCACAAATTATATCGTGTAGACTTATTTCGTATACTGGTAGTCACATCTATTTATTTCACGTTATGAATTTATTATACTAAGCGATTTTTGATTTTGTAGTCCAACAGATAACTTTTTAACCAGCATTTTCAAATAAAATCCGTTAGAAAAACGAAGTATTAAAGAAATCTTAATACTACTATAAGCCTATTAGATACCTGTTTTCTTAAAGGTATCTTTAAGAAAACAAAAAAGGCTCTTTATTTAACCAAAGTGCTAAGTTGTATGGCAATCTGGCTATGACGTAATCGTTCATGCAGTTTGTTTTGACCTCAGGCCTACATTTATATGTTATCTCTAATATTATATGCCGGCTCACAGGAACCTGTTTGTACGACTGTCTGGACAAAATAAGTACAACAGAAAACCTTCTGTAATCTATAATATAAAAATGAATCGTTGAATTAGTTGGTAAGCGCAAATCACGGATGCAGCTGAACCGATTTCGAAAATTCTGTTTTCAGAATATTCCTTGAAGTATAAAGCCGCGTCTTAGTACGCTCGGACAGAGTGCGCCATCCGAGTAAACTAATGCTTCTGATTGGACGGTTTTTCGTGACAACACCAAAATAGCCAATCAGAAGCATTAGTTTACTCGGATGGCGCACTAGGACCGAGCGCACTAGACCGTGAAAACCTGGTTTTAGGATTGTTCTTACGGAGGAAAAAAATAAAATAAAGAATCGACTGTTAGGCGGTATGAAGTTCGCTGGGCCAACTAGTCTATTATAAATAACACTCACATGAACCAAACTACCCTTTCTTACTGCCTTCCGGCCTCCTTTGCAATATCGTTGACCCCATCTGGCTGGTGGTGTGCCAACTTTAGGATATTTGTGTATACATATGAAAAATATGATACATAATATGAAAAAAAAATATCACATCTTTGCCGTCGTTAGGTTATCCTAATTTGGGAACATAACTAGTGACAGTGTTGTGTGGACGTTATTTATATTTATTGATAACCGGCTGACCCGGCGAACTTCGTGCCGCCACAAAATCTGTTTGTACGATTCTTGTTACCATGGCAACGCGATAAAAAAATAACTTAGCTTGAAAAAAGGTTACAGTAACAACAACAAAATATTAACCCACGAGATCGTATTAAGATATTTGTCTATCTGTATGCCAAGTTTCATGTAACTCCGTGCATACTTTATTGTGTGATTCAATACCAATCATCCAAATATCTTTACAAATTTTCACATTTATTATATTGCGTCTGAGGTGTTCAATTCAAATACCTTACCGCTGGAAAATTGCCAACCTGCGGTGGGCACGCGTGGTATTTAAGCCCATACTCTCTTTCTGAGAGTAGGCCTGTGTCCTGGACTGGGACGTTTACAGGCTAGATAAAAAAATATTGTTGATTCTTCTGCGCACTACGAGTTCGCTGTGCGTTGGTCCAACTGATATGTAGTGTGTGTGTATCGCTATGTTTCAAGGTTTTTTGTCGATTTAAGGCTAAGGTAGCCATTACAATTTTTGAATACTGTTTGCAGCAGTTAGTTTCATTACTGGTCCGTGATGCGAATTACACAAATTGCATCTATGCTTTTCTGAACCTTGGCTCGTGTTCGCTGGGTTTCGTATTCAGCGCTTATAGTTTTGTTTACTTTAACAAGGAGGTAAAGAGAGAGTGTTAGAAAGGCGAGAGGTTCGGGTTTTAAGTTGCTTTTAAACTTTCCCAAAACGTCAGTTGATTTCGATGGCGTAAAGAATGCTAATAGTAAATTCAATAAATTTCTTAAAAGTTCAAGTGGCATTAAGCTTGCCTACCTATATGCAATCTTTTTAATAATCATAATAGTATCCCAACTTTTCAGTACTATAAAAACAGACATTTGCAGTCGTATTTATAGTACGTCGATTCTATCAAGAGCTGTTTAGAGGCAGTTTTTACAAAAATAGACTTTAAAGATAATGTTTTTAATAAAAGGACGATGTTCCCATTTCGTTCGCGTATCTTTATGTTCAGTTACATATAATTCTGTACCTCTTTGTCCGATTTCGCAATTTTCGCTAGGAAGAGGATTCGTCAAGGGTACGCGGATACCCGTATGAAGTTGGTTAAAATCTATTAAGGAAGTAGGGAGTGCGGTTTTTCAAATCATCAAAAAAATTGTTTTTATTAAAATTAAAACATCAAGGCTAGGCCTTAACAGAAAACGGTTAACTAAAAAGTCAAATTGCACAATTTAATACATTAATCCACCTTAGCTACGGCGACCATAAATTGTACATCGCCCCGAGAAAATTGCCGTCTTCTAAATCCTGTCCTGCCTATTATGATACTTTTCAATTAGAGATCCTTTGCAAGTAAAAATATATTATAAAGAGGAAGTGTTATAAATAAGTTTGTACGTAGGGGTTAATCTCCGAAACTAAGATAAGAAGATAAGATAAGAATATTCTTTATTGTACACCAGGAAAAAACAAACAAAACATAATTACAAAGATATAGTACAAACTACTTATCCGATTTCCGAAATTCTTTCACCAGTATCTAGAATGGACTTTCAGGATATGCTATGTGGAGAAGCCGATTCATGACCACGCGAACGAAGTCGCGTACCCTGCTAGTCTGTTACAATTGTGCCAAAAGGGCTACTATGACATAAAGGATTAATTAGATGACAATGATGTCTGGAATTAAAGCCAATACAATGCATGAGTTCTATGTTTTAAAATAATTATGTAAACTCTGTCAATTAAAGACTGAAAAGACTAAGTTTAGAGTTTTTTCGTACTTTTTTTTTTCAAAATGATCTACGTTTTAAATGGACACCTAGTTTGAATTGTAGCGTTCATTAAGCCGCAGTATCGGCGCTACTTTGAATAAAACCTTTTCATTTCATTATCTTTTATTATACTTGGATAAGATTTTTAACTGTAAAAACCCCTAGTCTTGGATGTTTCCATGTTTGTGATGTCGTTGTTTCTGGTTCCCACGACACAGGGTATCCTAGTGTAGGGACAGAAGCAATGTATGTGCCTGTATGTAAATGTTATGTTATAATGTTACATAGCATTTATCTACCAGCTAACCTACATTTTTGAGACAAGATTTAGCAGGTAGGTAGTGCAATTTACAATATAAAATTTACTCATTTACATAAAAAGTTATATGTATAAGAAAACCGGCCGCTACCCCCAGTTTCTCATACACAATCTATCTCTCAGTGGGTCAAAGTTCATACAAAAAAAACTTTTTCGAGATGTGTACGAGAAGCTGGGGGTAAGTATTTTATATCGGACGCATGCTGCCTATATACACTTTATAATGTGCCGCTCTCATTTACATAGAATGTTATATAAGAAAACCGGCTGCTACCCTCGGTTTCTCTTACGCAATGTATCTAATTCTTTAGAGCTCTCAGTTGGTGAAATTACATACAAAAGACTTTTTCGAGTTGTGTACGAGAAGCTGGAGGTAAGTATTTTATATCAGACGCAAGCTGCCTATATGCACTTCATTCGCTAGTTGCCTCCACAAAGTTTATGTTTACCGCATCTCGCATTAATCTATTCCTAGATTATTGATTGCCTTGTTGCGCCCGCCATCCAGGGTAAACTGTAAACAATATTTGCGCAGAACTCCGAGTTAAAATAAACTTGTATTTAGCACATAGCTTCGGTGACTAGCTGTATCTAAATTTGCAATTTAATTTTAAATTTGCACTGGCTACCCGTCTTTCTAATTTCCTTCAGCAACTTTCCATCGTAAGGTTGTCTGGAAGAAATTGCTTTTAGCAATAAGGCCGCCAATTGTACTATGTATATTTGCAATTGTTTTGTATTTGTTGTTTTTCCAGTGTACAATAAAGAATATTCTTATCTTATCTACTGATATCCGTTAATTCACGTCACTAGAGACTTGAGTTTCGTTTAGACATCAGTAACGAGTCAGTTAATTGAAGTCAATTGAAAGACGATTGGTAATCCAAAAGGTCTTCCTTGCGCGAAACGGACACGGCGAATATAATAAGGGTTCCTTGTTGACTACGGAACGCCAAAAAGTTCCTAATTTTGTCTTCTTTATGAAAAAAAAAAAATAATTCCTTAAAACAGAGGGAAATACTAATCAAATGCTGTTTAAATATTCCCTGATACATAGACAATTTAAATTGCATTTGGTGAATGTTCCAGTTCTAGAGGAATCATTTTTAAAAATATAATGACAGATTTTGAAATTTTTTATACTCTCCCATGTTTATATGTAAACTGTAATGTCTCCATTGCAGTTTACATTATAGAAATACAGTTAATAAAATAAAACAATGGCATAAAAAGCCATTAACCCATGGCTCTCGCAGATAACACCAAATTTAAAAGAGGGTTCTAATTTTGATCAAGTTAATTGTAACAATACTACACTATTTTTATTTTTAATGCACT
This sequence comes from Yponomeuta sedellus, assembly GCA_934045075.1. NCBI lineage: Eukaryota > Metazoa > Arthropoda > Insecta > Lepidoptera > Yponomeutidae > Yponomeuta > Yponomeuta sedellus. The sequence goes on along the minus strand of OW203746.1, from coordinate 7,791,062 downwards.
AACCCGTGCTAAGGAACTAGCCTCTAAATAGGTTTTTAAATTTGTAACAATACTACTTACTTCAAAGTTTAAACCATTATTGTTTTAGTTTACATTCATGCAGATCTAGATGAGGTTACTCGCAGATTGAGGAAAGAAGCCTAAGATTACTTAAAGAGATTTCAATACAGAGTTGTTCACAACCTCAACGTAATTATCCACAAAGACTTTGATTAATTTATTGCGTTTTGTATTACACAAGTCATACAAACAGCATGCGACTGCAGGACTGCAGTGAATCATAAACAGAGAGACTGTGTTCAAACCAGATGGCCTGTTTAGTTTTACGGCCTTACCTTTACTTAATCAGTGTAAATACTACCGAAATAGAAGCACACCTGTTTCTCTCCACAGTAAGAATTGTCTTTTATTATGGGAAAGCTAAAAAAGGAAGGCCTCAACATCAATGGTGTAAGATAGTATTTTTAACGCACTTAATTTTTCTTTTTAGAATCCATACCTACTCACATTGCAGAATTATTGACACATAATATCATCACCTATACATAATACAGCTTATGTTTGCATTGTAGTCTTGGTAAACAATTCAATATAAATCAATGCCACCTCTGTTCTCTACATTGCACAACATCTACAAAGTAGGTACGAAAACAATTTGGATTCACATTATGGAACTACTTTGTTGGCGCGACGTGCGGCAACTGTTAATCTAGTTCCGACGCGCCCCGCTAGATGGCGCTAATGGAAATGAAAAATAAATCCAGCCGGCCCACACAGCACGGAAAAGACTTTCGTACAAAATGTACTGGAGGGCCACACGGGACGAAGCCCATAGCCGTCGTGAGGGCGCGAATTCTATAGAGCGCGTTGCGTCTTTTCCTCTTACTGTGTAGTCGCTGGCAAACAACTACTATTAGTTTGTTTTGCTCTACTGCCAAGGTCAAATTTTCTGCATTGAAATGATTGATGGATCTAAAATTGATTTCGTAGCTTTTAAAATAGTCATCGTGCATTTCTTATTATGTTGCAGGCAGATCTCATAGACAAAGTAGTCAACGCTACTAATAGATTTAATAAGAAACCGATTCAGGCAATCAAACAGGTTGATTTGCAAGAATATAAGCTCTTTTCTATACATACTCGTATGTAGAAATCTAAATATAACACTCGTGAGCAGTGAGTTTGGAACCTCATTACATTACTTTGGGAGAAGACTGAGACGATTTCGTTTAACTATCTTAAATTTCCGTAAAAGTGAATTTTAATAATACTTTATAAAACGTTACTAGCAACTTCTGACGTCACAGTTTAACAAACGATTTCTATAGAGTGTTTTTGGACCACGTGAATTACGTGAACTAGAATTACTTTAAAATATTTATATGCCCAATAAAGTATTCTCTTACTGTCTATTAACTTATCGACAAGTTGTGCAAAACATTAGTATTAGTCTTATATAGTAAAACGTTAAAATGTTAAACGTTAAACGCTACGATCAAATTAAACTACGATTAAGCATGCTTTGGGTTTTTTAAGGGACAATCAATCAATGGATTTTGAAACATCTGAAATAGAAATATTTTTTTTACGAACCCTTATTGCATTCCAGTGCAAAGTACGGGCCTTCTCTCAGAAAGAAATTTATAACTCTTACTATATTTTTTTTATTTTCTTAACAGCAATCTTAGAGGAAATATCTTCAGTCAAATAAATGAAACAAATGAAAATGGTACATGAATTGCCTAGCTTGGCAAAGGGCCGATTTCCGAATTGAAAATGTCACTAAGTAAATACTTAAGTAAGGTTCTGTGACGCTCTTTGCTGAGAAATTCGAAGAGACAGCACTACAGTTAAGTATATACTTAGCGACATTCTCAATTCAGAAACTGGTCCTTAGTTACTAGTTACTTCGTCTTCAGGCTTTATTTTATTATAATAGGAAAACTTACAGCTATGAACAAAACACATTGCGATTGAAATAATGACTGAGAGCCAATTACAAGTTTTCACTTATAGAAATATTTTAGAAAAAGAATATTTTTTGCCAACTACAAAACAATACGAATACTCACACACACATATTATGGTCTCGATCAATCAACGATCCCCGATAGAATGCATTCCAATAAGGACTACATTCTATCGGGTATTGATTACAAGGAATTGCAGAAGTCCAAGGTAACAAATCTGCGTACGCTGCTTATAATATCGCAAAACAAATCGATGCTGTTATTTCTAACACAAAGTTCATCAAACGACCGAGCTACATTATATAGCTATATAATGTCCACTGCTGGACATAGCCCTCCCCTAATGAGCGCCACAGCGCAAGTTTGTGCCATCATTAGGGGGTAGTGCCCGTAATCCCCACGCTGGGCATGCGGGTTGGGGATCGCAGTTTGGTAGAATTGTACTGCAGGGGGCACTGCTGCCCACCCCCCGGTTTTTGTCCCTTAGTCGCCTTTTACGACATCCGCGGGAAGAATTTGGGTTGGTGCTATTCTCTAGGCCGACACCAAACAGCATAGTTTCTTAAATAGATTTATTCAGAAATAAGTTAATAATTTAATTCAATTCAAACAAAAAAATCGTATAAAGTTTTCAATACAAAATTCGTATACAGTGGCCATTGCTTTCCACTTGAAGATGGCAACAGGGTTGTTGTAGGCACAATCTTCCTTGTCAGCGAACACAGCCGTGAGAATAATATCAATACAGTATTAGATACACTCTTATCGTCTACGGCTGTAGCTAACAAGTTGGACGAAATCCAGGGTGTGTGATCACTATTATTTCGGCTTTGGGAGTTGTGGCGATGTTTGACCAAAATAATGCTGTATCTCTGTCTAATTTAGAAGGCTGACTGGAGCTTGATGAAATGTAGCTCGTTATTTAACACCTTCACTGTTTTTTTGGAATTCCACGAAGTAGTATTACACTCGTGTGCTTTCGGCGAAAACCGAAGCCTACTTTAAAGCCCGAGGTATATTCTAAAAGCTAACAGACTGTACATTTAGTTTTGTCATTGAATTTTCTTATAGGGGTGTATCTGCATAAAAATATTATTTTACGAGATTACTCAAATATTCATAAACGGATCATACATTAAAAGGCGTTACGTGCAAGTAGTGACGTCACAGTTCGAGCCCGATTTGTAGGGCGCTCTTTGTACCACGTCACTACATTGACCACAGAAACTTTTCGACATGTTATACCACAGAATAAACAGTACTACTCCTAAAGAAAAGGAACACATTTATCAATCTTTTAACACGGCCTCCAATAATATGAAATAGTGCAAGTTCTTTTTAGAACGAAAAACAACTAGATATATCGGTGTAAAGATTTTAGCTTAGATTTTGTAGGCCATAGCTTTTCAGAGCCCTCCCTGAAAATTACCCTACATATGCCAGAAAATGCTTAAGTCCACCGTATTGTATTCCTATTCGAGTGCAATAAAGTTTATATAAATAATATGCCTCTGTACTGAACACCCCTAGTTACTATTTCTATCAATAGCTCTGATTCCACTACACACGATAATTGCTCAAGAGGACTAGACAGAGAGTAGGCGGATAGTAACTGTATTCTTTCAGCTAGCTATACTCTCTGGTGATCTCTACCTTCCAACTAATCTGTCTGACAAGCGAGCGACCAGTGTCTCTATCGTTTCAGGCCACAGTAGTATAGTGTTCATGACAATGAATAGGATCACGAAAGCCCCCGTAATACGACTCATAACTGGGTTAAATCGCGCGCGCAATGCGGCGGTAAGAATCTATATACTAGTACAAACTACGGACAACATGCGGTAATTTCTAGACTTGTTAATATCTATAATTCAAGTTTCGCTGATTTACTTATTCTTATCTAGCAAAGCCTCCTTCAAACATCAGGCTCTACAGGTGCTACTCAACTAATTACACACACACACCCTCACACACACACTCACACACGCATACACATACACCCTCGCACACACCCTCACACACACGTACACACATACACCCCTCCCTTTCCTCGCCCCGTCCACTTCCCAATTACATTAAATTAAAACGTTAATATTTAATTTGCTCCACTGCTTGATATTGTATAGTAATATTTACAAGTGAAATCTATTTTTGGCTTTATTGTTACAATAATTGTTTGCAGATATTTTATTGTTATTTTGTGCTGTTGGATTTCCAAATAAAGAATAATAATAATAAGTACTACACATATAGTACGACGACAAGAAGATATTTAGCTAAATGTAATTTCTTCAATTCTAAACAAATTCGTTATCGTTATCAATCCTTGTATGTCCCCACTGCTGAGGCACGGGTCTCTTCCTGCATTGCAAGAAGGTTAGGCCGTACTCCACCACGGGGGCCAAGTCCGGGTTGGTGGAGGATTGTAAGACAGTGGCGGGCCTTACTGTCAGAAGTTATCAAGCCGCCCATTAGGCCTCTGACATGGCTTAACGACTGCTATTATATGGCAGCCGGCACCAACGGCTTAACGTGCGGTTTCTTCTGTAAAGGCCTCTTCAAATGCACGCTATTCATTTCGGTCTTGGGCTTTCTGAAACCGGCCACCAGCGTGGCACTGATCATCGTTATAATATGTTCTAAATCCTAACACAATCTCTTATTTCCTTCAGCAACTTTCCTTCACAAGGTTGTCTCGAAGAAACTGCTTTTAGCAATAAGGCCGCCAATTGTACTCTATAACTTTACATGTTTTGTAATATGTGCTCTGGTGTACCTACGATAAAAAATATTCTTATGTTATCTTACAACGTCTGTGAAGAAAAATATGATAAGACTAGAATTTTCTTTATTGTACTCCAGAACCGTAACATCAAAATTTGTAAAGATACATAATACCATATGCGGTCTTATTCGTAAGAGCAACTACTCCAACATCGGATAATTTTTAATTCTATACTAAGTCAAAGTGTGACAAAATCCCCATAATTTCATGTCCAAAGGGTTGAAGTTCAACTTCTGTATTATATTCTTTAAGATTATACTAAACAACTAGACATTAGATACCATCAGCGTCATCTTAAGGCACCGCTGAAATTTTGTTTATATTTAGTATGTTTGAAAATAAGAGATATTGACATAGATATTTGAATTTCGTTAGACTAAGTATAAAGCGTATATATAATGACCTAACATTTTGTCTAATCCCCAAAGTCGTTTCTCTCAAAGACAGCGTCTTTCTCGCGGCATATCTACCTCATAGTCTGTGTGCTAACTGTTAAGGGATTTAACCAGGTAGGGCAAATCCCCGCCACGGTCAAGGCCTCGGAACAGGCAGCGGTCACGGCCAAAACACCTTCCTCGCGCCCCCAAGGTTGCCTTCCGATAAGCCCGAAGTTTACTGAGATTACTAATGGAACTCTTTGATTTGATTTTCATTACGTGACTCACTTGGATGATTTAGCTTTTGAGCCTGCGCTTCTTCTATTATATAAGTCTACAGATTGAGAGACTCTTGATTTTTACTTTTTTATGCCAAATGCCACTCCATCCTCGGTAGTACGATGACGCTATTCGCGCGTTTTGAATATCAAAAGACACGACTTTCCAGAACATTGATTTTCAAATTGTGACATTTAGCGCTACAAACGCGTGATTCGCGGCATCGTACTACTCGGCCTGACATTTTTGACATTTCGGAAACGTTAAGTTGGATAAAACACTACACGGCGGACAGTTTCATAATAGGAGGGCTCGAATATAGTGGAGTCTATATACTTAGTAGAGAATATAGGAGTGTCGAATATATTCCTCTTATGTCGCGATCAATCGAATTATACCAGAGCAAATAAAGTTTATGTTAGACTCCGAAACCAGAGCACTTAATGTATGTTCCTTAGTTATATTCTATATAAACTGACTTGTAGTTTTGTAAAATGAGAGCGTTTTGAACAATAAAACGCTAATTAAAATAACTTACCATATTCGAAGCCTACTTAATAATATGACTCAAATTAAGCGAGTCATATTATATGAGAACAGCGTTCTTGGTTTCCGTATCTGTGGCGGTTACCTATGTCTGTCATATACACTCCCTCCTGTCTACCTATCTCTTTCACACTTGGCAGCCGCTGTCACGATGACGTTTAAAATGTCACTTTGATTCATAAAAGAAGTATCGTGAGCGGACGTTCCTCATTGGTCTCATTATATACACCTGGCAGAATTAAATTGGTAGGCTTCGAATATGGTAAGTTATTTTAATTAGCGTTTTATTGTTCAAAACGCTCTCATTAAAAAACTGTACCGCTATTCGAAGCCTACTTAATAATATGACTCAAATTAAGCGAGTCATATTATATGAGACATGTTTGTTATCGCCTGGTGTGAAAGACGCCAATTTGACTTCAAATATATAGGTACTGTGTGCTCAGTTATGAAATGAAAACAAGGTATTAATTTATCATAATTATAATGATTTTATTCTTAATCATATGATAGGTAGACATATTCATAAATTATCGTGTCTAATAAACTAATGGTAAGTACCAACTGCTTTATTATTATTAATCTAGAATTATATCTTAATACCAAAAAAAAAAGTTTTTCTGTTCAATTACAAAAACATTTTACACTGGAGAAAATAATCGGGAAACTGATTGTACAGTAGTTGTGCTCTTAACAGCTCTATTATAAAACTTGAGGAAGGTATTTGGAGAACGCCAATTACCTCTTTTTAAAATATCATCTAAAGGAAAGCTTTGGATCCAATTTTTTGAGGCCACAGCTGGTCTCACGCTTCCTGGACTCGCCCTTATTCCTGTTTCTCGAAGGAGAGACTTAATCCAATTTGCTATAGTGCTTTTAGAGGCAGCTTTAGGCTGGCCATACATTGTCAAAAATAACTTATTACTTTTACATATACTTCTTCTAGATTTTGATATTTCGATTAAAGATTTGATCCAAAAAACTGGATCCAAAGCTGGAGATTCCAAATTTAGGCTAAGTCGCCAACCAGATTGTCGGTTGACCACGAAACACTTCTCATAAAATTGCACCGATATGGTTTAAGTAATAAATCACTAAGTCTTCTTCGATCTTACTTAACAGACAGAACTGTAAAGGTTGATATTAATAGAGTTAAATCCTCGGGTTCTGATGTAAAAGTAGGAGTTCCTCAAGGTTCTATACTGGGTCCGTTCCTTTTTTTGGTATATATAAATGATTTGCCCTACCTAGTAGAAAAGCTTTCGCAGATAGTGTTGTTTGCAGATGATACTTCCTTAATTTTTAAAGTAAAGAGAGGTATAAGTAATGTAGACGATGTAAACAATGCTTTATCTACTATTCTAAACTGGTTCACTATAAACAATCTGATGCTAAATGCAAAAAAGACAAAATGCATCAAATTCTCACTACCCAATGTTAAAAATGTTGACACGAGTTTAAAAATATCTGGTGAGAGGCTAGAGCTGGTAGAGTCCACGCTTTTTTTAGGTATAACGATAGACTCAAAACTGCAATGGGGTCAGCATATTGGAAAACTGTCGGGTCGGTTGAGTTCAGCAGCGTTTGCAGTCAGAAAAATTAGACAACTTACCGACGTGTCGACGGCGAGGCTGGTCTATTTTAGTTATTTTCACAGTGTCATGTCGTATGGTTTGTTATTATGGGGACGGGCAGCAGATATAGAAACCATATTTGTCTTGCAAAAAAGAGCAATAAGAGCTATTTACAACTTAAACAGTAGAGAATCGCTAAGGGAGCGTTTTAAAGAAATAGGCATTCTTACACTGGCTTGCCAATATATATTCGATAATATAATGTATGTCCGAAAAAATATAACAATGTTTAAATTAAATAGGGACGTTCATAACGTAAACACAAGGAATAGAAACAAGGTTGCTTGTACTAAATCCCGATTAGCCAAGGTAGGCACATCATTTGTAGGTTACTGCGTTCGTTTTTACAACAAAATTCCAGAACGTGTTCTATGCTTGTCTGAAAATAAATTTAAAACTTTCATTAAAAATTCGCTATGTAAAAAGGCATATTATAGAATAGACGACTATATAAACGATCCTAATCCGTGGTAGTAAACCAATTCCACCGCGATTTTATTGTTAAGTATAACTAAGTATAACATATATTTTATTATACAAGTGTGTACAGACGACGTGATTGCATATTAATAACTATATGATACCTTATATAACTGACAAAAACTTAACTGCAAGTTTGCTAAAGGTCATTCGAATGGTAGCGTGGTGTTCGGGTCATCTATCTCCCTCCAAAATGGTTGAGACTGATGATGGCTGAGCACTGCGTTATGCTCGTGAACGAGTGCTGTTCGTGTGTCTGGCCGCAGCACTTATGTTTTCCCCTATTATTGTGAGACATTTGACTAATGCTTTGGCATTTAGGGTTGTTAATGGCAATCATGAAATCTTATTAGGTTTACATATGGCAACTGATGTATTTAGTTTTAAGATGATTTGAGAAAAGATGGTCAGAGTGGAGTTTTTTTTTCCGCTGCCTTTTTCTCCACTACAATACGGCCCGAAGGCGGCGGCTTACACTTTACATTGTACATTGACATTCAGCAAATAGAATGTAAATTCTTTACGTTGAAATAAAATTATTTGAATTTGAATTTGAATTTGGTAATCAGCATTGTCAGTTTTGGAACCAAAACATGGCCAAAAAGTTACAATATTGTTTTGTTCACAGAAATGATCCGAATCTATATCTAGTAACGTTAAATCGTGTACTCGTCTACCAGAGCATAAAAGTAGTATACATGCAGTTCGTCTAGAACACTCATACATGGTAAAGTTTTCATGGAAACTATTAGAAAGCCAAGTCGAGAGTTGATCAACATCCCAAATTGGTGGTTTGTCAGTTTTTGGCATTTTGATTGAAATTGCTTTTAATATTTGCTGTACCAACGGATGGGAGCTAAGTCTTACAGGTTTATTAGGGTCACAAAGTGTAGAAACGACGGACTTATAAAATAAGATGGTATTGCGGGAAAAGTTATATTTTTGGTATAAATCTGAAAGGAACCTGGCAAGGTCAGATCCACTCGGAGATGATGGAGGCACCTTGTGTTCTTCTGCCCAGAAGCACCATCGACGCCATGCAGATTTGTAGGCATTTCTTGAAGATGTACGCCATCCAGAATTTAATAAATTGATTTGCATAGGAGACCAGTCTTTTAATGCTTCACTCCACCCCCACATTTCCAGATTTCTATCGACATGTTCAGAGTGTTCGGTGGAGGTTGGTTTGTTGTTGTGTCTATCAGTACCTTTTCTAGGTTGAATACTGTGAATGGAGGAGCTACTGCTCGTTGTAAGAGATCCGGCCGCCAAAACGCTTGTTCCCATTTGGGGACCACAAGGAGAAACTGGCCTTTTGCTGTGTTCATGTGTGTCAATACTCGAGGAATTAAAAACGGCGGTGGGAATACCCATGCTAGATGATAGTTCCATGTGCGGCTCAAAGCATCGTGGAATTCCGCTTCGCTGTCTAGTAAATCCAGGCTCACATAACGAGGTACCACATGGGCTTTTTGCGAGGCGAATAAATCGATTATTGGCTGTCCCCACTTCAAAAATACTCTTTGAGTCAACTGTGGTAGAAGATGCCATTCTGGAATTTTCTTCTTTCGAGAGAGGTGGTCTGCTTCTGCATTGTATCGACCCGGTAGGTAATGAAGGGACAGGATTATATGGTTTTGGTCTAGAAGCTCGAATACTTGTTGCGATAATTGAAGGAGAAGCTTGGATTTCGTCCCCCCCTCGTTTCGCAAGTAAGAAAGTACCGTTCGATTGTCGGATTGAACCGACACTGTTGAGTGCTGTAACGAACCTGCGCGGTTCTGTAGTGCTTTGAGGATGGCTAACATTTCTTTTAGGTTCGAATGCAAGCGTCTTTCTGCTGTTGACCAAGTACCGGTTATCATTTGATTGCCTAATTGGGCTCCCCAGCCCGTGCCTGAGGCATCTGTCGTCAGATATTGTGATACAGGAGGGGGATGAATTAACGAACCCAGTTTGAGATTCCGTAGCCACCAATTTAATTGTATTAGGGCTTCCACCGGAACGGGAAATTTCTTGCGAGGTGGCATATCGCGAAGACTTTGACAGAAACATAGGAGGGCTCTGTGGTTCAGCCGGCCCCGCGGGACACAAAAACTGGCAAAGTTCATTAGTCCTACAAGAGACTGCATTTCTTTTAAGTTGGCAGACTTCTTTTTGCTTATTGCCAATATCTTGTGTGACAGTAGCTGACATTTGTCTTCTGGGAGCCATTTTTCGTTTGTAGTTGGATTCCACATCACACCAAGAAATTTTATGATTCTCTGAGGTATCAGAACGGATTTGGAAAAGTTTACTGTCCATCCTAGGTAAGTTAACACGGAAACGGTCATTTGGACGTGACAACAAAGCTGATCGTAATTCTGATGGACCACCAGAAAATCGTCCAGATAAACAATGAGACGAACGCCCATTTGTCATAGAATTTGTGCTATCCGATTGGTTAGTGTTGCAAATACCTTTGGGGCAGATGATAGTCCGAACGGAAGACATGTCATTTGAAAAAGCTTGTTTTGGAATATTATTCTCAGGAAACATCGATGAGCTGGAGATATAGGTACATGGAAGTACGCGTTTGACAAATCTATTTTGGCCATCCAATCGCATGGTTGTAAAAAGCTCGGAATTTTTTGGATGTTGACAAGTCTGCACTTGTCCAGATGCACGTATCTGTTCAGATTGCGTAGGTTGAATATGGGACGTTGCGTATTGTCTGGCTTGGGAACAAGGAACATTGGAGACACAAAACTTGGTGTTAGAGGTGCATGTTCTATAACTCCCATTGTCATTAACTCGTGTAGGGTCGTATTCATTTTTCTCGAAAACTTTGTTTGGAAAGGGTGGTTGTCTAGGCAAGGTAATAAGAGTGGGGGCTTGCACTGGAATGGAATTCGATATCCATGTAATATTTTTAGTATCACTGGGCTTGCACCCATCGACTCCCATCTGTAGGATAAATGTGTTAGTTGGCCCGCTTTGAAAGGGGAGTCAGAATCTCCTCTTATTACGACCCCGGGTATTTTCTGGATTGAAGGCGCGAAAACTGGGTCGATTTCCTTCCTGGGAAGGTTTTGGGGCTCTGGGCCTAAATATTCTGCCTTGCGTGAGTTGTTGAAAATTCCCCATAGGTCGGTTGACAAATCCACCTTGCGAAGGTGTAAAATAGGGATAGGGCATTTGAACATAGCCTTGCGCAGGCATTTGACTTGGGCCCGATCCACTGTGCGCCAGTGGATAGTGGTATGTATTACCCTGCGTGGGTAATGTTTTTTGTTGACTTTCGTAATTAACAGTCTTTTTAGGGCGGTTGGACTCTGATTTCACAGGCCAAAATATCTTGGTCATACCACCATTCTTTTCGATCGCAGACGTCATTAGGTCTGCTTGAAATAATTTGTCACAAGAGGGAGGAATTTTACGAAGAGACGCTTTAACAAATTTATCTTTAACCGATTTCAAAATGCAATCCCTTCTTTGTTGAACCATATCAGCGCGATGGCCGCATGCCATTTGGAGTAAATCGCTTGAGATTTTCTGATACTCGCCTTGAGAAAACAGTTGTATGATTTTCGATTGAATTGTGTTACTGTCCACCATTTCTACGGATGTTATCCATGTAATAAAATCATGAAAACCTTGTTCAAAAGCTTCATTCTGTTTCATCAAAGCGAGTGTGATAGCGGAGAAGCCGCGTTCTGTATGGCTAATATTAGAGAAGGTATCGTATGGTTTTATTTCATCATTAGAGCTCAATTCTACGAACCCGGGGGTAGAACTATATTTCTTTTGAACGTCAGAGTACCTGACTTGGGACCAGTTTTCCGACTCAAAGTGTTGTAGCAATTTCAGTTTTTCAAGATGATCTGGCAATGATTTAGGCACTGTAGGTTCTTTCAACACAGTATTTACTGGAAGTTTGTATGAATTGCTCTCAGATTGAGTAGTAATCTGAAGATTTTCTGCACTAACAGTGGGTTGTACTGTGCAATACTCGAAAGGTAAGTGATTTGGCTCTGTTCGTGGCAAAGTGGTTGCGGTTGGACATTGACCAGAGTCCTCCATGAGCTCCGGGTTAAGTGGGGATCCCATGATATCTAAAACATCATCATCAATTTCTGTACGAGATTGTGTAAATTGTTGCGACAGAAACTGTTATATGCTATTTACTTGTGCAGCAAGGTTTTTTAGCAAATCATCAGACTCCCGTCTTCGTTTTGATGGTGATATTTCAGAACTCTCAAATGTTTTACGCTTTTTTCCACTAGTCGGGAAATTAGGATCACTATCCATATTGAGATTTTATAAAACAAAAACACAATGACAGACTACTAAATATAAAAATTAAAAACGAACGGTGTGAACCGTTAAGGAAATAAATTATAAATCTCACCGACACGCAGTGTAGTTTCGTCCGCACAGGTCGGGAATCAAGACGCCAATGAGGAACGTCCGCTCACGATACTTCTTTTATGAATCAAAGTGACATTTTAAACGTCATCGTGACAGCGGCTGCCAAGTGTGAAAGAGATAGGTAGACAGGAGGGAGTGTATATGACAGACATAGGTAACCGCCACAGATACGGAAACCAAGAACGCTGTTCTCATATAATATGACTCGCTTAATTTGAGCCATATTATTAAGTAGGCTTCGAATAGCGGTACAGTTTTTTAATTCACATATTTTTGTACAAGGTGTCAAATGTCGGAGGAGTCGTTTGTCCTGTAATTTAAGTAAACAAAAGATACTTGGTAACTTCTGTAAAGATTTCCAGTTTTGTTTTGGTTCTTTTAACTCTTCCTCTATTACCTCGTTGTCGTAGCAGTAGGTACTAAGGGATTTTTCAGTTCTTTTCAACCATATTTTCGTGGCTGTCAATGGTCGATTTAACATTGTTTGAGAACCGAAACGACACGATTTATATGTATGATTTTGACTTGTATGGCTTATTATAAAGTCGTGCAGTTGAAGTTACCATCCAATGTAATGCATTTCAATAGTTGATAGCTACGCCAATCATACGTAACCCATAAGCAATTCACCATACGGCACGCTTCAGTTCATATCGAGCTACGTTTGCTATGTTTGCTCAGTTCGGCCTTGAAACCATAGTGGTAGCCGGTTAATTGTGTACTTAAAATAGACGTGGAAATTGTTCTACCATAGGTGGGGTACCCGGTAGGTAAAGTGGCAGTGGTTACGTGACTTTATCTACATTCGTGGCGTAACCTTAACAATTTTTAACATTAAACAAGCCTGCACTTTTGCGCAGGAATTTCTTGTATGGAACACTAGGTGAGCGCTCAGAAATTAATTTTGGAAATTCACCCCCTAAGGGGATGAATAAGGGATGCAAGTTTGCTTGAAAATTTGTCATCTTTTATGATAGTAATATGGGAAATTGCAAAATATATTTTTATGAACATAAGCGTAAACAGCTACTTCTATAAATAAATAATCTGTTGTTTCAGCGTGCAGAAATCCCCTAACAGCGAAAAATTTGCGTTGAAAGTTATACATCCTTGTAAACCACCATTCTACTACAACACTGCTACAAGCGTTTTATTTAATCTGTGTTACGTCTTTTACCTATAAAATCTCCACCACAGAGTAGTTAAAACACTCCGAAAAGTAAAGTCAGCATTTCCTGTGTGTTTTAAGGAATTGTGTGTTTAAAAATAAAGATAGTATACATCCGAACCGGTGGGTCTATAGCAGAGAGTCTTATGTCAGCGTTACGATTAATGTCTGTAGAAAAGATGTTTGAAAATTCACCCCCTTTAGGGGCTGTTATTATATTTATTCAATTAACTCCTGCAACTATGCACATACTTTCTCAATATTTATAAAAGAAAGAGAGTAAATATGGAACGGCACCATAAAGAAACAAAGAAAGCTTTTAAAAAAATATATTTTATAATTTTTATTATAATATAATTTTGCAAAAAGTGAACATCATAAATCTCAATAATTATGATAGAACCTACCTATATATTATGACAAACCTATTCAATATGAAATATTCAATAGTCGTTGTAAAGACAAACCAACATATCGTTTAGGATTTTTTAGGACAATCTCTGTTTAGTAGATAAACAACTTAATATTTGGGTACATTAATACTAACATTCTTAAACTATTTTTATTTTAAATGCACTAACCAGCGCTAAGGACAATTTTAAAAACCTATTTATTTGGATGGAATTTTTAGCCTCTAAATAGGTTTTTAAAATTGTCCTTAGCACGGGTTAGTGCATTAAAAATAGAAATAGTATAATCATGTGGGTACAACGATATCATTCCAATGTAAAAACCTAACTGCAAAGTAGGTACTCGGGGCTGTAAGTGATGCAATTTACTTTAGCCAGATGTCGCTGCCTGTACGTAATACAGAGAATAGTGTAAAGAGGTTCGAAATTTCACTGATGCCGGTGAGTCGCCCATTGGCTCGGTTGGAGGGAGCGCTGGCACGGATAGCCAGAGGTCGCGGGTTCGAATCCCGGCATGGGTGGAATTTTTAGCCTCTAAATAGGTTTTTAAAAGAAACATTTTTGTGATATCTACATTACTCCATTACATATTATTAATTTAGTTTTTATTCAGCGATAGTAGTACCTACAATGTTTTAGTGGACCACGGAAATAGCCTGCCCTTTACACACGTGCGCTCTAATTACTTTAAGAGCGACATTACAACAAAAATGTAAATTTTGATCTGCTGTCGTCTGAACTGCCAGTACTGTTTTGGTATCCACGCGCCATCGCTTTGATGACGTAATGTTGGCACCCAGCGATGACGTCAGAGCGTGGGGCGTCGGAAAAGCGTCGTTTTTCATCGGCTTTGAATTAAGGCCGTAATGGAGAACTTGCACAGAAAAATGTTTTCGTACAATCGGAGAGGCGGTATGAAAAGATAAAAGAAAAAAAATATGAATAAATAAACGTGGTATATTTTTTTACGATATAAAAAGTATTACGATTTTATATACGATTAATACTTTTTTTTAATATGACCTGTCAAAAATTCGTTGTGCTCACGTAGTACAAAATTGACAAAAACGCGCCATACGAATTGGACTCATCCTATTTTTATAATATGACCTGTTAAAAAGTCATTCTAACCACGTGGTACAAAACGCGCCACACAAATCGGACTCGTGATACTTTATTTCAAGACACAAATGTTGGTTAAGAATATCAAGTAATCTGGGTGCTACTGGGCCCTCTGACTCTACTTTTTGATATCGATCGATCGATTCAACCCTTGAATGTCCCCACTGCTGGGGCATAGGTCTCTTCCTGCATCGCAAGAAGGTAAGCCATACTCCACCACGGGGGCCAAGTCCGGGTTGGTTGAGGATTGTAAGACAGTGGCGGGCCTTACTGTCAGAAGTTATCGAGCCTCCCATAAGGCCTCTGACATCGCTTAACGACTGCCATTGCATGACAGGCAACAACGGCTTTTTTATATACTTAAGTAGTTCTGTTTTATAATTTGCCTGTGCGTGCTATGGACTTGTCTGAAATAAATTTTATTTATTTTATAGTGTGACCTGTCAAAAAGCATTGACTGTGACTAGTCACGTGGTACAAAAACGCGGCGTACAAATCGGACTCATGTTATGATGTACCACTTGAACGTATCGCCTTATAATGTTTGGAGCGTTTATATTTGAATTATCTCATAAAATAATGGTCTTGGCAGCTAAACCGTTTTTAGAAAATGTTTACAATTCAATGAGAAAACGAACAGGTTTTTAATACTAGAGTATTTTGATATTTTACATTTTTTTGGACCCCGTAAAACCCGAAAAATTTATATTCTTATTATTATATATATTTTTTAAATCTTGAATTTTTCTATTTTCTTGTCCATGTTACGGTAAAGCAATGCCACTTTAATCTAAGTTTGACGCAAGTGCCCCATTGTAGAGTTGGCTTGAGTAATGATGCAATTATTGTTACTAAAGTATATTGTATTCCTGCAGAAGAGGGTAAAAATAAATCGTTCTGAGAAAACACTGCAAAATCTGTGTGTTGACGTCATGGCAAAGTATTGCCGTTTATTTCGGTCCACTACATAAGCAATCTGGTTTTATTAGGGCAGGTAGTACTGACTTGTGACATCATTACCTAGGCATATTTATTTTTTCATTCGGCGTGGGCCACACGGACAGGACATAGGGACCACAGAGCAAGGACCTTGGTGACCTTTGTACAACGCGTCGCGTCATTTCCGCACCACATCCTGTGTGGCCCACGCCTTCAGCTTTTCCTAACGCGTTGGTAGAAAATCGCTTAAATGCAGAAAAGTCTATCGATCAGTATGCTCGTCCTACGTCATTCATTCAACTAATTATTTTTATTTTTATTTATTTAATATTGGGAAGACTAACAGCACATAACAAAGAGTAACAAAATCATTAAACATGCAGGAGGCCAATTATAAGTCTCCACTCATAGAAAAAAAATAATTAATTAATTCGTAAAATTCCAATTCTTTGACTTCTACCAAGGAGTTTGTCTTTCTTTGTTCATTCATGTCATTAATTCAAAAGGTATCAATTTCTTGACTTCGATAACATGTTTTTTTATGCAGCCTATAAACGGTCCGCTACAGGGCACAGGCCTTCTCTCAGAGAGAGAGAGAGAGAGTATGGGCTTAATTAACACTATGCGTGTTAATTAAGCCCATACTCTCTCGTGAGCTCTTGAAAGTGACAATCCGCGATAACATGTATTTAAAGAAAATGTTTGAACTTATCTGAGTAGTGAGAAGCAGCTAAGAAAATGTATTTTGTTTCTGGCGTTTTCAGTAAATGTATTTTATTTTATTTCATGACTTCTCGACTCTCTATAGTAAGGAAATGTGTACCTACTAACTTACATCAACCTTCCAGACGAAAAACTCGTGCGCAATACCGCCAAGGAGTAAACCACCATCAATAAACTATCATAACAAAAATAAACACCTTGCTCTTAATACGTACACACACCCGCAAAGGCCTCCTGAAAAATTTTACTCGGTGAAAATCAAACGTCTCGTATTTTAGGAAGTTGCTGATACATCTACGCATAGTAATCCCCGTTTTGCCCTTGATTCCCAAACGGGCGCTGGCCACCAATATATGTCAATACCAGAAGATTAACTTCGCTTCAGTTAACGACGGTGATGTTTTATTTTATTTTATAAAGGTAGAAAAACAGAATTAACAAAATACTTAAATATAGTAAATTATTATACTATTTTTATTTTTAATGCACTAACCCGTGCTAAGGACAAAATAGGTAGGTAAGTAGTTAGTCGGGTCTGTAAGTGATGCAATTTACTTAAACCAGATGTCGCTGCCTGTACGTAATACAGAGAATAGTGTAGAGGTTCGAAATTTCACTGATGCCGGTGAGTCGCCCATTAGCTCAATTGGAAGAGCGCTGGCATGGATACCCAGAGGTCGCGGGTTCGAATCCCGGCATGGGTGAAATTTTTAGCGTCTTAATAGGTTTTTATAGTAAATGACTTAGGCATTTTGTTAATTCCTAAGCATTCCTCACCAATAGCTAAGAGCTTAGAATGCGATGAGATGTTGAATGATGTAAATAAAAAATATTTATGGAAATAAATAGATAGATAGATAGAGAACACTTTATTGTACATAAAAATGAAAAATTAAATAAATTCACAAAAATTCGAGGGACAAACTTTGTTATGCCATATTAATTACCCTCTGACCCAAATGTAAAAAAAAAATCATAAAAATCTGTGAAGCCGTTTCGGTGGATTTCAATAATAAACACTTTATTATTATTATATTACACCGTATTCGAATATATCTGAAACTAGCTGGTGCCCGCGACTTCGTCTGCGCAGGTTAGTATTTCGAGTAGCTTATATCTATTAGCGTGGCGTAGAAAAGAACAAACATAACATAACATTTACATACTGGCACATATGTATTAACAAACATTATGACATTAAAATTATCACGTAAATAATGTTTGGGTCGCATTTGAAAAATGTATCAACCTGACAATATTGAGATGTTACAGTCGCACTATTAAAAAGTAACAATATTGGCAACATAAGAAATACGGTAACTAAGCACTGCGGAGCCCTAATCATAGGCCTATAGGTAGCTACTTCAGTATGCTGCTATAAATAATATTTAACGATTTTTTAAACATTTCCGCCATACATTGCATATGTGTAACTCTAGCGGTTTTGGCAGCGCACGCCAGAATAGATCGTAGATAGTAGATTTTTCCTACTCACTTGACACTTATTATCATAATTTGGACAATTCCTACAATATCTTCATAAATTGTAGCCTATGTGTTATTCTGATGTATAAGCTAAATTATTGTAAAGTTTCATTAAAATCCATTCGGTAGTTTTTACGTGAAAGAGTAACAAACATCTATCCACATATTAGTAGGATTACATCGTATTATGGATAAATCGCTTACCCGATTGATTACAACCACTGTTTTGCGCGCCTTCTATACCACAATATTTCGCGTCTCTACCTTATTTTGGCGGCCGCGTGAAGTCAGCAACTCAAACACTCGAGTTGTATTCATTAGTGAGCCACATGGCTGATTGTGTGGCCAGTACTTCCTAGCCCACCGCCGAATGCAGTTAGCGTTGCTAGTCCCCACACTAGTTTCTGAACGCGCATCTGCCCGAACGCACGCGTGAAAAAGAAATAAAAAATAATAATTTTAATGTGGCCAGAAATAAGTTTTCGAACGTCGCGAAATATATTAAGAAAAAAATAAAACGCGCGTATTTGCGTTTTGTGATATTTGTTTTGTTTCTTCTGTGACAACATGGGTGTAGTGAAAAATAAAAACAACAAAAAGGACGTGGCCAACGGGAAAACGAAAAACCCCAAGAAGGTCGATGATAATACCAAAGAGAAGAAGAAGAAGAAAGGATTTTGTTTGCAATGCATCAAGCCTATGGAGGATGGTACTTATTTTTTTTTTCTTAATATTATACATTGTGCGGTGTGCCAGCTAAAAATACGTTCCTTGTATGTAAACAACCAGTTTAATCAGTCAAATAATTAAAATAGACATTGTATTTCGTGAAAAAATGTTACGATCGAATAAGTTATGAGTTTAAAACGAGTTCACATCCTTTTGATTCCAAAAATGTAGTATGTGGCAGTTTAAGTAATAAAATGGTTGAAATAAGGACTTTTTCACAATACGTTGACTTGCCGCGTACCGTCTAGTTGTAGTCAACCTTCCTGTGTTTTACGGCCATTCTCTAAAATATGCGTAAAATGAACAACACTTGCAAAGAGTTGTTAGTTAATTGTTTGTTTCCCTTTGCCGGCGTTCTTTCACAAACTAACATGCCATTTTGCAATTAGCAAAAAGTGCATTGAACTATAGAACTACTTTTCATAGAGATAAATAATTTGTTAATTAATATTCATGAGCAATACTTATTATATTTCTTCCTATAAAAATTAATAATTTATTATTCATGTGAAATACCTGTTATAATTCTTCCTGCAAACAAGTAAATACAATGTATCCCTGTCACATTGTCTTCTTCGCTTTCATTATGAAATTATTACCAATGTTTTAGTTCATTCAATCACGTTGCGTGTAATTAAGCACGCATAAGTAATAAGCTTACCGAAGCAGCAACAAAAAGCGAAGAAATTATGTAAGAAAACGCAGAAACAAATATTTTATTCGTAATCTACGACTGAAACGCGATATGATACCATCGATCAGCCAGCCCTAATTTTCCGAGGGTAATTATTCTGCTAAAACAATCCGAAAGCGAACATCATTCGATTATGATCTAAACATACGAAACAAGTTGCTAAATGACCTATATCTGATGTTTACATCTCGAATACACAGCACCATAGTGTATGGGAAGCGGGTATGCCGTTCCGGAAATCAATGGCTCCTAACCTAGATTGAAAAAAGGCATTAGGAATAGAATAGAAATCACACTAATATTATAAAAACTATAGTTTGTGAGTGTGTATGTTTGTTACTTATTCACCTCTAAACGGCTAGAGCGATTTTAATAAAATTTAATATGGAGTTAGCTGAAACCCTGGTTTAACACATAGGCTACGTTTTACTGCGCGTTAATATCTAATTCCCCTGGGAAAATCGATAAAATAGTTATAATAAGGGACGTCTCAGGTGAATATACTTCATCCAAGTAAGAAATATATTAGCAAAAGGCAAAATAAAAAGCAACCGAAACTTTTTAGCTTGCCTAAAAAGACCACTCACTGAATGAAGCGAGAATGATCTCTGTCTGCCTACCCCTCTGAAATTAGCTCAGCTAACTTCTCGGTTACCACCAAACAGTAACAAACACAGTTTTCTGCACTCCTTAGCTCTGATGTTATAATTTAGAGTTCAGGAAGATTATTCCCACTGGATGCCTTTTCATTTTCTTTTTCAGGCTATATCAGTCCTCTGCTGGACATAGCCCTCCCCCATAGTTAATGAGCGCTATAGCGCAAGGTTGTCCATCTTTGGAGGGTATTGCCCATAATCCCCACGCTGGGCATGGGGGTTGGGGATAGCAGTTTGGTGGAATTGTATTGCAGGGGGCGCTGCTGCCCACCCCCCGGTTTGTGTCCCTTAGTCGCCTTTTACGACACCCGCGGAAAGAATTTGGGTTGGTGCTATTCTCTAGGCCGACACCACACAGCAAACTGGATGTCTATGCATCTAGATTGCCTCTGGATTGCCCCTCATTCCATTAGAATGATAATAACAATAACTGCAGATCCACCTTGGTCGCAGGGTTCCTACGATATTATCGATTTGCAAAACTATTCCTGTGTGACGAAACGTACACTAATGGCTCCATATAGATTTGTCTAAATACGTAAACCCGTGTTTGCAACTACGTGTAAGCAATGAGAGTAATTATTGAAAAGGTTTTTTGATTCTGTGGCTCACTTTTTCGTTTGTTTGTTGTAAATTTGTGTAATTCCCTAAAGATAGATTGAACAAAAATCTTAGGAGTCGGGATGAGATGGACGCGCAAGAGCAATTTATTTTTTATAGTCCGAAATTTTTTAAGTCATGTCCCGCGTCCCCAGCCAATGAGAAGAGAGCCGAAATACATCCATGCAATTTCACTTGTTCAAGTTACTTGTCGGGCGTTATATTTATGCACTATTTGGCACACAGAATAAGTGACGCGACTAGTGACTCAAGTTGCTAAGGTCGTATTTAGATTTATGTAGGATGTTCGCCGCTAAATCCAGTCAACTGGTTAAATTAAACTGAACGACGGGTCTAGGTCACAAGTGTATAATAGAGTCTTAGCTTTTATCACGTGTCTAAAGCATTTTTTCAGAATTAATCCAAATTATTGACAATGTTTATAAGTCGAGGGAGGAACTGACTCGCGGGCTTCCTTACCATGTTTTTCTTCACAGTCAGCGAGTATAACCTAACCTAACCCGAATTCCTATACACTACAATCACATGTCTTTATCCCAAACTAGGATGCCCTGTGCCATGGTGACTAGGCGAGGACATCACAAACATGTGAAAATCTAGACTAGCCATTCGTACAATGAAGTATTTCGTGGTCTTAAGTAATCGTACCCATAGTCTTTGTTTTGGTAGTTAAACGTTTTACCGCTACACCAACGGGTAGAATAAATAGATGATTTAAAAGACATTTTGACAACCTCTGTGGCGTAGCGGTAGCGCGTCTGCCTACCATGCAAGAGGTCCCGGGTTCGAATCCCGGCTGGAAACAAAAAAGAGGTCCAGGTCTTGGAAACAAAAAAGAGGTCCAGGTCTGTTTACATATTTGTGATGTCGTTGTTTCTGGTTCCCACGACACAGGGTATCCTAGTGTGGGGCCAGAAGCTATGTATGTGCCAGTATGTAAAATGTTATGTTATGTATGTTACATCCCCTATACGTAAATTAATTGCCCCAAATTTCGAACGATTCCTAATTTCTAGCTGTCAAGTTCTAAATTGATTGCTATCGCAAGTGTCAGGATTTCGAAGGGATGCGCAGGATTAAGTTCGTCAGTCAGTGACACAAAGTGACACCGTGGCTAGAAAACACTCGGTGCAAACTACCACGAACCAGACATCACTTTCGTAACCACCTCACGGGAATGGTGGCCATCGTAAGAATGTATTTTTGTGCTTTTATTAGTGTTTTTTTCTAAAAGGCTCGCCCGAGTTGATAGCTCGCTCTCTTCCCACTCCGTCTTGCTATTAAATGAGCCGCTTCCTGATTGTGTTTTTAGAGGAAACAAATTGTGTGGCTGCTGAATAATAATTGGAAATTGTCGGCTTATGGAAATTGACGAAAAGCATTTATGTGCTGTATTTAGATTTTTTCGTTGGCCTCTTGTAAATGATTTTGCACTTATTATTAGATGGATGCACTGATGATACAACACCACATACGATGGTCTATGGTCCATTTGTTTAGGTGCCTAACAAATGTAAGCAAGCTTGATACGAATTTTCATTGAAATACATAAATTTTATATCAAAATCTTTACACTTTACTAATTCAATGGGACATTTAAAGTTCATTAAAATTTTATAAAACTATAAATATCTTGATTTGTAAAGTATATAAATCATATGCGGTAACTGATGTATTAGATTTAAGAGAACTCGAGAAAGAACTTTGTTTTGCCAAATTAATTAGCCTACTACCTATTCTAACACCTACTAAATACACCTACTAATCTACAAGAAAAATCATAAAAATCGGTGAAGCGAAGGAGTTTTATTACAAACACTGACATGAGATTTTTGTGTTAGATTTTTTTCTGTTACAGATTCTGTTTTAATTATTTCCGTTTTTTGAGTACCTATTATGTCTTATAAACTAATGGAATGTATCAACACAAATAAATAAATCTTGCTTGTTCACTCAATAATTGTTCTTACGTATCCGAATCGTTCACAAATCGTCAATAAAGTCGTCGGAGACTTTGGATTACAAAAAGATCTTTCTAATTCCAAAACTCGTCATCAGTACGGTTTGTAGGCAAGACACAAACACGAATTGATTGATAATATATCTCTGAAACCTTGACACTCGAGACGGAAACCATCTTCTCATTGTACCTAGTACACAAACGAGGATGCAGCTCCTATCATAGAATCATTGAATGATACAACAGCAATCTATCGTCCCATTGCAGATGATCAGCGAATAAATGTAACCTATCAGCGAACAATAACGTCTCAACGTTGCGACAACGTTGCCGAGCAATTTTCCAATGCAACGCAGCATAACATTTTGTTACTTGGGTCTCTAGGTCAATGCGTATGAATATACAGGGTGTAACGAAGACACATTTTTTTTGCGATACCGAAGTTTCCCCCAATCCTGAAAGATGTTTGTGTTGACGAGTAGAATACCCTATTTTTTAAGTAAAATTGTCACAAAAAAGGTTGGTTACCATAATCGAGAACACCAACGCCAGCAAAACAGGAGTTGATCGCCGTGACCGAAATCGGTCAGACCAACATCATCATCATATTTACGGGGATTTACTTACACATTGTAGCTCGTGTAAGTGAAGTAATGAAGTTACAGTGAAGCAGGCAGGCACATATAGGGTGGCAGAACTTTTTTCTAATTATTTTTGTTGATGTTGTTCTATTGCCTTTTTAACGGGAAAAATGAACTGTGAAAATCTATGTAAGACAATCCATTGGCTTATTCTAGACGAATACCATCACCAACTCAGCTTAGAACCACATATGGCAATGTTCACGAACCTTTTTAAAAGTACTTTACTTTTTACCGACAGAATGTCTGTATAACTGAATGCAATTTTTTTCCCTCGGTTTTCAAAAGATACCAACTAGTCCAAATCGCCTCTTCAAACATAAACGAAAAACATTAAAAACAGCTGTATCATTAACCGGAAAAGCGGTTCAAACCAGTGTTTTGTACAATAAAATGGCGTCATTTGCATTCATTGGAAGCTCACGTATTGTACGGTGATTGCAATGATTAAAATCTACGCCCGCAGTCAAGGTTAATGAGTAAACAGTAGTATAAAATAAACTATCACAGAAAACTTGCTGTGTTATTAAAAAAAAAATCTTCTAAAGCACTTCTCAGGGGCAGTTTAAATAATCTAGTTACGCACTTCCCTTGACCACAAACTACTTAGACTGCATCTGAAGAAGGTTTTAAGGAATCATTTTTATGAGTCGCTCTCGATTCCATTAATTAATTTTTTGACAGAAAAAGTTTTTCGCATTTAATTTTGGTGATGCGATGGTGGGATCTTTTATATTTTCGTTGAAGTCCGTGTTTTCAATGCTGACAAAGATTATTGTGGTACCAACTGTGAATTCGTGAAAGAAATGTCACCTGTTTTAAACATTCCAAACACATCCACATAATGTCTAAATATTAGCTTCGAGTAAATAATTAACATCTCCCAAGTCCTAACCTAGGTCAAGGTGACTGTAACTTCACTATTGTTCATTCAAGGTCGTCTGAGTTAGGAACATCTGGTTTTTACTAGTTTGTGGTCCAGTGATCACAATGCTGGTGGTTTGTTGACAATGGGATGCGCATACACATCGTTACATGTGCTGATCGTCTGACGTCTAGTAAAGTCTATAGAAAAAGTAAACTTGTATTTTGTCGTTTAATCCTTGTTTAAAATGAATCCACTGTTTGGCATAATAATATTGGTGTAGGAGACGTAAGTAGGATTTACATAATTATAGTTATATTTACCTCATGAATAGAAATTAAATAATTAACAGATCAAGGCCTCACCCAATGGCTGGCAAAATGCTACTATGTCCAATAACCATATTTTTGCTCAAGACAGAATTTGTATAAAATTTCTGTCAGCCAGGCAACAAGAATTTGGTTGTTGATTGAACTCTTAATTTTAAATAAGCCCAAAAATTTATTTTTGCAAACCTATTTAGAGGCTAAAAATTCCACCTATGCCGGGACTCGAACCCGCGACCTCTGGCTAACCGTGCCAGCAGTCTCCCAACTGAGCTAATGGGCGACTACCGGCATCAGTGAAATTTCGAACCTCTTTACAATACTCTCTATATTACGACCAAAAATTAAACTTAACTTAAGATAAGCATCAAAACAGAATATTTGTTACGGATGTAACAAAATTAATGCTTCCTAACCTAAATAACCTTTAATTAACGCAACAAAGCGTAGAATATCAATTTATAAAACCCTAACGCAGAAAGCTACCTTAATTGACAAATTAGGGTCATCAGTAGGAGCTACGAGGCTATAATATTTCGAGTTCCCTGCATCTCTAGGTGTTAAAAACCTATATAGAGGCTAAAAATTCCACCCATGCCGGGATTCAAACCCGCGACCTCTGCCTATCCGTGCCAGCGCTCTTTCCAACTGAGCTTATGGGCGACTCACCGGCATCAGTGAAATTTCGAACCTCTTTACAATACCCTCTGTATTATTCATTTTTGGCCTTTAAACAGGTTTTTAAAATTGTCCTTAGCACGGGTTAGTGCTTAAAAATAATATAATCTCTAGGTGTGTTATTTATTAAAGAAACCATTCTCAGCGTGACTTCAAATCTGTTCTAAAATCTTGAAACCCTGTAAAGTATAAAAACCTATTTAGAGGCTAAATTTTCACCTATGCCGGGATTCGAACCCGCAACCTCTGGCTATCCGTGCCAGCGCTCTACCAATTGAGCCAATGGGTGACTCACCGGCATCAGTGAAATTTCGAACCTCTTTACACTATTCTCCGTATTACGTACAGGCAGCGACATCTGGCTTAAGCAAATTGCATCACTTACAGCCCCGACTACCTACTTTGCAGTTAGGATGTCGCTGCCTGTACGTAATACAGAAAATAGTGTAAAGAGGTTCGAAATTTCACTGATGCCGGTGAGTCGCCCATTGGCTCAATTGGTAGAGCACTGGCACGGATAGCCAGAGGTTGCGGGTTCGAATCCCGGCATGGGTGAAATTTTTAGCCTCTAAATAGGTTTTTAAATTTGTCCTTAGCACGGGTTAGTGCATTAAAAATAAAAATAGTATAACCTTGTAAAGTAATATTGCAATTTGCAGATGATGCAGTTAACTAAAGGAAATAGGTTTTTAAAATTGTCCTTAGCACGGGTTAGTGCATTAAAAAGAATATAATCATGTGGGTACAGCGATATCATTCCGATATACTATAAAAACCTAACTGCAAAGTGGGTACTCGGGGCTGCAACTGATGCAAATTACTTCAACCAGATATTGCTGCATGTACGTAATACAGAGAATATTGTAAAGAGGTTCGAAATTTAACTGATGCCGGTGAGTCGCCCATTAGCTCAGTTGGAAAGAGCGTTGGCACGGATAGCCAGAGGTCGCGGGTTCGAATCCCGGCATGTGTGGAATTTTTAAGCAAAAGGAACTAGAAAATATATCCAATAGAGAATTTGAACTAAAACTGTTTCGATCTTTTCGGAGAGGAAATATAATAAAAAACTGGCAGAAACCAACTTCTGTATTTTTATTTGAGTAAATATCTTCAATAAATATTAAACGATAAGTTTTTCTAGGAGTTTTAAATCTAAGAAATGGCAAACTCACTCTAACCTAAGTTCCGATTGTCATGTTCGAAGAGATAATGGTGCTTTGAACAAACTACGTTCCATTTTTCTAGACTTCCATAACGTCTCCAAGTATTTTATTTTAACACAAATTGAATGGTTACACGACTTTATTGTAATGCTAAAATTACATAAGTAACATCACTTACCCCTAATTATTTCAATAATTTAATTTTTCTGATAAATAAAACTCTTTGGGGAAACTGTGCGATAATTTATGGGAATCCGTTCACTCTCTATGAGCCAATGGTTTAAGAATGTTTTTCAGTACCATCTGAGATTACCAAGTTAACATCCGCTGTATTTTTCGTCCGCTCATAATACGTTTCCAATATTTTAAAATCACTGGCAACCCTAATGCCATAGAAGGCAATTAAAAATGCAAGCGAAGGAAAACAGGCATCATCATCGCAAACACATGCATAGCGCGACCTTTTAACATTAGTCGTGATGTCATCTGTACATTTTTCTAAGCGTGCTCTGATTGAATAAACTCCTAGAGGTAGATACGTAGGTTGATACAGCATCCGCTATACACCGTGTAATTTAGTGGTTTCGATTATTGTGGGTAGTCACAATTGTTTTCTTTTTGTTTTGTGTCGACCAGCTGCGAAAAATTAATAGTAACTACCCACAATATTATTAACTGTACTCGCCACTTCAGTCTACCCCAAACCACGGCAAATGTAACGCTGCCGAAACGTCGGGAAATAAGGTAATTACGTTTTACCTAATAAACAATCGCGATTTGAACCGTTTAATATATAACTATGTATGAGTATCGCGAATCACTAAGAAATACTATTTTTGAGAATGTAGTAGCAACCTCTAGCAGTTATATCTCATTCATTCATTCATTACAATCATGGAAAGTAAAACATAGTGAGGAGACCTGAGTGACGTAAGTGTTGAAATCGCGTATCCGCGGTGTATTAATCTCATAATCTCTCTCTAAGAGAAGACCTGAGTGCTTAGTGCGACAGATCCAATCGAATAACTTTACTACCGCGTTAATCTAGCATTGAGTAGTGAGTAAAACGCTGTCACGGTACAACTCATTACAACTAAACAAACCATTACAACTCGTGAACTCGGAAGCGCTCGTGGCCTAGGCGAACCGAGTGATTGGGATCAATCACTTGGTTAAGTAACAACAGGCGCGACCGCGCACGTGCCTTGCGAAGCACGGAAGCGCTCGGAAAAATACCACTAGCGGTAGTCACGGGACGCTCACCCATCCCGTACCTGGTCAGGTACGGGATGGGTGAGCGTCCCGTGACTACTGAGCGCAAGGCACGTTAAGCCGTTGGTGCCGGCTGTCATATAATGGCAGTCGTTAAGGCATGTCAGAGGCTTTATGGGCGGCTTGATAACTTCTGACAGTAAGGCCCGCCACTGTCTTACAATCCTCCACCAACCCGGACTTGGCCGCCGTGGTGGAGTATGGCCTAACCTTCCTGCGATGCAGGAAGAGACCCGTGCCCCAGCAGTGGAGACATACAAGGGTTGATAGCGATTACAACTCGCACTCAGCAATTTTAATTTCCATACTTGTCGCTAGGTGGCGCTTCCTCGATGCCATAGAAATATGAGTTTACGTTGGACTACATAAATATGGCTGTAACAATATTTGAAACGCGATAAAACATCACTGTGTATTCGTTCTTATCCATCCACCTACTCATTTATTAAGGTACTTGCGGGTATCAAGAGCCGCCGTGTAATAAGAGCCACTTGTACAAAAACATAATTCCAGCATTCATATTACATTCATTTTTTGCACACATGCAAAGGACCAATAGGAATGCTTATATTCGCGGCCGGAACATCGCGCGATCGGCCATCTTGTTAGTAGCCACGATTCCGTCCAGCGAGTTAGTCCACGTCACTTGTTGCTAAAATTTTCTCCAAAAAACCTTCAAATTGTGCGGTAAATACTATAATATTCAGATATTTGATGTTCTTATGGAATAAATAGAGGATCGAGGTAAATTACCAAGGTAAGTGTGTCAATTTTACGATGATTTTACTATTCTTTTACACTAAAATTTAAAAAAATAATCTTATCGCCTAATAAGGGCCACATCCAGGCGGGTATATAAGACCGGCCCTTGTTAAACATAAGAGTTGTCAAGATTTTCTAATAAATAAATTTATTATAAGATCTATTTAATGCACGTTGATTTTAAAATAAATGGGCTAATGTTTCTTTGCTATTACAGGATATAATCATGGAGCCTCCTCGTAAAAAACCGAGAGGACTTTGGACACTGCAACAGTTAGAAGCTGCAATGGCAGCTGTGAAAGGCAATTTAATGTCGCAACGTGCAGCAGCTGCTCGGTATTCTATCCCCAGAAGAACTTTAGTAAACCACCTCAAATCAGGTAAAGTTGAAAAACAAATAGGGCGTCGCACTATATTGACCGCAGAACAAGAAAATGAATTGGCATCAAGAATAAAGAGACTTGCTTCCGTAGGGTTCCCTTTAACTCCAAAACGTATTCGTCATCAAGCATACGTATTTTGTGAACAGAACGAAATTTGTCATAATTTTAATCAAAGAAATAAAATGGCTGGCAAAGATTGGTTAAAATTATTTTTAAAGAGACATCGCGATATATCAAAGAGGAAGGTTCAGATTTTAAATCCTGGTAGAGCACAAAAGCTAAATAAAGCTATTGTCATGCATCACTTTGAAGAGTACAAAAAAATATACGACGAACTAGAGATCGGAGATCATCCACACCGCTTGTATAATATGGATGAAAAAGGCTGTAGACTTACTATACACAATCAACCAATGGTATTAGCTCAAAAAGGAGTGAAACGAGTACATATGGTTGCACCAGAACATGCAGAAAATGTTACAGTGGCTGCCTGCGTGAATGCACTGGGTAATCCGATACCTCCGATGATAATATTTAAAGGAAAGAGGTTGAAAGCCGAATTCAAAGATAATTTGCCAGCAGGATCGCTCGTAAAAATGGCACCAAAAGGTAGCATGACTACCGCGTTGTTCATAGATTTCATACATCACTTGGGAAAATACAAATCACCTGGTAAGTGCTTGCTAATTTTTGATGGCGCCTCCTGTCACTTAGATTATCGTATTGTGGATGCAGCTGATGAGGAAGATATCGTGTTGTATTGTTTGCCTTCAAATACAACTCACGAGCTGCAACCATTAGACAAAAGCGTGAATAAATCGTTCGAGCACCACTGGGACGAAGAAACTTTGTTGTTTTTATACCAGCACCCGGAAAAAAAATTAAACAAAGCGCGATTCAACAAAATTTTAAGCAAAGTCTGGTCAAAGTGTATGACCCACGCAAATATTGTTGCTGGGTTTAGAGCTACAGGGCTATATCCCTATAATCCGGATGCAATCGCAGAAGAAGCCTATGCACCAGCTGTCTTGACGGAAATATTTCCGGCACAAGAACTTGACGTTTCCTCGCGAACTGATCCTTGTCTGCCACAAGCTCCATCTCCTGGTTTTTCCCATTTAAACGCAGACCGAAGAACACAAGATCATACTGGCACAAATTCTGACTCTAATGAAACATATTATTGTGAAGACAACAGTCCAAGTTCACCATCTTTACTTAAACGCAACGAGTTATCTTCTCCTGTTTTAGCTAACAGAGAGATACGTTTAGTCGATTACAGTTCGACCAATTCTGAATCCTCTAATTCAAACTTGTCCACAAAACCTGGCACATCTGGAGCTGCTATAAGACGGCCAATAATTTATAGCTCTGATTATGAATCAGATGAGTCTTTTACTGAAGCGCTAGCTATGTATCAAAGGCAACTACAGTCTAGCATAAACTTATACAGATCATCAGAAAATGAAAATATAGATCCATTATCCCAACACCGTACTCCCGAAAAACACATGAAAACCTCAATTTTCAACACTGATATAAGAGAAGTAAGTCACAATTCTTCGACAAGCGATGGTTCAGAAGATAACGTACCATTGATAAGCTTTAGGGATAAAAAGGATGTTAAGTCAAAGTTTCATCAGCTACTTCCAACACCAAACTTAGCTGTAGTGAAACAAAAGCCAAGACGTAAAGCGATTAATTACAAAGCCCAAGTAGTAACCAAAGATTTATTTAATCAAAAAAATATAGAAAAACCAAAACAGAAGGAGCAGCAAAAGCGGCAGAATAAAGAAAAGAAACCTCAACAAAACAAAGGAGATAAAAAAACAAGTCAGACGAAAAAAAAAGACAATCGAAAAGATAAGGCCAAACAATTTGAAAATGGCTCTGATGAAAGTGGGTCGAAAAAACAATTTAAAAAAACAAACTTAACTAATAAGAGTGAGAGACGACAAATAGATGCTGATGACAAGTGGTACTGCCACGCATGTAACACAGAGAGTTTTGAAGACATGCGACAATGCCCAATGTGCCAAAGATGGTTCCATGAACAATGTTTGGGCTTAACAAAAGATGATGTTGATTTTGAATGTCCTAAGTGTGATTAGATGACTAAATATAAAGTGATTGTGATCTCATGAAACTAAATAATTTCCTAAGAGTATAATTGATATCTAATTCATCTCAATTTTTATTTGTAATGATTGTTCCTGTTTTGTACCTGTCACTTTTTCTATGTATGTGCCATTATTATATATTATATACTTTTGTAGGTACTTTACAATAATTAGAATAATGACATAGTTACCTAATGTAGAAACATTTTTGTCAAATTGATCTCACTGGTATCTAACAGAGACTAGTAATCGTACGTGTATGTCCAATAAGGGCCAGGGATGTTTTCGAGTAAAAAAAAACTCGTTTTTATTGTTTTCTTTGAAAGATTTATATTGTGTTACGAATTCTTTATTTTAGGTTTTAGTGATTTTATGAATAATACAACAGAAAATAATATTATTCCCAAATATAAGTTACCTTAGTTTATGTAGGTCCATGACTGTTTTTCTTTATAATAAAAATTATTTGAAGTTATATAGGGTTACTAAATGATTATTTCAGTGAGTGAGAATAATACAATATAATTATTGTGAAGATAGAGCTAATAAAAGTTGATTTAGAAACTGGTTCTTATTAAACCACTATGGTTTAATAAGGGCCGTAGCAAGGGTTTAAAAAAACACAAAATTATAAGTGGTAATGAAACAATATTTAAAAAAATTGTACGTTTTTAGATATTTAATAAAGTTTACATTTGTCTACTACACAATATTTTATTCAATACCTGTAATTATTCAAGATATTTAATTTTAAATAATGGTGGCCCTTATTTACCACCTGTACCTTAGTTAAGATCATGTTTTATCAACTAAGTGGGCTGCAACATTACCCTATTTTCGACTTGGGTACGGTCGGGAAAACAATATTTTTTTTGTACTAAAACGTGCGTCTAGTATTGGCATAATTTGTTAAGTCTGCACAGTTACTGTTTAAGCTGTTCAACAGACGACATTCATTCAACATTATTCATTACTCGAGTAGCTGTGCTTCGCGGTGTTATCCGCGGTTTATCGATTTTCCCAGAATAAGAAATATTCCTATGCCTATATGTTAATCCAGAGTGTCAGCTAACTCCATTCCAAATTTTATTAAAATCGCTCCAGCCGTTTAGAAGTGATGATGTAACAAACTTACACACTCACAAACTTTCGTCTTTTATAATATTAGGTGTGATTTGGCTCCAGTAAAATTGACAAAATAGTTCCTCACCCACCTATACACTTTCTGCTACAGGGTACAGGCCTTCTCACAGAGAGACCGTACAGGCTTAAAATCACGCGTGCCCAACACCTTATACAATCACATTTTCTCATGAAATTTTCGTACATATCTGAAAAGAATATAGAACGATCTTTTAATTCCTTATGTCTGGTTTAGTTTAAATATTTGTCTCGTTTTTTTTTCAATAATGGGCACCTTGAAATTAAGGGGGGGATAGGTCCTTTAACAATTACTTCCATAATCTACTATATTAATGTCACCAAAAACGAAACTCCGAGTGAAAGAAAACACAGAAAACTTTTAAATTAGAAACCTATTTAAAATTAGACAAAAACATCTAAATTGCAAGAATTCTATAAAAATATAATACGTCTATTCGCAACATACTTTTTAGTAATTTTCGTAAACCTATCTGGGAATTGTTTATTTTTATACAACTTATCGGATGCATCCGTGACATTAACGTCTCATCTGGTCACTTCTAGAGGTGTAACTGTCCACAAAACAGGTCAACATAAGGCAAAACTTGTATGACATCACCGTTGTGTGATAGCAACAGATCTTTATTTGGGATCTACAAGCTGTTTGCCCAAAGGTGCGAGACTGTATTGTGGTAATAAAACACGGTTTAGTAGAGTTAAAACAATTGCGGTCTCAAGGATCTTTTCTATGACTACTCGTATTCTTTTATGAACAAGTACCTAATGGCATTTCAGCTAGTGATTTAGACGCTGTCACTGTGCCAGGAATACATAAAATGTGGCACGGATTTTTATCGGGTTAACTGACTTCTTCACCGACCTTCGACCCAATCAAGATGCCATTGTTAGATCTTATGAAAGTCTGCCGACTTGCCACACCATTCATAAATCTTTCTTCGTTCCTTGTGACCTATATTTCTATACTAACACGGCTCAATTAAAGTTCACCAAACTCCTTGTCACGCTCTGCCAAATTGTCTAAAGAATCTGTCGTTCTGCGTCATTCTGGTGACTTCCGCGACAGTACTTTGCAGTACTAAGGCGTGTGCCACTAATTCTTGGAAGAGTTCTATAGTCCAGGAGTCAAGTAGTCAGGTGGTTCCCAATTACCAGGAGCATGTACTTCAGCATAGCGCATATTCCTTTTAGTTGGATACTGACACTTATGTGTCGTGCTATAAGAGCTTCTGGAGTATACATTCCAGTATATCTCACTTTATACGCCCACACCTCTGACTTCGGCCTGACCTTTGTTAAACGATTGCGTAATGTAGGTGGACGAAGCAAATTTGGTTTTACATATATTACGTTTTGTTTGAAATTTTTTGCGTGATGTTGATTCAAGCTCGGTCGGGGTATGTTCGTTGATAAATTATTATTTCTTTGTGTTACAGTAGCTTGGTAATTTGCCAGATTGATTAATAGGTTACGGTCTGAAAAGGTTCTGACACCCCGGGGAATTGGTTTATCAATACAAAAGACTTATCGTGGCTGTAACCGTGAAAATAGTGAAGAACTTGGATAATGATTTGAGGACTGTTCCATAACAAAGATGTTCATATTGTGGTCTGTAGCACATACTATATCGTAGAGCTGCTTTCAAAGTATTGACAGTCCCCTTTGTTCCTGATGTCCCCCACTATTTGTCCACCACTGGCGGCCAACGGGAAAAAAAGATGCGATGTCCCCCAGTGGGGGCCAACCCAACCAAAATCCTCCCGTTGACCACCATTGGTGGTCATTGGGAACAACTTAGTTGCTTTGTCCTCCGGTGGTGATATCGAAACCGAACTTGCCTCATTGTCTCTCATTGCCTAATTATACATGTTTGGATTACTAAAGCATTTTCTTTATATAATGTGTGTAAATATTGAGAGAGAGAGAGAGAGAGAACACTTTATTGTACATAAAAAAGGAAATTACACAGGTATTTCTTAACCTAAGAGTACAGACGGCGGCCTTATCACTAAAAGTGATCTCTTCCAGACAACCTTTGGATGGACTGGAGCAATATATTGGAGAAGGAAGTAGATGTACAAATAAATCAAAATATTTCAGATACATTGAATAAAACATGCTTAATTAAGAAAATAATTATACTAACCCTAAATAGATACATACAAATAATGATATACTTACATAAATAGAAAGTGATATAAAAATATATATTTTATATAAATACACTACAAATTGACTATTTACTAAAATACAAAAACAATGTATTTTTTCAATTTAATTCAATTATATTTCTTAGTTTTCATTATGTTATTTTGTGCATGCTTATATAGATAATAAGCATGCACAAAATAACATAATGAAAACTAAGAAATATATTTGAATTATGATATTTTGTGCATGCTTATTATATAAATAATAAGCATACACAAAATAACATAATACAAACTAAGAAATATATTTGAATTAAATTGAAAAATTCATTGTTTTTGTATTTTTACACATAAGCGTAAATCAGAACGAAATGTATCATGTACCCTGTATCGAAAAATAAATGCTTCTCAATCGAGTACTTAAATAAGTTCTTACAGATTTCTGAGCACAGTAGTTATATAGACGCTTTGTAATCCTAAGGGCAATTATGATGATTTGCGAGGGACAAAGGCCTTCTTTCAACGACAGTCTGAGAGACCAGTATTTAACATATCGGTGATTCCACACGTCCAGCCATTCTAATGTTCATAACAACATTTACAAAGCCGAAGAAATCGGTCCTACAATATTCTGCATTAAAAATGATACCTGATAAATATTCATGACAGAGACAGCACTTCCATGCTGTGAATGAACTTAACTGTACCTCGGATGGGACATTGTTTTCTTTACAATATACGGAACTGTCCTTAAATTAGATACTCGCAGCGTTTACAAAATGCGTACAAACGTTTTAACTACTCTTGCGTGTAGGCATTAACCTTGTAACTCTTCATAATTTGTACTTATTGAATTTCAATGGATCTACATACATACATACATACATACATACATACATACATACATACATACATACATACATACATACATACATACATACATACATACATACATACATACATACATACATACATACATACATACATACATACATACATACATACATACATACATACATACATACATACATACATACATACATACATACATACATACATACATACATACATACATACATACATACATACATACATACATAACCTCACGCCAGTATTCCAGAGGGGTAGGCAGAGACCAGGGACTGCCACTTGCCACGATCCTGACAGATCACCTTCGCTTCATCAACGTTCATAAGTCGTTGCATGCACGCACGCCAGTTCCGGGTACTTTTTATCTTTCCCTTTGCTAATACATCCCCTATTTGGTCGATGTAAGTCCATGGATCTCATGAAATAAAAATAGGAGAACTGACAAAGTCAAATTTTGCTAAGGCTTCATTTATGTCCGATAGTTTCTTGTAGTTACATGAGTTAAAAGAAATAAAAAGGTAGTGCTGTTTAATAGAAAAATATTGTCATCCATCACACAAATATAATAAAGTTTGTTAGTGTGTATGTTTGTTATTCATTCACGTCTAAACGGGTGGAGATTTAAATAAAATTTGGTATGGAGTTAGTTGCCGCCCTGGATAAACACATAGGCTACGTTTTACTGCGGGAATATATCTTATTTCCATGGGAAAATCGATAAGCCGTGGGTAACGCCGAGGGGCACAGCTAGTCATCATATAAAAGGCATTAAACTGAGATCGGTTATCACTTTTTTATCACCACCCTGGATTCACGTTTTACGGCGGGCAAATACATAACGCCCTAATAAACCGCGGTAGACACCGCGGGGCACAGCTAGTACTTAATAATTACAATTTGGCAAAGTTTCAGTTTCGATTTCCACTTATTTCGCTGTGCTGTAATCAAAGTACCTATACCTAGCGCAAATAATTATCGCCATAATGTTTGGCTACCACATTTTTCACTTTTAAGCCATCTTTCGTGAGTTTATTTTACGTCTTACTACTGTCGAGAAATATTATAAAACAGCTCTGTGCGAGCTATTCGTCGGCTACTGAAAGAGAAAGGGCTACTGTTAGTATCCCGCTCACTTAAGCTATAAAAGTCGTGTTTGTAAACAAACGGACCTAAATTCAGAAATAATGCGCTATCCAATTTGGAACACGCTTCCGACATTAGAGTGTCAGTCTGAGAGATAATAATAATAAACTATTAAGTCCTTAATCCCTAATTTGATGGGCAGAGA
This sequence comes from Yponomeuta sedellus, assembly GCA_934045075.1. NCBI lineage: Eukaryota > Metazoa > Arthropoda > Insecta > Lepidoptera > Yponomeutidae > Yponomeuta > Yponomeuta sedellus. Next base: position 7,754,395 of record OW203746.1, on the reverse strand, counting down.
CGCAAAAATTTGGATGTTTTTGCGTTTGTCTTAAACTGTAGTAGAAATTCGATCGATATCAGCCCATGTACTCGTATATGTCTCCACTGCAGGGGCGCGGGTCTCCTCTTGCATTACAGGAAGGTTAGGTTAGGAAGGAAGGCCTAAGCTTAAGTCCGGGTTGGTAGATGATTGTAAGACAGTGGCAGGCGTTAATGTCACGTGCCTTGCGAAGCACGGAAGTGCTCGGATGAAATGCCACTAACGGTAGTCACGCGACGGTCACCCATCCTGCACCTGACCGCGGCGGTTGTTGCTTAACTCAAGTGATTGGAATCAATGTGTGACTCGGGGGAGTAGAAATTTTGACTTCAATTAGTTGATATAGTTGACAAATGAGTATAGACCGCTGTATAAGTAATCTTCTCTCTTTTTCAACCTATTTAGCCATCCAATCCTAAGTGTAGGTCTCTTCCAATGCATTTCAACTCATTTTGGTCTGGGACTTCCCAATCCAGTCTTTTCCAGCCACTCTGACCAGGTAGTCATTCCATCTCATTGGTTGCCTGCCCACACTTCTGCGCCCGTCTCTAGGTCGCCAAACTGGCACTTTTACACCCCATCTTTTGTCTTGTCTACGGCATATATGGTCTACCCATTTCCACTACTTACGGGCAATCATCATGGCTATGTCGGTTAGTTTCGGATCAGAGTTTCCGATCCCTTGCGAAGTATAAATACAGTCCTTAATATTATGGCGAGATCCATTTCCACAATAGATTAATTAAATTGACTCTAGCAAACCATAAAAAACACGATAACTACGCAATTAAATAGAGTAGGCTTTTAGCAGTATCGTGAAATCAGTCTATGCTTACACATAGCACTGATAAATACACCATGATGGAGTGTTAGAATATGATGCGCTGCCCCAAAAGCTTTGGCGTTTCGCATTTTTGAGACGCATTTTGATAAGCTTTTAATATTAAAGATAATTTATACAAGATGGTTGAATTAAGGCCAGTTCATTGCATGAATTCTAGGTTTTAGAATAATATGTAATATGACTCTGTTAATTAGGAACCAAATTTGAAACGATTGGCGGCCTTATATTTTTAATCACAATTCCTTAAACCCTATGCTTAAAAGGTGACTCCAATTACTATGTACCGAAAAATAATGAAGATAAAGAATAAAGATTTTTGTATTTCGTATTTGTATTTTAAACCCTCCAAAATCCCCTATTGAAATCTGTGGTGGAGATTTTAGTAGGAAAAATCGAAAACACAGATTAAATAAAACGCCTCTAAACGTACACTTTTGAGCTCCGCCGCTTTCAGTTAATTTTATGATTCTAATGTAAATAATCCTTCGCTTGACAAACAATTTGGAAGGAAAAAGCATCATCAGTTTCACCTGTCGTTAGGCCACGATGTCACCGCATCAATCGTTTGTTATGCACGGTACACACATCATTGATGTGTCGATGACCAACTCGCGATGCTAATCGCTTCCTTCCTGGATGGAATTCGAGAGTACTTTCGAACGAAAGTTCGCGTACCTTTAATGACACTACGTTGCCTTGATGGGCTCCGATATAGTGGTTGAAGCGTCAGACATTGTGTATAATTCCTTACAAATACCTCGTAGAATATCTGGGCAGTCAAATGAGTTAAAACAATTAAATTATTTTTTTCTATTTTAGTTTTTTTTTTCTCCAAAATAAGTAAATTACATGCCACTCTCGGAAACCTATAACATTGATCTGTTAGTGGTGATTGAATTTTTTAACTTTATAAGTTCTCTGTGGTGATAAAGTAAGTACTCTTTGTTTCAAGGAATTGTGTTTTTATATTCGTCCCATTGCATGGCACAGGCCATCTTTCAGAGAGAAAGTGGTATTCATAAACGCGTGGCTTAATTGCCACGCGTTTATGATTAAGACGGTCAAAAGCTTAGGAACCGCTGCCTTAGGTAATGTGTGCGAGAAGTGTATTGTGCAAGCAAGCATAATGTAGTGACAGTATTTTACCCGACTGTGCCTAGCTTAAAAGGAAGGTAATGTGTTTGCCTCGTATGTGTGTATAAAAGTATGTCTGATTCTATGTTCCCTAATAACTCATTAACGAATGGTCGGATTTTGCCAAATAAGATGTCAATCGATTCGTCATTGGTGCGCTAGTCTCATAGGCTACATGAAATTAGCTTAAACAAACGAAATAAAAAACAATTCTCCAGTCCCATTGCATAGCACAGGCCATCTTTCAGAGAGAAAGTGGTATTCATAAATGCGTGGCAATTAAGACAGTCAAAAGCTTAGTAACCGCTACCTTAGGTAATGTGTGCGAGAAGTGCATTGTGCAAGCAAGCATAATTTAGTGACAGTATTTTACCCGACTGTGCTTAGCTTAGAAGGAAGGTAATGTGTTTGCCTCGTATGTATGTATGTATGTATGTATGTATGTATGAAAGTATGTCTGATTCTATGTTCCCTCATAACTCATTAACGATTGGTCGGATTTTGCCAAATAAGATATCAATCGATTCATCATTGGTGCGCGAGTCTCATAGGCTACATGAAATTACCTTAAACAAACGAAATAAAAAACAAACACTAAAAACACAAAATTAATAAAAAAACAACCCGGGTGCCGACATAGCCAAATTCACCAATTTAACTCATCATCATCGTCTCCAACCATTGTGTCCCCACCGAGGTCCCTTCCCTGAGGAAGGTTAGGCCATACTCCACCACGGGGGCCAAGTCCGGATTGGAGGAGGCTAGCAAGACTAGTTGCTGGTCTTACTGTCAGAAGTTTTCAAGGCGCCCTAAGGCTTTAACTTTGCTTTACGACTGCAATTTAAAGGCAGCCGGGCACCAACTGCTTAACGTGCCTTGCGAAGCATGAAACAGGCTCGAAAATTGCCACTAGCGTTAGTCATAGACGGTCACCCATCCATGCACTAGACGCGCCCTATGTTGCTTAACCTTCGTGATTGTTTAAGATCACTCAGGCAGTCGGAGCTACGAGCGATTCAATGTGAGTCATTACAAAGTAACTGATTAGTCACGCCTGCTTAGTAACCAATGCTCCGAGTCGGCTAGTTAGTTATTTTTAAATAAGTTTTTTTTTAATGGGACAGTTAACTAAGAGCCGTTTGACAGGTTGTGAAAATTAAGCATCCTACAATAACTTCACATGTGGGTTTGTAGGGACTAGATACTCTACTGCCATACTTATAAACCAAGGATGTTGGGTAAAACGTTCTTGGTATCGTTATCAACCCTTCTTTGGGGCACGGGTCTCTTGCTGCATCGCAGGAAGGTTAGGCCATACTCCACCACGGGGGCCAAGTCCGGGTTGGTGGCGGATTGTAAGACAGTGGCGGGCCTTACTGTCAGAAGTTATCAAGCCGCCCATAAGGCCTCTGACATGGCTTAACGACTGCCATTATATTACAGCCGGCACCAACGGCTTAACGTGCCTTGCGAAGCACGGAAGCGCTCGGAAAATTGCCACTAGCGGTAGTCACGGGACGCTCACCCATCTCATACCTGACCGCGCTTGTTGTTGCTTAAACAAGTGATTGATTTCAATCACTCGGTTCGCCTGGGCCACGAGCGCTTCATAAACGCTTGGTATAAACGGAGTAAAATCAAGCATTGCTTGAGGATCAACATGTACAGGTAATGTTTGTGCATTTTTAATTTTCCACGGTAATGAGTCGCATTACGCATATTTTATGAAAGTTATAATAATGATAATAATAGGCGTGACGACAGTATCAAATAATGAAAGATTTGACGATATTGTGAGAAAATACATATTTAAAGGATTTATAACACTGATTTTGTTTTGTAAAAAAAAGAGATTACCAATATTTCAATAAAAAAAAGATTATAATACTGCTTTCAGCCATTTTGACTGAAACTCCAATCACATCGCGTGACGTCACGCTTAGGTTAATATTTGTAAACTTCACCGGTGCTTTGACGTTTTGATGTTTCTTTACCTGAGCGTGACGTGAGATTCGACGCCATGAGACTGCGAGCTGTTTTCCCGAAGATTATAATTATTTTTGAAAAATGGTATTCGACCTTCGTTAAACTAGTTTATTACTGAAATATAGGTTTCTTTGTAAATATATAATAAAAGTGTTCCCACATTATGGCAGAGGATTTAAAAATGTTTCGTCATACCTATTGTTTAGTACTAGAACAAGTCCAATACAATTTGTTTTTATGTTATTTATTAATGTGTTTTAAGTTTGGTTTGTTATTGTGGCGTGTGTACTGTGGCTATAATAAATGTTTTTTTTCTTCTTCTATTAAGAATGAAATGATTAAAATGATCTGAGTGTCTGTAAACTCCTCTAACTGTTGAATTTAATTTTATTGTTATTAAACAATAAAATTAAATTCAACAGTTAGAGGAGTTTACAGACACTCAGATCATTTTGTAGTACGAGTAGGTATAATGTAATTTGAAAACAAAAAACAATCATTTGGACTTGAACCTGTGACCTGTGCTTATCGCAGCACTATTAAATTAACATGTAAAATTCACCTGCTTGGATATTCCTATATTTATTCCGAGTTAGCTTCGCCAACATTTTCAGATTCAAAGAATAATGATAAGTTTGATAAAAAAAAACATGGTAAGAACTTGTTAAAACCGCGGAGGAGCTGTTCAGAATTGCACTGAACAGAGACCGCTGTAAAGAGCTGACTGCTAACCTCCAGTAATGGAGAGGCACTTTAAGAAGAAGATGGTATAAACTAAAAACGTATTTAGAGGCTAAAAATTTCACACATGCCGGGATTCAAAACCGCGACCTCTGGCTATCCGTGCTAGCGCTCTTCCAACTGCGATAAGCGACTAATAAATGTAGATGAAGCGACCTATGCTTGTCAGGATTGTGGCATGTTGTAAACCATCACCTCGGTCTAACACCCCCCTCCTGGTACAGGCGTGACTTTATAAGAAAACTGTTGGTACACATATAAATTCCCGGCATGGGTGGAATTTTTAGCCTCTAAATAAGTTTTTTAAGACATATAAATACAAAATTATAAGGGCTGCAGCTTTGGCTCGATTATCGTCCCATCTTTAATTACTAACTTTAATATGTAAGTGTATTATTATCAAGTATAAGTATTGTATCAATATTCAAATTTGTACTGGCTACCCATCTTTCTAATTTCCTTCAGCAACTTTCCATCGTAAGGTTGTCTGGAAGAAATTGCTTTTGGCAATAAGGCCGCCAATTGTACTATGTATATTTGCAATGATTTTGTATTTGTTGTTTTTCCAGTGTACAATAAGAATATTCCTATCTTATCTAACCAACGAGTTCACAAATGATTATAAACCAGTTGCATGTCTAGCTACCAGTGTCATTTGCTAGTAAATACTTGGGGTGTGCTGAAAATCAGCGCTGCGCTGATGTTCGCACACGCAGCGTTTAGCTAAGCATATCCTTATTATCGCATAGCGTACCTATTCACTGGAATAACTATGTAATTAATTTGTTGTTTTTTAAAAACTTATTTAGAGGCTAAAAATTCCATCCATGCCGGGACTCGAACCCGCGACCTCTGGCTAACCGTGCCAGCGCTCTCCCTACTACGCTAATGGGCGACTAACCGGCATCAGTGAAATTTCGAACCTCTTTACAATACTCTCTGTACAGACAGCATTTGGCTGAAGTAATTTGCAGTTAATTTGCAGCCCGTTTTACATCGGAATGATTGTTGGTTTTGTTTTTTTTTTTTGCAATAATTAAACCATTTTTCAATTTCAATTTATTTTGATAACTAGCCCATACAAAAATATCTTAACCTAATAAATTATAAATACAACACATAAGAATTAAATACAAAGTAAGGCTATTTTGTTACCTTCCCCCGTGCCCCTAGGTGGGGATATAATGGGTTGATGATCATGAAGGCTAGTTTAAGATTGCGCGAGACTTACTGTTTCAATATTTTCAATATTGCTTAAAGATGTGTTTATTTGTCCACAGGTGGTCTGGAAGGAAAATACCGCGTGGCGGCGCCTGAACTCATGCAGGACACATTCATGAGTGACTCCGAGGACGAAGGAGGTAAGGAGATGACAGCTAAATTTCGATCATGTAGTAACTACACTTGGGCTAACTGCTTTTAACTAGATCTGCCCAGTATAGATTTTTCATAACTTTTGGACGTTATTGCAAAGTGATAAGGTTAAATTTTTGGTGGGGACTAAATTATACCACAGCTTGGTAAAGGGTTAAAAGAGAATTATACAATGTAAGAATCGGTGGATTTCACTACACACTCACTATCTCGCTTACGGCTATGATAGTGTCTTAGTATTGAGGTGTCAGTATTATGTATCATGTCTATAATTACACGTTACTGACATTGCAATACTATGAAAGAATAACTTAAGATATGGAGACATGACCTCGAGATAAAACAGTATGGTTTTAGGAGGTCCGTATCCACGTAATCTTTACCTATATTATGTAAACTAAAATAAATAAGTAAAAAATAAAATCGCCTCTTACCGCATACGGCGCGGCGTAAGTGCGAGAATCGAATCGTAATAATAATAATTTCAAATCGAATTATTTAAAATATTGTGAGTTTTCTTTAGCTTTCTGTCTTACAATCCTCCACCAACCCTAACCTTCCTGCGAGGCAGGAAGAGACCGCCCCGGCAGTGGGCACATACAAGGGTTGATACATACCTGATATCATACCTGATACAAGGGTTGATACAAGGGCACATACATAGTCGTACCTACCTTATTATTATTATTGTCCCTTCCTCCAGGCGAGGTGGAGTGCCCAATCCAGCAGCAGCAGCAGTACCGCTACATGAACAGCGAGGCGGGCACCCTGCACCGCGCGCGCCCTCTCGAGGACTCGGTCACCGACGGCCACCTGTGGCCATCCAACAATGACAAGAAGGTGGCCACCATCGACCGCCAGCCGCTCGACATCGGGTAATTAATTGACTTTTGATAAATCATTTTTTGGTTCAAAGGGGCAATTTATACCTTTGACGGTGCGTTTCACAGAAGGGTCTTTAGCTTCATGAGTTAAAAGTGGGCTTTACTGGAATTAGACTGGTTTATTTAACAGCTTTATTTTATTTATCCGAGCGTTATGATGACTCGAGTACTATTTATCTACTTTTAAAAGCATATCACCCTTACAAAATGGTCAACACATTTTTTCAGCTTATGGGACCGTAATAACGAAAGAAACGTGTTTTTCAGTTGAAAACGATAAACAGTATAGGTCCCATTGTTATAGGGCCTTTACTATTATACACTGTTCTGCTCTGTTGATAGCAGACCTTTCTCTCAGAGAGAGAGTACAGTTATTCAGGTTTTCTCACGACTTATTTCCCACCAACTACCAGTTAAATTTACTTATATTAAAAGAGATGAAATTAAAAGTATTATTTATATCAGTATCCCTAAATGTTAGTAACGTTGATACTGATTCACTTACAACGTTAACTAAGTCGCAGTTTTTGCGCTACTATGAATAAAAACTTTTCAATTTGATTTAGATAGATAGATAGAGATAGAGAACACTTTATTGTACATAAAAATGGAAATTACACAGATATTTCTTAACCTAAGAGTACAGACGGCGGCCTTATCACTAAAAGTGATCTCTTCCCGACAACCTTCGGATGAACTGGACTAATACATTAGAGAAGGAAGTAGATGTACAAAAAAAACATAGAAAACATTAATTTCAGAGGTTCCAAATACATGCCTAAATAACAGTGTGAATAAATAAAATTATCAACAGATACATACAAATAATTTCATCATCATCATCATCATCATCAGCCCACCGCTGCCCACTGCTGGGTATAGGCCTTTTCCCCATTATGCCAAGCCTCACGGTCTCTCGCCATCCTCATCCAAGGACCCTCCACTGACTCTGCCACATCGTCTGACCATCGGGCCGCTGGTCTGCCCACCGACCGCTTTCCCGTTCTCGGCCGCCACTCTGTGACTGCTCTGTGACAAATAATTTACATAAATAAAAATAAAAAATGAATATTATACATAAATACATAAATAATTAACAAAATATACACATTCAAAGGACATAAGTAGAACACAACAACAGCAGGACAATATTACAAAATTAAATAATAACAGTATTACAGTGTAGTAGTGAGATAGAACTCCTTTACCATAGCCTTAAAAATGGGAAGGGATTCACATAATATTCTAAGCATAGGTTTAAAAAATAGTAATGATAATCATCGTCACATAATTATTGCAGGTTCCTCGTGTCTTTCGTGGTGGACGCCCGTGGCGGGGCCATGAAGGCGAAACGACGCGGCGGGGTCAGGATCGTGGTGCCGCCCGCCGCTTGCGCAGCTCCCACCAGGGTCACGTGCAGGTGCGTAGCGTGAGGGAACCCTCAGAACCCTGAGGAATCTGAAGTATTCATCGTCGCTCCATTGTTGGCGTAGAAGAGAGTAGAAGCACCCTATTGTAGGTGGTGTTAGATTCGTGCATTGAGATTTACTGTGTTAGGCTGAGTTCACATCAAACCGACTGTCAACCGCCGAAAGTGAGCAAGCGTTACACAGCTTGTTGTATTTTCATACATATTCACTTTTTCGTTCACATCTAACCGATAATACGTTGCGCTATGCGTAGGCGCTGACATTCGGCGGCCAATTAATATAGCGCGTCACTACGCGCCGCGGACGCTGATTGGCTACGTATTTTCCCGTTTAAACTGGGGCTCACAGTGAGCCTGCTCACATTCAGCGGCTGACTGTACGTTGTGTTTGAACACGGCCTCACGCCAGCTCTTGTCAGGTACCAGACTCATTCTAGACAATAACCATAGCCTCTTTTACCCCTACGCTTTCACATGCGTTTCAAGACTCGGGTAAAAACAGTCTTAGATCAGGACAATAATCACATCACACTAATATTACACAGGCGAATGTTTGTGAGTGTGTATGTTTGTTACTTCTTCACGTCTAAACGGCTGGAGCGATTTTAATAAAATTTGGTACGGAGTTAGCTGACACCCTGGATAGGCTACGTTTTACTGCTGGAAAATATCTTATTCCCATGGGAAAATCGTTAAACCGCGGGTAACAGCGCAGGACACAGCTACAGAGCTATACTTATCTTTTGAGATATTGTTGTATGATATGCAGTGTGACCGTGAATTGTATTTTTTTTTTATAAATATTCTTGGACATTTTACACAGATCTCGCTTGCCCTATACTAAGTACAACTAAATGACTTGTGTTATAGGTGCTAACTCGACGATAGATTTAATACAATAAATACATAGATAACATCCAAGACCCGAGATGATCTAGAAAAGTTCGTTTCCTAGTTTTACCCGGCCGGGGATCGAACCCGAGACCTTCGGTTTTACAGTCAGCGTGCCAAACCGCTGCGCCACCGATGCCGTCGTACTTAGTGTCTTCGCTCCTTGATCGTATATTTTTACAGAGTGACCGCATTAATCCAATACCCATTAGTCAAGCTCCGCTAATAACGCAGCCAAAAATCGTGGCGATCGCCCAAAACAACTGAGTACACGCGCAGCATGAGTAATAGCGTGTTTACAGTACAAATATACCGGATTCGAAACACAAGTTGGAAATTACAATGCTTGTAAACGCACGTAGAATAGTAGACTTCGTAGAAGCTTTAGATAGATAGATAAAAGATTTATTTCCATAAGACACACACATGTAGGTATAAATATATCATCACATATTACATATTACATCACAACTACTACTTTACTCGAGCAACTGCAATAATTTTATCAAAGTTTGTTTCAACATTAGTACGGGAAGAAATAGTAGAAATTACAGATTGTAATTGTACTAAAAACCAGGGTTTGGTTTCAGAAACGGTCAGAGACCTAATTTTGCGCACCAAATCTTGTCTGAACCCTGAAGTTTGTGATAGAAATGAAGAATTTGTGTCCAACTTAGACCGGAGTGACATTTTTTTTATACGGTCGAATACCGAGAAAAATTTAACAATATTTTTTTTCCGTCTTAACAAGTCCCAAAACATGCTAAAGATGAAGTTACTCTAAGAATAAAAACCCTTTTTAGGTATTATTTTTCAATGAATTCTAAACATTTTTTGGGGTATAGATGTATTAGTTTGAGTCCAAATTGTATGTCTCGTTTCGTACCACGTGACTAGAATGACTGGTCGATAGGCTAAATTATGAGCAATATATATAAAAAATCCACGCTTATTTATCTTTTGACCTTACCAATGAAATAAAACGTTTTTTTTTTGTGGGACCATTAATATGGAATTTTACGGTTAGCAGATTGATCTCGTTCAAGATTTGTTGCACCTAGGAGCTAAGCGTATCTTCTGTGCGTTTCCAAACGGCATTCGTTTGCGCGCACGCAAATTACTATTGTTGGAGATTTCGAGAGCATGCGCGGGAGATGTAGAAAGTGATCGGCGGCTCTAGTTCACTGGTTATTGCCAATAGGAGTTGCATGTGTATAATGTGTAGGAATGACAACAGATTAAAATGTTAACTGCAAAGTTAACATTTTAATCTATCGACATGATCGCCGTTAAATGTCTCACATACGAGACACTTAACGACGTATGCTGAACTGTTGACTCGTAAGTTGATGATTTTGTAGGTCGTATGTTGATGATTTATATATTTACCGTTGACAGCTCCTAGGCTAAATGAGTGTAGTGACCACGCGACCGCTGTAGTGCCTGGCACATAATTTTTTTTTAGATTAAATTTGCGTATTGTCCTGTGAGCTTAGCTCAAGGCTACAATAATCATCTTTAAGGACATACAGCGGGTCCAAGTCATGTAATCATTGCTCACAGCGTTACGTACGAGTAAGAGTAATTGTCGTAGTTTAAGAAATATATTTTGATATACAATAAAATTATACTATTTTTATTTTTTATGCACTAACCCGTGCTAAGGAACAAATTTAAAAATCTATTTAGAGGCTAAAAAATAAAAATTTCTGGCACGGATAGCCAGAGGTTGCGGGTTCGAATCACGGCATGGGTTAAATTTTTAGCCTCTAAATAGGTTTTTAAATACAATAAAATGTTCTCTATACATCTATCTAAATTAGCCATACAAAATAAACAGTTGTTCTCTTTGAAGGTTAGTCTGCCGCTTTCGAAATGAGTGATCACTCTTAAAAGCATTCGGAGTACTTCCCTTTGAAATTCGGCAAGAAACTTGCTTCCTGCGTTACATCAAAATTATTTTACTGTAATTACAAACTTAATTTGCAGGTAGAGTGTATGGAAAGAGCATACTTTTCAACAGCAAAGTTAACTTTGCACTCTTACAATTCCCATCATATGCCCAAGAGACAGAGTTTATAGTGGCTTTATATTCCAGGGCGGCGACAAGGCGCGCGCCGGTGGCGGCGCCCCCTCCCCTTATGGAGGGCGAAGCCCTGGCGTCCCGATTGCTGGAGTTGCAGCCTCAGGGAGCCAAGTTCTTGGCGTAAGTATAGAAAATCCTGGTGTTTGTTGTTTGTTTTTTTTTTTATGTAGCATATAAACGTCCCATGGCAGGGCACAGTCATTCTCTCAGAGAGAGAACGTATGGGCTTAATTACCACGCGTGCCCACCGCCGATTGGCAAATTCAAGCGCTGAGGTATTTGAACGTAGACACTTAGCTTTTCCAACAAAGTATTTCCAACCACATAGTACCAAACTATTGCCCTTTAAGTTTTCTCCTGACGCGATAGTGTCCCGATTCTCCTTCTTTGTTCTCCTACTTCGTTCTGGTATTTCAATGTATTTAAGTATTGTTCGTTGACAATGAAATGGGCTCGATAGTTTTAGTTCCCACCTGAGATCGGTGATAAACCATCTGCTCTGCCAATATAATCTTTATGTCCTCCACAGACCGGTGATAATCGAGGTGCCGATCTTCACGGCCTCTTGCCGCGAGCGTGAGATAGTGATCCTCCGCTCCGATACGGGCGAGACCTGGCAAGATCACTATCTTCACCACAACGACAACCCTATGATACAGGTGAGCCCACTGCCCAGATATAGAGTGTTTTGAAAAGAGTCAACATAAGTAGCTATTTTAAAAACCTATTTAGAGGCTAAAAATTCCACCCATGCCGGTAAGACGCCCATTAGCGCAGTTGGGAGAGCGCTGGCACGTTTAGCCAGAGGTCGCGGGTTCGAGTCCCGGCATGGGTGGAATTTTTAGCTTCTAAATTAATAAATTATGTACATCATGTGGTTAAATTATTAAACCAGAATCCGATGAAGACTCGAAGAAATTATTACTTCCAGACCTATTTCCAGTCCACAGCGGAGCAACCTTCATTAACACTTTCATCTTAAAATTACCACTTTAAACCAAAACGACTACTAAAACTGGTCTTCCATCTTACAGGAGGCGCTAGCTAAAGAGCGCCTGGAGCACGGCACCACAGGCGAGACTCTCGGAGAGAACGGCGAGCGGGTGACTCGCATCGTCACCTGCGACTTCCCGCACTACCTGGCCGTGGTCTCTAGGGTCAGGCAGGAGGTCCACATCATTGGGCCCGAGGGTGGGACCGTCTCCAGCGCTGCTATACCGCAGGTGAGACAAAAAAACAGAAGAGAGTGTACCTATTCATGAAGGAGAGAAAGGAAGGAAGTTGAGTGAGAGACAGAAAGTACGAATGAAAAGAAATTAATATGGAAAAAAGTTATTGATTGATTGAATCATTTATTTGTCGCTAAGCCAAGTCAGAGGCCTTAGGGTAGCTTGAAAACTTTCAGTGACCAATCAGTTACTTTGTAATGACTCAAATTGAATCGCGCGTAGCCCCGGCTGCCTGAGTGATCTTAAACGATCACGAAGATTAAGCAACATAGAGCGCAGTTCAGTGCATGGACGGTCTATGACTAACGCTAGTGGCATTTTTCGAGCCTGTTCCGTGCTTTGCAAGGCACGTTAAGCAGTTGGTGCCGGCTGCAGTCGATAAATGGCAGTCGTAAAGCAAAGTTAAAGCCTTAGGGCGCCTTGAAAACTTCTGACAGTAAGACCAGCCACTAGTCTTGCAAGCCTCAACCAATCCGGAATTGGCCCCCGTGGTGGAGTATGGCCTATACCTTCCTCAGGGAAGATACCAGTGCCCCTCGGTGGGGACATAATGGGTTGATGAATATTTGCGTTTTCAGACACGCAGTTAGATCAGCATTAATCAGACTATACAATAACAAAAGCAACTAATACATTGAAAACACAGTGAACAATTTATAGAAAAGGAAAAAAAAACATTTACAAATTGAAAATGAATGATGTGGCATAGAAAAATGGCGATCGAATTAGAAGGAATAGTTTTCACTTTTTCGACACAATTCCGAAGAGAAATAAGTAGAGATGAACAGAAAGTGACGTTCATAATCATATTAATAATAACTGTTCTGTAACTGTCCACTGTGTTGTGTGTCCAATTTAACGATTTCGAAGTTTCAACATATGTATTTGATAGTTGGAGGTAGGTTAAATCAGGAGAGTCCATTCAGTGGAAAATCACGTTAGAGGTGTCATGGAATAACAGGTGTTCGTTCAGCTGTATGGCTGCCCCAACCCCTGGAGAAAATCCTTGCCGACAAAAGTGGTAGTACTGTAAGCGTGCTGGTTGGTTTTGGCGTAAATGTTAAAGACGGAGATGACTGAGAGTTCTTTCACAGACATCTAATTATTGACACTCGTTCCCGTGACTCCCTGCGCGCATAGTGTAGCTGCGTCCGTTACGCGGGCACGGTATCCGTGGCATCTTTCTCTTAGCGACCCGATGGCAAACTATCGTGGTGAAAGCATTTCCCAATCAGCGTTAGGGCCTCGCTGATTGTTGCCCAGGGTGCGCCAAACATTATACCATTTGTCTACTCTGATACTATAATACAAAGATTATAAACCTGAAAACATAACACTTACGCATAAGCTAAAAAAAAAAAAAATTACCATACAATGTCTTGTGTGGACACCTGTGTCATAATATAACTTTTTAATAACGATACACCTATACAACCTCCAACTGGACCAAGAAGGTTGAACCTCTAGGTTTAAAAAAAGGTTTCAATCAACGAGTCCGCGGCGACGCAACGCGCATGCGCAATCGATGTTTGCAAATCACTATGTAACCTTTACCTTGAATAAACAAAATTTATTAAAAAAAATAATTAAAAAAAAAAAAATCGATGGGGGCGCTGTTGCCCACCCCCCGGTTTGTGTCCCTTAGTCGCCTTTTACGACACCCGCGGGAAGAATTTGAGTTGGTGCTATTCTCTAGGCCGACACCACACAGTGTGTTTAAGACTTATCCTGTTGAAATTTCACTGATGCCAGGTAGCCCATTAGCTCAGTTGGGAGAGCGCTGGCACGGTTAGACAGAGGTCGCGGGTTCGAGTCCTTTCATGGGTGGAATTTTTAGCCTCTAAATAGGTTTTCATGTGTGATATTTGGCGGAATTTAGCTGAGTAATTTTAACTTTTTAATGCATGGTAAATTTACTGTTACAACTTTGCCAAGGTACTGAGGTACACATGTCAGTGGCGGTGAGTGAAGGTGGGGTGTGGGATGGTCCGCAGGTGCAGGCGCAGTTCCCGGCGGCGGCGCTGACGAAGCGCATCCGCGTGGGGCTGCAGGCGCACGGCGCGGCGGCGGCGCTGGCGGCGCGGCTGCCGCGCGCCGTGGCCGTGTCGCCCGTGCTCACCGTGGAGCCGCGCCGCCGCAAGTTCCACCGCGCCATCACGCTCACCGCGCCGCTGCCCGCCGCCCAGGTCGGTACACTCCGTCGCGCTCACCGCGCCCGTCGGTACACTCCGTCGCGCTCACCGCGCCCGTCGGTACACTCCGTCGCGCTCACCGCGCCCGTCGGTACACTCCGTCGCGCTCACCGCGCCCGTCGGTACACTCCGTCGCGCTCACCGCGCCCGTCGGTACACTCCGTCGCGCTCACCGCGCCGGTCGGTACACTCCGTCGCGCTCACCCCGCCCGGTCGGTACACTTCGTCGCGCTCATGTAAATAAAGAATATTTACACGCATTATTTCTAGCGACATGAACACCTAAATAATGAACTAACTGACTGTTCAATCATACAGAAAATAACGCTCCTTCGGTTCTCTGCCTTTTTTATCATTTGGCAACTAACGTTTCAAATAATATTATTTTGCGGAATAATCATTTGCCAACTATTCTTTTTTTTTTTTTTTGATTTCCCAACCTCGTAGTTGCCAACTGTTTGTTTGGTTTGTTTTTTATAAGGAAATTTTTCAAAATGCCAACTAGCGAAGCGTATATTTAAGTAGCGTATATTTTACGCGTAATATTCATTCGGTCGGCCAAAATTTTTTCTGCAAAAAGACAGAGAACCTTCGGTCTTACATGTTCAACCTAACACGCTCGTTCGCGCTCCGCTACGCTACGCGCTTCGTCGCACCTATATTGTTGTCGCAGATTGAGTCTCGTCGGCCACCCCTCTAGCCAGTAATATTTCCATTACCAGTAATATTTTTCTTAAATTAAAAATGCAAATATTTTTTTTTTATTATAAAATCAATTATGAAAAGGGAACATACACTGACGAAACTTTATTCATCTGTTTGCCTAGTAAAAGACTTGACAAATATTTAATTCCCGAAACGTTTTGTGTCATTATAATAATCAGCTTAACAATAATCCTACCAAATGAAACATTGCGATATAAAAATTTGTAAATCGTTTGTTGTCAACGTAAAAAATAGGTGAAACGTTGGTTGGCAAGTGATAATCAGCGTAACAATTTTCTGCGAAAAGGCAGGACACCCGCTCCTTCATCTAAAATCCCAACTTTACCTACAGAGTGGCGAGAAGCAGTCTTCGAGCAACCTCCGCCTGCTTTGCTCCATCATGGGTGGCCAAGCGCGAGCCGTCTGGGAAGACGTCACAGGCTCCACCCCACTCACAATCACTGGAGATTGTGCGTCATTCACCACTACTGTCTCGGCTAGGTACGTACGTGCTTTGGTCTGCGGAAATGAATGCATCATAGGGTGGTCAAACTCGAGCTTCTTAAGTGGATTCGCCTCGGAAGATGCTTCACCTTGCCAATAGTCACAGGACACGATGATCATCGTGCATCGTCTGTGCCACCTGCTTTAGTCCATGGAAATGGATGATGACTATCATAGGGTGGACGGTCTATACTCGGAGTCTCTTTGATGGATCATAGTCTAATAGTCTAATACTTACATCGTTTTTCTATAGAATGATATAAGCACGACAATGCTTGTTTTTTGTCTCAATTTGGCAGTCTACAAAGCAATAGCAGCACAATGTCATTCCAGGGACATAACCCGTGCAAATTAAATACCTAGTCATCTCTCGCGAATCGATCGAATCGCGCGAGGCACCGAAGTAAGTAGCACCATTTCAATGCGATTGGTTACTAGACATTAATGTAATATTGTTACATAGTTAATGTAATATTAACGTCATCACTTGTTCTGGTCCCAAACTATGATACTTTTTGTTATGGTAACCACGCTAATGTATAATTAATGTATAATTAGCGTGTTTTTGGAACAAATTCTGGCGACAAATTTTGGTACTTAAAAAATAATGTATTTTGCGACCATAAGATATTATTTATAATTTTATACAATGTGTGCCTCGTGGCTTTGTTTCTTAAATGTTTTATTTTATATAAATACGACACATTAATTTGAGATTTCAGAATGTAACGTATATGCTGTTTACCTTTAATTGGTTTTTGTATCAAGAATCGGCCGAGATTAATTTATCTTTTACGAACGTTAAGATATAAAACGTGTTGGTGGAACTAATACAATAAATAAAATTTTCAGATTCTGGCTAATGAACTGCCAGAACGTGAGCGACGCCACCAAGCAAGCCACGGAGCTGTACCGCGAAATGCTTCTGGTGCCCTTCGAAGTCAGACTCGTGGTGCTTGGCAAGCGACTCGACCCGCTGGAGGGCCGCCTGCTGGTCCTCTACATCACCGACCGATACGCCTACGAGACATTGCTGCAGCAGGTCAGCTACGTTGATTGATTTGAAAAAATCTCTAACTAGAAATGCGTGGACGTGATACACAAAGATCATTAGTCTAAGCGCTAGTTCAGGACACGACGGGAAACGCGAGGTTTCAAAATCGCGCGGCGCGGGAAGGGACCATCCATGAATTACGTCACCCATTAAGGGGGAGGGAAGGGGTCGACGAAGTGTGACATCGTGTGACAGGGGGGTGGGAGATGTCCTAAATTTTGTGACGTCACTTTTCCAAATCCACGTATTGAAACACGAACTTTGCACTATTAACGAAATGCTCAAAACATTTGCAACTTTTGATATAAATCTAATTTCGGAACTGCTGTCTGAATACAATAATATAAATTTTGTAAAATATGTGAGACGTCACACTAGGAAGGGGGAGGTCTCTCAAATGTGACCAGCTGTGACAAAGACGGGGAGTGGTCAAAAAGTCACGAAATTCGTGTGACGAAATTTATGGATGGCCCGGAACAGCGCGGATCTTATTTTTATGAGTATCCGCGCGGACAGGTAAGAATGAAGAAATAGGCGCTAATGTCTAACGCCATGTCTGTACTAGCTCTAAGAGAGTGCTATCGGATGTTTGAATCATTGTTACAATTTTTAAAATTGTAAAAATAGTTGAAATAATGATAACGTAACATTCTTTACCAACCACGTTTTATAAGATACTACAGGTGTAACAAAATCCCTATAAGACTCCTTGCAACTCGAATTTAGAGCGGCCATATTGGTGACGCCATTTTAAATTTTCAACTGCCGCCGCCGATCTCTTTCTCCTTTTCCATAGGTTTTTGTCAATTTCCCGAAGTCTTCTATATTTTTGAACAAAATAAGTTACGCAAATTGAAAATCAGAAAAGAGATATTACAATTGACGTCACATTAGTTTTTATTAGTCTTGTAAAATATTTGTGTTTTGAGGAAAAAGGATTGTTAGCATTTTTTTAATAACATTTAACATAACATTTACATTTAAAGTTGTCCTTAGCACGGGTATGCGCATTAAAAATAACCACACTAGGACACCCCTGTGTCGTGGGAACCAGAAACAACGACATCACAAACATGTAAACATCCAAGAATTGGGGATTTTTTTGTCCTCAGCTTGGGTTCGATAGGCCCGGGACCTCTTGCATGGTAGGCAGATGCGCTACCGCTGCGCCACAGAGGTCGTCAAGTTTAAAAACCTATTTAGAGGCTAAAAATTCCACCCATGCCGGGATTCTAACCCGCGACCTCTGGCTATCCGTGCCAGCGCTCTTTCCAACTGAGCTAATGGGCGACTCACCGGCATCAGTGAAATTTCGAACCTCTTTGCAATATTCTCTGTATTACGTACAGGCAACGACATCTGGCTGAAGTAATTTGCATCACTTGCAGCCCCGAGTACCTACTTTGCAGTTAGGTTTTACATCGGAATGATATCGCTGTACCCACATGATTATACTCTTTTTTTTAATGCACTAACCCGTGCTAAGGACAATTTAAAAACCTATTTAGAGGCTTAAAATGCCACCCATTCCGCTTAAGTTGAAGTTAGATGTGCAAATGTAACTTCAACTTAAGAGTTGATTCGACTTAAGTTGTTTGCCAACAACTGCGCTTACGGGATGTATCGTCCGCAGGAGCACTACGTGGAAGTTGCGCACTCGACGGCGGTGCGGCTGGCTGATGGCAAAGATGTGTACCTGGAATTTAGCGGGAACCTGCTCCCGGTCACCAAGTGCGGCAGCCAGCCCATGTTCAAGTTTGAGGTGAGTCCGGCGCCTTCATTATGTTACTTTCTACGTATACATCTGTGTGCAATAACGAAATATCTACTTGACCTTGTCGGACAAGGTTAGGCCAAACTCCACCACGGGGGCCAAGTCCGGGTTAGTGGAGGATTGTAAGACAGTGGCCGGCCTTACCGTCAGAAGTTATCAAGTTATAAGGCCGCTGACATGGCTTAACGAATGTCATTACAAGTATTGCTCAGTAGCAATTTGTGAGATTCAAACCTAAAGGTCTCTTTCACTGGATAATGATATGCTGTGAATGTCGATATACCAGGACCACCAAAGATTTGTGCTGTCATTTAATGAAAATCATTTGAACGTCGCGTTGACTTTAATCAAGAGTGAACCAAAGAATCAATTTTTCAGGCCTTCAAGGACAATCGAGTGGAGTTCCCGGTGCGAGTCAAACATCACGAGGAGAAACCCTCAGGCAGGATTTACTTCATGAGTGACCCTAAGGTATGTTAAGATAGATAACAACGTACTTTTATTACAAAATAAGATTCCCATATATGAAAAAGTAAGTTGATAACGCTTTTGTATTTTAGTTACTTGAAAGTATGCGCTTGTGTTAAAAGTAAGCGTTTGAGTTGAAAGTAGTCGCTTGACATACGTAGTTTAAAAAACCCTTGTATGTTAACTGTGGATTAATTCAATTGAATTTAAGTCGATTGCATAATGTGGACGTTATTTATTTAATTATAAATATGCCAATTGACTTACATCAAAATTAATTTAGAAAGATCTAGTGGCGAAGAAAATATATCTATTTTAATACAGATGGCTCTAGGAATTCAATGTAAAAATTTGTTTCTGGTCTTCGATTTCAAATGCCGAAAACGTTATTCACGATCGTCGTGACGTCACTAAGTTCGTAAACATTCTAATCGTCATGGTTACGCCCCAGCCTTATACAAACACACGTTTGCAAAATGAACATCATGCATGACTGAGGTAATCTTATATCTTAATGGCTAACAGTGTTTTATGTGTTCAGATAAAAAGCGTTTATAATTGTAATTTTTGGTCAATATTTAATTTCAACCCTTGTATGTCCCCACTGCTGGGGCACGGGTCTCTTCCTGTTCGCTCAGCGCGCCATGCTCGAGAAATGGCTGCCTCTATGCAAAACTGTAAATTTTTCTGTCGAGTCTGACATGTCTCGACGTTAAGACGGCGACTGCGACGGAGATGGAGTCGAGCGAGACTTGTCTACAACGCACGTTTTGAAAGGCCTAACCTTTCTGCGATCCTGATCCTCCACCACCACAGGGCCAAGTCCGGGTTGTAAGACAGTGGGGGGCCTTACTGTCAGAAGTGATCAAGCCGCCTATAAGGCCTCCGACATGGCTTAACGACTGCCATTGCATGGCAGCTGCCACCGACGGCTTAACGTGCCTTGCGAGGCACGGAAGCGTAAGTCTCAGCGTAAGCTGTAAGCCCAAACAAATCTCATCTCAGAATCTGTGTATTCTTCCATCTCAGGTACCAAAGGGCGAGCAGTCCCAAACCCCGGCCTGCGTCCTGGATGTGGAGCTTCCCGACCGCATCGCTCCACGTGCCGGAAAAAGCCACGCCGACTGCCTCAACTTAGACCAGTCAGGTTGGTTATTAGGAAAAGTGTTGCTGTTATTTATGTAGCCTACAAACTTTCCTCTGCAGGTCAGAGATAGAGAGAGAGAGAGAGAGAGAGAGAGAGAAAGAGAGAAAGAGAGAGAATGAGTGTGGGCTTAATTATCACGCGTCCCCACCGTGGATAGGCATTTATAAGTGCTGAGAGCCAGATGTCGCTGCCTGTAAGTAACACAGAGAGTATTGTAAAGAGGTTCGAAATTTCCCTGATCATGGTAGTCGCCCATTAGCTCAGTTGGGAGAGCGCTGGCACGGTTTGTCAGAGGTCGCGGGTGCGAGTCCCGGCATGGGTGGGATTTTTAGCCTCTAAATAGGTTTTTAAAATCTTTTTTTTTTAATTTATTTATTTATTAAATTTCTTAACAGAGGTCTCCAATTAGTTCTAGTTTAATGCATTAGTGCAAGCTTTTAGAATAATATGTAAACTCTGGACAAAAAACAACCAAACTTAAGTCTTTTTGTCTTTTGATATGAATGAAGTTTGCAGTTTTTTTTTTGTCCATTTGTTCTCCAAAATGATCTAGATTTTGTAATGGACGCCTAGTGTTACTCGTAACTTTTAGTAAGTCACAGTTTCTGTGTAATTGCAAATAAAAAAATTGATTTGATTCTCAAAGGTTTCGACGCACTGAATGACGAACTCAGCACCACCTGGGGCGAGCACCACAGCTTCGGTCCTGCCTCGCTGCCGCACGACACTCAGCTCAATGGACACGTGAGTTATATTATAATACTTTATTGTTTCAAAGATACAGCAGTACAAATTAATACATACATACATACATACATACATACATAAACATACACACACACACACACATACATTCATACTACCCCAGAGGGGTAGGTAGAGACTAGGGACTGCCACTTGCCACGATCCTGACAGATCACCTTCGCTTCATCAACGTTCATAAGTCGTTGCATGCACGCACGCCGGTTCCGGGTACTTTTTATCTTAACAAATTAATATAAGTCGATAATTGCCTGCACTAGGAAACCTGTATCGTAGACAATTAAAACCTTCAATGTTTAAAAGTGCTACTGCCATCTACAACCGCAGTAACTAATAGAACAAGTAGAAGTTGATGCGAGCTTATTACTTTGGCCTTTGCAACTACGTCATCATCATCATCATCAACCCATTATGTCCCCACCGAGGGGCACGGGTCTCTTCCCTAAGGAAGGTATAGGCCATACTCCACCACGGGGGCAAAGTCCGGAATTGTAACAAAGCGGCGGGCCTTACTGTCAGTAGTTATCAAGCCGTCCATGAGGCCTCTGACATGGCTTAACGACTGCCATTACGTGACAGTCGGCACCAACGGCATGCACGAAAGCACAGAAGCGCTCGGAAAAATGCCACTAAATCACTGAAACACACAACTTAACCTAATAATGCCTGTAAACTAGGCATTATTAGGTTAAGAAATGTCTGTGTAATTTCTTTATTTATGTACAATAAAGTGTTCTCTATCTATATTTTATTCCCCAAAAGCCCTGAACATGAATAAAACTAAATATAGCTAGAATTAAGTGCCTAAGGTTCAAATAAAATTGCCAATCCGCGGTGAGCAGGCGTGATAATTAAGCACATCCTATCTCTCTCTCTTTCTCTCTCTCTCTCTCTCTCTCTCTGAGAGAAGGCCTGTGCCCTGCAGTGGGACGTTTATAGGCTACGTGAAAAAATTGCTAAGAATGACTACGATACATCTATCCCGAGAATTCGGGCATTTTTTATCCTACCCGCCGGAAATTAATCCGATATTTTTTGTTGCAGGTTAAACATATTTCCAACGGCGACGTGAAGATAACAGATATCACGGATCCCAAACCACAAGGTATTTTTTTTAAACCTTTAGCAATTCTTTGCTGTGTGGCTGTGTGGTGTCGGCCTAGAGAATAGCACTAACCCAAATTCTTCCCGCGGGTGTCGTAAAAGGCGACTAAGGGACACAAACCGGGGGGTGGGCAGCAGCGCCCCCTGCAGTACAATTCCACCGAACTGCGATCCCCAACCCGCATGCCCAGCGTGGGGTTATGGGCACTATCCCCCAATCATGGCTCAACCTTGCGCTCATTAGGAGAGGGCAATGTCCAGCAGTGGACTAATATAGCCTGAAGAAGTAATTCTTTAATTAGGTAAAAGAATAAAGGAAAATCTTTCTACTCAATCATTTAATATCTCATAATTACCTTAATTCCCGACGTTTCGGCAACCCATGTCCACGGCCACTGCAATGTTGCCGAAACGTCGGGAATGAAGCTAATTAAGTTTTACCTAATAATAATCGCGATTAGACCCCTTTAATATTGTCGCGGACCTATCCCGAACCATCTAGAATAGAACCTTCTGGAAGTCTATCGCATAGTCGCCGCATGCTGCGTTTTAGTAACGCTGCAAGCAATAAAGACTCGTATGTCTACTAGCATAAGGCTCAAAACTCTATGACATGAAACTGTTCTAGAGACGTTGTCACGTGCACCGAGGGTAGGTACGTACGGGGATGTTCGAAAACCCTTGCCGGCGGATATAAATAGCGACCGCCGTGGCGCGCAGTCAGTTCAGTCAGGATTTTTACATTCTAACACAACACAAGAAGGCATTTTAGTAGAGTTTTTACGATTGTTTTCTTTACTAGAAACAAACGACAACTGAGGCAAGAAGAACTGTCAGAGACTACGCATAGGCAATACATTGCTAATGCGAGGCACGCGGGCACCGCCCACTTACGACTTCTACTCTTTTTTATGTTCTGTGATTGGAATCAACGAGTGGACTTCGTGTCGTGAAGACCTGCAGACCAGACCCTGCGTGAATAAATCCTAAGAAGTTGTTTCGCGTTTTACCTACAAATCTAGAACCCTAGCTCGTAACAATATATAACTATGTACTGTAGTGTTCTGAAACTCGGCCCTGGTCTGTTTAAAACTTAAAGTTTCTTATTTGATTCACGTTTGTAACTGCTTATTTTTTGTAATTAAAATTAGACCTGAGCCCTGAGGTTTTCAAATACCTCACCGCTTGAAATAGCCAATCCGCGGTGGGCACGCCTGGTAATGATGCCCTTACTCTCAATTTGAAAGATAGTCTGTGCCCTGCAGTGGCACGTATATAGGCTACATAAAAATACATATTTTCAAAACTCTCCATCGTGGGTTGTCTGGAAGAAATTGCTCTAAGCAATAAGGCCGCCAATTGTACTGTATCTTTGTAATTATTTTTTGTTTGTTTTTTCCTGGTGTACAATAAAGAATATTATTATCTTATTTTGTGTCCACTAGCCAACGGCGGCGCAGTGCACGCGGACTCGACCAAAACGAAGGCGACATTCGACTCTGATGAGGACAAGACCCCGCACAGCACTCTGGAGAAGGGGAAGGGCAAGAAAGATGGCTCTTTCCTTGGGGGACTCGCCGATAAGGTAAATACAGGGTCAATGTTGGAGACGAGACTATATTTTATCACCAGTGATAGGAATGGAGCGGGCTTATTCACCTAAACTTCGAGGAACAGAGACAAAAATCGGAGACTTCCTTACAATATTTTTTTCCGGGACATCACTTAAGTAAATTAAAAATTAATGTTATTCGGAATAAGTAATTGGTCTATGTTTACTTAAAGTTTGAGACTAGACATAACATAGAGTCCAAAATTTTCTGAAAGTTCGCTTAAAACTATTAAACGCAATCTTTGTTTAAGAAACCGTACACGTTTTGCAGTAAATATCTGCTTTTTCGCTCGACCACGCTTCTTGAGATTTCTAAAGTTCAAGTGTATAATTGAAAAAAATATTGTCGTAAGGAAGTCTCCGATTTTTGTCTCTGTTCCACGAAGTTTAGGTGAATAAGCCCGCTCCATTCCTATCACTGTTTATCACTATCATTACTGTGATCTATATAAAATTGAAGCGCTCGTGGCCTAGTCGAACCGAGTTGAGTTAAGCAACAGGAGCGGTCAGAGTGCTTAGTGCGAGTTTGACAGATCCAATCGAATAACTTTACTACCGCGTTAATCGAGCATTGAGTAGTGAGTATGAGTAAGTTAACCGTTCGAACTGGCAAAACGCTGTCACAGTACAACTCGCACTCGCGTTTATTCGTGTTTTGGCTGGTAAACGCGTTCACTTCTCAACGTAAACCATTACAACTCGCACTCAGCAATTTTAATTTCCATACTTGTCGCTAGGTGGCGCTTCCTCGATGCCATAGAAATATGAGTTTACGTTAACGCGTTCGAGTAGTTAAAAAACTCGCAATAAGCACTCCGGTGCAGGTTGGGTGACCATCCCGTGACTACAGCTAGCGGCCTTTTACCGAGCGCTTCTGTGCTTCGCAAGGCACGTTAAGCCGTTGGTGCCGGCTGTCGTGTAATGGCAGTTGTTAAGCCGTGTCAGAGGCCTTTCGGGCTTCTTGATAAATTCTGACAGTAAAGCCCGCCGCTGTCTTACAATCCTCCACCAACCCGGACTTGTTCCCCGTGGTGAAGTATGACCTAACCTTTCTGCGATGCAGGAAGATACCCGAGCCCCAGCAGTGGGTACATACAAGGGTTGATATCGATGTATTTATTCACAGATATTTAGACTATGTAGTGTATTATTTCTGCTTAAATTATTATTAAGGGTTTTTGTCTACGTAGTTAATTTTGTACACGTATATAGCTCCAAGAAATCTCTTACAGAGTTAAGCTCACCTTAGTACATATTATTTCTTATAGCCTTATTCATAAAATAAAGAGTAATTACTCATTATGAGTAAGGCCTACTTTGGGCGTACTGTAGATTTCGTTAACACCGCAATTCTTACACATTCAACTCATATACAGGTGAAAAACGTCTTCTCCAACGATGACGACGAGCAAAAGAGCAAGGAGTCCTCCCCCAAGCCGCAGCCTAAGCCGCGCGACAGCAAATCACTAGAAAAAGACTCTCCCAAGACCAAAAAAGAGACTGCGCCCAAGCCCGCCCCAAGAATCATAAAGGAAGACCTTCTAGACAAAGTCGAAGACATGTTCAAAGACCTACAGCGCAAACCGAAACAATACGAAGATGAAGACCCATCCAGCGAAGTGTACAACACGAAACTTATCGTCGAAGATGACAAGGCTACCCTCGAAGATATCAAAGAAGATATGTACAAAAACATGCAAGCAGTAGATACCCCGGCCTGCAATAAAAAGTCGGATCCCTTCGAGTTTTATACGGGATGCTGCGACGGCAGATACAAGCCCGGAGAAAAGCATACACATGACGAGACCTCAAATCTTGTGGACAGGATAGAACAGGAGAAGTTTTCACAGAAAGAAAAGCTATCAGAGCTAGGAGATAGAGTACAAAGCGACTTGGACGACAGCCTGGACAAAATACAGAAAGAAAAAGATAATGTACAGCAAAAGTCTAATGAGCTCATCGAAGGATTGGCAGAGAAGAGCGAAAAAGTAAAACATGACTTCCTTAAAGAAGGCCACGGGTTCTTGGCCGACACTAAACAAGGATTTGACCATTTGGATTTCTTGGCCAACGAAAGGACTCACACAGCTGTACATTTAGCACACGAAAAGTTGGACAAATCTAAGTCCGCAGCTAAAGATACTGTAGATCACGTAACTGGCGCGGTATTGACAGCTAAAAAAGATCTGACAGACAAGGCTCACCACGTAGAATTTAACTTAAAAGAAAAGGCCAACGAAGTAGGAGCCGATTTCAAAAACAAGGCGCTAATTGCTTCCAATGCTATTTATGACTCAGTACAAACAGCCGAAGCGAATGTTAGTCAAAAAACCCATGACTTAAAACAAGGGGCAAAGAACGCCGCCGAAAATCTCAAAGACGATGTAAGTGAAACGGTCGAAAATGTTAAAAAGGGCGCAAAAGAAAAGAAGAAGAAGGGAAAAGGCTTTATTTCTGGACTTGTGAATAATATTTTCGGCGAGAAAGATAAAATTGAATCAGAGGTTAAAGGAAAAATATCAGAAGGCAAAGACCAAGCTAATGACTTGCTCAACCAAGCGGCGGCTAAAAAAGACGAAGTCAAAGAAACGGTCTCCAAAAAGCAAGAAGAATTAAAAGAAGGCGCCGAGCACTTAGCACAAAACGTACAGGCTAAGAAAGATGAGGTTGTATCAAACGTACAGGATAAGACTAACGAGGTTGTAGCCAAAGCGCAAGCTTCTAAAGATGAAGTTGTCTCCAAAGTGCACGATAAAGCCAACGATGTAGTCCACCAAGTTGAAAATAAAAAGGATGAGTTGGTATCAAAAGCACAAGCTACCAAAGATGGTGTTGTATCCAAGACAAACGAAATGATCAACCAAGTCGAGAATAAGAAGGATGAGTTGGTATTAAACGCCCAAGCGACTAAAGATGATGTGGTTTCCAAAGTACATGACAAGACAAATGAGGTAATTAACGAAGTGGCAAAGCAAAAAGATGAGTTGGTATCCAAAGCACAAGCTACCAAGGATGGCGTTGTGTCCAAGACAAATGAAATTGCCAACCAAGTCGAAAATAAAAAGGATGAATTGATATCGAAAGCCCAAGCGACGAAAGACGAGGTGGTAGCCAAAGTCCAAGACAAGACTTCCGAAGTAATTAACCAAGTGGAAAATAAAAAGGACGAGTTAGTATCTAAAGCACAAGCTACTAAGGATGAACTTGTGTTCAAAACAAATGACTTGGTCAACCAAGCAGAAAATAAGAAGGATGAACTAATATCGAAAGCCCAAGCGTCGAAAGATGAAGTGGTCACCAAAGTACAAGACAAGACAAATGAAATTGTTAACCAAGCCGAGAACAAAAAGGACGAGTTGGTATCTAAAGCACAAGCTACCAAGGACGAAGCAGTATCCAAAGTCCAAGGCAAAACCAACGAAGTGGTCTCAAAAGTTCAAGACGCAAAGGACGAATTCCAAAGCGAAGCCGAGAGCCGACTACAAAGAATACGCAAAGAGGCCGAACAAACCACTGACGATATCAAACGGTCAGCGGAAGACGTTCTCAACTCAGCTGGTGACAAAAAGACTGAGCTACAATTTAACATCGAAGGCAAATACTCCGAATTCAAAGACCAAGGCAACGAAGCCCTTTACAGAGCACAAACCGGCATAGCGGACCGACTGGGAAGTCTCGAAAGATCGTCCAAGAATTCGTTCGAAGCCGCCCAAGACGCCGCCTTGAGTACTTTCGGTAAACTCGAAAATACTGCGAAGGACAGAGCTTTAGAGGCACAAGACACCTTCGAGGACCTACATAGCACCACGAGAGACACCTATGCCGGTTTCCAAGACGATATTCACGGTCTGGAGAGCTCGGGACAAGATACACTGCGCAGTTTTCAGAGTTCCGCTGGCAACACGTTTGATAGCCTCGAGGATTCGGCACGCGAAGTCTTCGGCGGAGTTCAAACTACAGCGCAAAATTTCGGAGACAATTCCAAGCAGCTTTTCGGCGAGGCCAAAGACTCCTTTGAAGGATTCCAAGTCTCAGCTGATAATAAACTAGAGGATCTGAAACACACGACTAGGGATACGTTGGAGCGGGCGGGCGATAGGCTTTCTCAGACGAGGGAGGGTCTGGTCGAAGGCGCGAGAGGGACGGCGTCTGAAGTGGAGGAGGGCGCGAAAGGGACGGCCGAGGCGCTGGCGAGCGAAACCGACAAGTTCACGAGCAACTTGAATAACTTGGGCAGTGAGGTGTTCGGGCTTTCTGGGAAAGGTGCGTCTATGTCATTATTTACTTGCAGAATAAGATAAGATAAGAATATTCTTTATTGTAAATTTAAGATAACAATATTTACATGCCATTATGTTTTGGAACTACGGTTGTTTCTTAGTTTATTTCACTACTCCGCGCTGAGAATCCCACCAGCGGAGATTTGTCATCAAAAGTGGCAGTGGGATTAATCGAATAAAAATAGTTGACGAATTTTCCACAAATCCCCCGTAGACACATTGTGGAAGCTTGAGAAGGAACTTATGAACAAAAGTCATTCATTACAGCACGTTTATTAAGTACGTTTTATTATACGGTGAATTTATTTATGTAAGACAGGTTACACTCGACCCCAGTCACGCCTGATGGCAAGCGAGCAATGTCTGTGGGGGCACGTAAACTCATTACAAATCCATTCACGTTTCAGTTGACTCGTATTTAGTCCGCCATATTGCCTTTATTTATTTTTTTACCTAAGTACGTACTTACTGGCAACACGAAACAAATGATTGATGGCGTTCCGAATGCGTTGGTTTTAATACGTCCATACAAATACTACTACAGTAAATGACTGCCACCGCTACCGCGCTGGTCTGTATATTCTTTAATAATAAATTAGTGGAATAAACCCCGTTTTACCCCTTGACATAAAGTATGGTATATAAGTTTCACGCATTAGCTTGTTGACTTATCCAGAAATATAGTCTGAAATGTTATTGTATAGCTTTATGTTATTGTACTGAACTATGCAATAACATAAATACAATAAATTTTCAGATAACATTTCTGGGTCAATCGACCTGTTAATCCACGTGCACATCTACACTACCACACGTAACATAACCTAGTCGCGTGCACGCAAGTAAAGGTTGGTGTGCTGTCGACGCCACCAGAAAAACGTTTTTAGTTAGGTTTGACCCCATCTTTGAAACTCCTCGTGCCCTTTTCAGGATTTATGAAAGACTCGAGCAGCAAGCTTCTGGAATCGGAAAAGTCGCAGTCATCGCCGTCGCCGAACAAAAAGAGCTCTGGGTGAGTGTTCGATACAAATCGATGTTATCTCCTTAAAGTACTGGGCAGCTAATAAATAGGTTTAACGTGACTAAGCTGCAATAAAATCGTTGACATATTTAGGGAGAAGAATTTGTATGTACTGATCATACAAATTATGAAATGAAGGGAGAACAGATTCTTTTTGCAAAAGTTTTTAATAGTATAACAGGTACTTTTCTACACACTCTTTTGTTGTTTACTATTCCTACTAGGCGTGATCGTTGCAAAGACGAACCGTTTTATAAGACCGTTTTATGTTCCGCGACGATAGGACCGTTTTACGTTTCATTCTGAAGCAGTGCCAGCGACTCTAAAGCAGTGCCAGCGTTTGTTCGTCGCGAGACCAGTCCTTAGATTGTTTGACGCGGATATGTCCTTTAGTGCTATATTAATAGAGTCTAGAACGTAATGAGATCATTGCGACGTCGTCGTCGGCTCCTTGCTCGTTCCGTTCGTTTTGGTCTGTGATACAATAAAGTAATCTTTATGTCTATGAGTATACAGTCGAATATCGTGTAAAACAACTTATTTTTTCCGATGTTTCGTGATTTCGTCTCGTTCGCACTCGTTTGAACGTCCTCTGCGCCTTGCTCGTTCGCATACAATGAAACCAGTTGCGAACGAGGACCGTTTCGAGGACCTGTTTTCGTTCCAGAAAAAACGGTTGCGTTTCGTCGTCGAAAAATCGGACAACGACCCACTCCTAATTCCTACATTCACTACAAGCCTATGTAGTTGTATAGAAGAGAGAACTCAAATTTTATCTGTACATAGGCGTCAGTTTATGTTTGAAATGACTATTAGTGGTGTGAAGTGAAAATGTGGGAAATTACCAAACGCAATATAGCTACCGAAACGTCAACAACTTCAACATTTTAATTGTCTTGTCTTCATAATTGTGTGAATATGTATAATTTATTACGTAGAGTTTGTAAATAAATAGCACCCGATGTGAAGCACTTGGACTAATAAATCAAGGAAGCATTATTAACTTCACTAGCATTGTGTAAACAGCATCCTTCCGCTCAGTAATCCTGCGAAAACTGTGAAACATCTTCTAAAACGTCCGGTTGGCAGTGAAATCCGTCATCTTGAAAAAAGTTCCTCTCGTTACCGATCCACCATGTTGAAAATTTCTAAAACGTCGTACATTCCTTAAAGTGTCACTTTGATACGATTTTTATGATATTCTGTATGAACCTGATTGGCAAGTTATAACAGTGTTATTTATAAAAAAAAACACGATTCGATAAAACACTCTTTAAAGGCAGTTCAAGTTGGTACTTCCCTTTATGGACGCACAATTTAAACGGCGTTCGAGGAGTGTTTTACGTGAACCATGTGTTTATACTCGTAAATAACACCGTAAGTTTCTCTGTTTTTCGCAAAACCTCACATCACTTAAACTAACACTCACGCGCACCATCTCTTGCAGAATACCCAAGCTAAAGAAGAAGAAGAAATAAGCGGGGGAAATCCCGAAATCAGCGATTACGAACGTCATTCGATGTATGATATTTAATTTATAGAGACCACCGACGCTTGAAAGTATACATATTTATTTGAACTTCGTATTTGTAGAGTATACTTTTTAGTGTGGTAGGCCGTTTTATTACCATTCGATGGAGATCACCGATAGGTATAACTTTCACTTTCTCGTCCTGTGTATTAGATTTTGGTATGCATGGTTGTGTTATTTGAAAATTGACTCCTAAATTAAGAAATAACAAAGCATGTGTCCAGGGCCTAGACATTCTCTCGAAGCAAGAGTGCGCAAAATAGTGGCCTATTTCACTTATTAATGTATTCTAAAAATTACATACAATTTGGAGTTAATTTTCAACATGTGTAAAAGATACGTTGTAGTTTTTTCGTACACAAAAATATTCAAAATCATTTGTTCTTCCGTTTGGTTCTATTATTGAAAATTCATCTGTAAAATTGACTTGACGCTTAAGTAATAATTTCCAGACCAGACAATCTTCATTGTTTATTTTAAATTTAAATCATGTCTTGCCCTGTTTTCGTATATTTTTGGTGAACCTGCTTTGTACAAGAATTCCTCTTTATTAAATCGTAAATCTTCAGCACTTTCTTAAACTTAGTTAAGTAAGTTATATATTTTGTATCAGTGAATTTTGCATTTTATATTAATCGCATTAAGTGCTATATTAACGATGTTGCATAATTTATTCAATTTTAACTGTGTTTTTATTCATTGACTTTATTTTGTGTTAATTTTACAATATAAATTATTGCTTTGTACAGAATTTAATTTACCGACAAAATAATTTTATTTTCATGATACGTTTAAGGATCATTATTGTAATGTCATTACGTGCTTTTTCTACTTATTTCACTATTTATAATTTAAATAGAACCTTCTGCTAATAGATCTGCTAGGTTATATTTATACGTTGATTTATATTTTTAGTTTATTCGATAAGTGGAAATGTAAATGTCGCAAGCATTTTGTAAACTTCTTTCAAACGCCGTCGTCAGTTTATAACGCCCGTAGGCTCGCAATATGCCGAAGGCAAATTGTAAAACTTCCTGTCAGTTTGTAAAGTGCCGTAAACTTACAAACTCCGTTGTCGCGATAAATTGTTGCAATTGGTTGCAAATCATACCGCGAGAGGCACTGTTAGTCATAAAAACAATGCGTGCCACCGGTGATTGCGTTAGGTTAAAAAATTAATCAACAAAGAGAATCAGAGTGAAACTTAAATGATTATATTGATTGCATTTACAATTTACTTTCGCATTTTGTAACCGAACGTTAATAAACTGACTAGGCCAATTGTGAATTGACGAATTAGACTACGATATAAATACAAATAAGCAAAACATTTCGACCTGTTGAAGAAACATCTGAATCAACAACGCTTTGTTCTGTCACAAAGCGACTTAAGTGTATTTATTTAGTTGAAAAATACAAATTAACTCTTAAAACATTGATGTCGCTTGTGACGTCTTTGTAAGTTGTTTCGAATAAGAGATTATATGGATATTATTCTCGAAAATTATTCGTGTTTACTTTGTTATTTTAATTTGCAATTGTTACTCCATCAACCGCATCAATGTGAATATTGCACTGCATATTCCGCACACACTATTCACTTGCATTTTCTTGTCTTATGAATAACTTCTGAGTGGCGAGTCTCTAAAATGCATAGTTGTTCAATAGTCATATTAGTCCGGTAATGGTCGTTTTATTCACACTATCGGTAGTCTAGTACCCAATCGCATTGCAATAGTATAACCCGTGCTGCTTAACTCGGCGCCTCTCGTGATTCGATCTTCGTCGCGAGAGATGCCTATTTAATTTGCGCGGGTAATACCCCTGGAATGACATTGTACTGTTATAGCTTTGTAGACTACCAAATTGAGGCAAATATCAACTATTGTCGTGCTTATTTAATTCTATTGAAAAACTATGTATTAGAAGACTCTAGGGCCTGATGTCCTATAGCTATCACCAGTGTTCGGAATGAGAAACGACTCATCGTGGCAAATAGCAGTCCCTGGTCTCGCCTACCCCTCTGGGATACAGGCGTGAGGTTATGTATAAAGGTGTATACACACATATACAGCGGTTAAGGTTTCATTTTTCGTACTTGCGACTGTTGGCTAATAAGGCTGCGATTCCCGACGAGCGCTCAACGACATTTCGACGGATTTTAGGTTGTGTAGACTTACCTACACGTAATATATAACTGAATTTCTTCTAGTTTAGCTTTAGTTAAGCTAAATCCTTGGTAAATACCAAGGATTTAGCAAAGAAAGAGGTAAAGAGCAAGGAAGGGCTGAGGCATATAGGGTGTTGCTCAAAGGAGCAACACCCTATATGCCTCAGCCCTTTATACAATTAGAAATCGACAAACTGCTAGTCACATTTTTTTTAATAAATAATTTTTACTTTTACTTTATACAAGTCAGCATCAGCAATATGAAAGAGTAGAAAGATCACGCTTCTGAAATTAAGTGACGAGGAATTTCATTTATTTTTTTATGATCCCTATTAGATAAAAGTCCCACTGCAGGGTACACGCCTTGTCTCAGAGCGAGAAAGTGGGCTTAATTACCACGCGACCCCACCGCGGATTGGCAATTTCAAGCGCTGATGTATTTGAACCCCTCAGACACTCAGTTTTCCTCACGATGTTTTCCTTCAATCAGTGGTATTACAACTATAACTTCATGAACATACATAACTTACAATACAAAGTCATTGGTGCCTGCACTGGGAGTCAAAACTGGGTCTCTCGCTTCTGAATCCATTATTCTACCCACTGAGCTACCGAAGCTCTAAAAAAGTTTAAAGATACAAAATCAACAATTTGAAGTACCTATTTAGGTATAATTTCTGTGGTTATTTTAAGTGGTAACTTATTTGTCTATGGAAGGGTGTCGATAGGTTACTTACATTATGTTTCAGACATAAATATTTTTACCATATGCGGAAACTTACTTTTAGCTTATAGTTAGTCATTAAGAACTGTCCATGTTTATGTAAGCTGCAAGTTTCCCAAAAAGAAATAAATAAATAAAAGAGTGGCAAAACACGAATTCCACATTCCGATCACTGGTAGGTAATCAATCACTGATAAAAATTAGATGCAGTTAAAATTACTGCATTAGGTAACCCCCATTGCGATACAATGTATGTACTTATTGTAAATGAATATTTTACTTCCTTTAACATTATTCAATTTGGTCTTTAGTAGATTTTACTCTAAATCTTTCGTATTTAAATTACAATTTTGTACCGCAACGGAAAGCAGGGCCAGTTTCATAAAAGTACAATTCGTAGTTTACTATGACAATTAGGGGTACACTGCGTAGCAGCCTACTTATTAATCTGTGGGTTAATGAAATGTACATCTTTATCACATAATTGTCATAGTAAAACATGAATCGTGGTTCTATGAAACAGGCCCCAGGCTTTATCTCATTCACTGCTTGTATCGGCACAAAAAGTAGTCTCTTAACGCGGTAAGTATTCCTTAGTATATTTATGTTCAACGTCATTTTTTCTTCTTTTCATGGTTGTTTTTCTTCCTCTCGCCCGTTTACAGCTAACAATTGATTTCTAACATTTGTTGATATCCGCAGATTCTTCGCGAAGTTACGCCGGAGTCCGTGATTGGAGAACCACCCCAAAGCTTCTCTAGTATAAAGACTACAATAAAATGATTATGCCTCACAATTACTGTAGATATAAGGGTTGGTTTAAAAGGACTACTTATTTACCCTCTTGCCAGGGGTAAAGATGTCCAATCGACGTTTCGGTATATTTGTTCTTGTAACAAAGTATTACTTTATTCATGACATGATAGAGTTATCCAAAAACACCAGATGCATCTTATGAAGCCAATTGCCACAGTAGTTTAAGCTACAATTACAATTCATGGTTTACAATTTGATGTACATTGCAAAGTCGAACCACACAGAGTAACAAATGGGCAGATTTTGCTGCGCAGTGTACATCGAATTTTAGCCATAATAAACTTAGAATTGTAGTTTTGTCAAACTCTGGCCTGGTGTAATTCCAGCGACTGTAAGCATTGAGTTTATAATCCAATATAAATAAATTAGTCATAAAATTCAAGATGTAAACCTGAGAATGATATTAAATTTTAAATTTATTTGAATAAAATATTGAGATGTTACATAAAAAAGTAAAAGATAGTGAAAAATGTAATGGTTAAAAATATTATTTTCTTTATGAATTTATTTCAAAGTCGCTTTTACCTTTAATCGTAACCTTTCACGACTATTTCATAGAATAATTAATGTTAGGGGTCATAGTCATTATAAAGGAAACCTTATTTCCATTGTCTCAGGACTCATCTTTGTATGGCTTGTCGAGATAGCTAAGTGCTTAGCCGAATAGTGTTGTTGTTACCAAGCTTAGGAATTTTCTATGTTAAATCCTTAAGAATAAGGACTATTTGGCCCGTACACGTTAAAAATACTTCTTTACTTTGATAATATATCTTGCGATTTTTTTCTTTGGAACGAATAAAAACTGTAAACAGAACGAAAACTGGTGGTTATAATAGATGGTGCTTGAGAACGGTCACAATAGACGGAAACGTGTACGAAATATCGTATGCGACTACTCTAACCAATGTAACAGTGACCTTACCACGCGTTTCTTGTAGGTACACGAGCAATCTACTGCTATTATCAATTGCCCAATATGCATAAACACCACGGAAAAGCAGTTAAAAATTGTTCGTGGACGAGAAACCTGGTGTAACAGTGCTGTAAAATATATTCAGCCTAAGTAGGTACCTATTACTCATTCTAAGTATTACTCTACACTAAAATATTCTTCTCTACGACACAATTCTACGATATAAAAAAGCGTTTGCACTGAATAAAATAGTACCTACCAAACGAATATACTAATACATTTTTATATAAAAAACAAAGTATCATTTTGGCCAGTTCAATTATATCTAGGCCATATGTAAGAATTAAATTCGTAGGCGTAGTAAGTTTGACGTCTAACATAGTAAATGTGGAACAGTGGCTAAATTATTCCGCCTTATTTTACAACCGATTGCAAAATATTGTCCATTTTTTCGTATTAGGAATGGCATTACACATTACTTTGTCTTAATGTAAGCTGTTTTTGTATAAATTAAATTGTATTTCGGTGTATATTTGGGGTACCTACCTACGGTGTGGCCAAATTATATTGAAGATTTTATTGTAAGTTGATATAGACTTTTGTTAAACATTTTATTATTAGAGTCTATCTTCAGTCTATTTATTGCTTTTAGTAAATAAAAATATTGAATGATAAATGCGTTTTTTTTACTTCTCAAAAGAAAACACCAAACACATAGAGGTTCACATAGACCAGCTAAATACTTCAACTACTTACATTGATTTATAACATTGTAAGAATTCAGATTGTCAACTTACTGTTACTTACATGTCTAATCTACATACCCACTGTATTGAACGTTGAACAGCAGTTGCCTGAGATACAGGTATAAAAGAGAATTTTTTGTGCCTCAAATATTGTAAGTAATAACATCAAGATGTGTTCGAGTGGAAAAAAGTCGCATGGCTTATCGTCCGACTTTGTCAGTGTAGTGTGTCGCACAACCTTAATAGTGCTTTGTGATGGCTGATTGAGGGTAGTCTGAAACCTCAGCCGAAGATGCGAACGGGTGCCAGCCATCAGTCTTCTCGTGACCGCGATGACTGTAACGTCGTCGAAACGTCGAGGTAAAATAGCAATAAATTACTACGCGATTAAGCCCCGAAAATATTCTAACTTTGTAAGTAATACCTCCTTAAACTCTTAACAAACCTATGTATGTAAAAAAAATGAAAGGAATGAAGATAATTATTATATTATGAAGAAATGCCGATACCCAGCAGTGGTCATCGGCGGGCTGATGATGAAATAAAACAAAACAGTTTTAATGAACAAAGTTTATTTATAAATTCTTAATGATACTGTATACTTAGGTCAACAATTGTGCATATCATAATATATTAATATGTTAATTCATTAATAATAAAATTTGCATTTTGGTAGAGGAAAATCAGAAAAACAATTATTACATGAGATTGTCTACTATCCTTACTATCTAAATTTTATATAGGCTGTGATTTTATAAGGTGACGCCCGACTTAGTGCTGTCTATGCTCAGGAATTGAAAAATATATAAATATGGTATTTTAATTAGGAAAGAACTGTGTCGATTCCGGATTCATTCACTTCTTTTTTGTCGGAATAGTCCTACAAGGTTTCGCTCTGATTAGTACAGCTTATTTATGGCGAGTAGACATGGAGCTCGCGTCGTCGGTTGCTCTAGTTTAACCGCAACTGACGACGCCGAGCAACCCTGGGAGCCAATTCTCACTTCATTAGCAAATAATTCGTATACGACTCTAAGGCGTATGACTTGAATTCTACATAAAAAGTCGAACGACAGCCAATTACGATTATGATTACGACATTATGACATCTTAAAGCGAGCGAAATTTATTAGCAAATTTGCGCATACGACTTTGTGAGAATACTTGAAACTTATTTTTATGCGACAAATGTCTAATCCTTCGAATATTTTGCGACTGCGCTTTCTATTCGCATGGGCGAGAATCGGCTCCCTCGGACTTTTTCGAAAAAAATTAAGTAAGTGAATCCGGATTTGCACTTTGTAAAGTTTTAGTTAAGTATCAAATCCAGGTTGCCGTGTTACTCTGGCTGTGGCCGCAGCAAGCGTTTTATATGCCCTCTAAACGACACTTCGCAGTCATTCAGCAAGTTATAAACAGACCATTTTAAAGTAAAATCTTGAGTATAAAAATGGATAACAAACATTATCTAGACTACGCCGAGTCGGACGCCGTTTACCAATACTACCCTCAGCGCGTCGAGCGTCATTGACCAAGACTACACTCCCTTAGTCGGGCGCCATTTACTAAGACTACTCTCCCCGAGACGGGCGTCATTTACCAACTCTCTGAGTCGGGCGTCATTGACCAAGACTACACTCCCCGACTTGGGCGCCATTTACCAAGACTACCCTCCCCGACACGGACGTCATTTACCAAGACTACAATCCCCGAGACGGACGTCATTTACCGAGACTACTCTCCGTGAGTCGGGCGTCATTTACCGAGACTACTCTCCGTGAGTCGGGCGCCATTTACCAAGACTACCCTCCCCGAGTCGGCCGTCATTTACCAAGATTACTTATCCTGAGTCGGGCGTCATTTACCAAAACCACAGTAAATATAAACAGGAGTCGCTTTGGTTTACAGCACCAAAAGAAATATATTAATTTTGTCGTCACTTAAAACTACGTTAATGTCTAACTAAGGCACCCGTTTACGTGTACATCGTTTGTTATTATCACAATGTGCTTCAATTTAATTGAAAGTAAACAATACATTTCAAAATAATACATTTCGCTAAGTACAGAAAATGCTTGAAGGCAGCGATTGAATTTTGTAGTAAATAAATATGTACCTTCATGACTACAGCACTTAAGAAAGGAATTGAATAACTATTTGTCTAACATAATATAGACACAATATTCTATGAACGAGAGGCAAATAGTTGTTCTATACCTTTCCTAGTTTCCGAGTGTTTTACTGATCTACAAGAGAAAACAAAAAGTATATAAATAACTAATATAAAATGTCACTAATTAAACTACTGGAAGACCCTCTGTATCTTGAAAAGATTTTGAGTTTTAATCATGAAAAATTCAAAAACTTTTGTTTACCTTGAAATCGGTTCACAAAAGCTGTTTCATTTTGTCGCAGACAATGTTTTGGGGTCAAGTTTATATCAAAAACTTTTTTGGAACACCCAAAATAACACAGCGCAGCACAATGTAGGCGGCAATACTGTAGAGTATGAACGAGCACAGTTGTCCCATTATTTCACTACCAGTTTAATAATACATCTGTAGTTTAGGATTTGTCCACACTAGGCATTTGATGCCGGAACAACATACCGACAGGTACTGAACTGTCACTAACATTAAATATCACACAGGCACGAAATGCATTAAAACAGGTACACAATCTCACCTCTCCTCGCCGGAGTAATTCGAGTCTGTCATATTACCGTTAGTCTCCTTATCGTACGTAATAACGTCCTCGTAGTTGAGATAATCCATGTCTGTCAACTGACGTTTAATCAACAAATGCGGCGTCTTCCTGACACGCTTCTCTTTCAAGAACCTCGGTACCATCTCCCGCTCCTCCATAAGGAATTGTATGACGAATCTTTCAAAAAACAGCGCCAACAACAGATTGGCCGCCGCAATTACCAACACAATGTAGCACATGAGTGTATCTAAAGGCATTTGTAGCTGCAAGAACCTTGCCAGCCAATCGGCAGGAGCGATCGTGATATACGCACTAATACCGGTCATTATCAAAATGCTAACCATGAGATGCTTATTAGTGAGCACGGACCTCCTATAAGGCGAGCCGTGGCTGAAAACTATAGCCAAAATAATATACTGAAACATGGACACGGCGAAAATCGCGTAATTCTCCCAGCACTCGTTCTCCTCCTCGCCTACGTACGTGTGTCTCACGTACCACGGAAACTGCGTTACGGCGTAATAGCTCAAATACTGCCCTACGGTTAGCAGAACCAATTGTCCGATCAAAGAGAGCAGCGGAACTATACCTAACAAAGACGTCAGCGGAGGCAAACGGCACAGTTTACCGGTAAACGCCTCTGTATTCCCAAAGAAGAACGCGAAATTGACTATCAGGGCCACGTCGATGTACAAGAACTGGAAGTCGGTTAAATTCGAGTCGAAGTAGTACAGGAAGGCTACGGAAAGGAACTCCGTCAGCGAGTAAGCGACCATGAACTTGAAGACGCCAAAGCTGGTGGTGAGGGCTGCCCGGCCCTCCCTGAGGACTCGGGAGACGCACACGATGTCTGGGTCCCTCGCTGTGAAGGGCGCCGCGACACTGCTCTCCAGCTCGGAGAGAGAGATCCCGGTATGGGCCGCGCGAAGGGCACCGCAATCGTTGGCACCGTCGCCGCACATGCCTGTAAAAATATGTAGGATGTAGTGAACGAAACAACAATGAAATAACATAACATTTACATACAGGATATCGCTTGTGGACCGCGTACCCAACGTAGAAATTCGTCGAAAAACCAAGGTCGAAGACGTTGGTAAGCGGATCACAGAGTTAAAGTGGAGATGGGCGGGACACTTGGCTAGAAGGGAAGACGGCCGGTGGACCAGGGCAGTATCGGAGTGGTGGCCAAGGGAGGGAAGGCGGTCGGTAGGCAGACCACCGACACGATGGTCAGAGGACATCGTGAGGGTTGCGTGTCAGAAATGGATCAGATTAGCACAGGACCGTGAGGAATAGCGCAGTAAAAAGGAGACCTATGCCCAGCAGTGGGTCGATGAGGGCTGATTATAGATACATACAGGCACATACATTGCTTTTGGCCCCACACTAGGATACCCTGTGTCGTGGAAACCAGAAACAACGACATCACAAACATGTAAACATCCAAGACCTGGAATATTTTTTGTCCCCAGCCGGGGTTCGAACCCGGAACCTCTTGCACGGTAGGCAGATGCGCTACCGCTGCGCCACAGAGGCCGTCAAGTCCACATACACAATACAGAATAAATATGCGGTTTCTTTGTTAGCTTCTTCTCCATATGATCTATTAAGGCGCTTAGGGGCGGTAACTAGCGCCAGCAATGGAATAAAAATTATAACTTGTTTCATAGGAAGTTTTTTTTTCAAAAAGTAAACATGAAATATCTTAATATCGGTGGCGCAGCGGTTTGACACGCTGACTGCAAAACCGAAGGTCTCGGGTTCGATCCCCGGCCGGGTCAAACTAGGAAACGAACATTTTTTAGTTTGTCTCGGGTCTTGGCTGTTATCTATGTATTTATTGTATTAAATCTATCGTCTCAAAAGTCATTTAGT
Source organism: Yponomeuta sedellus (assembly GCA_934045075.1). Taxonomy (NCBI): domain Eukaryota; kingdom Metazoa; phylum Arthropoda; class Insecta; order Lepidoptera; family Yponomeutidae; genus Yponomeuta; species Yponomeuta sedellus. The sequence goes on along the minus strand of OW203746.1, from coordinate 7,713,672 downwards.
TGAACTTGGTATAGGGCTAACGAGATCTGTGTAATATGTCCATGAATATTTGTTTCTTTTGTTTGTTTTCAAGCACAGTCTGAGTGTATTTCCATGTTTCCGATTTTCTTGCCTGGTTAACGTAACACAGGGTATCCTAGTTTGGGACCAGGACAAGCGATTGTGTTGTGTGGAAGTGATTATAGCAAAGCTGAAATTTAATAATCATGAACTTCGAAAAATAAATATTTGAGTAAAATTCACACAATTTTTTTAAGTGGTCCATATAATATATTATGTCCCATTGCATGCCTTCCCTCAGAAAGAGACAAACTCATACGGGTTTAATTATCACGCGTGCCCACCGCGTATTGGCCATTTCAAGCGCTGAGGTAGGTGAAAACCTTAGACACTCAGGTTTCCTCACGATGTTTCAAAACAAATAATGTTACCAGACACACATTAAATTTTAGTAGCTGAGAAATTGCGCACTTCAGAAATAACCTGTATATATAAAAAGATCATGCTATAAGCAGTACGAAATCCAACAATCTGCTAGGAGAGCATGACGTCACGATAAAAGTCTTATCCCATCATAGGCTAGCGCCATCTTGCTTTATATCACCGCGTAAAGCGAGACGCCGCTACCCGATAGTGGGATAAAACTTTTATCTTGACCTTATGCTCCCCAAGCAGACTGTGGATTTCTAACTGCTTTAGCACGATCATTTTAGATACACATTGTGTAAAGAAACTCACCAACATAGTACCCCAAGGCCTGGTACTCCACGATCAGCTGCTGCTTCTGGTCTGACGTCATCCGCGCGAACACCGCGCCGCGCTCGATTATACTCGGAATCAGCTCCGGATAGTGCTCGCGTAATACCTGTAAGACAAGGCCAACAAAGTTGGTTCACAATTATTCAATAATAAGATAAGAATATTCTCGCGGCCTAGTGCAACCGAGCGATTGGAATCAATCACTAGGTTTTAGCAACAATAGGCGCAGTCTTGTGCTGGATGGATGACCATCCCGTGACTACCGCTATGGATATACTATTTTTATTTTTAATGCACTAACCCGTGCTAAGGACAAATTTAAAAACCTATTTAGAGGCTAAAAATTTCACCCATGCCGGGATGCGAACCCGCAACCTCCGGCTATCCGTGCCGGCATGGGTGAAATTTTTAGCCTCTAAATAGGTTTTTAAATACCGCTATGGACATTTTTTCCGTGCTTCGCATGGCACGTTAAGCCGTTGGTGCCACTCACCCGCCAAGTGTCTCCCTGCATGGCCACCGTGTACCGGGGCTCCGCCTTCGGGTCCTCCACGCTGCCGCAGGAAAAGGAGCTTCCCGAGCCGCTGGAGCCGCGCCCGCTGTCTGCGCCGCGGGGAAGACGCAGCTGCGATGGCTTTCCTATCGGCACCTGGGGGAATAAATTGACATTAACATTTACATACAGGCACATACATTGCTTGTGGCCCCACACTAGGATACCCTGTGTCGTGGGAACCAGAAACAACGACATCACAAACATGTAAACATCCAAGACCTGGGCTTTTTTTTTCTTTGTCCCCAGTTGGGATTCGAACCCGGGACCTCTTGCATGGTAGTCAGACGCGCTACCGCTACACGTAGCGGTAATTAGGTAATTGAATGGGTCGAGACGATGGTTCCGTGGGGGCCCGAGGCGTGTAAACTTCAAAAAGTAATAGCGACGCGCCTCATCGACTCATCAGGCGACCCAGGCGATCAAGAGGTGGTAGCTACCTCGGCTAGCGCATCAGCCTAGTAATTCAGAGAGGGAATGTTGCCAGCGTCTCAGGAACTCTCCCCGATGTAGACTTTTTATATAAAGTTTTTTTTTTTGTAAATATGTAAATCCTGTTAAGTATTAATATTATATATAGTTGTAAGAAAATTTAATAGTTTATTTAGCATAATTATTGTAAATAAATAACTTGAAATAAAAGAAAAATCTTCTTGCGATGCATAAAGAGACCCGTGCCGCAGCAGTGGGGGCATACAAAGGTCTGACATCGATATCGATCGAAAAGAAAAATGCCCATTAAATGAATGAATGATTGAACAATAAATAAATGAATATATAAATAAATAAACAAAACAAATACATACACGCTAACTACAAAACCCTTCAGGCGCAGTCGGATAAAAATAACCCTACATACGCCTCTGAGTCGCATTTTACGAAGAGACTTCAAGAAAAGACAAGACTAACAGGCCGCATAGATATTTAGTCAAACAAAACCCTCACCCCCTGTATGGAGCTCTGCGCCAGCACAAGGTTATGTTCTGTGTAGAGATGCACGACCCTCTCGCCGGCCGCTAGGATGCCGCACTCCTTGGCCACGCTCACGGCTGTGTGGATGTTGTCTCCTGCAAGAGAGAGAGAGAGAGTCAGGGGAAGATCCCGAGTTACATTACATAACCTGGTAAGGCCCGACCTTGAAAAAACTTGTTTTTGTGATCACTTGAGGACATTGGGCCTTAGAAGGAAAAGTTACGCCTGTATATAAACAAATATAATAGTACATTACACAACTAGGGTGGTAATACAAAGAAAGGCCGAGATCGCAGAAGTTTTACCACCCTAGTTGTGTAACGTACTATTATGTTTTTTATCAACCTATCTTATGTGCGTTTCTATTATGTGCGTTTTTATCAACCTATCTTAGCACGGGTTAGTGCATTAAAAATAAAAATAGTATAATTGCTTTTTTTTCTTTATCTATCTATATCCCGGAGGGCTAGGCAGAGACCAGGGATTGGACGTTGGGGTCAAGAGATCCGTGCCCCAGCAGTGGGGACATACAAGTGTCGATATCGATGTATGTTTTTCCTGTCAGTTCCAAAGTCGGTCAGGGCCGGTTTCTGATTTGAGAATTTCACTAAATACTTAAGTTTCTTAGGGCTGGTAAGGGACGTCCCAGGCGGACATACATCGACCAAATAGGGGATGTATTAGCAAAGGGAAAGATGAAAATACCTGGAACCGGCGTGCGTGCAACGACTTATGAACGTTGATGGAGCGAAGGTGATCTGTCAGGATCGTGGCAGTCCCTGGTCTCTGCCTACCCCTCTAGGATACAGGCGTGAGGTTATGTATTTATGTTTTAACCCGTAGTAGTTATTAACGCAGAAGTCTTGGAGGTTTACATGTTTGTGATGTCGCTGCTTCTAGTTTCTACGATACAGGGTATCCTAGTGTAAGACCAGAAGCTATGTCTATGACGGTATGTAAATGCTATGTTATGTTACGTAACTATACTATTTTTATTTTTAATGCACTAACCCGTGCTAAGGACAATTTTAAAAACCTATTTAGAGGCTAAAAATTCCACCCATGCCGGGACTCGAACCCGCGACCTCTGGCTATCCGTGCCAGCGCTCTAACCAACTGAGCTAATGGGCGACTCACCGGCATCAGTGAAATTTCGAACCTCTTTACACCACTCTCTGTATTACGTACAGGCAGCGACATCTGGCTGAAGTAGATTGCATCACTTACAGCCCCGACTACCCACTTTGCAGTTAGCTTTTTACATCGGAATGGCATCGCTGCACCCACATGATTATACTATTTTTATTTTTAAGGCACTAACCCGTGCTAAGGACAAATTTAAAAACCTATTTAGAGGCTAAAAATTCCACCCATGCCGGGATCGCATCAGAGGTCGCGGGTTCGAATCCCGGCATGGGCGGAATTTTTAGCCTCTAAATAGGTTTTTAAATACGTTACGTAACGTTCGGTCACGCTCTTTCTTGAGAAATTAGTAGAGACAGTACCACAGTTAAGTATTTACTTAACGAAACTCTCAATTCAGAATCTGACCCTCAGGGACTCACCGGTGATCATGACGACGTGAATGTTGGCTTCCTTGAGCTCCCGGATGATGCCGGTGGTGGCTCCCTTCAGCCTGTTATCCAGGATCACCAGCCCCAGGAACTGGAGCTCGCACTCCATCTGGGGAGACGCAGTTTACTGGTTTTTGGAATTGTAATGCAGATCATTTGGATTCCGTAACTCGAACGCTTTATAATAATTATGTAAACTCTGTTTATTAAGGACTTTGAAAAGACTTAGGGCGAGATAAACAGTCGTTGCTTAGCCCAAGTCCGTACTCATGCTTCCCTAAGCATTACTTCAGGCTAACTTAGCTAAGTATCAATGCGTTACTAAAATATACGTTTGCTTAGCTAAGCATTTTCTTAGGCCAATGCTAAGAATTAGTCCGGGTTTCGCGACTTAGAGAGTACTGTCAAAGTACTGTCTAAAATAGACAAATCGATTTTTAAGCAAATGCTTTCGCTAAGACTCGTTCTTAGAAGCGAATTATTTATCTCACCCTAAGTTTGGAGTTTTTTTTCCATTTTTTCTCCAAAATGATCTAGATATTGAAATGGACACCTAGTTTGACTAGTAACGTTCACTAAGCCGCAGTTTCTGGGCTACATTAAATAAAATCATTTCATTTCAGAAAGAAATTATACGTAATCTTTTTCGCTTTAATGTAGGAACGACATGCCGTGATCGCAATGAAATATCTGTATTTCCCTTTCAATGAACATATGTTTTGTAAACACTAATCTAATCTTTGACTTTTGCATCGACGTAATGAAATGATTTATACAGCGTCCAGTGGCATCTTAACTCACACCCGTTGAGACATGTTTTTTTTAGATGGAGTGGACTTGACCAACACCTATACCATCCTGTCAGTTCAGTCAGCCTAGCCTACATGAAAGACAAGGTAATACGTTCGAAGAACCAACCCGCGGGTTTCCTCACGATGATTTCCTTCATTAGGGTGTGGTATTGCTACCACAAATTCGCGGATATACATAACTTTTAAAGTGATCGAGGTCACAGTCTGAGCCTTTTCAATAGTTGCTATGAAAAGTATCGATATCAACCCTTGTATGTCCCCCACTGCATACGGCGCGGGTCTCTTTCTGTATCGCAGGAAGGTTAGGCCATACGCCACCACGGGGACCAAGTCCGTGTTGGTGGAGGATTGTAAGACAGTGGGCGGGTCTTACTGTCAGAAGTCGTCAGACATGAAAAGTTTAATTATGAGGTCATAATTTCTTTTTCATTACGATACAGTTATGAGCTCGAGCCAAACCTAGATAAGTGTTCTCTGAACATATTGCTAAAAGTGTCATTAAGATCCGACTCCGATCCGATCCGAAGACAAGAGTTTGCGCTTAAAAATTAAACTACCTTTTATAAAATAAAAAAAAAAATAAAAAATGTTTATTTATCACACACAGATTAGAGAACACATGAATACTATGAAAAAATAGAGACAATGTGTGATAAAAAGGATAGGGTCGGGTCATCTATCTCCCTCCCAAAATGGTTGAGACTGATGATGGCTGACCACTCCGTTATGCTCGTGAATGAGTGCTGTTCATGTGTCTGGCCGCAGCACTTATGTTTTCCCTACTATTGTAAGACATTTGACTAATGCTGTATTTAGGGTTGTTAATGGCAATCATGAAATCTTATAAGGTATACGTATGGCAACTGATGTATTTGGTTTGAGATGACTTGAGAAAAGATTGGTCAGAGTGGAGTTTTTTTTCCGCTGCCTTTTTCTCCACTACAACAACGGCTTGAAGGCAGCGGCTTACATTTTTCATTGTACATTCAGCAAACCAGAATGCAAAATTCTTTACTTTGAAATAAATTGACTTGATTTGATAGGAATTGCTCCGTGGGGCGCCTTGATCCTCGGAGGGCTCTCACCTCCTCCCGCTTCATTGTCTGGAGTTGCTTATCGGTGACCTCCATAACTCGTGTGGACAGTCCGATCACCCGGTAGCCCTTCTCCGCGTACGAACTCAGCACCTCGTTCAGGTTTTGCGGAACTGGAAATGAAGGAAGTCAAGATTTTAATAAGTAACTGACCCAGCGAACTTCTACCGCCTAGCAGTCAATTCTTTTTTTTTTATTTTTCTTTCCGTGAGAACCATCCTCGTACTTCAAGGATAATTCTAAAAAAAATTTAGCGAAATCTGTTCAGCTGCTCTCGAGATTTGCGCTTACCAACAAATTCAGCGATTCATTTTTATATTATAGATAAAGAGTGGCACAAAGACCTCATAACAAACCGATGTGTTTCACTTTTAATTTCAAAATAGTTTAAGTTCGAAATCATACAATTTTAATTCATACTAAATGATGCAGAAATAATTACCTTATTTTATAGGCAATATGTTGCGGGTGGCTAGGGAGCCTGAGAGATGACATTTGGGGGACAAGTCTTGTCCAAAGCAGTGGTAAGCTGTGGATTGATAATAATGATGATACCTCTCTCAGAGAGAGACAATAGTCAGCAGAGGGCCGCGCAAAAAATAAACGTAATTCCGTATTACCATAGCAAGGGTTGGCTGGAAGAGACTTCTTATGAAATAAGCTCGCCATTTACACTTTTTTTATAATTTTGTCCTTTCTTTATGATTTTTATGTGTGCAATAAAGTAGGTATAAAGTAATAATAATTCTCTTCTAATTCTCTCTATTCGCTCTCCAAACTCAAAGTTAACTTTTTTTTTCATTTAATATAATGACAAAATTCTACTTAATTAACGTCAAAGCTGTTAGTTTCACAGTTAATAGATTATGTTGAGAAGAAACTCCACATTTATACGTTTTAAACATACCCGTCTCCGGTCGGCACAGAGTCGCTATAGCCTCGGGCGCGCCCTTACAGTACACCCTCAGGACGTCCTCTCCCAAAACGCGCGTCACCACGGACGCCCGCTGCAGCGAGGAGACGAACTGGTTCTGGTGCACTATGCCCATTTGCAGCGGCATCTGGGAGAGTAACACATTAGCATAAGTTTAATGAAATAAGTGCTGTATGATAATATCAAGATGATATCAACCCTTTGTGTGTCGTTACTGCTGGGGCACGGGTCTCTTCATGTATCGCAGGAGGGTTAGGCCATACTCCTTTTTTCGTTACCAAAATTTAGGTATCCTTCATGGGGCATTGTTTACGTTTCTAAAAAAAATCCCTAACGATATTATTAAGCTTGCCTGAAAGGCGGTTCAAAAAATGTGTTAAGGACACTTTGTGCCGAAAGAGCTACTGTAACGTAAAGGATTATTTAGATGACAATGATGTCTGGAATTAAAGCCGGTAGTAGAATTCGTGAGTTCTATGCTTCATAAAAATTATGTAAACTCTATTAATTAAGGACTTTGAACAGACTAAGTTTGGAGATTTTTGTCCAAGTTAGGTTTCATTTCATTTCATCTCATTAAATTTCATTTTCATATCAATAAAAAAATTCTACTGAAGACTTGGCTGAATAGGCATATTGAATAGGCATAGTTCCCTATGAATAGGCATAGTTCCTTTTGCCTACTAGAATGGGTGAAGAAAAAAAATCTGCTTATATTACACTATTTTTATTTTTAATGCACTAACCCGTGCTAAGGAACAAATTTAAAAAACCTATTTAGAGACTAAAAATTTCACCCATGCCGGGATTCGAACCCGCAACCTCTGGCTATCCGTACCAGCGCTCTACCAATTGAGCCAATGGGCGACTCACGGCATCAGTGAAATTTCGAACCTCTTTACAATATTCTCTGTATTACGTACAGGCAGCGACATCTGACTTAAGCAAATTCCATTACTTACAGCCCCGACTACCTACTTTGCAGTTAGGTTTAACATCGGAACGATATCACTGTACCCACATGATTACACTATTTTTATTTTTAATGCACTAACCCGTGCTAAGGAACAAATTTAAAAACCTATTTAGAGGCTAAAAATTTCACCCATGACGGGATTCGAACCCGCAACCTCTGGCTATCCGTACCAGCGCTCTACCAATTGAGCCAATCCGTTCCGATGTTAAACCCAACTGCAAAGTAGGTAGTCGGGGCTGTAAGTAATGCAATTTGCTTAAGTCAGATGTCGCTGCCTGTACGTAATACAGAGAATATTGTAAAGAGGTTCGAAATTTCACTGATGCCGTGAGTCGCCCATTGGCTCAATTGGTAGAGCGCTGGTACGGATAGCCAGAGGTTGCGGGTTCGAATCCCGGCATGGGTGAAATTTTTAGCCTCTAAATAGGTTTTTAAACTCTGCTTATATTTTTTTACGGTTTTTACATTTTCCAAATAATTTTTCTTTAATGAATTGCTTATTTTTTTCGCAACTGAAATAGTCGTTCAGTACACGTGCGGAACCGTCGTTGCAACTTGTTCCGACTGTCAACGATCGCCTTCGGCTGCGCCTCGGCTCGGGTAGACATTTGTCGGAACTCTTTGCAATGACAGCCTTTCCGCACTTGTAATGAAATATATTATTTACCACTACTTACATGATAAACTTACATGAAAGTCATCCACGTTGATGTTGGTCTGTCTCTTGGGCTTCACGATGGTCGGTGTCTCGGGAACATCCGGCTCTTCTAGCGTCCACCCTGTAGACTCGAACATCTGTCAAATATATTTATTCATCAAGGGACCACCCATCATTGTGTGCAGCCGAAACGTCTCTAAAAGAGCTAGGTTGGCTATTTATAATGGTATGCTGTTCCCAACACTTATGTATGGCAGCGAGACTTTTGGCAAAAGAAGCAAGAAAGTAGAATTAATGCAGTAGAAATGAGGTCCTTGAGAAGTACGTGTAGTGTTACTTTGAATGACAGGATACGCAACAGTCTGATTAGAGAACATTGTGGACTGAAAGAGGATGTAGTGACTAGAATTGAGAAAGGAATGTTGCGTTGGTTTGGACCTGTGGAAAGAATGAAAGAAGAAAGATTGACCAAACAAATATATACTGCGAATTTGAGTGGAAGGGCTGGTAAGGGACGTCCCAGGTGGACATCGACCAAATAGGGGATGTATTAGCAAAGGGGAAGATAAAAAGTATCCGGAACCGGCGTGCGTGCACACAACGACTTAGGAAGGTTGATGAAGCGAAGGTGATCTGTCAGGATCGTGTCAAGTGGCAGTCCCTGGTCTCTGCCTACCCCTCTGGAATACAGGCGTGAGGTTATGTATGTATGTGGACCACCCATAAATTACGTCACACGATGAAGTGTAACATTAATGTGTGACAGGGGGGTGAGAGGGGTCCTAGGTTTCGTGACGTCATTTCCAAATATACGTGTTAAAAACACGAACTTTGCACTGCTGTTTGAATTCAATAATTTGTAAATGTAAAATTGCTAAATATGTGACGTCACGCTAGGGAGGGGGGTGTATCACACTGTGACCAGCTGTGACAAGGACGGAGGAGAGGTCAAATAATCACGAAATTCGTGTGACGTAATTTATCTAGATAAACCCTTGAACTTGTTATCACGTGCATCTAAGTTTTTTCTTGTACGCCATTAAAACTTTCCCTGCACTTCTACGTATGTAAAAAATGCTTAATCAGTCCAATCATTTTACGAGTTTTGGGGAGGCTAACAGCAATTATTTTTTTTATATTTGCGAAGATATAGAGTTAACGGTCTCTAAAGACGAGATTCATTAGAACACTTGCTAGAAGCCGATAAAAATAGTCTGTGGTGGAGATTGTAAAAGCAAAAGACGTAACCACAGACTAAAAAAACTGCCTTTGAAAAGTGCTTTATAGGAGTCACGTTTTTGTATAAATCATACCGAAAATGTTCGCTTGATGAACGTCAAAGATAAGATAAAAATATTGTTTATCGTACACTGGAAAAAACAACAAATATAAAATAAATACAAAGGTACTTTGTACAATTAACGGGCTTATTGCTAAAAGCAATTTCTTCCATACCACCATACTGGTTGGAAAGTTGGAAAGGAAAGTTGTCAGTTTTACTAGTAATGTGCATTAGACCCATAAACTGCCTATGATACTGCAAAATCTGAACATATGGTCGCGGTCTAAAAATGTTTATCAGTTTTCAAATTACATTCTTTAGCACACTGTGTGCAGTAAAGTCTAAAATGCTATATCTAGTTACGTATTGCTTTTTAATAGTTGTAGCATCGATTCTAACAAAAAGAGTATTCATGACGTGTTGATGATGAAACTCTTTTCTTTGTTTAAAAGTTGACATAATTGAATTTTTTAGAATGACATTTATCAAAAATACTAGGATTGAAATAATAGAAATTAATTGTAAAACCATGGCAACCTCGCTCGTGTGGATTCTATGCTCTATGCCTAATCAAATCACATAATATCATCGACCATGTGGCATAGATTTGTGCATGCAATTACCAACCTTAAGGTGGTAAACATTTTCAGACCGCGAGTGTACATTCTGATGGTGATCCTTAATAAATAAAATAAAATTAAATAATCAATGGGATTCCAATGACTTGCCCTATGTCCTACCTTCAGATCTAAAGGGTCACCGGCCAGCTGTCCGTCGAGTAACGAGAGGCTATGGCAAGTGGCCATGCCCATCTTGAGGTCATCCAGGTCGTTGAGAAGGCGCGGGTCACACTGGGGGCGCCCCAGCAGCGGGGGCGTCGACCCCGGGGTCACGGGGACCACGCCCCACATGTCCAGACCATCTTCGGTTAGGGTGCCCGTCTGTAAGTTGAGATAGGAGAGGAAATTAAATATTACAGTGCAGTTACCCCAAGAAAAAGCTAGTAAAGTACTCGTAAATAGGGCGCCGTAGTAGCGGTGCGACCACCCTACCACAGCAGACGTAGGTAAAGTAAATCAGCTGCTGCGAGGACGTCATCTTGTATTGTCCAAATTCACACTAATGCTGCGGCCACACTTGAAGGCGAAGATTCGTGTTCGCGTTGTCGCGTCAACATTTCGTGTTCGCTCTACGGCGAAGAGCTTGACCACATCAAAGAAGATTTTGGCCTTTGGGCCATAAAACCCTTTGATGTGCGGCATTTTACCGACAGCGGCGCGAAGGGTGTTTGTATTCGCGATGATGATTCGCGATAGGACGAATTTTTTGGGCAGACATGTCGCAACAACGCAAATCTTCGCGTTATCGCGATAGCGTGCTATCGCGATAACGATAACAGACTGCACGCCTGTTGAGGCAGTTACTTTGTCGAAGGCTATGCAGTAGAGGGAGCCGCTGACGTTAATCGCATGCGTGTTGAAGCAGTCACCTGCTATCAGTCTCGTATCGGACGGCTGCCAGTTAACCGCATGCGTGTTGAGGCAGTCACCTACTAGCAGTCTCGTATCGGACGGCTGCCAGTTACCTTGTCGAAGGCTATGCAGTCGCGGGAGCCGCTGACGTTAACTGCGCGCGTGTTGAGGCAATTACCTTCTAGCAGTCTCGTGTTTGGCAGTTACCTTGTCGAAGGCGATGCAGTCGAGCGAGCCGCTGATGTAGACTGCACGCGTGTTGAGGCAATAACCTTTTAGCAGTCTCGTGTCTGGCAGTTACCTTGTCGAAGGCGATGCAGTCGAGCGAGCCGCTGACGTTGACGGCGCGCGTGTTGAGGCAGGCGATGCGCGCGCGCTGCAGCCGCGCGACGGCGGCCAGGCGGCCCACCGTCATGGCGGCCGGCAGTGCGGGCGGCACCACGATCGTGATTATGTCCAGCGCTTTGATCGCGATGTCGCCCGGCGTTAAAGCGCGGTAGGCCTAAGGGACGACAATCAAATCAAATCATTATACTATTTTGATTTTTTAATGCACTAACCCGTGCTAATTTTTTTTTTATATTTAGAGGCTAAAAATTCCACCCATAACGGGATTCGAACCCGCGACCTCTGGCTATCCGTGCCAGCGCTCGATCCAACTGAGCTAATGAGCGACTCACCGGCATCAGTGAAATTTCGAACCTCTTTACACTATTCTCTGTATTACGTACAGGCAGCGACATCTGGCTGAAGTCGATTGCATCACTTACAGCCCCGACTACCTACTTTGCAGTTAGGTTTTTACATCGGAATGATATCGCTGTACCCACATGATTATACTATTTTTATTTTTTTAATGCACTGACCCGTGCTAAGGACAATTTTAAAAACCTATTTAGAGGCTAAAAATTCCACCCATGCCAAATCAAATCAATTTATTTCAAGGTAAAGAATTTACATTCTGATTGCTGAATGTCAACTTTATTTAATTATGGGATCTTCATAATCAGCCTATATGATAGCAGTCCCAATACAGAGCACAGGCTTTCTCTTAGACGGAGAGAATATCGGATTCCTCAGCTCGCTCACCGCGGACAGATGATCTGAGCGCTGTGACTTGTTAACACCTCAGGCACTAGGGTTGCTTCACGGTGTTTTCCATTACTATTTTTGAACGTGTCCAAGCTGAAACTCGGACTTACGTACGACACCTCGAATGTGAACAAAGCCTGAAAACTAAATTTAATAAACTATTTACCGAGCCAATTACGGAATTACACCGATTGCTAGTCTTTCTGGAAATTGATTTGTTTCTCAGTAATCTGTTACGCCTATCCTGGAAATTTGGAAGTCCTTAAAAAGTGTTTGCGTGAGTGTCCACTATCGGTCTCTCTCTCTCTCTCTACCACCGTTATAAAAACCGGTTTTGTGAGCGTATTACCTTAAGGGCCACGGTATAGGCCAACCCCACGGCCGCTATCCCCGCAAGGATCACGATGAACTTGTATGAGTCCCGGTCGAACTTGAAGTCGGCCGGCGTGGGGTAGAGGATGCTGCGGACCAGCTGGCCTTTGCTCGTGGTGTATCCAGTGCGGAGGACCACGGCTCTGGGGAAGAAAACGGATAAAAAAAACCGGTCAGTAAAACAAAACTTCCACACAACATAATTTCTTGTCCTGGTCTCAAACTAGGATGGCATGTGCTATGATAACCAAGCAAGGACATCACAAACATGAAAATACACCCAGATTGAGGCCATCAATCAATCAATCACATTAACGGCCTCGGTGGCGCAGCGGCTTGGCACTTAATAATAAAATTGTACATTGACATTCAACAAACAGAATGTAAATTACACTATTTTTATTTTTAATGCACTAACCCGTGCTAAATAGGTTTTTAAAGAATGTAAATTGTCTACATTGAAATAAATTTATGATTTCTGAACGGTCACTCACTTGACGTGGTCTCCAGTACGGTAGCGCGTCTGTATGAGCTGCGTTCCGCAGAACAGCGTGTGCGCATTGTGCTGCTTCACGTCATAGGGAGTCGCGCTGCGCGGGAGGGGCGTCTTTGTCACCGGTACCGACTCACCTAACGAGAGGAAAAACACATATTAACAGTCCAAGTCAAAATGTCAGTCTCTTCCGAGGAAAAACTCTGTACCGGCCAAACACCGTGCATTGCGTGCTGATATTGCATCCAGCACACTGCTACCGCCCGGCAGTCGGCTCTAGGCACTAGTGAAATTCAACTCACCTCACCTCAAAAATTGCTAAATTAACATAAGATAAATAGATTTATACATTTGGGTGAAATGACCACTAACACAAAACAAGTCAAAAAACAATTAAAAAAAGCATGTTGTACTTTTTGGAAGCTTTAAGCCTTTAGCTTATTATAGCACGCGCACTAAGCTCCCAACAACTTGAATTTCGGCCGTAGCAACCGATTCTGCCGTTTGAAGTAGCAAATACAAATATTATACAATTACAGAAAACTTTATTATCATAAAAGTGTACAAAGTGAAAATAGTGCATGGTCCCCAAACTAGAATACTCTGTATTATGGGTAACTCAGAAGTGACAATGTTTTACATAAGTAGTTTCTTTACAAGCTCCCGTGAGGAGAGCCGCGCTGCAGAGTAGCCGGCCACCCGGATGCCAGAGCTCCACTATATTGCAGCCGCAAGGTTTCTGGTACAGGTCGGGACGACACATCGGACACACATAATTTCCACCCTACCATTTAGGGTCTCCCGACCCTACCGTCCTGTTTGTGGGACATTCACCAGTGAGCATGCTCTCGTTAAGCAAGCAAACCCCCGTGAGGAGAGCCGCGCCGCAGAGTAGCCGGCCACCCGGATGCCAGAGCTCCACTATATTGCAGCCGCAAGGTTTCTGGTACAGGTCGGGACGACACATCGGACACACATAATTTCCACCCTACCGTTTAGGGTCTCCCGACCCTACCGTCCTGTTTGTGGGACATTCACCAGTGAGCATGCTCTCGTTAAGCAAGCAAACCCCCGTGAGGAGAGCCGCGTCGCAGAACAGTCGGCAATCTCGATGCGGCAGCACCACTATTTCGCGGCCACCAGGTTTAGATATCCTGCCGGGACCTACCGGTCGGTTGGGTCGAGGCACTCACCGGCCAGAATTCCCACCCTACGGAAACGGAATTTCCACCCCGGTGGAAATTCGTCTGTGTGGTGTCGGCCTAGAGAATAGCACCAACCCAATTCTTCCCGCGGGTGTCGTAAAAGGCGACTAAGGGACACAAACCGGGGGGTGGGCAGCAGCGCCCCCTGCAGTACAATTCCACCGAACTGCGATCCCCACCCCGCATGCCCAGCGTGGGGATTATGGGCATTACCCCCTATGATAGCACAACGTGGCGCTCTTTAGGGGAGGTCCAGCAGTGGACTAGTATAGCCTGACGACGACGACGTTGGAGCGCTTTCTGTTTGTGGGCCACTCACCAGTGAGCATGCTCTCGTTGAGCAGGCAAGCCCCCGTGAGGAGAGCCGCATCGCAGAGCAGGCGGCAGCCTCGCGCCGGCAGCACCAGTATATCGCCGGGCGCCAGGTGAGCGCTGCTGATGGGGACCACATGCCCGCCGACTAGAATGTCCACCATGGCGACGGATTCCACCGTCTTACGGAGCGCTTCCTGGTTCTGGGGAGTGCCAGGAATTATAGTAATAATGTGGAAGTGACACGTATGCCAATGAGGCATCCCTTGAGACATTTTCTGTGGCAGACGTCTACTGTCTCAAACAATAACCTAGTAATCCGATTTATCACCACTTTTACAGGATTTTTCCTTTCCTCATTCTATTTTTCGGTTGATTGATTGATAAATAATTTATTCACATAAGACACCCACACGTATACAAAGCGATGCCAAGCCTATCGCAATAGTTCTTGTATCTGGCGGTATTGTTTTCGGTATCCGGGATCTCCTTGGTTTCAATCAATTAATCACTCAGCCCATACTAGTCCACTGCTGGACACAGCCTCCTCAAGGGCACGACACTTCTTTTCTCGGCCATCCTCATTCTCACTGCCAGAAATCTGCCTACTTAGCACTCCCAGCCTTATTGTTACGATGGATGCTGCCCTGGCCAGGAATAGTAGAGCTGCCGTGAATTGGAAGCTGAGGTGTTGGTGTGTCTCTCATTGAAGGAAATATGCCTTAATTAACACGCTGGTTTGAGTTTGGAGGTGGTGGGTTTTCTTATTTGTATAGATAAGTCTCCAAGTCTCATTGCCTCCCGTCAAGGAGGCATGTTCGGGCAATATATTTTTCAAAACTTTTGCTCGAAAACTGCATTATCGACGCCTGTCAGTGAAAATATACGCACTATACAACGAAGCGTGCTGTAAAGAAGGTGCCACATGTTCTACGGTTATTTTTATTTCCTTAAGAAAATTACGATATTACGAGAATAAATAGGCTGAATGATAGAATCTTCTTCCTTAGCCGATTTTTCTCAATACGTTTCTCTCACTTTAATACTAAAGCAAACTTAAGATGACGAAATGTTCTAAATTTGGACCCAACTGAAAATTAGCGTTGCAATTGATCTCTCGGTTGCAACACTATGCTGAGGCGGGCCCATTTTGGAGACTCAATATTTAAAAATTTCACTTTTTCATGTATTGTTTGTTTTTGTGTTATTTAAATTTTTTGCTGTTACATGCTTTTAGATACTGTGTTTTAATTTCACTTGTATTTTATTGTGTGATTTTATGTTTTTCAGTATTGTGTCGTCAGATAAATCGATAGATAGATATATCGTGCTTTCTTTCAAAATTTCACCACGCTCACGTGGCGCCATTTGCAATTCCCGCCAAATTATCAATATGTGCCCGTCATTTTCATTGCCCGTCAACATCGAAGTTGTTGCGACGTTATTATTCGTGTGATAAAATTTGTTTCATTTACCGGTTGCAGTTTTCTCGCATAGGTGAAGAAAAAAGTAAGTTACGCGTGCGGATTGATGTTTACAAACTCGTGACTATAGTAGTCGTCAACTTCGTATCTGGTTTACATATTCGTCTTCTTGTTTTTAAACATCAACTTACCACTCTAGTATCGATAAAAATCGAGATCCACTCTTGTATGTCCTCACTGCTGGGGCATGGGTCTCTTCCTGCATCGCAAGAAGGTTAGCCCATACTCCACCACGGAGGCCAAGTCCGGGTTAAGAGTGGCGGATCTTACTGTCAGAAGTGACTGTTACGATTGAAATATACTTCATAAAAACGAGTGCCAAGAATACAATTTAAGAGTTAGCCGTTTATAGTAACTAATACACAATATAACTCTTTTTTATAACTATGGTAAATAATATTTTTTTCCGAGCGGTTTCGTGCACGCTAAGCAGTTGGTGCCGGCAGCCGTCGATAGATGGCAGTCGTTAAGCCAAGTCAGTGACCTTAGGGCGGCTTGAAAACTTCTGCCAGTAAGACCAGCCACTAGACTTGAAAGCCTCCACCAATCCGGACTTGGCCCCCGTGGTGAAGTATGGCCTATACCTTCCTTAGGGAGAGACTCGTGTCCCTCGGTGGGTACATAATGGTTTGATAATGACAAACTAATAATAATAAATAACTATAGTACAACTATACTATTTTTATTTTTAATGCACTAACCCGTGCTAAGGACAAATTTACGTAATACAGAGAATAGTGTAGAGAGGTTCCAAATTTCACTGATGCCGGTGAGTCGCCCATTGGCTCAATTGGTAGAGCGCTGGCACGGATAGCCAGAGGTTGCGGGTTCGAATCCCGGCATGGGTGAAATTTTTAGCCTCTAAATAGGTTTTTAAATTTGTCTATAGTACAACTGTTTGTTTTCTCAAGCAAACCTTTTTCGTCTGTATAACGGAGGTGGCCACACCAAAAGTGGACATCAAGACCACAGCGATGCAGTAGTAGTAATAGGGTTCGGCCAGCCAGACCGCGATGGTGAACACTTGGAACACGTAGAACGGGTTAAACACTTCTAGCAGCGTGAGGGTCAGGATGGACTGCACCGGAACTTTGATCTCGTTCAGTCCGTAGATGGTCAGGCTGTGGGAGGAAAAGTGGTGTGAGGGTTGGCGAATTGTACAGATTGATGGGTTGAAACGGGTAAGACCACTAATGGGGAAGACGCCTCAAAATCTTGTTGAAGTAGCATTGCATTAAATTTATTTCATTAACTCAGTAATTTGTTTTTTATTATTTTTTTATTTATTTATTTTGTCCACTTACATATATATCTTTACAGGTTGCGCTAATACGACAGAGTAGTATCTACCTACACACATTTATAAACTCAAGCCTGTACCTCGCAGGGAGGCACAGATCATAACAAATTTAAAACATCATAAAAATAATCGAGTTAAGTTTTTCATTGATATCCAAAACTTTTCTCTCATAAAAACACTGATCCTCACAGACTTATGCGATTTAATGGGCCACTTGCAACTTGTAATAATGAAGTGGGTACACTTGGAAATACAACCAGTATGAGGCTATGATTACAATGAAGTACGGCGGTTTCCCGCGGGGATCGAACCCACGATCACCGTTTTGGTAGTCAAGCATGATAACAGCTAGAACAACCAGGTAGTCATTTGTGACGTCACAGTTTGCGCTATGAATCGATTTCCAGGACTTCTCTAGGATTTTAACCTGTTAATCGGGAAAAGTACCGAAGTGATCGAATACGGCACAGACCTGCGCTCGCGCCGCGCGCCGGTCTGCGCGTGCGCCCCGAGC
Source organism: Yponomeuta sedellus (assembly GCA_934045075.1). NCBI lineage: Eukaryota > Metazoa > Arthropoda > Insecta > Lepidoptera > Yponomeutidae > Yponomeuta > Yponomeuta sedellus. The sequence goes on along the minus strand of OW203746.1, from coordinate 7,695,814 downwards.
GCGTGCAGCTGCGCGCACGTGGCGCCGCAGTCGATGCCGCCCTGCCGCGCGAACTGCGCGCGCGCAGCGTCCCAGATCAGGTGGCACTTCTTGTGCCGGAAGTACCGGAAGTGCTGCACGTCTGGGAGGAAAATACGGATTGCAGTGCAGTCACGCTGAGAATGCCAATGACGTTTCTAATCAATTATTAACATACAGAAGCTAAATGTTGTTGATAGTATGTAAAAAGTGTAGTCATAAAATTAGGATAATTCTCTAGTCTTTTCTTTATTCATAGACAAAATCTGTAATAAATACAGAGAACGCTTTATTGCACATAGAAATTACACTGATATTTCTTAACTTAGAGTACAGACGGCGGCCTTATCACTAATAACGCGTGGCATTTTCCGGTAAGACCGACTCGAATCCAAACATTATCCCGTCCACAAGTCAAGAGTACAAAAACGAGAGTTAATAATTATGTTTTACTTCAATAGGAATTGCTGCTGCACGTTTATAGTATTATTTATAAAGGAATTATTTACATAAGTGGCTACGTACCATTTTCAAAGCATTTTCCATCGAATTGTACATTAGAATAAGTAGGCTCTTACCAATAAACACCGTATAAGCCTGGTATAGTTACAGTGTTTCGTTGACGTAATTTGAATGTAATTTTCAGTTGGAAGAAAAGAGACCAAACACTGCATAGTTATACAATACTTACACCAAGTTTGCGAGCCAAGTGGAGCGTTGGTAGCTCAGTGGGTAGAACCATGACTGGCAAGCGAGAGCCCCAGGTTCGATCCCGAGTGTGGGCATGTACCAATGACTTTGTTTAATTTCAAAGTTACGTACATTTGCGAATTTGTAGTCGCAATACCACACGCTAACGGTGAAGGAAAACATCGTGAGGAAACCCGGCTCCGCACGTATTGACTAGTCTTTCCTGTGGGCTAGGCCAACTAAGCTGTCAGGATGGTATAGGTGCTGGGCAAGCATACACCATCTATAAAAACCATGTCCCAGGCACTACAGCGTCGGAGTGGTCCCTTCACCCATCTAGTGTGAGTGAGGATAACACTGGACGCTGTATAAATCATCTCATTACGAAGATGCAAAAAGGCCAATCATCATCATCACACCAAGTTTATTAGTAAGGCTGGTAGTATTTAAATAAAATGAAAATACTGTTGAAGTAACTATAAATAACAATAATAGGTTTACCCCGTGCTATGGATGTCCTGCGTTCCGCTTCTCCAAAACCGAGCACACTGTCTCTAATGTAATCAATAACGGATTTACCCTACCTGTTTTTAAACCGTGTATTTAAGTCGAAATAGAATTTTTATATAACAATGACATCGTCAGGCTATACTAGTGCCCTCCCCTAAAGTGCGCCACGTTGTGCTATCGGAGGGGGTAATGCCCACAATCCCCACGGGGGGCATGCGGGTTGGGGATCGCAGTTCGGTGGAATTGTACTGCAGGGGGCGCTGCTGCCCACCCCCCGGTTTGTGTCCCTTAGTCGCCTTTTACGACACCCGCGGGAAAATTTGGGTTGGTGCTATTCTCTAGGCCGACACCACACAGCAGGATAATAATGATATAAACTTACTCAATTTGGTGCCATCTTCGAGATGAACTGGAATCGGCACATCCTCCGTCATCTGAGGCTTCTCGTCCACATTCTCGCCTTGGAAGCCTTCGTTCGCCAGTCCACTGCAAAGGAAATTAATACTTATTGTCTTGACGAATAGATCGCTTTTGGTTACTATGACGCGGAGAGTCTTTAATAACATAACATATATGTATAATATCTAATTGTTTATGTAAGTATATTATTTTTAAGTATAAGTATGCATATAAATATACATATTTGCACCAACTACCCGTCTCAATTTCGTTCAGCAACTCTCTATCGTTGGTCGTCTGGAAGAAATTGCTCTAAGCAATAAGGCCGGCAATTGTACTGTATCTTTGTAATTATTTTATGTTTGTTTTTTCCTGGTGTACAATAAAGAATATTCTTATCATAATCTCACGTCTGTATCCCAGAGGGGTAGGCAGAGACCAGGGACTGCCACTTGCCATGGTCCTGAGAGATCGCTTTCGCTTTATCAACATATATTACGGCCTCCTTGGCGCAGCGGTAGCGCATCTGCCTACCATGCGAGAGGTCCCGGGTTCAAACCCCGGCTGGGGCAAAAAAAAACCCATGGCTTGGATATTTACATGTTCGTGATGTCGTTGTTTCTATATGTAAATGTTATGTTAGTTATATATATATTATGTATTCATTATTATGTAATCCTTGGTGTACATGCAATAAAGAATATTCTATCTATCTATATATCTATATATTTGTTTCGTCAATCTTACTTCCTTCATTCACTCCAGATATCCAAAGCAACGCGACATTCCTCTCTCAATTTTTTATCACTACATTAAAATAAAAGTTCTTGATTAGTCCGAGTATTTGTTTATTATTATTTTCAGCGATAATTATTTACAACGTTGATATGTCTCCTTATCATAATACAAGTAAGAAGCATAAATAATTATCAGTGGATCCACATTAGAACTTAGGAGCAATAATAATTATGAGTGGATCCACATTAGAAGTAAGCAGGATAAATAATTATCAGTTGATCCACATTAGAGGTAGGATAAATAATTATCAGTGGATCCACATTAGAAGTAGGATAAATTATTATCAGTGGATCCACATTAGAAGTAAGGAAGATAATTAATTATCAGTGGATCCACATTAGAAGTAAGCAGGATAAATATTTATCAGTTGATCCACGTTAGAAGTAGGATAAATAATTATCAGTGGATCCACATTAGAAGTAAGTAGAATAAATAATTATCAGCACAGTGGATCCACATTAGAAGTAAGGAGCATAAATAAATATCACTATATGTTGTTGGTAGGATATTAAGTTTGTAGTCTTACTTTGCCTCTTGTACGTTTTTCTCCAATATCTTGTGTATGAAGTAGCTCTTGTGTTTTTTCTGATAGGTTTCCTGAAAATACACACGCGAAATCAATAAATTACATTTCCATATACTAACCCTATACTACACTAAATTTACAATAAAATGATAAAATATAAAACAATAAAAAAAATGTATATAAACTCTACTTTATTCGCAAAACAATAGGCACACTGCTTAATCTGTGAAAGGATTTCCTGCAGTTTACAGTCATATACAGTTTCATTATTTCACTGGCACAGCTGATTCAATAACAATGTTATCAGCAAACGCGTAGGTAGGCACTAGGTAGTTAAAATCCAATAAAAGTGGAAATTTTCAACACAATGTGAATTTATACCACGCCTAACTCTACTGGTGTAATTGACAATTACGCACTTCTATGACTGCGGAGGTAGTGAATTCAATATTATTACTAACTGGTGATATTTAAGCTGTAAGTATCAACTTGTACTTAAGTTTTCTAGAAATTGTCTTCAAGTATCATTAGTCACATCACACTAATCTTCTAAAGGCGAAAGTTTGTGAGTGTGTATGTTTGTTACTTCTTCACGTCTGAACGGCTGGAGCGATTATAATAAAATTTGGTATAGAAGAAGAAGAAGAAGGAGAAAAACATTTATTATAGAAACAGTGCACACGCCACAGTAACAAAACAAACTTAAAATATATTACTAAACATGACATCAAAAACAACGAAGAAAAACGAAAGGTCACGGCATGTCCCTGCTGCTATAAATGGCAACTGACTCAGCAGTATGCTGATGGACTAGCCTTCAGCGCTGATTTTCAGTCAGTGCCAATGGGGGTATGGAGTTAGACGACGCCCTGGCTACGTTTTACTGCGGGAAAATAACTTATTTCCATGGAAAAATCAATAATTTTCTTTAATAAATCGCGGGTAACACCTCGGGGCATTGCTAGTATGCCATAAACACGCGACATTCTGATTGTTAACACATAGAAGACCACCACGACACAGGTTTTAACCTAGCGTGTATTCATCTGATTCTAACCATTTTTATTTAATAAGGACTTTCTTCTTTTCTACTTTATAATAACAACTTCACCCAGCGATAATCGAACCCACGACCCAAGTGTTGCTCAAGCGTGTTACCGCTAAAACGAGGCAGTGTATATACCGTTCGTACAGTCAATACTAACAACTATTACTTTGTCGTAATACTAAATGGCGCAAACCATTTGCAGCTATTTCTGAAGTTACCATTTGCGACATAAAAATGAATCCGAACTTTTCCTTCCTTCCTCGTGGTCTAACTTAGTAGTCAAACTGATTTGACCACGAGGAATTTTAACATTCTTCGTGGTCAAACCGTAACTATAATAACCTCTTTGAACATACTTTATACGATGTAGTCTTATCGTACAACCGTCTACTGAACGCCTAAAACAAATATTCCGAGACTAATTCATAATAAAGTGTCAAATGGAATTTATACATGGCGACATAGGTGTACTTAGGTGACTTTTTAAATATTTTTTTTACACTTAAACAAAACTTTTGGCTATAACTGTACAATTTTACGTCAAGACTATCACATAGGGTGCAGTTATTTAATAAATTTGATAGTTTGACCGCGAAAAATGTTAAAATTCGTCGTGGTGAAATCAGTTTGTCTACTAAGTTTGACCACAAGGAAGGAACGGAACTTTTTCCCTTTAGTAAAAGTTGTCCGTATTGCTTAGTGGAAACGTCCATATTTTGTTTACACCCTGTAAGTATATCTTATAATATCTTGAATTGTCACTGACTGGGTCCCACGCGAACGATAAGATAACATAAAAAATCCTAAAATCATTGATGTATATTGTACATAACAATTGAATTTTTAACATAGGTAAGAGTAAAAACGTAGCCTAAACCAATTCGATGTTCGAGGTCGTTGTTTCTGGTTCCCACGACACAGGGTGTCCTAGTGTGGGGCCATAGAAGCAATGTAGGTCCTTGTATGTAAATGTTATATTATGTTATGTAAATCACATATTAAAAGAAAGCTTTTAGTAAACTTACCACGACGAGAACAGTGTCGGCCGAGTGGAGCGGACACCGCAAGTATGTGAGGTAGAGCAGCCAGGTTGGGCACCAGTGGAAAACCAGGAATGGAAGACCGGCGAGCAGCGTGGAGACGGTGTAAACCAGTATCACCCGCCAGCGGGATTTTCTATAGCCGTGTACCACCTGTATATTTCACAATAATTTATTTTTATTCCAGACACCGTAGCCATATTATTATATTAGTAAAAAAAGGAAGAAATTAGGACTACTTTAATAATTTAGCTATATCAGCTATTTTAACAATCACTTGACCCGAGGGGTGAATCTCTAAAATGCATAGTTGTTCAACAGAGTCATTCAATCATTAGTCCGGTAATGGTCGTTTCATCCACACTATCTAGTAACCAATCACATTGAAATTGTATAACCCGTGCTACTTAATTTGGCGCCGCGCGCGATTCGATCTTCTTCGCGTGAGATGCCCATTTAAATTGCGCGGGTTATACCCCTGGAATGACATTGTATAGCTATTGCTTTGTAAAGTACCAAATTGAGGCAAATAACAACCATTGTCGTGCTTATATCATTCTATTGAAAAACTATGTAATTATTAGACTGTACAGCCTGGTTCCAATCTAGGATACCTTGTGCTATGGTAACCAGGTAAGGACGCCAAAGATGAAAACACACCCACACAGAGTGCTTAGTGCGAGTTTCTTAACTACTCGATCGCGTTAACGTAAACTCATATTTCTATGGCAACGAGGAAGCGCTACCGAGCGACAAGTATGGAAATTAAAATTGCTGAGTGGGAGTTGTAATGGTTTACGTTGAGAAGTGAACACGTTTACCAGCCAAAACACGAATAAACGCGAGTGCGAGTTGTACTGTGACAGCGTTTTGCCAGTTCGAACGGTTAACTTACTGATACTCACTACTCGATTAACGCGGTAGTAAAGTTATTCGATTGGATCTGTCAAACTCGCACTAAGCACTCTGATGCCACTTGTACAAATGTACGACGGCCCCGTACATTTGTACAAGTCGTAAGAAATCCACCCCACGACCTCTGTCTTGGTACCCAAGCGCCTTAACGGCTAGACGAACGAGGCAGGATATAGCTACACTTTAAGTTGACTTCCTTTTTCACAAGCCCATTCAGCCTCCCATTTATCCTGTCATTAGTCGTTTCCTGCAACCCTGACAGAAAAATCGTGAGGTTGCCCCCCCATCTCCCCCTTTATCTACTTACGCAAGGGCTGATAGGCATTACGAAAGATTTTTATATCTTCTTACATAATGTGGAGACACTTCTTATTTACAAAAAAACTCATATTTCAGTAATAAACTAAAGTTTAACGAAGATTAAAGCCATTTTTCTAAATACTATTAAATCTCTGGGAAAACAGCTAGCAGGGTCGAGGCGTCGAATCTGACGTCACGCCCAGGTAAACAAACATCGTAATCACTAGTAGGTAGTCACAACAAAGCATGGGTAAAGTTTACCATTGTTAACCTAAGCACGACGTCAGGCGGTGTGATGGGTGTTTCAGTCAAAATGGCTGAAAGCAGTACTATATTTTCCACCCATGCCAGGATTAATATATAGGTTTTTAAAAACTACCACTTATTAGAGTATCACGTGATGTAAAGCCTACACCAAAACAACAATTTCCCAGGCACTGCAGCGTCTGAGTGGTCCCTTCACCCATCTAGTGCGAGTGAAAGTGCCGTTGGACGCTGTATAAATCCTCTCATTACTCATTACGCAGATGCAGAGGCCAATGTCTGCTGTGTGGTGTCGGCCTAGAGAATAGCACCAACCCAAATTTTTCCCGCGGGTGTCGTAAAAGGCGACTAAGGGACACAAACCGGGGGGTGGGCAATAGCACCCCCTGTAGTATTCCACCGAACTGCGATCCCCAACCCGGTCTAGAGAATAGCACCAACCCAAATTCTTCCCGCGGGTGTTGTAAAAGGCGACTAAGGGACACAAACCGGGGGGTGGGCAATAGCGCCCCCTGTAGTATTATTCCACCGAACTGCGTTTCCCAACCCGCATGCCCAGCGTGGGGATTATGGGCACTACCCCGCAATGATGGCACAACCTTGCGCTACGGCACTCATTAGGGGAGGGCTATGTCCAGCAGTGGACTAATATAGCCTAAAGAAGAAGAAGAGGCCAATGTTTATGTGATGTGGAATTTAGTTGCTGGTATTATACTAAAGAGTGTGTTCCGATAATCATGCATGAAACTCTTGGGTTTCTGTGATTTTGGCTTTAAGGCGCTTAGGGGCGCTGACTGGTGCCACCAATGGAATAAAAATCATAACTTGTTTTATAATAAGTTGCTTTCAAAAAGTAAACATGAGAAATCTTAAGGGGCTATAACGCTGATATTAGGAGTTTTTCATTCGTTCGTATTACATTGATACAAGGTTTATAGATTTGATTTCAGACGCTTTCGTTCATTTCGCGGCGGCATAGCGTCTTAATACCTGTGGTAAATAATTTTAGAACATACAACCTAGAATGTAGTATTTAATATCCTAGGACTTAAGATTGTTGATGTTGATCCTATAGGTTCTAGACTGTAGGTTCTAAAGAGTTATCACAGTCTCATGTTCACATTTAGATTAAAACGTATTATAAAACATGTTATGTTTTTATTCCATTGGTGGCGATAGTTAGCGCTCCTAAGCGCTAAATACAACAGACCGGTCATGTGCGAATCGGACTCGTACCACCTCCCTTTATTGTAAAAAATATGTAATGTACTATTATAACATATTTGCTCGTAAAGTGGTTGTAATTACACCAATTTCAATATCGTAATGTATCTCATTACGTACTTGTGCGATAATGTAATGTAAAATAGTATTGTGTCGGTCATGTACGAAGTACGATTAAGATACGTTACCATGCAATGAACGAAAGGAAACGTTTCCCAGTGATAATCGGACATTCGGTCTATTCGTTCATTGCTCTCGCGATCACGGATTGGCTGAATGAATAAATGAACCGGACCGGGTGACCGAATATGGCCGAGAGCGAACGAACGCTGCATGAGAGTGTGGTGATTGAACTGAACGGAGCGAAATTGTTTCGATCGGTCTCCCTTCAGCCGGTCGGTTTTTTCCGAACTTTAGAAGTAGGTACTTATGTCGTAGCAATAATGATTGTTTTTACTTGTTTGGTTTTTTGTTTCATTCATTGTGTCAATTCTGCTGGTTCGCGCGCTAATCCAAGTACTTTTTTAAAAGTAATACTGTGTGTTTTCTTGATGTTAGTTTTTTCTAACGAATATAACATAATATTTTCACTCTGTTATTATAGTGAATTATTGGTGAAGGAGATTTTTCTGTTTCGTGCGCTTTGGGACGTTTATTTCTGTAGTAGTAATCTTGTTTTGCGAGCTACTTTTGTTCTTTGTAAATAACAAAAGTAGGTAGCTTACCAAAATCTAGATGGTAATAATTATTTCATTGTGCGTAGGAAATAAAATTACTTGAAGTAAAAATATTTTTTTATTGATTTTTATTATAGTACTTATAATATAATGGTGGCACGGCATAATTAAAATGATTAATCATAAATTATAATGATCCTGTAAAAATAAAGATATTAAAAAAAAGCATATTTTATGGCTGAAAGGTCAAAACGTGAACGTTGAGATGGTTCTACTATGAGGTCCTAATAGTACTAATATACCGTACTAGTACATTGTCTCAAATGTAACAGTACGGAGCGAGCGATGACGACCTCTGTGGCGTAGCGGTAGCGCGTCTGCCTACCATGCAAGAGGTCCCGGGTTCGAATCCCGGCTGGGAACAAAAAAAAGCCCAGGTCTGGGATGTTTACATGTTTGTGATGTCGTTGTTTCTAGTACCCACGACACAGGGTATCCTAGTGTGGGGCCAGAAGCAATGTATGTGCTTGTACGTAAATGTTATGTTATGTTATCTTTAAAATGTCCGAGCAGGCCCAATACTAATGTAAAAGGCACGTGTTTTTTTTTAAATAAAGTTTTAAGATACTCCGTCTAAAAATGAACGATACTTTTAAAAATCTTAGCAAAGAGGTTTTATGTCAAGAAAGTGGTCAATATTTTATGAATAAAATTAACTTTGGGAAATAAAATATAACAAAAAAACATTTCATTCTTTTAATTAATGTTGACAATAAATTACAACCATTGTAACTGTAAACCATCTGTAACAAAAACACAAAAATATTAATTTACTTTATTAGTAAATACTGGCTGTTTTTGTACCTTTGCCTAAAAAAACTGGCTGTTTTTGTACCTTTGCCTAAAAAAAAAGTTGATGCGCGCGCATCGCTTTTTGTGGACAAGTAAAAATAAATCCACGCGCTTTTTCTTTTCGATATATTGTTTTTATTTGAAAAATTGAAAATGTCGTCAAGTAGTGATGATAACAAAGTCAGAGTTTTATTAATTTCCTCGTAAATATGTTATAAAACGTCGTATGACATACGTGCGCTTTGAAAATTACAGCCTTTGCTTCCTTATAGCCCTCGCCTATGGCTCGGGCTAGTAATATCACCTCGGCTGTAATTTTCAACTTACCGCACTTATATCAATAATGTACTATAATGTGTGGAGGGACAAAAAAACTTAATCAAATATCGAACGGCCGCTCGTAGGGACAACTAAAACTAATCGATTTCAAGCCTTGTAGGTGGTCCCCACTCCTGGGGCGCGGGTCTCTTCCTGCATCGCAGGAAGGTTAGGCCATACTCCACCACGGGGGCCAAGTCCGGGTTGGTGGAGAATTGTAAGACAATGGCGGGCCTTACTATCAGAAGTTATCAAACCGCCCATAAGGTATCTGACATGGCTTAGCGTGCCTTGCGAAGCACGGAAACGATCGGAAAAATGCCACTAGCGATAGTCACGGGACGGTCACCCATCCTGCACCTAACCGCGCCTGTTGTTGCTTAACTCAAGTGATTGATTCGATTCGACCAGGCCACGAGCGCTTCTAATGGTAGTAACTAATTTATTGTGTGTCTGCACACGATGAGTCAAGTTCTCGTTTCCAACGTCTTCGCGGCCTTGAACTCGGTAAGCCGATTCGAATACACATGAATATTTTTGATGATAATTTTTGATGATAGACATAATTTTTGAAACACCCCCCCATTGGGACCATCCATAAATTACATCACACTTTAAGGAGGAGAGAGGACGTCGACTGTGCTGTCACACAATGGCACACTTCGTCGATGCCCTCTCTCGGAGGTGGGAGGGGTCCTAAAATTCGTGACGTCACATTTTTAAATCTACGTGTTAAAACACGAACTTTGCATTGTTAAATTGGTACTCAAAACATTTGCAACTCTTGTGAAAAAACTAATTTCGGAACTGCTGTTCGAATTCAAAAATTTCTAAATCAATGTAAATGCAAAATATGTGACGTCATACTAGGGAGGGGAAAGTCTCACAAATGTGACCAGCTGTGACAAGGACGGGGAGGGAGGGTCAAAAAATCACGAAATTCCTGTGACGCAGTTTATGGATGGCCCTATATCCTCATCATTGTCCAACTCGCGCTTAGCCGTTTTGTATTATTTGTATTATTTGTCGTTAGAATATAATACAAAAAGTTCTAAAATAACAACCAAGTTTGATCCCTATATATTTTAAGAAAAAAACAGGTACTTACAGAAGGGTACAGATTATTTTTTGAACTAAAACATTCGAAAGCAGTACACATTAACGTTTCATTTCTATCTTTTAGTTCCATCACTAAAAAAACAAGTGATTCCAGAATTAAGTTGATAATACCACACAATCCTCCCGCCAAAAACTACCAAATCTACCTCCTCGTGGAATACCATTAACTCACAGTTAGACGAGTGGAAGACCAACTGGCTTTCTAACAAGATTATGAACCACTTTAAAACCGTGCAAAATGTCTGTGCTGACTTAACCAACTCAGGACGAGAGTCACAAACTCAACCTACCTATGGCACAAACAGGGAATCCCTATTGGGCATGGTGCAATTCTGCAGCCTGCAGTAAAGTAAACTACGAATGCGAGTTAACAAGTGCAAAGACAGAGCTGAAAGACAATTTATTACTAAAGCCGGTCAGATTATTCGGCTACATCACATCACACTTCCACAAAGGCGAAAGTTTGTGTGTGTATGTTGTTACTACAATAGCCTTGGGTAACTCAAGAGCCAGATATGAGTGGACACACAACTCCCTCGCCGTCAAGTGTGTCCCATTCATATCCCAGAGATGTCAACTATATCTGGCTCCCTCACACACTCTCAACTCAGTACGGTAGTCATCTCCTGCTACTTTTTCCAGCTCACACACAATGCGCGAGAGCGAGATCAACATCGTCTGACATCGGTTACATTCGGCCGCTTTTCTCGTCGTAACCAACGAGCGATGAGAGAAAGTTAACAAAAAAGAAACGTGTGATCTGGATAAAGTAGGGAATAGGTAGACTAGACTGACTCACCAGTTGTGTCTCTTGTTTCCACACGCACTTAGTTGATTGGACGTCGTGTGAGCTAGGACACAAGTGGTGAGCGAGATATGATAGAGATATAGTGTGTCTCGTTGAGCAAAGATATGAGATATAACTACTCCCTCTAAGGACACACTTTGCCCAAGTCTATACTACAACATACACACACAAACTTTCGCCTTTATAATATTAGCGTTAAGTGTGATGTGACGATATGATGTGATGTGGAAGTGTAATAGTGTGATGTGATGCAGCCGAATAACCTGACCGGTTTTAGTAATAAATTGTCTTTCAGCTCTTTCTTTGCACTTGTTAACTCGCATTCGTAGTTTAATAACAAGTATGTTCACGTATTAAACAGCTGGAGCACCTTTAATAAAATTTGGATTAACACATAGGCTACGGGAAAATATCTTATTCCCATGGGAAAACGATAAACCGCGGGTAACACCGCGGCGCGCAGCTAGTACTTTAATAATTTTAAATTCAGACTTTACATAGTAAAATGTACGAGTAAGTTAAGATAATAATATTCTTTATTATGCACCAGATAACAATTACAGAAACCGCATATAATAATAATAATTGCACACAAAACAATCACTTGACCTGGTCCCAAACTAGGATTACGGAAACCAGACAAGGACGACACAAACATGGTTTTCATGTTTGTGTCGTCCTTGTCTGAAGCCACTTGTACAAAGGTACCGCAGCCCCAAGTGGGAATGGAACCCACAACCTCCGTCTTGCCACCCAAACGCCTTAATGGCTACACCAACAAGGCAGTCATATACAAAAGAAAATTTACAATAGGTGGCCTTTACGCGAGTAGCCATTTATTCCAGGTAAACTGATATTGGAATTATTCCACTTTGCCCCACTATGCCGCCCGACTGGTGGGGCACAGTGGAAACCTAAAATCTGACAGTGGAAACTGCCCCACTAAAACTCGATGTAGTGGGGCAGATCCCACTAGTCGTGTCTTTTGCCCCACCAGGGTTGGCCCTTTAGGAAATTTATTAATAATTGTTTGGAAGTGTCAAAAATTCCGTAATAATAAATGTTTTACGCGATTATGAAACATAATACTCTATTATATTATATACTAAATAGAAGCGCTCGTTGCCTAGGCGAACCGAGTGATTGGAATCAATCACTTGAGTTAAGCAACAATAGGCGCGGCCAGGTGCAGGATGGGTGACTGCCCCGTGACTACCACAAGTGGCATTTTTCCGAGCGCTTCCGTGCTTTGCAAGACACGATAAGGCGTTGGTACGGGCTGTCATGTAATGGCAGTCGTTAAGCCATGTCAGACGCCTTATGGGGAGCTTGATAACTAATGACAGTAAGGCCCGCCACTGTTTTACAATCCTCCACCAACACGGACTTGGCCCCCGTGCTGAAGTATGGCTTAACCTTACTGCGGTGCAGGAAAAGACCCGTGCCCCAGCAGTGAGGACATACAAGGGTTGATATCGTCTAAATAGATCGGCAATGGCGCATTGTTGGCATTTATTTCTTAAATTTCGCAATTCCTGAAAGACATGATTTAAGGCGCTTTGGGGTGATAATTAGCGCCACCAATGAAATGAAAATAATAACTTTTTTTGGTTTAATAATACATGACAATAAAAGTATTCTATAATTTTGCATATATACACTTTATATAGATGTAAAGTCACTTTTACCATAAAGAAGTCCTAAATATTATTATCAATCATTTGGCTTAGCAAATAAGTTTTATTTGGTGCAAAACCAGTTTGTATTTGTACCTGGCGATGTGTGCGCCGTTTCCCGGTCAATGATTGGTCGCTTACATCGAACAATAAGAATATTTATAGTCATTTGCATTTCTCATCAGTTCGCAGTTAATCTTCAAGTGTCATTCATTACTGTGTTAAATAAAAGTGTAAGCCTCAGTTTCTCGTAAACTAACAACATGTTAATTTACTGCTAAGATCTACCTAATGTTTTGTTTGTATGTCCTTTGGCAACCGTCTGCTGTTAAGAGTAGATTAACGGCTTGTTAGTGTACTAGAAACTAACCTAAATCCATATGTCCCGGGGGAGTAGGCAGAGACCAGCGGATAGGGGATGTTTCGGCAAAGGCTTGTTAGTGTACCAGAAACCGAGGGTAAGTCGTTTCGAATTTATATTTCGATGTATCTATGGATGTATATATTTTCATTACATGTGTTCTATGTAATTAATTAAGGTTTCTGTACGTCTATTACACCATTACGAAAATAGCGAAAGATTTAGTTAGGTTTATCTGTATAAAATATTTTTTGTTATGTATTAAATATTATTAAGGCGCTTTGGGGTGCGTTAGCACCCCAAAACAAAAAAAATGTGTTCATTCACACACAACACAATTTTTTTACTATACGTTTTTTCGTACATCAGTCTTTCAGACTGAAACATGACTATATAAACAATATGAAACATAATTAAAACTGTTTTTACACGGATTTATAAAAAAATTGTGTTCATTCCATTGGTGGCTCTAGTTATAGAGCCACCAATGGAATGAACACAATTATTTTACTATACGTTTTTTCGTACATCAGTCTTTCAGGAATTGTGAAATAAATGCCGATAACTTATTATGTAATTATAATAGAGGATTATGTTCGATTATCACGTAAAACTTGTATTATTTATTACGTAATGTGTGAAGGTTTCCAAACAATTATTAATAAAGCTCTTGAAGAGCCAACCCTAGTGGGGCGAAAGACACAGAGACTTAAGACTAGTGGAATCTGCCCCACTACATCCAGTTTCAGTGGGGCAGATTCCACTGTCAGATATTAGATTTCCACTTTGCCCCACCAGTGGGGCGGCGTAGTGGGGCAAAGTAGAATAATTCTGATATTGGAGAGTTAGCCTGACGAGAAATAGATACAAGTCGTCAGCACAACAAAAATATGCATCTAGATATTACGTATCTAAAATAAGGTCAATGTTAATTTAAATACGATAAATGTATAAACATAAGAATACTGATTACATGCTTGATAAAATTAAATACTATCTTCCTATTATTGTACGTAATAAATAACTAAACATGTGTTTGGAGATAAGTCAGCCACATGTCTATGTGCTATCTGTTGGTACTATAAAGCTATACAACAGCACAATATTGCATTACATCCATCAATATTCTGTGTCTAGGCCTGCTTATCAATTTAGAATTAATATTAGCATTTCAAAATCTCAATCATTATTGTGTATGGGACATTCAGTAAATTTCTGACACTAACAAAATGATTTATTGACAAGTTTAACAACTTATTAGGTATGTTTCGGCATGGGTGGAATTATTTGCCTCTAAATAGGTTTTTAAAAATTTTCCTTAGCACGGGTTAGTGCATTAAAAAGAATATAGTCATGTGGGTACAGCGATATCATTCCGATAAAAACCTAACTGTAAAGTAGGTACTCGGGGCTGCAAGTGATGCAAATTAATTCAGCCAGATGTCACTGCCTGTACATAATACAGAGAATATTGTAAAGAGGTTCGAAATTTTACTGATGCCTGTGAGTCGCCCATTAGCTCAGTTGGAAAGAGCGCTGGCACGGATAGCCAGGGGTCGCGGGTTCGATTCCCGGCATGGGTGGCACTAAGCCCTGCTAAGGACATTTTAAAAATTCTCCTTAGCATGTTTCATATTGTATTTTCTAAGGTTAACACGAGCAGCAGACATAATTAAAACATTGGAAAATTTAAAAACCTATTTAGAGGCTAAAAATTGGAAAATTGTAAAAATTTAATAAACGAGCATAAATCCATGTAAAAACAGTTTTAATTATGTTTCATATTGTTTATATAGTCATGTTTCAATAAAACAAATATTATGTAGCCTACAAAAGTCCCACTGCAGGATACAGGCCTTCTCTCAGAGAGAGAGCGTGAGATTAATTACTACGCATGCCAATCGCAGATTGGCAATTTCAAGCGTTGAGCTATTTGAACACCTCAGACACTCAGGTTTCCTCACAATGTTTTTATTCACAATTAGCGAGTGGTATTGCTACTAAGAATTCACAGATGTACGTAAGTTTGAATAAAAACCAAGTCTCTGGTACATGCCCACACTGGGAATCGAACCCGGGGCTCACGCTTCAGTAACAATCTATCTAGTAATATCTAGTACCTAAGTAATACTATTATCAAATTGTTTGGATGATTGGGATTTGGCTTTGGACGTAACTTGTACATTACAGTGTTATTTAAAACAACAAGGTTCCTTAAAACACTCCCATTTAGACATAGTACCGTTAACATGTAAATTATAACTATTATAATTAGCAAAGGGGAAGATAAAAAGTACACGGAACCGGTGTATGTGCATGCAACGTTGAATGAATGTTGATGAGGTGATCTGTCAGGATAGTGGCAAGTGGTAGTCCCTGGTCTCTGCCTACCCCTCTGTGATACAGGCGTGAGGTTATGTATATAAGTAGGTATTATTAACAAAAGAATTCTTGAATAGTTACCTGATCATATTCGGGATCTGTGAATATCTTTTGTTCCGCAAGCTCAATAAAAAATTGCCCGGGGTCATTTTCTTCCCCCATCAGGGGTTGTAAGTCATCTTCAGATTCCATTTTGTATTTTATTATAAGTACTTATTAAAGGTCTTCCAATGGCAGTGAATTATTTAGTCTCTTAGAAGTTTTTATAGTTAATGACTCATAATTATATTTTGACACAGGAACTATTATTTTGTTATCACTCCAACCATACTGGTATCACACTGTAATGCACTGAGTCAGTATTACAGAAAACTGAGTCAGTGTTGTACAATGCATAGGAGAATTTCTGCCTAAGCACCTACATAGCCAACACAACTTTGTATCTAGATTGTTTACAAGGTGCTCATTCAATTCTGGTTTTTATTACATGTGGACTAAGTTTTCTTTTGAGTAAAAGTTTAAATGTTCGCAGATTTTTCTTTGTTTTTATTTTTCGATTCCTGTAGGATACACATCATGCCTATTAATTAGCCTTAAACGGCAGTTATTCATCAAATTGGAAGTTAGGTCATGGTGTAGCAAAGGGTGTGCAAGGGAAAAAACACTTAGAAAAATTTTGCAAAAAAAATAGGGTCCCCGTAACCCCTTCTTTTTATATTTTTAATCAAAGGGGGGCATCAAAATGAGCAACTTTTCCCTTTAAAAAAAATCTCTAAATTAAATATTTGAGATTTTACAGGCGATTTAAAATCTGAAATATTTAATTTAGAGATTTTTTTTAGGGGGAAAAGTTGCTCATTTTGATGCCCTCCTTTGATTAAAACTATAAAAAGAAGGGGCTACGGTGACCTGTTTTCTGAAGTCAATTTTTCTTCTGTGTATAGCCATATAAAATTTAAATCGCCTGTAAAATCTGAAATATTTAATTTAGATATTTTTTTTAGGGGGAAAAGTTGCTCATTGTGATGCCCCCCTTTGATTAAAAATATAAAAAGAATGGGTTACGGGGACCCTATTTTTTTTGCAAAATTTTTCTAAGTGTTTTTTCCCTTGCACACCCTTTGCTACACCCTGACCGGAAGTTATTTAATTGTTTAATCACTGCACCAAGATACACTACTTAGTTTTATTTTATTTTGTATAATAGATTAATAGATATGTAAAATAAAAAAACAATCTTAGCATAACCACAGAGAAAGAAAATATTGTTGTATATTCTAGTTGACTGGCTAGGCTATTCGTGCACAGGGTAAAAATCTTGAGCAAAATGCTCCAAGACCGTAATAAGAGTGAAGGCTATAAGTAGAGCTAAGAAAAATTTTTCGTGGTCTTTGTACGAACGGCGACTTTCATGCTTATGATATCAATAAACTGGGACAGATGCTGTAGATTTTGTGCACTTTTCATTTGATGAATCTATTGTTTTATTGAAATTTCTAATTTACTGGGAAACTAAACAAAAGCACACTACTCACAAGTTCACAACACGACACAAATTCTGCTCAGCTCACTGAAACTGAAAACAAACCAGTGTTGCTAGACCGCCAGCAAAATTAAAAAACCGACCGACTGATTCAAAAAAAGCGAAAACTGCTTTTGATCAAAACAAATAATAAAAGAAAAATAACAAAAATGACCGTCATCGACTTTATAAAAACATATAATATGTTTATAAGGTTATACGATATAATGATTATAGCCTTAATGATAAGGGTCTATTCATTTATTACCTACAAAGGACAGACCTGTCCTTGACACTTGTCCTTGTGACTTGTTTGGATCCCATCGCTCCCCATACCTGTATGGGGAGCGATGGGATCCAAACAAGTCTTAAATAAATATGTGAAGATTATGAGTTTAGGAGATAACGGTTCTTTTTGGTCGTTTTACCTAAGGAAGGTGTTCACTTCCCCCTGGAAAATTTATATACCCCCTGTACCAGTAAAGGCATCCATCTCACGTTTGGTTTTATTTAAATTCTTAATGTAGATAGTAAAGTATTTAATATAAATTTCATGTAATCATATTTCGAATTACTTTTTTGCAATAAAGAATATATAACAAGTCCACATTCATAAAAAAAATTATGCCTGTATGTTTTACTATTTTTACGATAGAGCATGAACGAAAAAAAACGGCAAAAAACACGTTTGCTTTATGGAGCCCCCGACCCCGTATTTTAATAATCTTTCAAATTGTATATTCATTAGGTAATCCGCATTAATTACACATATTCTATTGATGAAATTTCAACTGACTAGTAGTTACGGTTCTAAAGATGAAAAAAAAAATAAAAGCCCTTTGAAACTCGTACGGACAGACCTACGAACAGGCAGACAGATAGCTAAAGCAAAGTAATGGGTTCTCATTTAGAACCCTACGTTGAACCCTTAAAAAATACTAATTCTGTAACGACATTAGGAAATGTTTTCTCTGTGGAAATAATTGTCAGAACTATCTCTTCAAACTTTCCTTTTTAAATTTTAGTAAATGACGAAAATAACATGAATAATTATATTATAAAGGCTAAAACACGAAACGGAAGAAACAATCGAAACTAGAAACTCATCTACCTTAGTTACCACGCGGATTTAAATCACTGATAATAAAATTAAATGTTACTCTTAAGTTTATTTAAAATCTACTTCTAATTGAAGTCCAAATATTTCTGAAGTAGAGAATATTTATTTCCTAGCAACCCTCAATGTCCATCTGTCTCTGTCACAAATAACTGTCAACGAGCTGTGTTTCAACATCTTCCACTTCACGTAGGTACTTTGTATAGGTATTTAATTAAACTTTAATTTTATTTATTAATTATTACTGACTTACTTGATAATGCTTATGCGTATTTACTAAATTAAGTAAATAATGTGCAGTGCTTACGAAAGCTTCAGTTTAAAGATTATAATTTTTGTTAACTTGTTTTGTGGTTGAACCCGTTTAACATCGTGTTAACTTACCATTTGTTCATCCTCGGAATTAATTTGTTGTTCCATATTAAAAGTCATATTGCAGAGTTATCCAGGTTAAGGCAGCACAAGAACCAGCCAAGAGGAGACCTGTAAAAAAACGATCAAAATTATATTTTTTTGTTGAAATCTTTCAACGATGATATTGAAACACTGTAGGTGTTGCCAAAGGAGGCAATTCATTGTCATTTTGGTTATCTCAGAAACTGAAACAGAGACCAAAAATAGCAATCCGGCGATCGATTTTCTTAACAAATTTTGGCTACTTATTAAATCACAACCAATTAGATGTATTTTTTGCGTACACCTTTTAATATATTTTATCGATTTATTGTATTTTTTTATCGCTTTTTATTTGTCGTGGCTGTAAGCGTTCAGAGTGCTTAGTGCGAGTTTTTTAACTACTCGATCGCGTTAACGTAAACTCATATTTCTATGGCATCGAGGAAGCGCCACCTAGCGACAAGTATGGAAATCAAAATTGCTGAGTGCGAGTTGTAATGGTTTACGTTGAGAAGTGAACACATTTACCAGCCAAAACATGAATAAACGCGAGTGAGAGTTGTACTGTGACAGCGTTTTGCCAGTTCGAACGGTTTATTTACTCATACTCCCTACTCAATGCTCGATTAACGCGGTAGTAAAGTTATTCGATTGGATCTGTCAAACTCGCACTAAGCACTCAGTGAATAGAAAGTGGCTTTTGACCTGGGAGCCGATTCTCACCCATGCGAATTGAAAGCGTAGACGCAAAATACAGGAAGGCTCAGACATTTGTCGCATAAAAATAAGGTAAGATAACTCGTCAGAGTTATTAGACATTTATTTTCTCATTCGAACGACTTGCTACATTGAATTTGAATGAGACTCTGTCGAGTTATCTTATTTTTATGCGACAAATGTTTAATCCTTCGAATATTTTGGGTTAACGCTTTCAATTCGCATGGGCGAGAATGGTTTACCAGGGGCCTGTTCCATTTTAAGACAATTCGATGTACATGGCATAGTCAATTAAAACACACATAAATAAGTAGACCCAGCTACCTAATGTACCTCGAACTGCATACTGTAATTCTAGGTCAAAAGTGTTTATACATATTTTTAAAATTAAAAGAGAACTTTAGAAGTTTTCGTTAATAACGGTTTTCTAAAATTCTCTATTTCAAAAATTTATGCGCTACTATTCAAAAAAAGTCATCTTGATTGCCCAATATACTGCCGATTTAACCTACGAGAACGATTTATGACTGGTTTTCCGATGTTTTGGCGATATTGGCCGGCCAATGTCTGGCAACACAACCTGATACAACCTGTCTTTTTAATCTGTGATACATAGGTACAAACGTCCACTCCACATCCACAAAACGTCAAACAAAACACAAAACAACACCTGCTGAAGAGCTATTGTTCGAAATTTTTGCGAATAAATTATTAATTACGCAGGATTATATCAGTGCTAGAGCCTGTAAACCTATTATATTCACACTTTTGCAAGGTGAATTTAACAATTAGATATAAAACGACTGTTCAGTACATTCCTAGTAAATAACCTAAAAATGCTGGCGACTTTTTTCTAGCCAAAGAAATTTAATTCTCATTATATTTCCAGTGAACTGACGCAATGATTATCCCAGTGCGCTGTTTTACTTGCGGCAAGGTTATCGGCAACAAATGGGAAGCTTACCTCGGACTCTTACAAGCTGAATACACAGAGGGGTAAGTTCAATTGAGTGTTAAATGCGCTTTATGCCAAAAGGCCTACTATAACCTACAATAGGGGATTGTTTAGATGACAATGATGTCAGGAATTGAGGCCAGTACAATGCAGGAGTTGTATATTTTTTAATAATTTTGTAAACTCTGTTAATTAAGGACTTTGAAAGGGCTAAGTTTGGAGTTATTTTGTCCATTTTTTCTCCAGTGATCTAGATTTTGAAATGGCCACCTAGTTTAATTTCAATTGAATTGTGTTCTACGAAACCACCGCAGTATAGTATTATGTAATTTTGTATAGATGTTATTCACATTCCACTCCTTTTTGTTCAAGAAATAGCAAAAACCTTTTTCAACACCCTCATATGATAATCTTGACATCTTTTGTTCATGTTCTAGTGATGCCCTGGATGCGCTTGGCCTAAAGCGCTATTGCTGCCGTCGCATGCTACTGGGTCATGTGGACCTCATTGAGAAGCTTCTCAACTACGCTCCGCTTGAGAAGTAACATAAATTAGGTACATTTGTTTATTATTGTCACTTTGTATTATATATACAAGAAGTGCCCATAAATGCTATAAGCTTGTGGAGTGAAAGGTAGCCCTTATACACTTAATTCAAAAATAAGACTGGACAACTGTTTGTAATTTTGCTATATATAATATTGCTGTCTATATAGTGTGAACATTTGCATTTGCAAATAGTCGCAATACCATATGCTAACAATGAAGGAGTGTGGGCTAGGCAGACTAAGCAGCCAGGATGGTATAGGTGCTGAGCAAGCCTACACCACCAAAAACCATGTTCCAGGCACTGCAGCATCTAAGTGGTCTCTTTACCCATCTAGTGTGAGTGAAGATACCATTGGGCGCTGTATGCATCATCTCATTACAGTCTATTCTTGTCCAATTATATATGTCTAAAACTATATATTTTCTCACGAATTCATGAACTTGGTTTATCAAATTGGCAGTGTTTTATTTATATACCTATCTAAAATTGTGTTACGTCATTTTGATCATTTTTGAATAAACTGTAATTTTTTACTGGTAGAATCTTGTTTAATAAAATGGACAAGTAAGAATAAATAGACTGTACATAGATGCAAAGGCCATTTTATATAGTCTGAACAAGAGGCAAATATTTATTCAGCCCCTTTATTAAAGTAAGCACGCTAGATGCAGCTTTAGCCAGAACATTTCATCTGCCAAAAACAATTCCTTCACTGGCACTATGTTATCTATAAGAATAACCTTTCCACTTGTGCTGAAATATACCTATCATAAATTCCAGTAAAAAAATTATAGTGGAACATGATTGAAATACATATATGTGTACCTATCAAGGCTATCTCTGTAGAAATCATTTTACTTCCGATAACAGATGTATTCTAGTTGTAAGTAGAGAGGTTAATAGGATTAAACTGACAGATAAGCCAGATATAAATTCATAGATTACTTCAAACAGTGTGTGGAGTACAATGTAAAAACTGACTTCACTCCAAAGCAGTTTAAATTTTTGATTAGATCTGTACAACCTATTTGGTTTAGTTTGTAACACTCTAAGACCCTTTATCAATCAATTACTTACATCTAAGGCCTAGCCCACATAAAGAAACTGGAGTGAGGGCGCAAAAAACGCGTCGTGTTTCCAATACACGATCATACAAAATGTACTCAAGCGATGGGACAAGACCCACACAGAAATAGAATAAAAATAAATCCGACTTTATTCATCACTCAAGTTAAAAATACAGTAGTTAGTTTCTTTAGGGCCCGAGGTATACTCTAAAAGATAACAGACTGTACTATGTTATCCAAGCTTGGGACCTGTACAAGTGATTGGGTTCTGTGGAAGTTACTGTGTAAATCAGACTCAACAGTGAACTTAGACTTAAGTTTTATAATCTCTGGGACGTAATGATGTTAAAGTAGTCTTAAAACTAAAAAGAAAATGTTATTGTGAAACAATGATTCCATTTTATTATTAACTTGATTCTGGATTCACTTATTTGATTTTACCGACGCGAGCTCCGTCTTTACTATGATTAATCTCCGCGAATCAGAGCAAAAACCTGTTTGGACTCTTCCGATAAAAAAAGTAAGTGAATCCAGGATTAAGATAAAAATGTGTTGTGCCGCAGTAGTGTACCTACAGTAGTGTTTTAGTTCAAAAATTCCATTTTATTGTTAAACATTTTTCAAACAGAGCCAATGAGGTATTTATCAATGGTTAAACATAATTTTGAAATAACCTCTAAATATAACATCCATCCATTATGAAATACGTCGTTTTTTTTCCTTTAGCATTTCGTCAGCCATTCCTAGGCTCTTCATAATAGTACAAGGATTAGAAAGTAAGATTATGTTAATTGTGATATAACATCTTAAGATAAAGAAATAATAAAGATAAGGTACATGTGATGTTTCATTTGCTTAGAGTTTTATAAGAATTAACAAAGGTTCATAGCATGGCTGCAGCGTCGGCCCTAATCCATTTATATTAGTCTTACATAACATAACATTAACTCATGCTGTATCCCAAAGGGGTAGGCAGAGACCAGGGGCTGACGATCCTGACAGATCACCTTCGCTTCGTCAACGTTCTTTATTCGTTGCATGGTCACACGGTTCTAGTTTCGGGTGCCGTTTTTATCTTGCCCTTCGATAATACATCCTCTATTTGATTGAAGTATATAGGTATGTGTCCGTCTGGAACTTCCCTTACCGGCCCTTCCACCCAAATTCGCTATACCTATGTTATATTTTTATTTCCAACTCCTTAGAATTGGAACAAAACTCTATGTGTCTCACCTCATTGTATTGGCAATGTTTCACTGCGATCTGACATGAAGTTTGCAAATATGTACCGTAAACTACGTTTGTATGAGAGTGTAATTCATGACTTGGTGGCCAACTATTAATGCCAAATGCTCTTAGTGCCATGAAGCCGTTCCTAGCTAAGTCAGTAATCGTTTCGGACTTCGCCTACACCAATGGTACTAAAAAATTCTATGAAAAAGTAGATTTTCACACAATTTTTTCTACTTATCTATCTATCTATCTATCTTTCTTATATTCAAACTTAAAAACTGATAGCTGTTAACAGTATGTCAACACATTCGTATTGTCCGAGGAACTGCTTGTGATTTTCTTACATTGTTCTTCTGATGTAGAAACTTACAGTTGATGGTCAAAACATGCAAGCGACGCCGACAGGACGACCGTCCTTGTAACGCTTTCGATAGACGCGTCTTGCGGTCATAATCTCTTCTACCGTCATTAGTTAGCAAATAAGATAGACAATTCGAGGTAAGACGCTGTATAGAGATGCAACGATAACATACTAAACAGGCAGAGACCGCGGCGAAAATACAAATCGAGGCACCGTACGTGAAATAACATTAGTCGACACGTAGACAGTAGGTACCTAATCAGTTTCGCAAGGCACGTTAAGCCGTTGGTGCCGGCTGTCATGTAATGGCAGTCGTTAAGCCATATCCGAGGCCTTATGGACGGATTGATAACTTTCTTGACAGTAAGGCCCGTCTGTCTTACAATGCTCCACCAAGCCGGACTTGGCCGCCGTAGTGAAGTATGGCCTAACCTTCCTGCCATGCAGGAAGGGACACGTGCCCCAGCAGTGGAGACATAAACCTATTCAGTTATTATTAATTGATTCAATATCAGGAGCCCCAGGTTCGATCCCGAGTGCGGGCATGCACCAATGACTTTGTTTAATTTCAAAGTTACGTACATTTGCGAATTTGTAGTCGCAATACCACACGCTAACGGTGAAGGAAAACATCGTGAGGAAACCCGCGACTTGGTTGGCTCCGCACGTATTGACTAGTCTTTCCTGTGGGCTAGGCCGACTAAGCTGTCAGGATGGTATAGGTGCTGGGCAAGCCTAAAAAACCATCTATAAAACCATGTCCCAGGCACTACAGCGTCGGAGTGGTCCCTTCACCCATCTAGTGTGTGAGTGAAGATACCACTGGACGTTGTATAAATCATCTCATTAAGTAGATGCAAAAAGGCCAATATATATATATAATATCAGGTAGAGGTACCTATCTATGGCAGAAGTCTAATTACGCACAGAAAATATTGTAGGATTCCTAATATCTAGCTGTCAAATTCCATACCGATTGTCGCGTCACGCCAAGCGTCACGATTTAGGATTTGGTTCGCAAATCCTATGTGTGCACATAGGATCTGACATGGATACCTATATATAGCATAAAAAAGACCTACTTCAGGGCATAGGGCTTCTTTCAGAGAGTATGGGCTTAATTACTACACGCGCCCACCGTGAACTGGCAATTTCAAGCGCCGAGGTATGTAAACACTTCAGCTGCGAGTGGTAAAGCTACTAGGTACTTACCATTTCACAAATCTACGAAACATAGAATACAAAGTCATTGGTACACGCTGGGATTTGATATCAACCCTTGTATGTCCCCACTAGGGTTGCCAACCCTACTATATATTATAGTATCCTACTATATTAGGGGTTCAAATACTATATTTAAAAAAATATATATAGTAGGCGAAACTACTATATTCTGAGTAAAAAATCAATTTTAATAATTTATATTCAGAAATTATTGAAATCAACAAAGTTTTGGGCATAGTACTTTCTGAACAAAAAAATTCTTCTAAATCAACCGTGGAAAAATGGCAGGAAGTTTTTCTCCTAATTATTTTCTTAAAAATAAAAATATTATTATTAAGGCGCAGGGGAGTAATTCTTTTAAAAAATAAAGAAAATATATAACTACATACAATTTTTTTACTATTATTTTGCCACCTACTATAATTTTACGGGTAATAGCTTCGAAAATACTATATCGCTTGTTTGCGACAACGTAGTCATAACTCAAAAAACCGAAATTTTTAGTTATTAATACAGTTATAATCAGCGAAAAAAGTAGAGTTTGCTTCAAAAACGACATTTCTCGCGAACGTTCATGGGAGAGCGAGACAAAAGTTGTGACGATATATCGCTCTATCGCTCGTTTTGGTCCTTTGCTACGACATCGTCACTACTCATTTGCGCCGCGGCAGTGTCAGTGGGTGGATGTGCGTGTTTTCGTCAAGACCGACATATTTCGAATTAAAACGTTGTTGCTGATAAAAGTAAGTTGAATGTTTGTTATTACTTTTTTCTTGTAATGTCTTATTGCAAAATGTGACGATGTTGCTTAAAAAATGTCGAAGTTAAACTATTTCAATATTTCGAGTTATTATTATATCGTAGAAAAAAGCGGTTCTTATTGAAGTCAAACTGTGAATAAAGACGATATTGATGTTAAGCTAAGTGTCAAACTTTGATTGCATAAAAGTTTATATTTGCTTACGCCATTTTAAAAGTAAACGGTGACAATAATTACTTAATTTATTTTTCAACAGGTTGTTTTAGAACGTTATGTATGATAAAAATCAACTAACTAATTTGTTACGTTTTCAGGTCAAGTTATTTATTTATTGATTATTATACAATAAAAAACTTACAGTTACCCAACTTACAGTTATGATGAAGTCCAGGGGTAGGAAAATGCTAGCCTTATTAGAACGGAATAAAAATGATACCGTGGGCAGCAGCGAGGAACAATCTACTTCGGCCGATAGCAGTATGCTAGTAGTACTGATCTACCTACCTTTTGTTTAAGATGCTTAATTATTGTTTTAATTTATGTAATTTTTCAGGTTCAAAAGGAGTTACCCAGACACCCAAAGAAAACAGCAAATAAACAGATGCATCAACACCTTCATTGAATGAAACCGGTATGTTATGAGTACCAGTATTGTTGTAATGCTATCTTTGTTTGCTGATTTAACTTAATTTATAATTTTACTATTGCAGGCTATGGTAACTCTACTCAATCTCATGTCATTAGGAGTTCTAGCAACTCATCAACTGATTCTTCAGACTCATCATCATCTGATTCGGAATCTTTTTGTGAAGGTAATCTTTATTTACCTATTACCTACCTGTTGAACAATTGTGTGTAATGTAACTTAGGTAAATGCCAAATTCTTTTTTTTAGATAGTGACGACTCTGTTAAGGATCCAATGTATATACCGCCCGAAAACCCAAGTCAGAACAACCACGATGATTTACCTGTCGAGGAAGAAAACGAAATATTGTCTGTCTATGATGGCTCTATACAAAATTTGCCCTCGAACTCGGCTCCAAATAAGACAAATACTTCTGCAAGGCCGTCTACTTCCAGAGAAGGGAGAATCCCAACGAGCCCTGCTGTGAGCCCTGACAAAAAGAGAGGAAGAAAACGCAAGCGTGATGAAGAACAATGGAAGAAAAATATTGCCAAAACATTACGAAACGCTGGAAAAGCTTATCAGACTACAAAAAAGAAGATCAGAGAGGAGAGAAAAATGAAAGAACCTTGTGGGGAAAAATGTAGACAGAAATGTGGGTCTAAATTCACGGAAGAAGAAAAACATTGTTTGAAAACTTTTGGGCATTGGGTGACAGTAAGAAACAATGGGAATACATTTCAAGGAGCATGACTGTTATTACTCCAAAATACCGATACGTTCGAAAAGAATTTTTAAGAAAGAAAAGTTATAAGAAAGAAAATAATTTAGGTGTAGAAGTTAAAAAAGCTTATGACCAGAAACCCGGTATATCACAAAGAAAGAAGGCGGAGTTATTAGATTTACTAAATAAAAACCTGATTCCGAGATTTTACGCTCCATTTTATAATGCTCTTTAAGTATTCTACAAGATACACTTACCAATTTTTTCTATAAATTTTACAAAGATAATAATTATGTTATGCAACTCTCCATCGTGGGTTGTCTGGAAGAAATTGCTCTAAGCAATAATTCCGCCAATTGTACTGTATCTTTGTAATTATTTTTTTGTTTGTTTTTTCCTGGTGTACAATAAAGAATATTCTTAACTTATCTTATTCTTATGTTATTCGGACAAAAGACTATATTTCTATACCTAAGTAAACAAGTTGATCTCGTTTCTAGTACCTAAACTAAAATTAAGACTATGTGCCTTAACAATACTAAATCTTTATTAAGATTTGTTGATTGGTTTTAATTTAGATTATTTTTGTGATGAGAGTAAATATTGAATAATGACTGTAGTAGTTTCTATTTTTTATTTTTGTACAAGTTTTGTTTCAGTAACAAGAAACAAGATCAACTTATTTACATACAGAACCTAAGTAAGCAAATTTATTTCGTTTCTAGTTAACTAGAAATAAATAATTAAATTAAAAATTAATTAAATAAGTTGATCTCGTTTCCAATTCCTAAATTAAACTTAAGACTATGTGCCATATCAATACTAACTATGTACTAAGATTATGACATTTAAGTAGTGCGTTTTTCTATTTGTTTTCTTTTAGATTTGCAGTAATGTCTATTTTGGTTTTCATATGTTTTTTATTTCAATAAAAGTTTTGTTTCATTAATGACTTTTCTTGTATTATTTATTAAAACTATGAAAAAAATTACCTACACAACGACATAAGTCGTGATAGTACAAAAATATATAAATTACTATCAGCAACAACGTCATAAGTGATTCCTCGTCACATTTACTTGTCAATAAGTTATTATAGGTATAAATTTGCTAAAAAAACTTAAATAATAACAATTATTTAAGAATTTCGCAACATTTCTTGCAAATTAAAGTTCTTCAATAGCTGATAGTTACCAAGTTACTTACATCTGAAACTTTTAAATTGATTTTCTGCGAACTCGTCTTTTTTTAGTTATGACTACCTTGTCGCAAGCAAGCGATATTTGTCACAAAAAAAGTTGGCAACCCTAGTCCCCACTCCTGGGCCACGAGTCTCTCCCTGCAGCGCAGGAAGGTTATGCCATACTCCAACAAGGAGGCCAAGTCTGGGATTCGAACCCACTAACTACCGAAAGTGGGGCCTGCGTTCTACCGCTGTGCTCTCACCGCATATGCCTATTATATGTGCAATAAACGATGATTTAACATTTTTTCCAAAGGAACTACGCCTCTAGTCTGAATACAAAACACTACAAAAATTACTAGTAATTTTACATGCCACGACAGGCACCTAGACTGCGTCAACGAGCTGATTTACATGCGATGAAAGACATCGTTCGTTGTTAGATTAATAACTGTAAGAAATTGCCTGAAACGCTTAGAAGTCCTCACTTGAAATTATATAACTATTATGTACAGGCTGTGTCATTAAAGCGTCATGAAAATAAATTGCTGTTTAGATAGACAACGCTGTCGGTACCATGGATGAGCGAGAAGCGGAAAAGTGTGGGTTTATTCGCGTATCGTAGACATTAGAGGGAACGGGCAGATGGGAAGGCGTTACGTGAAAATAGTTTGCGATCGATTAAAATGATAGAAAAATAATTTTCATGTGCGTAATTACATTTTGCAAAACCATGACTTTTGCAAAACATTTTGCAAAACCATGACAGCAAGAAGTCAAAATAAACAAAAGAAAGTCGTTTTCCTTTTCCAATAAAACTCTAAGCTATATTGTTCACACTATAGAGTTCAAAGTCTTCACAAAGAAACCAAAATTTGTTTAAAAAAAAATAAAAAATTGCTCATGTCGTGTCAAGACGTGACTTTGGCCGAATTTGTCGACATCGGCTGGTTGCCATATCTTAAGAGATAATAGTAATGGTAATAACTAAGCTATACTTAGATTTTTTTATTTCGTATAATGAAGAACATACTCTAGCATTTTATTCTTCTTGCCCTCAAATGGGTCAAATATTTCCCTTTTTCGCTTGAGAGCTTTTTTAATAATAATAATAACTTCTACACAAGTTCATACAGCACAATCACTTATGAAATGTCAGAATTCTACGGATTAAAAAATCAGAGTTTAGCCAGCGAGCCGAGAAAACGTGCCATTCGGCCAGCACGCTGCTGCAGTCCTGAACAATACGAGTAAAGTCCCTTCAGGGTCGAGTTTCATAAAACTTTATCGTTTAATATTGTTTATATACCATCTTTAACAAAGTAATGTAAACTTGGTGTTTAGGCAATAAGTAGTTCACTTTCAACAATGATTCGAGGTACACAACTACAAATATTTATAGTGTATTTGGGTGGGAAGGCCGGTAAGGGACGCCCCGCGAGGACAAACTTCGACCAAATAGGGAAGGAAGATTAAAAGTACTTGAACCGGCGTGCGTGGATACTACGACTAATGAACGTTGTTGAAGCGAAGGTGATCTGTCAGGCAAGTGCAAGTCCCTGGTCTCTACCTAGTCTGCCTACGCCTCTAGGATACAGGCGTGAGGTTATGTTATTTTACCTATATTTATAGCAGTAACTGTTAGTATTTATGGTTTATATTAACCGCTATCGTCGCTCAACCTCGCCACTCTTCTGTTTGAACCAAGCCTTAGCTGTCACAAAACCTTTTGAGTCACAAAACGCGGTAAACAGCCTCTTCACAAGTAACGTGGGCAAACGCTCAGCTCTTATTGAGAGCGGCGAAAGAGCGAATGTCGAGCGGAAACGTGTTATTTCAGAAATGCCCAAGTTAATTTACCTCATCTGCGCAATTGTTGCTTTGGTCACGCCTGCTTGCGGCTTTACAATAACTGAAGGGTAATCCACGTTTATTGATGGATGAATAAGCACTCCCGAGTCCCGCGTGGCTTCGCTCGCTTAGAGATTTGCCTTATCTAGCGCCACCAATAGAATAATAATCGTAGCTTGTTTTCGATATCGATATCAACCCTTGTATGTCCCCACTGCTGGCACGGGTCTCTTACCTACCGCAGGAAGGTAGGTTACAGGAAATCAGGAAGGACTTGTTTTATAATACGTTTTTTTCAAACTACAGGGAATGAATGATATGGAATTTCTAGTCATAGAAATGTATCTGAAACAAATTCAATGAAATATGTTATTTAAAAAATAAGTAGAGGACCTGTCCGATCATGATAGCTCAGCATCAGCAAGCCATTCGTAGAAATTCCGATAATGGCGTCCAACTGTACAACTGAAGATGTTATTTCGAGGAAAAGTGGCCAAGAAAATCATGAGGAAATTATTCCAAATAACTTACAATTTGGGGATCCCGACGTGGTACCTACTTAGCGGATGCCATGGTCGTTCTTGGTCATTACTTACCTATTATCCCTAGTAACAAACCTTCTCAACTCACTCATTAATCCGACTTAAATATATTTGTAGGATGAAATGGATAAGTACTTTATAATTCAGAACAATCTTCCTTTTACACCGCTCCTGCACTGTTTCTTGAAATACTGCTCAAATGCAGCCTAAATAGGTACTCGTAGTCTGTGGTAGAGCCTTTTGCGCAGACAAAATTACTTAGACCTGAGATTTTCGCGCTTAGCCTCATAGTTCGGCCATTGCACGTTAGCAAGCGCTGAGGCAGATGACTAAGATTTCCTCACGAAGTTTTCCTTCACAGTCAGCGGTTGATATTGGGACTATAACTTCACAAATGTACATAACTACGAAAACAATATCATAGGTACATGCCGGGTTTGAACCCACGACCACCCGAAATGTCGACTCTTGGGATATAGGAGGGATACTATCTTAGAGGCAATTTTTGTCCACCTAGGCCCATCCGGCTGATCTGGCCTGCCCAGTTCCAACATCAGTGATCAGATTCAGCATTTTGGTTAGGGAGGAGTGGAAGATTGAGCAGGAGGTTTTTGCCCAGCACAGCAATGAGTCGTGCTGGGCAAAAACTCGGCTAAAGAAAAAATAATTCAACGCTGACTATAACCTTTTTATGTGCAGTGGAACAGACGAGCACAATTTATTTTGCTTTATGTGAACTTAGTTCAGTGATCATTCATCAATCATCAATCATCAGTCAACAAATGGGTGGGAACTGCCATTTGGTTAGATAGATTGACCATTTTAGTGAGCAATTTGCTTGTAGCAATTTACGGGTGTGGTAATTAGGTGATTGACTCGGTGTTTCTCGTACACCAACGATTCGTTAATCTACTTTTAACAGCCGTCAGTTGGGCAAAGAGCAACAGACTATTAAAAGATTGTTAGCTTACGAGAAACTGGGGTTAAGCGGATTTCTTCGTCGGTCTGGAATGCCCCAGGACGCCTAAAAGATGAACCACACCAACGCCTTGTGACGGCAGTCCATTTATGTATAATTATGTATGCCCACTGCTGGGGCACGGGTCTCTTCCGGCATCGCAGGAGGGTTAGGCCGTACTCCACCACGAGGCCAAGACAGTGGCGGGCCTTATAAGGCGGGAAGTTACTAAGCCGCCCATAAAGCGGAGACTCCCCGGCTTGTCTGCATTTGGTTTCTTTTCTCCAAAGTTCAGCATGCTGGCTTTCTGTTCGCGGCCTCAACCATTTCCTAAACTGGTTCCATGGTAGTAGGAGCGGGGGATCCATACTAAGCCATTTACAGCAATAGTATTTATATGGATATATTATATATCAATCGCTACACTCCACTACCGCTATCGCGTTAGTGTGTTTTATCCTTTAGAGCAGCAGTTAAAGTGATTTCATTAATTTATTGAAGTGATTTTATTAAGTTATGCACCGTATGAGTTATTTTAAAGGAGGGACAATTCAAATGGAGTGCTACTTTTTCACATATCTACTTATTTGTAAGATAGTTATCGGACACTCAGTGCGATAAGACTTCATTTCCCCGAATTGCAATTTGCCTACGAGGAATAGAAACAACTTTATGGTCAAACTATGTCAATAGAAACTGCTTTTCCTGCTGGGTGTGTTGTAAGATTTGCACGCGAGGTTCTAGGATAGTTGGCTGAATTGCACCACTTTCTTAAATGTTCGTCGTCGTCGTTAGGCTATACTAGTCCACTGCTGGACATCAGCCCTCCTCTAAAGAGCGCCACGTTGTGCTATCATAGGGGGTAATGCCCATAATCCCCACGCTGGGCATGCGGGTTGGGATCGCAGTTTGGTGGAATTGTACTGCAGGGGGCGCTGCTGCCCACTCCCCGGTTTGTGTCCCTTAGTCGCCTTTTATTGGGTTGGTGCTATTCTCTAGGCCGACACCACACAGATTAATGTTGGTTTGACTCGTTCTTTACACAAAATTATTTGATTCCCTCGTTGGTCTAGCCGTTAAGGCTCTTAGGTACAAAGACAGAGGACGTGGGTTCGATTCCCACTGGAGGCCGCCGCACCGGATTTGTTTGTACAAATGGCCTCAGACTTTAGTGGATTCCTATACATATTTATAATATGTTTGCCTGGTTACCACAGAACACGGTATCCTAGTTTGGGGCCATGACAAGGTGTCGAGTAATGTCGAAGTTATTATGTGATTACTAACTTTAAGCCGTGGCTATTACGACCACGTAAGAAACTATCCCACAGGAGATTAAGTATCCTATGTCTAATATCCTGTCTTGGTGTATAAATAGACAAAGATCAAATAAATCTTTGTCAATTTCTACACTAAGTTTTATATAAACCCGTTCAGCCGTTATTGCGTGATTGTAACATACATCGAAACACCTTCACAAACTTTCACGTTTATAATACGGTATTGTGTTTTACGATTCCAAATCAGAATCGTAAAATAAGCAGTAAGATAAGTAGTAAGATAAGCACTCTTATACAAACACACACACACACACACATAAACACACATACACACACACACTGAGCCACTAAATCTTTTATTATTGTAACTAAAAGCTAAGACACCTATGTAAATCTATATTTAGAGCATTAGTACCCACGACACAGGTTATGCCTAGTGTGGGTGCTACTGTATATAGTAATGTAAATTGTCTTCTGTTCAATAAAGTTTATTTTATTATTATTATTATAATAACCCCGCAAACGTCACCCTATAACATAACAAACATTTACATATAGGCACTAGCCTCACACTAGGATACCCTGGGTCGTGGGAACCAGAAACAGCGACATCACAAACAGTACACATCCAAGTCGAACCCGCGACCTCTGACTAACCGTGCCAGGGTTAGCCAGAGCTCGCGGCTTCGAGTCCCGGCATGGGTGGAATTTTTAGCCTCTAAATAGTTTTTTTAAAATTGTCCTTACCACGGTTTAGTGCATTATGTTTGATCTCGCTACTAAGGTTTTGCAGATCAGCGAAACCCAGCAGGGTTAGCTTTAATCTTTTATTGAAAACTCACAATGATGCACGCGCTGACAGATCACAAGAATGCATGACACACAATGGCTGACGGAAACAGAAAAGAATGAAAGACTTGACAAGCGCGCAAAACGGAAAAAAACGCAGTGTTCTCAACACATTTACATATTGTTATTGCCATACTAATTATATTAAAAACAATATAATAATATTTGATGTTTTAATTAAGAAATTAAGCGACTAATCCGCACAGGTCGGAGCCAACCAAGACGCGGGTTTCCTCACGACATTACCCTCACCGTTAGCGTCAAAGTCAAACACATACATATTTTGACACTTCGAAAACGTCAAAATGTTCACCCTGTGGACAAAGAATGGGAAGGAACGGCTGGCCTCCGAGTCTATTTCAACCTCTAGCAACAGCGCGCAGCGGTAATCGCTAATTTAGTACAAATAAATCCTGCTACACCTCATCCGAGGAGAGATGAGGTCTCCCCCTCTATAATTTAGGGAATTACCCGTCTGGCCGCATGATCGTTCGGTTGACATCACTTACCTAGTGGCAAATTGGCAATGCACGTGTAATGCATTGGTTATTGCAATTGAATTTATTTTTTTAATAGAGACAGCCGACCTCAGAACACAATATGATCTGAGCAGCCGACAGATGTTACTTTCAGCGACTTTATGGACAGATGAGAAAGTTTCTAATCTCACCTAGAACGTATCGAATCTTAAAGGTAATTTAATTACGTTATAATACTTACAATTTCACGAAACTAAAGTCGGACGTAAGTCACGCCCCGGGTTCACGTCAATGCGACCTAAAATACGTCTGAATGCGAAGTCAAGGTTCTTTGTCGGACATGGTGTTCCATCCAGATGACCCATGGTGCGGTCGATTGTATTACACCTATTACGTATATTTTCAGTGTATGGTTAAATTTTGGTTACAGAAAATACGTGTTTTCATTTCATTTGCAGCGTCTAACATAGGAATAAGTCCTGTCTCCAGATTACGCGCACCGCATCAAATCCTGAGCAATTCCAATACTAATTTGACAGTTAGACGATTGGAATCACTCAGCATTTGGCGCGCGTAATTAGACCCCTGATTCAATATCAATTCTTGTATGTCCCCACTGCTGGGGCACGGGTCTCTTCCTGCATCGCAGGAACGTTAGGCCATACTCCACCACGGGGGCCACGTCCAGGTTCTACTTCTTCTTCAGGCTATAGTAGTCCACTGCTGGACATAGCCCTGTCTTCAGCTTGCCGCGTCCAGCATCTGCCGGCAGCTTTTCGCAGATCGCACAATCCCCCACCAAGTCCAGGGGCATTGAATTATGTAAGTACCTACCTATCCACGGAGGTGAGTGACGGTGATTTTTACTTTTTTTGAGCAACTCCGGCTGTCAAATGCATACATTTTTTGACACCTTCGTATACCTTGTATGTCCCCACTGCTGGGGCACGGGTCTCTTCCTGCATCGCAGGAATGTTAGGCCATACACCACCACGGGGGCCAAGCCCGGGTTGGTGGAGGATTGTAAGACAGTGGCAGGCCTTACTGTCAGAAGTTATGAAGCCGCCCATGAGGCCTCTGACATGGCTTAACGACTGCCTTTATATGACAGCCGGCACCAACGGCTTAACGTGCCTTGCGAAGCACGGAAGCGCTCGGAAAAAGCCACTAGCGGTAGTCACGGGACGGTCACCCATCCTACACCTGACCGCGCCTGTTGTTGCTTAACTCAAGTGATTGACACTTTAGAGTTGTCTAACTGCTTCACTCGATAAAGTGGAATGCTACCTAATAGAAGGGCTGGTTGGTGGGGGATTTTAAGACAGTGGTGGGTCTTACTCTGAGAAGCCAAGCTGCACATGAGGCCTCTGAGGTGGCCTAACGACTGCCAATACATGATAGCCGGCACCAAAGGCTTAACGTGCCTTGCAAAGCACGGGAGAAAATGCCACTAGCGATAGTCACGCGACGTTCACCCATCCTGCACCTGACCTGAACCTGACCGACCCAGTTCTTGCTTAACTCAAGTGATTGATTCCCATCACTTTTTATTCTCTTTTTCATCTATTTTTTAAAAATTGTTTTCTTCTTTGAAATATTTTTTATTCTTATTAAGGTTGGTGATCGTTGACCCTGACCCGATGTCCTAGACATGTTTTAAAATGACCCTCGTTGCGCCTGAAATGGGACCTACACTGGTTTTATCCGGAGCTAGATTACGCTCCACGTAACATACAGTCGACAACAGTTAAACTGCTTGGTTGCTTGCTGTTTGTCCCTTAAGGCGCTTAGGGGCAAAAAAAACATAACTAGCCTAGAATGTACTATTAAAGTCCTAGATTGTTGATCCTTCAGGCTGAAGGTTCTAAAAATTGTTGTTAAGATTTTTCATGTTCACTTTAAGATAAAAACGTATTATAATACAAGTTATGATTTTTGTTCCATTGGTGGCGCTAGATAGCACCCCGAACCACCTTAACTGATTACAGAGAAATTGTGTAAAGTTTAATATTATAGATGTAAAGGGAGATGTGCTGTCAACTATACAATCAATATCTGTCGAAGCTATAAATCCGACCAAGTTCGAGTCGGACCCGCGCACGACGGGTTCCGTACCATTATTAATTTAATAATTTATTATTAGTTGCATATTCACGCAACTATTATTATTAAATTCTATGAATATTTCAATCGGTTTCCTGTTGCCATTGTATCGAGCAAAACCAGGCCAATAGGTTTTTTGACAGTGTGAAAAAAAGGAATAATTTTCTTATGTGTTTTTAAACCGATTTAATTTATCATTTCTGCAAAACAGGATAAAACTTGATAATTTTGTATCTGTAGCAATTTTGTCGAGAATGATCGGAATTGGTCGAAACAATAACGGCGTCACGGCTGAATCCGAAGCGATCCGAGAACCCGAGTGTTGACTTGAAGTTTGTGTGCTGACCAGTGACGTCACTAATTCCTGTGCGACGCCATATTGCTTAAGATGGTTTTGGCGGATTTTAAAAATGAATTTTTATTTGCTTTTTCTAATAAAAATACACAAAGTCCGCACCGAGCGATTCGCGACTCTTTTATAATAAGAACGGCAAAGTTGTGGAACACGCTGCCATCGTTTGTCTTTCCGGAGACATATAACCTAGGTGTGTTTAAAAGTAGAGTCAATCGGCATTTAACAGGTAACCACGTAACATCGTAGACCCCGTCTTTGCCCACCATTAGGCGTGACTAAGGTCACGAGTAAACTGTCCTATTTAAAAAAAAATTGTTTCACTTTCTGAGCACATAAATCAAATAAAATCACATCAAATTAATTTATTTCAACGTAAAGAATTTACATTCGTTTTGCTGAATGTAAAATGCGAGCCGCTGCCTTCGGGCCGTATTTTAGGAGAAAAAGGCAGCGGGAAAAAAAACTCCACTCTGAGTGCTTAGTGCGAGTTTTTTAACTACTCGATCGCGTTAACGTAAACTCATATTTCTATGGCATCGAGGAAGCGCCACCTAGCGACAAGTATGGAAATTAAAATTGCTGAGTGCGAGTTGTAATGGTTTACGTTGAGAAGTGAACACATTTACCAGCCAAAACACGAATAAACGCGAGTGCGAGTTGTACTGTGACAGCGTTTTGCCAGTTCGAACGCTTAACTTACTCATACTCACTACTCGATGCTCGATTAACGCGGTAGTAAAGTTATTCGATTGGATCTGTCAAACTCGCACTTAGCACTCAGACCGTCTTTTCTCAAGTCATCTTAATGAAATCAAATAAATCAGTTGCCACCTATACGCATATTACCTAATAAGATTTCGCGATTGCCATCAATAACTTTAAATGCCAAAGCATTATTATTAGTTAAATGTCTTACAAAAGAAGGGAAAACATAAATGCTGCGTCCAAACACACGAACTCACGAGCATAATTATTACTTAAAAACCTATTTAGAGGCTAAAAATTTCACCCATGCCGGGATTCGAACCCGCAACCTCTGGCTATCCGTACCAGCGCTCTACCAATTGAGCCAATGGATGGAATTTTTAGCCTCTAAATAGGTTTTTTAAATTTGTTCCTTAGCACGGGTTAGTGCATTAAAAATAAAAATAGTGTAATAATTATTACTTGCTAATTATTATTATAATAATTGCTATTATTTATAACTTAATGTTTATGTATGTTTATAATAGTATTTAGGTATCTAAGTAAGTTTATTTTATTACGTATACGTATGTACATTAATATTCGATGAGCACCAACTACCCGTCTCAATTTCTCCTTCTGCAATCTTTCCGATTTAAGGTTGCCTGGAAGAAATTGCTATCAGAAATAAGGCCGCCAATTGTACCTCTTCTTTCTGTTGTATCTGTAATTATCTGGTGTGTACAATAAAGAATATTGTTATCTATAACAGCACCAACGAAAAATCTGAGTTAGTTTTGAAATTTGCGAGTCATACTCGCGCACCGAGAGTCCCGTAAAAATTAAGTAGATTTCTCCACGTGTTTCTGAGATAAAGGGTTTCGACAAACAGACGGACTGACGGAGAATAAACTGATCCTATAAGGTTATATTCTTTTTAATGCACTAACCCGTACTAATAACAATTTTTAAAAACCTATTTAGAGGCTAAAAATTCCACCCATGCCGGGATTCGAACCCGCGACCTCTGGCTGTCCGTGCCAGCGCTCTTCCAACTGAGCTAATGGGTGACTCACCGGCATCAGTGAAATTTCGAACCTCTTTACAATATTCTCTGTATTACGTACAGGCAGCGACATCTGGCTGAAGTAATTTGCATCACTTGCAGCCCCGAGTACGCGGGTTCGAATCCCGGCATGGGTGGAATTTTTTGCCGCTAAATGGGTTTTTAAAAAATGATCCTATAAGGGTTCCGATTTTCCTTTTCAGGTATGCCTGAGGTAACCCTAAGAAAAACTCGATATGACTCGTTATCAACCCTGTATGTCCCCACTGCTGGGGCACGGGTCTCTTTGTGCATCGCAGGAAGGTTAGGCCATACTCCACCACGGGGGCCAAGTCCGGGTTGGTGGAGGATTGTAAGACAGTGGCGGGCCTTACTGTCAGAAGTTATCAAGCCGCCCTTAAGGCCTCTGACATGGCTTAACGACTGCCATTATATGACAGCCGGCACCAACGGCTTAACGTGCCTTGCGAAGCACGGAAGCGCTCGGAAAAATGCCACTAACGGTAGTCATGGGACGCTCACCCATCCTGTACCTGACAGCGCCTGTTGTTGCT
Organism: Yponomeuta sedellus; assembly: GCA_934045075.1. Classification (NCBI taxonomy): domain Eukaryota; kingdom Metazoa; phylum Arthropoda; class Insecta; order Lepidoptera; family Yponomeutidae; genus Yponomeuta; species Yponomeuta sedellus. The sequence goes on along the minus strand of OW203746.1, from coordinate 7,656,732 downwards.
TAACCAAGTGATTGATCCCAATCACTCGGTTCGTCGGTTCGGCTAGGCCACGTACGCTTCGATATGACTCATTTCTCGTGAATGTCAACGTCTTACGAACATATCGTTTTAGAGATAAATTTATGAAATCTTCAAAATTTTGTTCTTCTTACACAAATGATGAATTCGCCGCGTATTGATTTTCTTATCTTGTTGTTGTTATGATGGCAAGGTACTTACTACGTCTCTAATGCGTACGTAAACCATTAACTTTAAAAAAATAAATAGTTAAAATAGAAACTTACTTCAAAACACTACAATGCAAAAACACATTCACGTCCGCTGACTATCATTTCTACCACCAATAATAAAATAAAAATCGTAATCTTACTATTTTTATTTCATTTGTGGCAATAGTTAGCACCGCCCAGCGCATTTCTAGGTATGGATTACATGTTTTATTTCCATCATAAAAATACAGAGATTTTTTTCACATTTAGTCGTTTCGTTGCCCATACGAGGCAATTTTAAAAACCTAGTTAGAGGCTAAAAATTCCACCCGATAACGTTTCGGAAACGCGATCTCTGGCTATGCGTCGCTATCTGGCACGGATGGCCAGAGGTCGCGGGTTTTTAAAACTTTTTGGGGAAAACACTTTTCTCAGATTTATATGACCAAATGAAGGGCTCGTGGCCTAGCCGAACCGACTGATTGGAATCAATCACTTGAGTGAAGCAACAACAGGCGCGGTCAGGTGCAGGACGGGTGAGCGTACCGTGGCTACTAACGGTGGCATTTTTTCGAGCTCATTTTGTGAACTATAATATAGTTCATTCCTGCTTAGATTGCGTTCGAAGTGATACGTATTTTTTAGTTTCCGTATTTACTAAGTTTATTGTGTTCATTAATCCGTTACTGTTAGCTTTCTTGTTGATTTTTGCTGTTATTGTAATTAGTTGTTAGTTTTAATTATGGAATCACAGCCTGGCGGCTCTAGACAGCCTAGGACTCTTCCGGTGAATCATGTTTGACTAATACAGACGACAGCGATTAGAATAAGGAATCCGAAATTTGTATAACTATAATTTATTCAAATAAACATGTTTAGAACCCCTGAAACTTTGTTTACATTCTTTATCTCGTCTCATTGGCCTTCCTTTACTTAAAGTAACCTAAAAAAACAGTTCTGCTCTGTTACTGTTTCCATCATACATGTAAAAAATATGTAACGGATGGATGAATGTGTGTGAGTACACACCTGTTAAGGTAAGATTTGGTGAATCTATTTTAAATGGCAACTGTTACGGCTAAATGTGTAACCCATGACTATGCTCACAATAAATATTATTATTCTTAAGTATGACTATAATAACTGATGAATAATAGAAAAAAATCGACTATGTAAATTGAAATCATAATATAAACTACCCATAACTGAATATAAAAAACTGCACAGAGATCATGGCTGCCTCTGGAAAGGGTCCCCAGTATGCTGGCTAAGTTGTCTCGCTGAATGGAGAGACTGAAGCCCGGTTTTCACGGTCTTAGTGCGCGCTCTTTACGAGTGCGCCATCCGAGTAAACTAAATCTTCTGATTGGCTATTTTGGTGTTGTCACGAAAAACGTGTCCCTAAAACAAAAAAGGGTCCGGATGGAAATATAAAACTTTTGTAGGTATATTTCTTATAATCTAATAACTTTTTTCTAAGAAAACGACGAAAGGGTACTAATTTACCGCAATACAGGGACTTATACTACTGGTTTGAAGACCTTCTAACAACGGAGGGTCCTGCTGGCAAAACATGTAAGTTTTTTGGCTAACTGTTAAGGTACTATAATTTTACTTATACTATTCAGAAGGTACTAATTATACTTACGTAAGTGAAACTTTGGTTGTTAATCGAATCAGACGATGGGTCCTGCTGGGTATACGGACACACGAAAAACCGTCCAATCAGAAGCATTAGTTTACTCGGATGGCGCACTCGGTCCGAGCGTACTAAGGCCGTGAAAACCTGGCTTTATCCTCTGACTTATCATTCCATAACGGTGACATCATCGTATTATTGTTGTGCTCGCAAACTTGTTTGTATTTTGACTTTCTCTGCGCCTCCTACTGGCCACAAATGTTTTATGTTTTGTCTGCGCTTACATCACGCCTGGTTTGACCCATTATGCAAAAGTTGTGTTGACAATTGCCCAATGAGTGCTCTCATCGACGCGGGTGGGTAGATAATAGCGGCACAGACTACATAAACTTAAGATACAATTTTAGGTAAGATAATAAGAGTAATTGTTGTGGGAGGGGTACATAAAATACCTTTAATTTTAAATGTTACTGCAAAAACTGTACATGCATTCGTTTGGTGCTTCTTTGTTAATATAATTTCAATAAAATAATCTGTCCTGTAACACGATTTCTTAAGACACTTGAAAAACACAATTTAAAGTTTGGTATTCTTAGTGCAAAATGTCTACAAATAGAAACTGACCAAATTAATGTGAGCCAGACCTTAGCCAACAATGGTTTGAAACATACTTCTGTATAAAATTATGTAAAACTAGTGCCCGCGACTAAACTAGCCTAAACTAGCCGCGACTATTCTAACAAAAAAAAAAGAAAAGGCAGCTTGGCATTCGTAGTGTGCGTTTGGTTTATGAGCATTAGTTTGGTTACACTGGTTTTCGTACTAATGTGTCATGTCGCTACTTCTACTCTTTTTTTATGTTCTGTGGGTTAGCCTATGGCCAGGCTAAAGGTCCATTTTATTTACTGGTAAATAATATGGACCTTTTTTTAAATTTATTTTTAAATCGATTAAGTATGAAGTTTTGGAGTTACAAACTTACAAACGGTTCCTCTACATTATCTACATTAGGGTAGATAGTGAACGTAGATCACATGAAGAACTTATTGTTCTGAGAGTACATCTGATCTATGTATATTTTTCTAAATCCGTATAGTGTTATGAACAATCGAATACCTACACTTATAATTTCAAAATATTGACAATAATAATTGATGAATAATAGAAAAAATCAGACTATGTAGATTGAAATCCAAAATAAATTTAACTTAATCCGTATTGTTATATTATTTATGGTAGTACGAAGCCGTTTTATTTTATGATTTTTTTTCGTAGTTTATTTTTTTCAACTTTAATTTAAATTCCATTCAATCGAAGTTATTGTTACAAACGCATGACTGTTTTCTGGAGGGGTAGGCAGAGACCCGGTTCTGCCAATTGCATTTGATTCATAGCAGATCTCTTTCGCTTCATCAACATTCATTAGTCGTTGCCTGTCAATGGTAAACGTAAAGCCATGTCAGAGGCCTTCTAGGCGGCTTCATAATTTCTGACAGTAAGGCCCGCCACTGTTTTACAATCCTCCACCAACCCGGACTTGGCGCCCGTGGTGGAGTATGGCCTAACCTTCCTGCGATGCAGGAAGAGACCTGTGCCCCAGCAGTGGGGACGTACAAGGGTTGATATCGAAATCGTTGCCTGCACGCACGCCCGTTCCGAGTAAGTACCTACTTTTTATCCAGCCCGTTTCGAATACATCCCCTATTATTCATTCGTGTTTCATTTAAAAATACAATGCTTATGCGATTTGTAACAAAAGTGCCACTGTAAGAGAGAATTTCCTTGAACCTATGTAGACTATGTTACTGTCGCATGAATGCAACCTGTAATAAAACTAGAAATTGCAGTGTTTAATATAACGATGGTGTTAAACCATTAACTTGAGAACACGTTTTTGAAAGGAAGTCACGTTTTGTCGAAGGAAAACCTAATCTACGAGTATTTAAACAATACTGAGTTTTCCTTTTTTTGGAGATGACGCTTGTATTGGAGGCCAAGACCCACTTCTGGTAGGTTCTGCTGGTACTTGCTGTTAGGGGCCACTTTGATCCAACGGACTAAGTAGGTAGCCACCGAAGCAAGGATTTCTTTTGGGTGTTTGACGGCAGACGTCCCATGTATCCTTAGAACCACCAGCTAGGGAATCACAACGTCACAATAAAAGTTTTCTCCCATCATCGGCTATCGCCATCTTGCTTTATTCGACCGCGTGAAGCGAGACGCCGCTACCCGATAGTGGGATAAAACTTTTATCTTAACCTTGTGCTCCCCTACTAGGTACACAAATTATAACATGTTATTGCAATTTGAAGTGGCAAAATGGACTATAGCTCTATACAATATATAACTCTACATACTATACTCGTTGTAGAGCTATTGTCTATTTTGCCACTTCAAATTGCAATAACATGTTATCATTAATTTGTGTACCAATCTTTTACCTGCTAAGGGAAACCTTCGAGAAACTTCGTACCCCGTCAGATATCACTATTTCGCCAGTCGTAAAGCTACGTCTGAAATAGTGATATCCGACAGGTACAGAGGTACTCGAGTGGCAAACGCAGCATAGGACAATGAAAGAGATGAGGATGGCCTAGGGTAGAAAAAATGTGCAGTGCCATGGGGAGGCCTGTAATGATGTACGGTATTGAAGGGATGTAAGTGGTGGAGTTCTCGTGGCCTAGTGAAACCGACCGAGGAAAGCAACAGTAGAGGCAGTCAGTAAAGCAACATGCTGATAGATGACCATCCCGTGTGTGATGACCGCTAGTGACTGCTTTTTCGAGCGCTTCCATGCTTCGCAAGGCACTAAGCCATTGGTGCCGGCTGTCATGTAATGGCAGTCGTTAACACATATCAGGGGTCTTATGGGCGGCTTGATAAATGTAAGGCCCGCTACTGTCTAATAATCCTCCACCAACCCGGACTTGGCACCCGTGGTGGAGTAATGTTTAAACTTCCTGCGATGCAGGAAGAGACCCGTACTCCAGCAGTGGGGACATACAAAGGGTTGATATCGAAGTGGCGTACGGGCAGGGAGATAGGGTGGAAAGTCAAAGGCTTAAGGAAGCTAATAACTTACCTCTGCCATTGAATTTTAATGCTTATGCTACCATACTATAGGCCTATAACCCCCTGCAGTGGACGCATTGGGCTAAGTGTGCGTTGTGCATGTATATTGATTGATTCTAATCCAATCAGAATTATCCAATGAGCATTATCAGACTCGTAGGAATCTGCTCTGTGATCAGACTTTTGACGGCCTCGGGGGCGCAGCGGTTCGGCACGCTGACTGTAAAACCGAAGGTCTCGGGTTCGATCCCCGGCCGGGTCATGCTAGGAAACTAACTTTTCTCGTTTGTCTCGGGTCTTGAATGTTATGTATGTATTTATTGTATTAAATCTGTCGTCGAGTTAGTACCTATAACACAAGTCATTTAGTTGTACTTAGTATAGGCTCCATTAGCTCAGTTGGAAAGAGCGCTGGCACGGATAGCCAGAGGTCGCGGGTTCGAATCCCGGTAAGGGTGTAATTTTTAGCCTCTAAATAGGTTTTTGAAATTGTCCTTAGCACGGGTTAGTGCATTAAAAATAAAAATACCTAGTATAATCATGTGGGTACGGCGATATCATTCCGATGTAAAAACCTAACTGCAAAGTAGGTAGTCGGGGCTGTAAGTGATGCAATCTACTTCAGCCAGATGTCGCTGCCTGTACGTAATACAGAGAATAGTATAAAGAGGTTCGAAATTTCACTGGTGCCGGTGAGTCGCCCATTAGCTCAGTTGGAAAGAGCGCTGGCACGGATAGCCAGAGGTCGCGGGTTCGAATCCTGGCATGGGTGTAATTTTTAGCCTCTAAATAGGTTTTTAAAATTGTCCTTAGCAAGGGGTAGTGCATTAAAAATAAAAATAGTATAGGGGAGATGTAGGTAATTGACGGCGGCTTACACTTTACATTGTACATTGACATTCAGCAAACAGAATGTAAATTCTTTACGTTAAAATAAAATTATTTGAATTTGAATTTGAATTGGGATCACCTAAGCAAAAATTGAAATAAAATAAACTTTACTTATTTGACTTTTCATTGAGATCAACTTTAATCACTTTGATTCATACATTTTGGCATAATAGACATAATAAAAAAAATAGCTTTGATCACCATTGTCTACATTGGTTGGTAATGGTAATCAGCATGTGGACAATGGTGATCAGATCACCAAATGTCGCATACATAATTGGAAGCAGAATCCCACCCAGTACAGTCGGCGTGAGCCCAAAGGCCACAAGACGTGCACCGATACCATAATATTTCGTTGTCTTGTCCAAATTTACCACATACAATACCTACACATACCTATTATTCTGCATCGTCGTCTTCACCATCCATAAATCATCCGAATTTTCTTCTTAACCCTCTTAATATTGTTCTTCTGTGGCTTCCTTTTTTTTCTATTCCTTTTCCCTTAGCTTTCTCAGCTTTAGCCTTCCTTTTGTTTTCTTTATCAATCAGAACATCTTTGATCGGTGTTGAAGTCAAAATTGTCACATGCTGTTTATTTCTTCCTTGTCATCTCTTAAGATTAGGAGCTTTCTCAGGCATCTGGATGAGTTTTTGGATGCTTGGAAGGTCTCAAGATGTTGGTGGCAGGCAATTGGAATCACGACATTTTCTTTGACTCCACAGGCGACTTTCGCCTGTGCAGGCCTACACAGGCGAAAATGAAAAAAAAAGTAATCCTGAAGAGAAAGACCCTATTTTATTTTATAAACTGGCCATCCAAAGGGGGAATGTTGCCAGCATTCTGGGCTCCCTGCCGAGGGACACCGACCTGGGGCAAGTGTTTTATTTGTAAATTATAGGTATTTATTTTTATTACTTTATGTTAATTAGATTTTAGTTTAGTTATTATTTTAGTTTTACTTTAGATGTTTTGTTTATTGTATTAAGAACCAAAGTTGTAAAACATAGAAGCTATATTATTGATTAAATTATTGGGGAAAATGAAATCAATAATAATATGGCCCATATTTTATTAATCTGAGTTTTGATTATATCAGTTTAACATGTCACGATTACTACATACCACAAGTACAGAAGTTTAAGTTTAGTAATTCACAACATACCTTCGGTTTTAACAACTCTTAAAATTAGATCAAATTTGCGCGAAATCTTCCCACTTTTGTTGTTCTCCAGCGTGTCGCGCGAACTGAGTGAGTCATTGCCGGTACACGGGAATGGCGTGTAGCTAACGTATTGTCGCGGTCCCTAGCCCGTAACAGTATTAATATATTGATACCATTCGGTTGCGTTCGGTTTTTATTATTTTGGTGATCACCATTGCCAACTGACTCTGATTGCCTACATCTCCCCTAATCATGTCCATGAATATTTATTTATTTATATTACTTTTGTATGCGTCGGTAGTCAAGCGGTATCACGTGTCACTACGAACACGGAGGTCGAGAATTCAATTTCCGCTAGGGGCCGCCGTGCTTTAATTTGTACAAATGACTTCGGAGTGCTTAGTGCGAGTTTTTTAACTACTCGATCGCGTTAACGTAAACTCATATTTCTATGGCATCGAGGAAGCGCCACCTAGCGACAAGTATGGAAATTAAAATTGCTGAGTGCGAGTTGTAATGGTTTACGTTGAGAAGTGAACACGTTTACCAGCCAAAACACGAATAAACGCGAGTGCGAGTTGTACTGTGACAGCGTTTTGCCAGTTCGAACGGTTAACTTACTCATACTCACTACTCAATGCTCGATTAACGCGGTAGTAAAGTTATTCGATTGGATCTGTCAAACTCGCACTAAGCACTCGGGCTGCCGTAGCACAAGGAGCTAGCACAAAAATAAGGAGGGGTAGAACGCCGACTTCTCAACCCGGAGGTCGTGGGTTCGATTGCCGGCATATACCAATAACTTTGTTTTGTAGCTTATGTAGGTAGGCATAAGTTAGTAGGGTAGGGGAGCCCAGTGGCTACTGGACTCGGAAGCGAGAGACCAGGTTCGATTCACAGTGCGGGCATGTATCAATGACTGCTTTCTAACTTATGTACATTTGTGAAGCTATAGTAGCAAAACCACTCGGTTACCGTGAAGGAAGATTTCGTGAGAAAACCCTAGTACGTCCATTAACTACTACCATAGCACAGGTTATTCTAGTTTGGACCATCAAAGTAATTGTGTTGTGTGAGAGTTGTTATTATTAATAGTTAAAATTTAAAAGGGAACTATCGACTATACGGGGACGTACGAAAGACTACGAATAAAATCAATCACTGCCTGCGAGATGCGCTGCCTGCCTCTGAAATGCCATTAGTGAAATCCACTGACCATCAGGCTATTTTGGAATTAAAGCTTTGTGTGATTCCAAGGTCTAACGAACCATCCATCCATGGCCAGCTGATCTTCTTCTTCTTCTTCAGGCTATTAGTCCACTGCTGGACATAGCCCTTCCCTAATGAGCGCCATAGCGCAAGGTTGTGCCATCATTGGGGGGTAATGCCCATAATCCCCATGCTGGGCATGCGGCTTGGGGATCGCAGTTTGGTGGAATTGTACTGCAGGGGGCGCAGCTGCCCACCCCCTAACTGATCTACGAAGCTCTAATTAAAAAATAACTATTTTGGGTGCAGTAAATATCTAATAATGTCTAGTAAGTGTAGTAGTTCCAAATTTTGATCGAGAATTGCATGTTTCTTGATGCAAGTGTGTTTTAATCAAAATTGGGTTCAAATCTTAATTTCAACCAAATATTTTAATGTGTTTTGTGTATGAGTTTTGTTTTTTGTGTTTAGTATTAATTTCATCCAAATGCTTAATGTGTGTCTTGTGTATGAATAAAGCATTATCTTAGTAGTTAATTTTAAATCTTTGGAAAAGCTGGTCATTACGTTAATGACAATTCAAATCAAACGTGACATCACATGATAGACGTCTGCGTCTGCCAGAACGAACGATAAAATTATTACGTGTGAAGTGGTTAAAACCCCAAATCGTTTCACAATACAAAGATAAGTAATTTCAACGAATTCGGAATCCACCAAACCTTTGTTGTAAAGTTCAAGTCGTAGTGTCACATTTGAACCTATCGGATTATTCCCGCCATTAAAGATATATCGATGTCGATGGCCAGTCATCGTGGTGAAAGGATTTGCCAATCAGCATAAGGCACTCGCTGATTGTTGCCCAGGGTGCGCGACGTACAGCAATTCCGAAATTAATTTTATATCAGGAGTTGCAGATGTTTTGAGTACCTACGTAGCTATTACGTTTATAGTGCAAAGTTCCTGTTTTAGCACGTAGATTTGGAAATGTGACGTCACGAAATTTAGGACCTCTCCCGCCCCTGTGGTTATTGTTAAAGGATGGAAAGTGTGAAGGTGATATAGAAAGAAGCGGGAAATTGTGTAAACGGTGCCTTGCACTCCATTAAGTGCAGTCGAAACATCTCCAAAAGAGCTAGATTGGCTATTAATAACGGTGTGCTGGTCCCAAAACTTATTATGGTAGCGAGACTTGGGTGTGGCAAATGAAGCAAGAAAGTAAAATTAATGCAATAGAAATGAGTTCCTTGAGAAGTATTTGTAGTGTTACTTTGAATGACAGGATACGCAATAGTCTGATTAGAGAACGTTGTGGACTGAAAGAGGAAGTAGTGACTAGAAGTGAGAAATGAATGTTGCGATGGTTTGGACATGTGGAGAGGATGAAGAAAGAAAGATTGCCGAAACAAATATATATTGCAAATATGAGTGGAATGGCTGGTAAGGGACGTCCCAGACGGACATAGATCGACCAAATAGGCGATGTATTAGCAAAGGGGAAGATAAAATGTACCCGGAACAGGCGTGCGTGGATGAAACGACTTATGAACGTTAATGAAGCGAAGGTGATCTGTCAGGATCGTGGCAGGTGGCAGTGCCTGGCCTTTGCCTACCCCTCTGGGAAACAGGCGTGAGGTTATGTATGTATGAACGTACGTATGTTAAATGTAATATACCTAGGTACACAGGTTGACGTGAATATTAATTTCTAAGAGCCGTCGCCCACGACGTTATATTTGCACGCGCTTCTAAATGCACTTTGGGACATTTTTGTTTTTGCTTTCAATTTACCGAAACTGCCCTGGCTGATAAATCGCGCTTGAATGGCGCCGTTTTTAAGTCTTCGTGGCCGTTGCATCACTAACCTCTTGAGGTGTTCCGTCTGAAGGGCTAGGTTGATGCGCGGCCCTTTGAATATCACACTGGGGTTAGCGCTTTAATGAATACCTACCTTCCAAAAAAACCAACACCACTTATTATTCTAATACCCTCATGAATATTAACAGACCCTATCCTAATATCTCTAATAACCTAATTTCTGTGTACAATAAAGGATATTCTATCTATCTATCTATTCATCCATGATTTTTATTTATTTATTATTTATTATGACATACATAACCTCACGCCTGTATCCCAGAGGGGTAGGCAGAGACCAGGGACTGCCACTTATTATTTATTATCTATCTCAAATAGTCTCTCACTTAATTTAAAGCAGACCTTTGTCAGTGGCGGTCGTCATAGAGACCTTCTGTAACTGTTTTGGCAGTTGTTAGCTCAGCGTAGCATGTTTTATTCTCCGTACCTCGGAATACAACAAACTAAGTACCTATCTCTGCTGTGTGGTGTCGGCCTAAAGAATATCACCAACCCAATTCTTCCCGCGGGTGTCGTAAAAGGCGACTAAGGGACACAAACCGGGGGGTGGGCAGCAGCGCCCCCTGCAGTACAATTCCACCAAACTGCGATCCCAACCCGCATGCCCAGCGTGGGGATTATGGGCATTACCCCCTATGATAGCACAACGTAGCGCTCTTTAGGGGAGGGCTTTGTCCAGCAGTGGACTTGTATAGCCTGACGACAAAGTACCTATGTTAAAATACGATCAAGGTTAACGGATAGACTGAGGAATTTTACATTCGTACTTCAACACTTTCCATCAACGATTTATTTACATTCCGGGAAAGATTATTGGCGAGGAGATAACATATTATGATTCACAAAGTCATGAGTCTAGCTAGACGCAAACACAGCGTAGTCGTTATACAGTCGGTGGCCAAATTATTGTCGTCGTCGTCAGGCTATACTAGTCCACTGATGGACATAGCCCTCCCCTAGAGAGCGCCACGTTGTGCTATCATAGGGGGTAATGCCCATAATCCCCACGCTGGGCATGCGGGTTGGGAATCGCTTTTCGGTGGAATTGTATTGCAGGGGGAGCTGCTGCCCACCCCCCGGTTTGTGTCCCTTGGTCGCCTTTACGACACGGCAAAAAGGCAAATTATTGTACTCAAAGAAAATTTGATCAATCTCTGAAAGTGGTAGCTGTGATTAAGTATGTACCTAAACATATTAGGATATAATAATAAGAAGAATTTTTATAAAAGCAGGTATTTATAAAAAAAAAATACTGTTATGTTACAATATCCATAGCGTGAAAATCAAGAAGCTGTGATTAAATAAAAATTTTAGTTTTAATTTACTAATTTGTCTCTGGAAGCCTATTTTTAACTATGGCAACATATGTATTGCATACGGAATTTACAGTGCACCGACAGACTGGTGCACCTACGTAATACCTAGATTTTTATAAAATAATTATATTTATGCAGTTGTCGAGGAACCATCAAAAAAATATAATTACGCTAGTGACTAAAACTATACTCGTACCTTCCTTTTTCGCTCGTCTCAAGAAAAAATATATCTACTAGCGGACCCGACAGTCGTTGTCCTGTATACAGCTCCATCTGCCGGGCTGATTTGTGAATCTAAACCATCCAAGGCTCCACCCAAACGCATCCAAAAAAAATAATTCATATCTGTCCAGCCGTTTAGCGATCCGATCGACCAGTCGGTATGCTTATTTATGATAGCCAACCAGTTTTTTCGTAATGTTACTAAAAGAACTCGCGTTTTTGCCAATGCCCTTAATTTTTCTGTAAGATAGATAGGGGTCAAAGCCATTATCTAATTATCTGTGTTTCCGCGATAACCCTAGAATTTTTGCGAAAATTCTTTTTTTTAATCGTCCTACGACATATAGTATAAAGATTATTTAGACTGCCCACTTTCAAGTAACAAGTGGTTGCTTTGAACTGTCGTGAGCGTTGACATTTTTTGCATTCGCTATTTCGTAAAGGCATTTTTCACATCAGCAAAAAGTTTGTACATACTTAGCTACTTTATACAAAATACAAAAATAAAATAACTTCATATATCATTAAAGTGACAGTGACAATGACAAAATACAAATAAATTTTAAAAACCTACTTAGAGGCAAAAAATTCCACCCATGCCGGGACTCGAACCCGCTCCCTCTGGCTAACCGTGCCAGGGCTCTCCCAACTGAGCTAATGGGCGACCACCGACATCAGTGAAATTTCGAACCTCTTTACAATATTCTCTGTATTAAAACTACAAAGAAATAGTTTTGAGTATATTCATTTGGCCATTGATGCTAAGTGACAGGCTTTATACGGTCGCCACCTTCACTCCTCGGTGAGTCCTCGCTGGCTATTATCGTAGTCAGAGAGACAAGACGTCCTCCAAAATTGACAATGAGGCTTTATTGCGTAGCTAAGCTTAATGATAATCTGTAATAATACAACAATAATCGCTCGTAGCCCCGGCTGCCTGAGTGATCTGAAATGATCACGAAGGTTAAGCAACATAGGGCGCGTTCAGTGAATGGATGGGTGACCGTCTATGACTAACACTAGTGGTATTTTTCCGAGCGGTTAAGAAGTTGGTATCGTCTGCCGTCGATAGATGGCAGTCGTTAAGCCAAGTCAGAGGCCTTAGGGCTGCTTGAAAACTTCTGAAGTTAGACCAGCCACTAGTCTTGCAAGCCTCCACCAATCCGGACTTGGATTGCTTCCCATCACTCGATTCGACTAGGCCACGAGCGCTTCGTCTCTATGTCAGACGTATGGACCCAGAAAGGTGGGTAAAAAGCGTCACAGATCGGGTGCAGTGCGATGCTACCGGCGACGTGGCAAACCAATGAGGAGATGGTGTGACTAGCTGACCAAATATTTGCCTTGGTAGGAAGAGTTGGCCAGAGCCAAGGAGGAGTGGAAGTCTGAATGGGAGGCAGCCCACCCACTGATGGGCTCAGTCCCACTGGACTCAGTTGTGACTAAGTAATAAAAGTATTTCTTAGTGATTCGCGATACTCATACATAGTTATATATTAAACGGGTCAAATCGCGATTATTTATTAGGTAAAACGTAATTACCTTATTTCCCGACGTTTCGGTAGCGTTACAGTTGCCGTGGTCTCGGGTAGACTGAAGTGGCGAGTAATTGACAATAATTGACTGTACTAGCCACTTCAGTCTACCCCAAACCACGGCAACTGTAACGCTGAAACGTCGGAAAATAAGGTAATTACGTTTTACCTAATAAATAATCGCGATTTGACCCGTTTAATATATTAAAAAAATTGCTTTTACAATTACGGGAATTCGACTTAAATTCCCATAAAGCCGAGTAGATAAGTGTTTAAGAGAAATTTTATAAGTGTACCATGTGAAATTAATGTTTTGTGAATGTTTTAAGATATTAGTCTAGCCTGTAAACATGGAAACCTTATTTTCATGTATACCTATACTGTGTTGTGGTGTTACAAAGTTGTTACATTAAAACTCGATTAATTAAAAAAATATGATTATATTATTTTTAATGCACTAACCCGTGCTAAGGACAATTTAATAAGGACAAGTAATTTGCAAGTGATGCAAATTACTTCAGCCAGATGTCGCTGCCTGTACGTAATACATAGAATATTGTAAAGAGGTTCGAAATTTCACTGATGCCGGTGAGTCGCCCATTAGCTCAGTTGGAAAGAGCGGTGGCACGGATAGCCAGAGGACGCGGGTTCGAATCCCGGCATGGGTGGAATTTTTAGCCTCTAAATAGGTTTTCAAAAAATATGAGTTAGATCCTAAGGACTTTTAGTCGGCTTCTAATCTCAGAACAATTAAACCTTTGTGTAGTTGTAATAGTTTTTTGGTCTGGGTTTGTTTGAGTAATATAATGCAATGCACAAAGAACGCCGCATGTCATTATCATCTCAAATATGACGCTCGAAGTGTTTGTACGTTATGTTAATTGAGATAAGAGTAACTCTAAACTGAACAATGAAGGAAAAATCCGGATATGTGTACGTTTTATTCGATAAATCAGTTAATCACACATCGCTTACCTATGTAATAATAATGTCTGGTAGTTAGCCAGTGTCGGCTAGGTCTACCTCACGATGGGCTGGTTGAGAGAGCGGAATGGGAGGTGAAGTGAATGGACTTACTTGGTGATGGTGGATGATGGCTCGCTTTAGCTGTTGGGCAGATTATGAGCGGTGATGGATGAGCTGATGCGTCCAGCGCACGGGGAACACTCCGGCACTGTTCACTTATAGTCTAATATTGTCAATATATTGTTCTTTGAGCTGATAAAGTTTCTTGGTCACCAAAATGTCTATCACTTCACGAGAATTCGAGCACTTATCACGCGCGTATGTCACAGTGCGAATGTGTGTGCAGATGGCTGGATAATTAGTAGCGAGCGAGCGGCACGAGCGACGGCACCGGAACGACCAGAGTAACGAATGAATGACCACAGATTCATGATTACGTCGCGCGATCGATTCTCGCGCGAACAATGTCTATCTTATACCTACTCCTTGTAGTTACTATAATCCAAGTTACTCCTTCCTTACCTTACCACGAATTAGAGATCCGAATTAGATTCCCGTAAAAAAACCGTTTCATATGGAATCTCTCCTCGGGATAAAGGCCTATGTCCTGCAAACGTTTAATAGGCTTCATAAAAAATAAAATAGGAGTGGCGGTGGCCCAGTGAGAAGAACAATGGACTCGGAAGCAAGAGACCCAGGTTTGATTCCCAGTGCGGGCAGGTACCAATAACTTTGTTTTAGGTTATGTTTATTTATATTATTTTTAATGCACTAACCCGTGCCAAGGACAATTTTGAAAACCTATTTAGAGGCTAAAAAATCCACCCATGCCGGGATTCGAACCCGCGACCTCTGGCTATCCGTGCCAACGCTCTTTCCAACTGAGCGAATGAGCGACTCACCGGCATCAGTGAAATAAGTTACAATTTTACTATTTTTAGAACAATCATCATCATCCTAGGACTTCAGTCGATTTCCGCTAGGGACGGCCGTGTATTTTTTTTACAATTTCCGGATAATCATTGCCACCCTAGCTGTCATACTAGCTAGCATTGCTGTGGGCTGAGCTAGCCGAAACTGCAAATGACCATGAACTAAATAACATTAAATAAGTGCATGCAAATGACATGCGATTTTAATAAAATTACAATAAAAACGGTATTTGGGAACATCCTCTTACATATGCATGAGAAATCGAACCCCAATAAATGTTTTGAAAACAAAATCTGTACAGTTAGTTTTGAAGACTCCTTGGAATCATTTTCTAATTCTGTGTATAATTTTGAATCATTTTGTGATTGCTATATTATGTATTATATGTTATGATTTATGTAAGTATGTAGGTATACTATTTTAAATATAAGTATGTATATCAATATCCATATTTGCACCAACTACCCGTCTCACTTTTCCTTCAGCAACTCTTTATCGTAGGTTGTCTGGAAGAAATTGCTCTAAGCAATAAGGCCGCCAATCCGCTATTTGACACGTATCAAATTTGACGCGATAAATGAATATTTCCTATATTATTTAACGTAAGAAACCGAAATATATTGATTTTGGTAAGTAAGTATGCAGGATTGCTGCAAAATTTGCAAAGTAAAAAAAAATTTTCCTCGTTTCATTCGTAACGGCGAAAACGCTATGCGCCATCTTGAAAGCATCTAAAGTATGTAAACAAACATTTTTCAGCCAGAGCCAGTGGACATTGATTATTATAGGACTTATATCAAAGTGATCTTCACATAAATACACCGGAGTTTTAATTATTGATAAAGAGTCGGGGTCTCTTTTGGCAAGTTTGAGTCAAGTTTTTCGAATGTTAGTTTCACTGGGTACACGAATCCACAACTTCCCGGGGGTCTTTATTGACGTGTTTTTTCATTCTCGAACAATGCAATAACGATAATTGGTATATTTTGGATGTAAATTCGATGAAATCCTGAATGCGTTGTTGTTATTTCACTGTGCTCAGAGATCACTTACAGAAAATTGAATGTAAAACTTTGTTTACAATTTTTTTGGACTTCAAACCATAGACAAAAATAGCTGACCGCGTTTTTGGCTGTTTAGGAAAATAAAGTTTTAAAATATATTTTTATGTTGCTTTTAGGTCCTCAAAAAATATACTAAAATATTATTTGGTCTAATGGAAGAGTTATTTACCGTTTAAGACTTACTTGAAAAGAGAGTCTAATAGCGAATTGTACTGTATATTTGTAATTATTTTTTGTTTGTTTTTTTCCTGGTTTACAATAAAGAATAATCTTTCTTATCTTATATTTTTTCTTTTGACTTTTCTCTCTCATGTGACTCATTCGTCGGCACCATTTCATTGCCCATTTTATTATGTTATTTTCATTTATGCTTCGTTTTACCCGTTTTCCATTAGTTTCCTTCTTTATACAGTCCATTCCGTAACAGCTAGTATACAGAGCATATTTCTCTTGTAAAAGTGTACACATAAAAAGTCTACATAACGTTTATTATAATATGTATCACACCATCACAATCATCACACTATTTATTATTATCATATCACATCACACTAACATTATAAAAGCGAAAGTTTGTGAGTGTGTATGATTGTTACTTCTGCACGTCTAAACGGCTGGAGCGATTTAAATAAAATCTGGTGTGGAGTTAGCTGACACCCTGTATTAACACATCGTTGGCTACGTTTTACAGCGGGAAAATATCTTATTACCATGGGAATATCGATACACCGCGGGGCACAGCTAGTTGGTAATAATTGTTTGTGTATCTATCAACATATCTGGTAAATCATAAAGAAATATTCAACCTTTAGATTTAATTTCGAAAATCATAACCGGGTTGATTCAACACATCAACTCAACCCTTTACACTCGTGCACTCTACTCAATTACATTAAGGGCGACTTTGCAACGAAAATGTTAAATGTAAAGATTCTGTTGAATTCAGAATCTGCCATATACCGAAAAAACGAAAGGCTCCTGTCGACTGTACCCTGTTTTTATGAAGGTTAAGGTTGATACGCTGTTTGTAGGCTGTTTACATGTCTTTGGTCACAAATCTCTCATAACATAACACTTCTCATCTGTGACATTTTGAATTCGCACTAGAGTACAAATTGATAGTATCTGCTAAAGTACCTATACAAATACGGGCAGTAAGTATGTAGGTATTATTTCGGCAAACATTGTATGGTAATTTGAAGTTTAAAGATAAACATCTCAATTTAATAATGCCATGTTGTCTTTAAAAACGAATATTAAATTATAATGTCTGCAATTACTACCAACTCTACATTTTAATGGCAATGTATAATTGAGACTTTTTGGTTATAAAACTGGTCTTAACTACGGACCCTGGGCTATATAATTAGAGACGTGACTATTAAAAACCGCTTTAAATTGTTTTTATATCCCACCAAAATGTAAGAAAAACCCAAAAAAAAACAAAAAACGTTTGATACAATACCTTTTTTGAACACTTAAAAAACCACCACTTTTTTCACAAAACTGGATAACACTGGCTGAAAGTAAAAAAGTAAGCGCGCCGAAGTTTACGGAAAATAAAAATGGCGCCGGAGAAAAAACGCGCGAAAACGCCGCGCCACTTGACTGGCGAAATGATACTGCCTGTATCGTTTTATGCCTTGTTTCTCGCGCCTAGCATGCACCGGCAGCTTGAAGTCGAGATACAAAGTTGGAATAGTTTGCGTTTGAGATTATCACGTAAGCGCACCTGCTCGCAGCGTCTTTTGGTAAGATGCCTTTCTTTTCTATCTACTGCTTAGCACAAGACCTTGTGCAATACATCTTGGCTCTATCTTTGGAACATTTAGCAATAATGAAATGTGAGATCCCGATCTCTTGAATAAATTGCGTGTTGAACATCGATGTACCTACATTGCGTAGCCGTGTCTTCCTACTTATTGATCTGTGAGTTAGTCCGCTTTGCTATTTCTGTTGAATTCGAACGTCGAATTGTCATAGTAAACCTCTAGAAAACCTTGATTGTAGTAAAGTTCTATGATACAGGCCCCCGATGGTAGTTGCGGGGTTACCTAAAATAAGATAAGCAAGTAGGAAGATAATTGGATTTTTCGGGAAAGTAGGTAATAAGATTCAAGAGGCCGTGGTCGTACATACATTTTGTGAATTTGTAGTAGCAGTACTAATCGCTAACAATGAAGGAATACCACGAGAAATCAGATTCATATACATAATTTCGACGCTGAATTGTCATCCGTCGTAGGCACACATGGTAGGCACGAGTGAGACTTTAAGGTTCCTTATATTTTATTAGGATACATAGATACTAGATAGATATCAAAAAATACAACCATGATGTCTTAAATCTATACTGAGGAGCCAGGACGTTTTTGAAGTGTTGGTACAACTTAGAAGATTGGTAAATGGTTGCTACCAAGAAACTTCCTTGGTGGCTACTTAAGGCGATGATTACCAACAATTTTGTCCACACACCTTGAAATCCCATAGCGTTGCATGAGCATAATAACAAGCATGCGACGACTGACGGGGCGGTCTCCCATGGTAGCTCTTACTGCGAAGACCATAAGGGATAATATTGAACGAAAAAGGTATATCTGTGTGTAGCTATCTACAATAGTCTAACTGACCTACAAAACGTGAAAAGGCAAGGTTTTTTGCCTCATTTTACAGGTGGTCGTAAAATGTAGGTAAATGCGATAGTTTTTCATAGATAATGGCATGGTCCTAAAAAGTGTAGTTTTTTATCTTAGGTAATAGGCAATTTTGAGAGCCTTGGCTGAATACTTCTAATTGGGCTACTTTAATTAATTTATAATATTATTTAGGTACCTACTGACCTAATGTCTTTAAAATTAAGTATCATTTATTGTCAAAATTGAGGATAAGATAAGAATATTGGCCTCTTTTGCATCTACTTAATGAATGATTTATACAGCGTCCAGTGGTATCTTCACTCACACTAGATGGGTGAAGGGACCACTCCGACGCTGTAGTGCCTGGGACATGGTTTAGTAGATGGTGTAGGCTTGCCCAGCACCTATACCATCCTGACAGATTAGTCGGCCTAGCCCACAGGAAAGACTAGTCAATACGTGCGGAGCCAACCAAGCCGCGGGTTTCCTCACGATGTTTTCCTTCACAGTTAGCGTGTGGTATTGCGACTACAAATTCGTAAATGTACGTAACTTTGTAAATGTAACTTTGAAATTAAACAAAGTCATTGGTACATGCCCGCACTCGGGATCGAACCTGGGGCTCTCGATTGCCAGTCCATGGTTCTACCCACTGAGCTACCACCGCTTTCCTGCATAAACAATTACATATATACCTACATAAACAATTACATATAGGTATAGTTAGGATAAACTTACATAAATACGTTATAATAACAATCGCAGAAACATTCCAATCCACAATAGGAATTTTCTAGAATACGCTTTCGCTGTGTTTTTTGTTTCACGTTTTTGTTCAGACGTTTTATATTAATTTGTAATCGCTAACGTTTAACACGTTTGAACAAAAATATGGAAACAAAATATTTTACAAAAGATTTTCTGGAAAGTTCTCATTGTGGGTCAGTAGACGGACGGAAATAGTGTATGAGCGAGAGGCAAATAGGTGTCCAATTCTTTTGTTTCTCTCTTTCTTTCTCTCTTCTGTCTCTTATTTAATTTTCAGCTTTATACTTACTCGTAGTTACAGCTGCGTTTTCACGGTCTTAGTATGCTCGGACCGAGTGCGCCATCCGAGTAAATTTGTACTTCTGTTGGGCTATTTAAGGCTGACATTCAGAGACGAAAACTAAGCTAAGACCGGTCTCAGAAATGTCAAAATCACGTACTTAGAAATATTTAGTATTCAGAATCGAATCTTATCAAGTTGAGTATGAAATGGTACAGTGTAAGTAGCCAATATTGGTGACTTTACCTGAACTTAGAATTGTCACCTGTCATTTGGTTCTCTTCTCTACCTTTTTGTCGCATTGTTTTGATTGCAGTTTGTGATTAGCATTGTGTTTCTAAAAAATAATAGACAATATAGATGACTTTCTTAAGACAGTTCTTCTCTCCGGCTCCCGATCGAATGTGAATACGAATATTTCGGCGCTTTACTTAGTATGACCATTGAAAATTCAATGGTATGACTTTAGTTTGCTTTGCAAAGACTGCTCTAAGCGTGAACTTGGGATTCGTCTCTGAATGTCAGCCTTAGTGTCGTCACGAAAAACCGTCCAATCAGAGGCATCAGGTCACTCGGAAGGGGCACTCGGTCCGAGCGTACTAAGACCGTGAAAACTCGGCATAAGTCTTTTAATTTTATTCAGATTTTTGGTGTATAATTATTTGTCTCGGGTCTTGGATGTTATCTATGTATTTATTGTATTAAATCTATCGTCGAGTTAGCACCTATAACAAAAGTCATTTAGTTGTACTTAGTATAGGGCTAACAAGATCTGTGTAATAAGTATGTCCATGAATATTTATTTATTATTATTATTATATGTTAACAACCCTCTAATATAGGTACGAGTATGTCATGTATGCGGAAAGTTATTTTAGCTTATAATTACCGATGTAAGCTGAAAGTAAGTCTATAATTTTTTTGCTCGCCCTAGATCCTTATCTCATCAATATAAAAGATAGGTATGTACAGTGCGTTCACATTAACTTGACGCGTGAGAGAATTGGTAACAAGGACATAACATGTGAATTAGCTTTTGGATCTAATCGGAAGATGGTAAAACAAGCCCTATTTAACATGGTAACAGTAAACATCTTAGTGCTACCAATTCTCTCACGCGTCAAGTTAATGTGAACGCACGATACAATGCTACACAAGAAATAAGTGTCGCGGATGTACCTGCGCAGATGACCAAATTTTGGATGTGCGGCAAGTTGATCGACCAATCAGATAGTTTCATTTTATGGCAGGCCGCACACCTTTGTTGCTATTGGTTGATTCAACGTCATCGATGCAGGTGACTATTAGTTTGGCAATACTGCCGTCGTACGGAGAAAGGCCTAACTCAAGATTTTGACAAAATTTAGTTAAGTACAGATTTGGAATCAGCAAAGAAAAATCTATCTTTTGGTCTATGTAATAAGGTCTATCTCTTTCTCTAGGCGAAAATAGCAGGGCGTAAAAAGCCATCCTCCAACAAAAATCGCTTGAATTTTAAAATGAAAAGCCGCAATTTGATTGTTACAGCTTTTCACATAATAAATAAAGTTTAACTAGTATGAAAAGCCGTAATTGAATCTAAGGCATTTTTAAATAACAACAAACCTCAATACATTGTTTTGGTATGTTAAAGTGAAAAGCCGTAATTTCCAAGTTGCGGCTTTTCATGTTAATATTTGTACGGGTGCATGCAGAAGATCGCCCTTCGAATATATCAGTTGCGCCCGAGAGGTCTATTATTAGAATTAGGGCTTTCCTACTTAACATTATATCGCGTAATATATTTTGTTTACTAGAGTGAAAGGGAAATTTGCAATTTCCCTTGTGAAAAAGGCTAGTCTATACGAAAACAAAACAAAGACCATAAAAATTAAGCATATTTTTCTACAAATTTTAAAACTACTATCATCGGCTTAAATTAAATATTAATGTTCGAGACTTCACTTCAAATAAAACGTTAATTTACTCGAAACCAGTTTCAACTGAGTTAGGTACGCCCTTTCGCCGTACGGCGGCGGCAGAATATTAGTGTGAGCGAAATAGGTAGCGCTACTGCGGCAATCAATTCTGCACCTTAACCGTATCGGTTAAAGATCATGTTGAATCTACTTATAGCTTCGGGTACTTTTTGTCTACACTCAGACATATACTGCATTTCATAGTAAAAAAGAAGCAACATCAAAAACTACTTTTTTTCCTTCCAATCCAGTTGGAGTTTTTGTCCGAAGTTAGTTTCAGCAAAAATTGTCGAGTCATTTTATTCGTAGTTAGTCGAACGTCCTCATTACCTACAGTGTTTCTTATTACTGTATGGATGTTTATTTTTAAGTTACTTAAAAAAGAGCTAACAACAGTATACCATCATAAGTACATTTGTTGCAGTAGCGATACAAGTCGCTAACTTTGAAGGAAAAATATGGCGAGCAAACCGTTAATGTGATAAAAAAAAAGTTTTTTCTGGTAAACACGAGCACTAGACATAATAAAAACTGTATTTACACGGATTTGAAGGAAGACCACGGACCACGGTACTTGCAAAAGTGCCGAAACGTCGGAAAATTGTAAAAAGTAAAATTTACGTGTAAAATCCGTGTAAATACCGTTTTTATTATGCAAAAAAGTTCACACAGCGCTGAGGTGCGCTACAGACAGTGCGGTAATCTCAAGTGGAACTAAATTCATCATCTTGTTCAGGCTATATTATGTAGTCCACTGCTGGACATGGACCTCCCCTAATGAGCGCCATAGCGCCCTGTCTTTTCATCATGAGTTTTATTAATTATTTAAGTAATTTATATATATTGGGTTACAACTAAATGCATTTATATCGGGAATAATCACCACATTTGACATAGTACCTAAAATATACATTTTAAAGGCCTGCGCAGACGAGGGACTTTTGTACCTTGGGTACAAGTCTCTGAATCTTAAAAAAATGTCCTCAGAGTACCAACTTGTCGCGGGCTCAACGCCTACTGTGTGCGGTCATTTTGTTTCCCGGAAATTGAGTGAAGCGTACGCTATGGAAGCGAATATTCTGAGATCACATAGCGTTGTAATTTACAGGAAGTTGAAAAAGAAAAAGCGTTTTAAAAGAAACGTTTTGTCCAGTCCGGTGTTTTGATGTCCTCGGTAGCTTGAGGGACTTTTTGTACGGGGTAGTTTTAGTCCTTCGTGTGCGTTATTTGATACAATTTATAAGAGATCTATATCGACGGACGAAAAAGTACACGGGGGGTAGGTAGTATGAATAGAAAAACTAAGGGCGATATGCCTGTCGTGAGGTAGGCCTCTGAAAATAAGCAAAATAAACGTAGAGCTACTTAGGAATAGGATTCCTGAGTACTTCTAAAGAAAACCCAACAATATTTATATAATTCATTTATTTAAATTGTATAGTATTCACATTGTCGCTACAAGTTTCAGTTCACGAAACGGTAGCCGTTTATTACAAAATGAAACACAAAAAAAACCTAGGGTACAATATATAAAAAGACAAATGCAATGTTTCCCAACGAAAGCTATGCTATATTGTTCCAACACACTACTTCGAAGGAGTCGAACTAGTTGATATAGCAAACAATACACTACTTAACGATTAATTATATGTACTTGGCAGTAGAGACTTTGTATCTAGGATTCAAGAAGCGATGGAGAAATTATCATTTTAATACTGATTAATTTGATTAAATGAATTGTCGATGATTATTCCGAAACTACGCTTTCTGGATTGTATAACCCGGAGCACCTGCACTTTACGCCACTTACAATCTGGTGGATAAGCTCATGTGCAGGGCCAATATCATGGTTTAGAGACAAATAAATAAAAAGCTGGAGAGACCAGACCAAACCCTGGTCCCTCCATACCGTGAGTTTATGTCACGTTTGTTAACATAAATAAAAGCTGTGCAGAAATGCATTCAACTTGAGATGTTAATTTTAACAGCCAAAGATACGTCGTGTCAAGTAAAAAGAACAATTGTAGTACGAAACGAAATCTATCACATATTTAAACATAAAGCGTAACAAAAGGCTGAAGTTATTTGACTATATCTCAGCCCCACGTTACTTTACCATTGTGTTTACTTTAGTCGTGTAAAATTAAAAAAAAGCTACACCATAATTGACTAAATATCTTAAACAGCTACTTGGGTAAAATCAGCGTTTCGTATAATCCTAGTGTCGCCGTTTGTCAATTATTTAAACAGGGTCTGGACTAAATTAATATTTAATCTATTGAGCACGATTATAACATAAAATAGGCAGTTAAAACGTAGAAAATGCGTGTACACAGAGTATAATATACGACTGTCGCTCGGTAAAAGTCGGGATGGTATCAAGGAGTATTAAAGACTTCTTTCAATACTCATTGATGAGATGAAGGTTTTGTATAAAAAAAAATGTGAGAAACCGTCAAAAAAAAAACAATTTCCTTTGTGGAAGTTTCATAATACTTTTCTTATACTGTTCTCATATAACCAACATTCATCCTCTTCAAGGCAACATGTAAAAGAGACAAAAATAGTTCTTAAGGGGCCCCACACAGTACACCAATGGAGAAAGTAATATCTTTTTTACAGATAGTTTTTTCAATAAGTGTCAGATCAATCTTTAAATCATGTTAACAATTATTTCTAGTACCCATTGCCGAGAACCTAAAGCTAACACCCAGGACTAGATAGATAGCACAATTGCCAAAAGCGGCCAATTCTCTTCCAGATCCGTGTTCCCAGGTTCTCATACGTGGGTTCTCTTAACTATTAATATGATTGAGAGATTGGTCTGACAATTTTGAAAAAAGAAAATCTGAAAAAAAACGACATGATATTTTTCCATTGGTGACGCTGCGTGGAGCTTCTTAAATGACAACAGCAAAAGAGTTATACTTGAACAAAGTCACATTTACTGTTAAACAATTTGTTCAACGACTTTAACCCATGTGATGCTTGTAATAAGAACTACAGTCTCTTTTACTAGCTGACTTACATTGAAAAAGGCACAAGAACTGTAGCATATATAGTACCGTGAAAACGAAAAGTATCTATATATATAGTGACACTTTTCGCACCGAGTGCACACTAGCATCGCAACGAAACATGGGAACATAGATTCCTACAAACTAAACGATAAATAAAAATGCATTTTCTCTTTTTTTTCTCGTTAAATACAATAGGCCTTTGCAAAATGTCTCAATGCTATGAGGGAAGACGAAATAAGGATATTTATTTTTGTAACAAAAATTAATATTAAATGTCGAAAATTGCACTCTTCACGTAAAGCAGTATTAGGTAAATGTCACAAATTAACTTACTCCTCTATCGATTGAACAACATTTAACAACCAAAAGTTTTACAGCAATTCATTGTATATTAAAAATACAACCAAAATTATAAATTTCATTAACATTTGTGCTCTTTCTCCAGTATTATAAAATAAATCGGCATTCCAATCCAAAATTTGTATGATATGTGCCAAGAACTCACAAAACAGTAACATTCGGAAATAAGTAGTTTTAAACAAATTAATTAGGAAACTGTACTATGATACATATACTATACGATACATCATTGTAACTTTCCATACACAGTGTATATGGCCAAGGAATACATAGTATTGACACTAATTTTGAGTACATCGCTTCCTTTCTTGCATATAAATCATTATTCAATAATACACAACAGCCAATGTATGGAAATCCGTTGAAACCTACACTTATCCATACTAGAGAAGGACAGAATCATATTTGTTTAGCACGCCGTCTCACTCCTACCTAGATAAAATATTTCAACGGGTTTCCGATAATGCTGTAGACACATACGCTACAGCTTAGCTCCACGTATTACTTTAAAAAGGCCATGTCACTAACTACCCTTAAATCATTAAAGAATTCCGATTATAAGGTCACCTTTTCGTTTGTTAAGAATACAGAGCGTCACATTATCACTTGTGAGAGATTAATTAAACTAACGATTAAAACTTAAAACTGAAAACTTAAGTTTAAAAATAAATTTGATTCTGTAGAAAATTGTTACGTTATGTTTTTTGTTTATTTTTTCCTCATTAATATTATAGTCACACACATTTATTAAGTTCGCTTAGGACACTACGGCTTTCGAGAGACCATTTTTCGTTTTTTTTTTTCAATATCAAAAAGGTATAAATTCGCTGGTTTCTACGCTACCCGCATTTGCTTCGAAAGGTGTTTACTTGCTTTGTCTAGAAAAAGCAGAAATGATAACAAATTCAAATAAAATCTCGTGTCAAAACCCTGCAAGATCCTACGAATTACCATCACACACACACTTTAGGAAGCAATACAATGGGGTCCCATAAAATGGATCTCTCGAAACGTTACAAGTCGTTTTGTTATTCTGTCGGGTAAAATGATCAAAGATTTTTCCATAAACAGTGGTCGAAGATTCCTAAAAACTAACTCCAGACTTAGCAGGCACTAATACCAAAACACTCGTACATAATATGCTATGTACGTTAGTCCTTACTTTTTAAGTATAATACATAGAAACAGATACGTTTTCACACAATTCCACTAGAGGTCCGTTACTTCATAGTCTATATTTTTTTATTTACTGAGATCAATTTTGCCGCTATGCACTAGAAATGAGTTGGGCGTGTCACCTCGCGACATTGTCCCGTTCCCTGTCACTCCCGTTCACCCCTCCCACTCTGCCGCAGACTACAATACTTAAACATAGGAACATGCAAATTGTGCTTATCAATTAAACATACAAAATTGCTTTGTATAGTACCATTGTAAAATTGTCCGTGTAAACTTTGATTCTGTCAAAATGGCATGCATAATCCACAATCGTACACCAATTCAAGAGAATCATATTACAACTAAGTAGTAAATAAAACCGATCATTCCACAATAGAATATGCGTCAAGATTCCGTGGCAGAGTAGAAGGTGATCACATCACTCGGACGCAGCACTGAACGTCCCTATTCGTCGCCATTTTGACCCTGTAGACACCCCGCTGACTGGATTACGTTATTAGTTGATGAACGATTGAGATAGCCTCTCTGGCAGTGTATTAGCTAAACAGAGATCTGGATTAGAGAGCAATGTATGTCGGAGCTTCGTAATCATTAGCGGTGAGACACTGGGCTTTGCACTTTCCATCGTCTTCAAAAGATGTGTGCAGGATAAGTATTTCACTTTATTATTTAGCCAGATCTAGCCTTCAGAAATACAACCCTTCAATGTAACTTTCCTGGAAACAATCAAACCTCGTTGGTCGGAGTTAATGTGAAAGCTAACAGTGTCGGATCATTGTCATTCATTGCCGCAACTACAACGAGCCCTCAACCGATCATGAGTCGAGCCAGTGGCGCGAAACTTCCCCTCTACATCCATTGTCATTATGGACTGCCTCAATCACCAGAATGCTTATTGTGACGTCGACACCGGCAACTCATTACCCGTTAACTTCAGATCTCTCGTTGATTTACTGAGAGCCACAGCGGAGCTATAATTCTTCTCAATTGTCAGCGAAAAAAGGTCGTGTGGTCGCACCTCGAGACACACGCTATCCAGATGGACGGGATATCGGATTCCTGCGCAGGCTTGACAGGTCATTACAGTCCCGCTCATGAAAAGACAGACACATGTCCACAAGCGAGACTTCAGCATCTCAATGGCCCTCAAGGACGGGATATCAAGTCTCGGCGCAGGCGTGGGCGGTCATCAGACAGATGGTCCCCGCTCGTCAAGGCACACCTCCAAGAAACCGTTTCAAACTACGACAGGTCCACAAGCGAGGCTCCTCAATGACGCTCCAGAAGGCAGTGTCGTCAGACGAGGTGGTCCCGTAAGAAGCCATTCGAACACTGCCAGGACCAAAGTCCAAAAGTGAGGATGCAGCTCCTGAATTCCCTTCCAGAAGGCAGTGTCAGAAGAGGGGGTCCCCGCAAGAAGCCATGTGAACACGGCCAGGCCCAAAGTCCAAATGAGAGGCTGCAGCTCCCGAATCCCCTTCCAGAAGGCAGTGTCAGACGAGGTGGCCACGTAAACACGGCCACAGCTCCAAGGTCCACGGGCGAGGCTACAGCTCCTCAATGGCCCGCCAGAAGGCCGTGATGTCGATGCCCTGTGCGGGCGTGAGCGGTCATCAGACGAGGTGGTCGCGCTCGTCGAGCGAGGCGTCGGAGCCGCGGCCGGGGCGCAGCTCCCGCTCCAGGTCCAGCGAGCGGCGCTCCGCCTCCAGCCGCGCGCCGCCCGCGCCGCCGGCGCGCCGCGGCGCCTCTAGCGACGACACCTGCCGGCGGAAACGCTGTGATCAGACCGCTAACCGTGACCGTTTTTACACTATAACGCGCGATAGAGTGACGTACCCAAACGGGACCAATGTGAAGGCTCTTTAGGAAAAATTGCACCATTATAAGATCGGTGGGTCTAAGACAAATAATAATGCGCACCGTGAAAAAAGTGTTACCTATAGCAATAAAATGAACTCCCTATACCAAAAGTACCTTGGACTAGAAAGTATGTAATTTGTGTCGGTATAAATTAATACAATTATAAAGCTTCAATGACTATTGTAAACTTTAACAAGAGAAACTGGTTTACACATGTGTTGCTTAATATCACTCAAGTTTCATGTCTTGATAGCTCTATGGTATTTTATTATGATCTTGATACGGAGCACAGTAAAGACATGTCTAGTGTAGGTTAGGAGTAGCCTTAATTAAAAATATGTTATTAATCACCTCGTACCTGCCCACTGCTGGCATGCCACATCCTTCTGTCCTAGTCCATCCACATGCAACAGCTATCAGCTATCTGACTCAGATAGTCGGTCCACCGAGCTAATGGGCGTCCTACGCTGCGTTTGCCTTTTCGTGCTATCCACTCGAGAAACGCTCATCGGTATATGTAACCAGCCCACTGCCACTTCAGCTCGCAAATCTTATAGGCTTTGTCGGTCGCCTTAGTCATTATAAAAAAAAACAAGCTGACCCCGCAAACGTTGTTTTGCCATATAAATGAGCCTACGGCCTATTCTCAGACCTCTTAAATATACACAGAAAATTCCGTTTCGGAGTTGACACTGAGGCACGAGATAATTTTATTATTTAACGTAACTACGGTGTAGTTGGGGACACTGCACCCCTTTGAAAGGGGATTGGTTGGGGCACTCCTTTGAAAGGGGGTTGGTTGGGGCACCCGTTTGAAAGGGGGTTGGTTGGGGCACCCCTTAGAAAAGGGAGGCCTACAATAAGACGTAATAAAGGCCCGTTTACCTTGGCGAGGCGGCGCGCGGGGTGCGGGCGCTAGGAGGGCGCGGGGAGGTGCGGCAGCTTCCCGCAGCCCCACAGCCGCGCCCCCGCGCACCCCGCGCCCGCGCCGCCGCCCTCCTCCGATAACGCCGCTTGTAGCTTCGCTTCTGGAAGGGCACGTGCGGATGGTTAATAGGGCACCTAACTTGGCGAATCCAATACAAACGTAGTTTGTTTTTCGTTTAGAAAACGAATTCCATATTGCAGTAAAACTTTAGCCGTATGATAAGAGGACCCAAATCCAAGTTGTATTAAGTTTGTATGAAATGCGTTTTCATAAAATTTTTATACAAGACTAAATTTTTTTTAATTACTTTATTCGCGATTCTGTGCCTGTGCATTTTGGTAAAGTTCGTGAATTTGAACTGTTTACACTAAGTCACGATTCTTCTTCTTTTTTTTAATCGGTTCCTCAATTCTGAGGATCGTGACCATATACAATAGTTCTCCATTTGTCTCGGTCATATGCGCAGTGGGATGCGTGCTTAATGGATCCCCCAGCCGCCTTCTTTATGGCATCGGACGCATTGGTATTGCCTCTCGCTCGTTTGCCCTCTAACTGGCCCAAAGCGATCTGCTTGTCTAGGCTATGACGTCGTGACCGCATAAAAAGCCCAAAAACAGCTAATGGACCTCTGGTGACAGACTGACGACAGTCGCTTCGTTACGATTAGTATTAGAAAGTCACGTTTAGTGTCCTCTAAACATATTGGCAAGGTTTCATTAGATCCGCCATGTATAAGCTAAAGACCAAACTACAGTGCTACACAAGAAATAAGTCTCGCGGATGTACCTGCGCAGATGACCAAATTTCGGATGTGCTGCAATTTGATCGACCAATCAGATAGTTTCATTTTATGGCAGGCCGCGCGCCTTCGTTGCTATTGGTTGATTCAACGTCATCGATGCAGGTGACTATTAGTTTGGCAATATTAGCGTGAGCGAAGTAGGTAGCGCTACTGCGGCAATCAATTCTGCACCTTTTAACCGTATCAGTTAAAGATCATGTTGAATGTACTTATAGCTTCGGGTACTTTCGTTACACTTCTTCCTAGTCTGCGCGAACGTAGATTCCCGAAGAGACTTTTATGATGTGTAGTCCCTACTGTACGTTTGTATCGGCCTTTAAAGCCGATATAGGTACTCACTGGCGACTTGTGAGGTGTTGAAGGTGACGGGAGTGCGCGCTAGTGGCGTCCGAAGCGAGCCGCCCCGCCCCCCGCTGCCGCCCCCCGCCGGCGCCCCGCCCGCGGCCGCCGTCGCCTGCGCAGAGGGAAAACCGACCGAGTCACTCAGGGTCTAGGGGACAAGCTACAAGCAGCATAGGCATAGCACTGTTTGTATAAAAAAAGGACTGGATAACTATTTAACTGGTCTAATTGCAATTTATTAGTTTTAAATGGTTATACTATTTTTATTTTTAATGCACTAACCCGTGCTAAGGATGATAGGTTTTTAAAATATTAAATGGTTAGCATAGTTTTTATGAAGTCACATTAATCATAGGCATAAATAATGCGATACAGACTTAGGTAAAATCTAGTGCAGATACCGCTAGTATTGTAACCATGCAAATATATCTTTAGGAAATAAATATCTTTATCTTTAAATGGGGTCTTTGAGAAGTATATGTGGTATTACTTTGAATTACCGGCGTGCGTGTATGCCACGGATGAATGTTGACGAAGCATAAGAGATCTGTCAGGATCAGCAAGTGCCAGATCCTGGTCTCTGCCTACTCCTCCGGGATACAGGCGTCAGTCTATGTATGTAATTATTTGCCTCTCTCACACACAGTATTGAGGGCATTATCGTAAAAGCGAGAAGATAATCCAGTCCCTTTCTTTTACTATGTGCCAGAGTATGACGACGGTCGTGCGTTTTAAATGGCAAAGGTCGGAATTACCCAGTACAGCGCCACCATGTTATCTGTTCGTTATCAACCCTTGTATGTCCCCACTGCTGGGGCACGGGTCTCTTCTTGCATCGCAGGAAGGTTAGGCCATACTCCACCACGGGGGCCAAGTCCGGGTTGGTGGAGGATTGTAAGACAGTGGCGGGCCTTACTGTCAGAAGTTATCAAGCCGCCCATAAGGCCTCTGACATGGCTTAACGACTGCCATTATATGACAGCCGGCACCAACGGCTTAACGTGCCGTGCTAAGCACAGAAGCGCTCGGAAAAATGCCACTAGCGGTAGTCACGGGACGCTCACACGTTATCTGTTCAGGTGGGCAAAATTCTAACTACGGCCGTGTCATCCGCCATATTGAAAAGAATCTAAAGACGGGCCTTTGACTTAAAATTTTTCATTTTTTCTAAGTAAACGTTTCTAAACGGCACCCCCAAATTCTCCACTAGCGCCTCTGTCAACTGAACAGATAAGATGGTGGCACTGTATATCAATTATTGTCAAGTAGGTAGGTACCAACAATTTAGCGCCACAAAACGCGTGAATCGCGCCGTCGTACTGCCTATGCATGGCCGCGTTTCATAAAACTACAATGACAGTCCATTAGCCATTGCAAAGTACATTGCGTGGCCGAGTCTTACCTACCTACCACTTGTTCATCGGCAATGCAATGCAACAATGTGACTTGTCCTGGTAAACTATGAATTGTAGTTGTATAAAATAGGGCCCAGGTGTGGGATACGGAAGGGTCAAATAAAATTAAAATAGCGAAGGTATTCTAACCCGGAGGATTTCCGTAAGTTAACTGTTAAGGCCGTAGTTTCCTTTCCCTTCTCTCTCGCTCTTTGAAGATATTAGAATATGCAATTAGCCAAGGCTAGAAAATCACGGGCATTTTAGACAGAGTTTAATGTATATTTTTAGTTTTTGATAGATAACATGAGCAGTATGAATTCGTCATTCCTTTCCAATTTTGTATATCAAAATCTAGGTAAGTAGTATCATAATTCATAACTCAAATATCCGTAATTTTATTTTGCAGTCTCGGTTAAACCCGATCCGTACACCCCATTTAAAATAGTTATTAAAATAAATAAGAATGTAAAAGGGAGAGAGAAGCAAAAAAAAATGCGAGCTTGTGACGTGAAAAAGGTCTTTAGTCCATAACAATGCCATGTAGAAACTATTTAAAACAAAAATGCCAACCTTCCATAAAATACTACTAATATCACAATACAATATCGTAAGCAAATCATACAAATCTCCGATTTTGACTATGCGAAGTAATTATGCAAGTTGGAAACTTCAGCTTAGCCATGGACAAAAGACCTCGGCATTTGAAACTACTATGTCCAGGAAATATATAAATTGGCAGAAATAATTAGGCTATTTTCTGTGTGCGTTTAAGAGAAGACTAAGTGTGAAATTAAAAAAAAAATAATGGGAAACACAGGGTTTTCCAGCAGTTTAAAGCGTAGCACTCGCAAATAACACATACCTAACATGACATAATATGCGGAATTATGTACTGACCTATGTAGATGATAACGTCGATAAAACGAAATGTAAAAAACAAAAGAAAAAAAAAGAAATTTTGGAAAACAAATAAAAAAACAAACTTAAATAGAAACTTAAAATAAAAATTAATCAAAGAAAGCTGCTCGTGGTCTACATTTTTTCTTATTACTTGAATACTTATTCATATTATTACAATGAATACTTCCAGAGAAATTTGTATAAATGGCAAAAGTTACTTTATTTCAGCATTGAGATTCTCATCCAGGCAGTGCGGGTCTGCCTGTGACTCGCAGTCGAAAAGTCCAATTTCGAGGGATTTTAAAATAATTTGGGTAATAATAACATCATTATTTTTTCAGAAAAAAGTTAGTGAACATTTGCATATTCGAAAAGTTCAATTTCGAGGGATTTCAAAATGATGTAGGCAATAAGAACATCATTAGTTTTTCAGACAAAAGTTGCTGAACGTTTGCATATTTGTACGTGCAATCAGGCAATCATAGCCTTTTTTTATCTACAATACAAACGTCCATAAACAAAACCGGTAGTGTACAAAAAAACCACGTCCCCACCACGAGCAGCCGCCCATAAAAAAAAACAAACCAAAAAGAAAAAAACACACCTATTTCTCCTGACACTTGGCGTGCACGCGCTGCGCGCGCGGCGCGATACTAACGTGGTTGGGCGGCTGCAGCTGCAGCGGCGCCGGCGCAGCGTCCTCGTCGTGCGGCGGCCGCGGCAGGCGCCGGCGCAGCCACGCGTGCCGCAGCGCCTGCGCCGGCGTCAGCCGCTTCTCGGGGTCCCACTCTAGGCAACTGGGGGGAGGGAAACTCGGCGTCATTTGGTTTGTTACACTTTGTTGCACAATAAATCTTAAATAAAATACAATGTGATAATAATTACGTACAAAACCGCACTTATGTCTTCTAGCCAGCTTAAAAATTTTGAAATTGTACAACAAAGAGAGCGGATGTAGCAAAGAAAATTCAAACAACATTTCGAAATAAAATAATACTTACTAATATACATGCAACTTGAGTATCTACGTAACTATTGGAAAGAAAAGTAAAATAATGAATAAAATTTAATAAAAAAATATATTATTATAGATTAGAAATGAAGTGCTCTATCAATTTTCTTATTTCAATGTTCTCATTATTATAAGAAAAAAAAAGCTGGTGTGGTTGATTCTTATAGTCCCATTGCAACTGTGAGGAGGCAAACTCGGGAGTCATTATTGCAAGAACAAAAACGCTGGTGCGGCTTCGGCCGATTCTCGGGCTCCCGAGAGTCCCTAGTCTAAGCGCGCTTGGGCACCCACGCGTGCCGGATTGCCATTGATAAACCGCGGTTTTTCTCGATGTGCTAGACTAGAGCGGCTATCTTACTGTTAAGTAAACTTAGGTGTATACAATGATCGTGAGGAGCAGCTTCCGATCCCTTATCGGCCCCAAATTCTTTCCAACTGAAGAAGATGATAAAGAAATCACGAGATAAGAAATAAAGAAATACTTTTAAAAACTATTGGATAGCAGTGTTATCATATCCCCACCGTGACGTGACAACGTTGCATTGTTTTTGAACGAGTTCGTTTAGTTTGCGTGAAAAATAGTGTTACAAATCTCACCGTCTTATGAAATCAATGAAGAACTTGTCCTGACAGCCTTTGAGTGCCGTCACGAAGCTTTTGGAGCCGGGCGGGCCGCGAGGCTTACCCCGTCTCGACATGCCTGAAACCATAAAAAATATCACGTCAGTATGTACTTTACAAATGTAGAAAACTAAGTAAAACTGATATTGTCCCCGGCTGGGGACAAAAAAACACCCCAGGTCTTGGATGTTTACATGTTTGTGATGCCGCTGTTTCTGGTTCCCACGACACAGGGTATCCTAGTGTGGGGCCAGAAGCAATGTATGTGCCTGTATGTAAATTTAAATGTTATGTTATTTAATAAGGAATAGTACAGGACCTACGACAGAATCAGGTTATATTCCTGCCTATTAAGTGACACTTAATAGGCATGATTGATGGATTTTACAAAATGTTATACTTTTCTATGAGTACAGCTTAAATTTCACGACTCCTCAGTTTATTTTAAAACATCGCTATAGTAAAAAACACACGATACGGAACTCATCTAACATAACACATTAATTACAATAAATTGTCACATTTATTTATGTCTGTTTACTGAATTAACAAACAAGAAGAGCCGAAGACATCCTTAATCCTCTGAGATTGTCTTTTTATTTTTCTTTGCCAATTTTCCTAACTGTAAAATATAACACGTGACAAATCAAGACTGACTCAGCGTCGCAGACGAAGTAGTAACACTCGAACAAGTCAGTTCAGACAACTCACCCAAGGTTTGGGAGCAAAGATCTATTTATTATCTTGTCATGGTTAGTTCAAGCGTCATCTAAACGCGCTAAAAAAACGTCGTGACACACTTCGCTACACTGTCCCTTTAAAACACTTACGCTTGGAAGCAATCAAATCAAGACGTCTTTCGTGATCAACTTTTTTTAATATGACCGTGAGTTATTTACGTAGGAGTACTTGGCAACTTTTTTATTTAGCTTTTTTTTAAAAGAATATAAAAATCCCACTGCAGGGCACAGGCCTTATCTCAGAGAGAAAGTAGGGGCTTAATCACTGCGCATGCCCACCGCGGATTGGCAATTTCAAGCGCTGAGGCATTTGAACACCTCTGACACCCAGTTTGCCTCACGATCTTTTCCTTCACAGTTAGCGAGTGGGATTGATACTATAACTTCATAAATATACATAACTTAGAAAACAAAGCCATTATGGCTTTTAAAGCAAAAACATCAATTATGTTTATTAGACAGAACTATCATTAACACTATCAAACTTTTTTAAAAACCTATTTAGAGGCTAAAAATTCCACC
The DNA here is from genome assembly GCA_934045075.1 of Yponomeuta sedellus. NCBI lineage: Eukaryota > Metazoa > Arthropoda > Insecta > Lepidoptera > Yponomeutidae > Yponomeuta > Yponomeuta sedellus. The sequence goes on along the minus strand of OW203746.1, from coordinate 7,621,307 downwards.
CATGCCGGGATTCGAACCCGCGACCTCTGGCTTTCCGTGCCAGCGCTCTATCCAACTGAGCCAATGGGCGACTCACCGGCATCAGTGAAATTTCGAACCTCTTTACACTATTCTCTGTATTACGTACCTACTCTGTATTACTATCAAACTTATGAACCATAAGTAGATTAAATTGTACATTACGATACAGACATATACTTAAGTATTAAGCTTTACAAACTTAAGTAGATTAAAAGGATTACGATGTCGTTATTCTCTATTTATATAATGACTAATAAATCAATTATGTAATAATGTTGTAATTAAGGCACAATAACTTTTCTTCAAATTCTTCAAATAGTCATAATAAAACTATAAACATTGTAAAAAAACCCACGATTAACATGAAAAACTCGTAATAACCAGTAATTAAAATCCCAAGGAATGATTAATTAATTTAAAATAGGAATGAAAAATGCATAATACGAGTATAATCATCGATATTACATACAACTAATGTCTCATAATATTTAATTATACGAATATACCAATCTACTTCTTAAATTAAACTAACCGGCTATCATGCCAGCTGCAAGCTTGTGTGTCCCCACTGCTGGGACACGGGTCTCTTCCTGCATCGCAGGAAGGTTAAGCCATACTCCACCATAGCGACCAAATCCAGGAGGATTGTAAAACAGTGGCGGGCCTTACTTTCAGAAGTTATCAAGCCCCCCAAGGGCCATAAGGCAACTGACATGGCTTAACGACTTCCATAACATGACAGCCGGCACGAACGGGTTAACGTGCCTTGCGAAGCACGGAAGCGCTCGTGTAAAATGCCACTACCGGTAGTCACGGGACGGTCATCCATCGTACCTTTCCGAGCCTGTTGTTGCTTAACTCAAGCGATTGATTCCAATCACTCGGTTCGACTAGGCCACGAGCCCTTCTCGTCTTAGAACCTATATAGTACCAAGTTTGAGGGCACCAAGGCGTGTTGGTATAAGCTCGATGCTTGGCGAAGAGCCAACTAACGACGTGAGTGTAGTCAGCGACACTCGCTCAGACGATTATATTTAAATGACTAGACAAGGGTGTGAGTCAGGGATAGACACAATGAAGGTGTTACTTCCAAAGTTCTGTCGCTGATAATCAGAAGTGATACCGCTAGACCAACGACAGACTCAAAACTAATTATATTATTTTTAATGCACTAACCCGTGCTAAAGACAAATTTTAAAAACCTATTTAGAGGCTAAAGATTCCACCCATGCCGGGACTCGAACCCGCGACCTCTGGCTAACCGTGCCAGCGCTCTCCCAACTGAGCTAATGGGCGACTTACCGGCCGGCATCTGTGAAATTTCGAACCTCTTTACTACATTCTCTGTATTACATATAGGTAAAAAAAAAGTTGTTCTTTATTTTGAAACAGTGTGGCATTATCTGTGCCCTGTGCGAGCTTCTATAACTGCGCCCTTGTTGCTTTTAGATATTAAAAGTAGCCTAGAGCAGTGCTATGTACAGGCCTACTCTATTTCATTCATCATCATCATCATCATCAGCCCACCGCTGCCCACTGCTGGGTATAGGCCTTTTCCCCATTATGCCAAGCCTCACGGTTTCTCGCCATCCTCATCCAAGGACCCTCCACTGACTCTGCCACATCGTCTGACCATCGGGCCGCCGGTCTGCCCACCGACCGCTTTCCCGTTCTCGGCCGCCACTCTGTGACTGCTCTGGTCCACCTGCCGTCTTACCGCCTTGCCAAGTGCCCCGCCCACCTCCACTTTAGTCTCGAGATCCGGTCCCCTACATCGTCAACCTTCGTTTTACGTCGAATAACGATATTTGGAACCCGATCTACGAGTCTAAGGCCCAACATGGAATGCTCCATAGCTCTCTGTGCTACTTTAACTCGGTGCATGTTCTGTTTTGTGAGCCCCGTAAGTGAGGATGGGCAAGACACATTGGTTGAATGTCTTGGTCTTTAGACATATTCGTTCATTCGTCTATTTCATTCGGGGTGATAAAATAAAGCACAAGGAACTTGGTGTTGTTGGACCAATCATCACACTAATATTAAAAAGGCGAAAGTTTGTGAGTGTGTATATTTGTTACTTCTGCACGTCTGAACGGCTGGAGCGATTTTAATAAAATTTATATGGAGTTAGCTGACGCCCTGGATTAACACTTAGGGTCCATAGGGTAGCTAGGGTAATTAAAAAAACCTATTTAGAGGCTCAAAATTCCACCCATGCCGGGATTCGAACCCGCTACCTCTGGCTATCCGTGCCAGCGCTCTTTCCAACTGAGCTAGGGTAGCTAGGGAATATATATTTTCTAACACAATAGAGATAAAATTACCTGTTTGGAAACTGAGTTTGACTGTAGAAAACCTGAATTTTGTTTTTGCTCTATTAGTGATTGCGTTACACAACATCAATTATATCAATCATCATATTACTTTCTATTTTTTGTTATTGTACTTTTTACCCGACTGCGGTGGAACCCAAAAGGAGGGCAATGAGTTTGGCTCGAATGTATGTCCTATTCTACGTTTCCTAATAACTCCATAACCAATGGTCAGATTTTGACAAATGAGATCCCAATCGATCCGTCGTGTTTGCGCGAGTTTTTTTATTCAGAATGACTTGTAAAAATTATTAGTATTTGGGTCCCCATGCTTAAATTAGATTATTATTATTATAAACCCCATGAAATCAGCTCAGATCCAATAAAAATAACTAAACCGAAAAAAATAAAAAAAAAACTGAAATAAAAATAGCCATTGACGCGCCTGCTGACCATTAACTACTAAGCAAGCGGGACCAACCTAGGTACTAAACAATGAGTTACATTGGTGAATTTCGGTCCCGCGTGCTTAGTAGGTAGTTAACTTCTTCTTCTTCAGGCTATATTATGTAGTCCACTGCTGGTCATAGCGCTCCCCTAATGAGTAGTTAACGCTCAGCGGCTATTAGTATTTTTTATTTCAGTTTCTTCTATCAAATGCCGAGCTTCGCTTACTCCTCTCAAATAAATAGCAGCCGTCGCGTCGGCGATCAAATATTTCACAGATAATTTAGACGGAATGTTTTCGGAAGCCGGAAAGAAGGAATGTCATTGCCACCAAAATGTTCAACTGTTTTGTTTTCTCCTTGTGACGTTATTTTGTAATCACGCAGCCAGTGGGATGTAGCCGGTGGGATCGGAATTTGTGATTCAAACGTTGGTTTCGCATTGCAATTACGGCGTGTCGTCTACGAAGGTATCCATCAGCACGATATTTTTGCTCAAATGACTACACCTTGTAACGGTGCAAACCTTATTACACCATTTTTTTTTTTTTTTCTATCTATCATTTTCAAATATTTAAATTATGTGACACATTTCGAAATTTCCCTCATTTTCATCACTACTACTTTACCATTCGACCAGATCTGACTATTTTACCTGCTTATCCGTTTTTATCCAGTTTTTCTGTTTTATTATAAAATATCTATATACAAATAAAACAACACCTGAAGTCGTTCCAATTCTTATTATTTGTAAAGGATATACAACGTTCCAACCTATACTCCTACAGCTAGTTTGTAGACCTGAGAATACCGCACTTAGCCTCATAGTTGGGCCATTATACGTTGCAAGCGCTGAGGTATGGCATTTCAGACGCTAGGGTTTTCTCACGCTGTTTTCTTTCAGCGTTAGCGAGGGGTATTGCTACTGTAACTTCATAAATGTACGTAACTTTGAAAACAAAATCACTGGTACATGCCGGGGATTCGAAGCCACAACCTACCGATTGAGAAGCCGATGTTTTACCTCTCCGCTACTACCGCTCACCTATACTCCTACGTAAAGACGATATGCTTCTTGTAATCCTCTCTTTACAATGGTTGTCTAGAAGAAATGGTTTTAAGCGACAATGCTGTCTCTTTACAATAGTTGTCTAGAAGAAATAGTTTTAAGCGACAATGCCGCCAGCCACCCAAAGATTTACAATGCAGCAAAATATCGTGTGTAAACCTGAGTACCTGATGTCTTCAAATACCCCAGCGCGTCATTGAGAATCCGCGGTGGGCATGCGTGATAATAAAGCCCATAATCTCTCTCGGAGAGAAGGCCTGTGCCCTGGCTTTAGCCTACATACAAAAAACACTGAGTGTATAGTACCAATTATCGACACTGCTATACCTAAAGCTTCCCTCTAAGCGTCTCTTGTATGTACTGCATTATCTGGTGTATTTCCCCAACTTCATTAGGAACCAGTCAACAATGAGGAAGATGGAAATTTAATACAATTAAATTATTTCATTTTCCTTCCCGCCGATACTAGGACTGAAAATAAGGAGCACTCAATATGTTATATTGCAAACTAGCTTTTGCCCGCAACTTCGTGCGTGACTTAGCTTCATACAAGCTAAGTCACCCGTTTTCACACGTTAGAGATTGAATCCCTGAAAAATCCCTCTTCGCTCCACCTCTAGAGTACTCGAGGAATACTTCTTCTTCTTCCATCAAAGTTCAGGGTCCATAGGTTTAGGCTATGCGTTGTCTGTCTGTCAGACTGTCACGATCTTGTATCGAGATCTACAAAATTTTAAATGAAAAGTGGGTGGGGTACCAACTTTATCACCAATTTTGTCATGGTGAATAAGAAGATCACGATATTATTAAAAGACTGATTTGAAAAAAAATTATAATTAAAAACTTATTAGGATAGGCCGTTGCCCTGCGGTGGCACACCCATATTTTGGAGGCTATTCTTACAACAACACACACGTTTGAATCGGTTAAAACATTTAAACAATATAGCAGGAATAAACGTACAGACACACAAACATGGATCCTGTATAGCAGGTACTATTTTTTGTATAGCCTGTAATAATTGAAACTGTTTTTATACGGATTTATGCTCGTTTATTACATTTTTTACAATTTTCCAACGTTTCGGCACTTTTTCAGGTGCCGTGGACCTGAAAAAGTGCCGAAACGTTGGAAAATTGTAAAAAATGTAATAAACGAGCATAAATCCGTATAAAAACAGTTTTAATTATGCCTACTGCTCGTGTTAACCTTAGAAAATACTATATATAGCCTGTAATGTAAAAAATATTGTAGTTTCAACGTGTAACCTAATATCGTACCTAATATAACAATAATTAATGTGACACTAATTGGACCAAAATTAAGTTAAAACATTCCACACTCTACAAAACCAATGAATCACATTGTCAATCTACACGTAACTATACCTTGTGCGTTTATTGTGTATTGTTGTGTTTGTATTGATTCCTTTCAAATTCAACCACAAAGCTATGTCCAAAAATGAAACTTCTGAGGGCTCAAAGATGACGCTAACGGACCTCATTAGGCCTAAATCGAGTCAAGTATGAGTCTTAGCACAGTCCAGCCCATAGTCGTATCTCCCCCGTCCTTTAAGCAACCTAACCTCATCTGGCCCTATAAATTTTATGCCCAACTACAAAGTGAAACTAACCCAATTACACTAACAATTAATTACTAATTAGACTAACAGTGCCCAATTATGACGCTAAACTGACTCAAATGTCAGGCTAAGCGTCCCCAAATAGGTAACTATGGGCCAATTTCTGAATTAAGAATTCCGCTTAAATAGTTAACTGTAGTGTTGTCTTAAAAACCTAATTAGAGGCTAAAAATTCCACCTATGGAAGTCGAGTCTCCATGGGTGGAATTTTCGCGGCATCGAGTCCCGGCGCGATGCCGCGACCTATGGCTAACCGTGCCAGCGCTCTCCCAACTGAGCCAATCGGCTACCACCGACATCAGTGAATTTTCAAACCTCTTTACCATACTCTCTGTATTACGTACAGGCAGCAACATCTGTAGTGCTGTCTCCTCGAATTTCTCAGGAAAGGGCGTCAGAAAGGCTTAAGTATTTACTTAGTGAAATTCTCAATTCAGAAACCGGCCCTGTGAATTTCATTACTGCTCACCTCCACTAAGCACGGTGCTGCCATCGGGAAGGGTAGTGGCTGTGCAGTACCGCGGCAGGCCCTTGCTGCTGATGAAATTCTTGGCCCGTTTGCCCTGCTCCACTAGTTTCTGGGGCGGCATGCCCAGCAGCTCAACGATGCACGCCATCTGGTCCGCCTCATCCTCTCCCGGCAACAGGGGAAAGCCTGGAACGTGACAGATTTTCTATTTAAGGAAAGGAAAAAAGTGAGGAAAGGTAAAATGTCATCACACTCATCAGCCCGAAGCCAACTTGCTGAGTATGGCCCTTTTATTCCGTCGTTTTATTTATAATGCGGTCTCACGCTATTCGTACTCGCTTACAGGTGACATTAGTTTATATAATGACATCATATCACATCACAAAATATAAAGGCGAAAGTTTATGAGTGTGTATGTTTGTTACTTCTTCACGTCTAAACGGCTGGAGCGTTTTTAATAAAATTTGATATGTAGTTAGCTGACACCCTGGATTAATACACAAGCTACTTTTTTCTTAATTACTCTCATCGTAAAATTTATCAGTGAGAATTTTTTTATTAACGTATAATATATGATTTTAGATCTTTGAAATAAAAAATGGCACTCGTAAAATAAATTAGACCCTACAGGTAGAGTAATTTTGTGGGAGCGTTATGTAGTTGCTGTTCTAATCAAAACACCACTGTTGTCAGGATTATGTTTTGCTTACATAACACAGAATCACAAATAAAAAGTATACCACGAATTTTAACATTTTTAATTCAAAATTAATGATTATGTCAGTCGTATGTCTTTAAGGCAATGTCAGCTTTTCACTTTTCTGAATGACAATGTTAAAATTCATTGTTTTCCTTTTATTTCTGACACTATATTATTTAGCAAAAATCCTTATCCGATGCCTTTCTAAAAAGAAGCCTTTCGGTCGGTATGATATAGCTACAGGGTACTCTTTTCTCGTATAACGAGATCGATTCCCGGTTCAACCATGTAATTATTTTAAAATCTATGAATGCAGTTTTAATTGTTTTTTATATTAAAATAAAGTCTTCTTTCAGAAAAACGTTCCATCTACAATGTACAAGTAATTTTTAGTACTTTACGTACATTATGTTTGTCAGAATAAAATTTTATGTTATCTTAAGCTATTTAAATAAGTTTATCTTAGCAATGCCTTGACCAGGGCCCATAATGTGAGACTTAAAACATGTGTAACATCATTGTATTATCACCATCATGATCGCTAATAAATGAATATGAATATTCAAGGTACTTTCCCTCCTTGTGCCATAGCCGTGATACGTCCTGTGTAAGGCGAAGATGTCTATGCTATATTTACGTGTTGTGGCAATTCGATAAAGGTTTATCAACCTATCTATAAAGAATCGATTTTAATGACCTATATTACTTAAGCTTGCCTGAAACGCGGTGTTAAGTATACTTTGTGCCAAAAGGGCTACTATAACATAAAGGATTATTCAGATGACAATGATGTCTCGAATAAAATTAAAGCCATTACAAGTTCTATGTTTTCTAATCATCATTTAAACTCTGTTATTTAAGGACTTTGAAAACACTAAGTTTGGAGTATTTTATTAGCGTTTTATCTCCGGTATGATCTAGATTTTAAATCGGATATCTAGTTTGACTTGTAACGTTCATTAGGCCGCAGTTTCTGCGGTACTTTGAATAAAACCTTCAAAAATTAATTTCATTATCTGTTAATTCTACCCAGCTCACCTGTCAAGAGCTCGGCCAGTATGCAACCGAGTGACCACATGTCAATGGGCATCCCGTAGCGCGCGCCCATCATCACCTCGGGCGCGCGGTAAAAACGGGACTGGATGTACGTGTAGACCCGCTGGTGCTCGTAGCAGGAGCTCCCAAAGTCTATCACCTGCAACGAGAAACTTTAGGTTAGTCGAGGGCGACTTTTGATAGAAAACATGGAGCGGTCCGGAGCGACCAGGACTTGGCTTCCCTGGTGGAGTATGGTCTGACCTTCCTGCGATGCAGGAAGAGACTCGTGCCCCAACAGTGGGGACATACAAGGGTTGATATCGATCGATGGAGCGGTCAGAAGGGTGTGTGCTGAGAAATCCATGTTGCTCTTCATGGCGTATTGATGGTAAATGAGTTTCGCCATGGACGAGAAAGGATTTGCCAATCAGCGTGTGGGGTTCGCTGATTGTTGCCCAGGGTGTGCCAGATGTGGCTTTGTAGGTATTTCGTTCGAGAAGATATACGATAAGAAACCTGCGTAAATTCGACAAGACAATAATGCATCAAGCAGTAGGAAGACAAGATTAACACAATTGGAACTCTCCTGCTGGTCTAAAATGGCGTCGGAATCATCATCAGCGATTTGACCAAGCTTCACGTGCTTGTGCCGTCCGCATCCAGCGACGCCTCGCCCGCCACCAGCAAAATAGCATTTTGTATGTTTACCACTTTTTTCGTTGTAAGTTTTCTTGAGCGCTGAGTCTACGTAGGCCATGTTAGAGGTGCCGTTACCATCTTAGCTTTACAGAATTAGGACCTAGAGCTCCAGTAAATTACTAATTAGTAGAGTACGTAAGACTACTAATTTATCATGTCGAAGATGCACAGTATTCGCAAAACGGAAATGCTATTGGAACGCCACTGCTTATCAACGGTGTCAAAAAAACAGGCGTTCGGCCGCGTTATTATTAATCTGTTGGACAATAAGTCAAATAATACGTACTGCACCTAGCTCAGAGTATTTATAGAAATGATCGAGGTGTTTTTAAACATATTTTCCGTCCATATGTTCGTGATATCACGCCAGTATCCCAATTCGAATCAAACCGATTAATATGTCAGTACTCATTGTTTGGACAACGTTAAAAATAACTCTATTACAAAGTGTGAAACGTTGCGAACTGAAAATAATTTGAAGGATTTTTTTGTAAACAAATTGAAATCAAAACAATTTAAGATCAGAGGTGGTCATTTTGTTTTCTAAAATAAATAGACGCCCACGCTCTCCATTGAACAAATGACCGCTATAGACGTTTTGCTGCGTATATGTCAGCATTAAACCATGTTCTAACTTTAGTGTGATGATATTCAAAACTCCCCTGCTATAAAAACTCCCCGTATTCCTTGGATATAATGGGGGATTACACTCAATACTATTACTTCGTCTTCGCGATTTATAAGTTCCGTCCTTGTAAAAATGGTCCGTATTGCTAGTAAATCCCGCTATGGAGTTCAAAGCCACTTATTTCTCATAATAAAAACTTACATTTCACTTAAATAATGAGAAAATAAACTTAAAATTTGTTTAAAATTATATGACATGCACTACAGTAAGTTTAAACTTAGATATTATTTAAGATTATGGAGTTTTAGTTTCTTTAGTTTCTTTCATACGGATGCGTATGGGGAGTTTGTTACACGCTCTATAGGTCTGAATAGTATACATCACTATATAGAATAGAATCACTAATCAAGGAATATGCAGAGCACAAGGTAAATCATTTCAGCCATTTCCTAGAAGTTCAAAAGCTGTAGAACAAGTTCTTGAAAACGAAAACTCAAATTGACCTGTTTCAGGAAAGACTCATTTCAAAGGTAACTCTTTGTGTAAACATACAACTATAATAAACCGACGATTCTACGATATTTTCACTATTACCTTGGAATAGTTTCGAGAAAAGTGGCCATAATGCTAACAAATCACCAACCTATGACAGAAAGAAGCCCTACATACCTAATTCTTCGTAAACATAAGTTTATTTTGTACGTGAAGAATTTAGGTCAGAGTTACTTTTCATAGGTAGATTCTTAACATTATTCAGACAACTATAAAAAAAAGGGATCGAACAAATGAAGTCGTAAATGTTTGCACTCTAATTTAAAGCCCAGCAAAATATACTATTGTGACCAGCGTCGAATATTTCGCTTGGCAAGGAAAATGAAGAACCATCGGCGAGGGATTTTCGTAAGAGAGGCCTGGGGCCAAATTATACGCACCAATGATTTGGTGTCCTAACTGGCAACTTCCATACTAATTTGACAGGTAGCTTAGTTTTATGGCCAGTTTAGATTATCTTAGTGTTTAGGAGAGTGCTTTAGTACAAGTAGAGAGGCAAGTCCTTTAGTACTTAAGTACAGGTCCAAGTGTACGTTTATATTTCTTCCAGTAGTGTCATTTCGTCGCCAGGATGAACAATCAACGTCGCGAAATACGCTCTATTCTACGTAAAAAAACATGAAGTGTTTTAATGGAGCAAAAAGACGAAATTAATTTGAAATAAATAATCCACGCTTGCAGGAAGTATTTTGTTGCTAAAAGGATTGGCTATCGAAGATCACAAAGCATTTCGATTCATTGAGAATAACAGAACAATCCTTCAACAAAGTGTGCACTCTCCTAAAGCTCTCACTAAATTTTCAATTTACACACAGGTAAGTAACGAAGATAGTGAAGCGCTCAGATGTCACTGGAAACAAAAATAGAAACCAATTATATTTTGATTCTAATTGAAAGGCAACTAGAACCGTACTAAAGCGAGTAGTGTTTACCTGTTTCTACTAAAACACAGTCCTAAACGCTAAGATAATCTAAACCGGCCTTAAGGCTCAGCAAAATATACTAATAGCCAGCGTCGAATATTTTCGCTTGGCCAGGAATAGGCAAAACCATCGGCGAGGGACTTTCCTGAGAAAGTCCTGGAGCCTAATTATACGCACGAAATCCTAAGCGATTCCTAGCGTCTAACTGTCAACTTCCATACTAATTTGACAGGTAGACTATTGGAATCGCTCAGGAAGGGTGGGCGTAATACAAGAGCTGATTCTTGAAAAATCGAAGGCTCTTACTAATAAACACCGTATAAGCCTGGTGTTACACAGTGTTTTGTTCACGCCATTTGAATGTAATTTTCAGTTTGAAGAAAAGAGACAAAACACTGCATAGTTATACAATACTTACAGCAAGTTTATTAGTAGGGCTGTTAGTCTATACAGCGTTGCCTTAACTTTTAAGTCTATGGAATACTAACGTAAGCGTCCCTCTGCAGGGCACAGGCCTTCTCTCAGAGAGAGTATGGGCTCAATTACCACGCGTGCCCACCGTGGAGAAGCGCTGACGTATTTGAACACCTCATACACTCACAGCTTTTCTCACGGAATATTCCTTTAGCATAAAAAATACCACACAGCACAGAGTCGGCCTAGAGAATAGCACCAACCCAAATTCTTCCCGCGGGTGTCGTAAAAGGCGACTAAGGGACACCAACCAGGGGGTGGGCTGCAGCACCCCCTGCAGTACAATTTCACCAAACTGCGATCCCCAACCCGCATGCCAAGCGTGGGGATTATGGGCATTACTCCCCAATGATGGCACAACCTTGTGCTATGGCGCTCATTAGGGGAGGGCTTTGTCCAGAAGTGGACTAATATAGCCTGAAGAAAAGAAAAGAATAAAAAAATAACAAATTAACAGCTCATCACGGATATGTAGTTCCTTCACTAGCTTGAGTGCCTAGGTTCGAATCCATGTTCATACTCAAATTGGCTGATGATGGAAAAAAACGGTCCGTCTATGATACGCGCTGCGCACACGCAACGCATTGACGCACGGTCCGTAATCGACGCCACAATGAACCATTGTTGATCGACCTATTTGTTAACGACCACAGGTTAAAGAAACATGCACCTTAACCCTTGCTAATAAAGAAGTTATGAAGTGTAACTACAACGCGGTAACAAAGGTATTGTCTTGGTAATCTAATACCGATGTAAGTAGCCACTTTCTTCGGAGTGAAGTATGCTTTTAATCTGATCTTCAGTTGATTATGAGATTATACCTACGTTATAATATCCCTTGCAGTGTAAATGTTGTGCTGTCTTTCGTGTACTTTTCAAGTACCTAGAGTAGGTCTCTTGCTGTGTGGTGTCGGCCTAGAAAATAGCACCAACCCAAATTCTTCCCGCGGGTGTCCTACATCTTTAGGGTTCCGTATTACTCTGCCCCCGCTGACTTTCTGTCATTCCGTCCGTCCGAGCTTTTAAGTTGATTTTTTACTTTATGTAACAATTAATAAATGTAAAAAAAAATGAAATAAAATAGAAAATGGGGGTTTGTTCTCCAAATAACACACGTGGTTTACATTTTTTTTATTATGCTCTATCGTAACAACGGTAATAAAGCATGTAACTTGGCGTGACTGTGGGACTTATTATATATTGTAACGATAAATAATAAAAACTGCCAAAAAAGAAAGTAAATACTTTAATTGCTCGAGTCCGACTCGCAGTTAGCCGGTTTTCAAAACAAAGCCTAAGACTAATAGATCCCTTCTTGTCCGCTTAGTCGAAAACACCTACTGTAGGAAACAGCTATCGAGTACCTACAAAACGGGCTGATCTATAGAGCTTAGCAAGAAATACTGAGAAATACATTAAGCCTACTAACTTACAATCCTCCACCAACCCCCATTAGGCCATACTCCACCAGCCCCGTGGTGGAGTATGGCCTAACCTTCCTGCGACGCTGGTAGAGACCTGTGCCCCAGCTGTGGGGATATACAAGGGTTGATATAGAGTAAGCTTTACCTAAAGATCGGTTCATTGAATTCACCGGATTAATACGCCTCAATCGTGTTTGTTTATATATTCATAAATCTCTGTATTCAGGTGTAAAAATAGGGTTTAATATGTAAACTCCGCGTCACGCCATTTCTGAGTACAGGTAACGGAACCTGACCAGAACGTTGTATTACACGGAATTATAAACAAACTGGCGAATTCATTTACGTAATGTGCCAAATTCGTAGTAAAGTGGACAGGATTTAAACGCTCCCGGATAAACTCGGATGCACTGTTACGTTACGAGTCACTTTGCACTGAAGACGTAAAGGTAGATCTGCTATCGGCTCCACCTACGTGGTAAAGGTAAGGTCATCAAAACTGGAGACCACCATTTGTGTTCTGGACTAAATGCGTTATTCGATCTGCGTTGACAGGATCTGAAACTTGCACTTCACCAAGAAAGCATCGTCTTTGCCTAATGTTTATTCCATTGCCGCTTTGCCCCGCACGCATATTTAAATCCATTCATTGAAGTGTCTATGAAAAATGTATTTAAAAAGATGATTTGAAAAAAAATTGATCAGTGGAAAATACACAAACACTTTGGCCTAAGGTCGAAATTACTAAAGTAGCGTTTTGTTTTATAGTCTACTTGGTATATTGTTTTAAAGAAACCATTCCACTAAGCAACCCATTCTTTTTTTAATACATAATTAATTATAAACGTTACTGCACACCAAACATTTCACAGGACATTACATAATAAGTAACATGTACAAAGGCAAGCTTATCGCTGTAGGAGATTTCTTCTAAGAGATTAGCCTCTTCAGTGTCCCACTACTGGGCAAAGGCTTCCCTTGCTTTCCATCCCTCACTGTCCCCAATCAAATCGCACCAATTTTATTAGGCCAAACCTTGAACTTTTGACGGCCTCGTAAAACCGAAGGTCCCGGGTTCGATCCCCGGCTGGGTCAAACTAGGAAAAGAACTTTTCTAGTTTGTCTCGGATCTTGGATGTTATCTATGTATTAATTGTATTAAATCTATCGTCGAGTTAGCACCTGTAACACAAGTCATTTAGTTGTACTTATATAGGGCTAACGAGATCTGTATAATATGACCATGAATATATTTATTTATTTTGGCGGGAAGGCAACCTTCACTCTACTTAGGTTACGAACAGCAAAAAAATCCCAACTGTACGAGTCGTAACTATGATGTCAATTTGTGTCATTTGTATAAATAATATGTTAGCTAGCGCAGGTAAAGTTGGCACACCGCTGTGGCGTTAACCCTTTTTTTGGGGGGAAAACTGTCGCAGACAGTGAAAAGCAAATCGCACCTAATTGATTCATTCTTCGAAACCCTTTGCGTCATTGGCAAGCGACCAATGAGCACCTATGTATGGTACAACAAAAAAATAAGCTTCGGGTTTCCTCTTGCGAAGTTGACACTACGTTCATTATTGTAAAAATTCTTACATAAAAATAAATTATTTGTACAAAGGCGAGCTTCGTCATCAACCCTTGTATGTAACAGTAGTAACAGTAAACCCTTTATGTAACCTCACTCGACCACGGGGTATTGTAATACAGTGGCGGGCCTTACTGTCAGAAGTTATCAATTCGCCCATAAAAGAGAGCTTTACCAATGACTTCCACACAACACAAACACTTGTTCTGGTCCCAAATTAGGATACCCTGTGCTATGTTAACCGGTCTAAGACATTACAAGCATGGAAATGAACCCAGACTGAGGCCATTTGTACAAATGTTCGGCGGCCTCTAGCAGGAATCGAGCTCACGACCTCCGGTGTAGTAATCAAACATGATACCGCTAGAGCAACGAAGCAGTCAATGAGTATTTTCTTGCAGTTAAACTTGAGTTATGGCGATAGTGGAAGTGGTGTGTTAGGGAAGATTTATTGCAAACATTGCATAGACTAATTAAAAAAGTTATCAATATACCCGACTAAACAGAAAATACGAAACATACAATAAAATCAAGTTCAAATAAATTTGCCTTAATTTTATTTATTTTTCACTCAATTAAAATTCTGCTATTTAACGAAACTATACCTAAAGTATTCGTTTAGCAAAATCTATTCACATGAAATACTCAGTAACTAAGATAACTTACAGACTTTGTAAAGCGTATACCTACTTGTATACCTAAAAGGAGTGCATTAACGAAATTGTTAATGCACTCCTTTTTAGGTATACAAGTGGAGTTTTTTTTCCGCTGCCTTTTTCTCCACTACAATATGGCCCGAAGGCGGCGGCTTAGATTTTACATTGACATTCAGCAAACAGAATGTAAATTCTTTACGTTGAAATAAAATGATTTGAATTTGAAATAGTTTTCTACCAACGTGAATGAAATCAACATCGTTGTGACTCATTCGTTGTTCATTTAGAAACAAAATAAAGAAAGAAAGACATTTATTATACCAACAAGACACACCAGAGAAAAAAAATAACCAGAAAAATTTACATAATATGAGCACAACAGAAATAAACGAAATACACAATAAACGAAACAAAAAAAAGACAGGTATTTCATGTATTCGAACTGATAAGGATCTAACTTACTGGAATCAAGTATTCAAATACATATGGCCTTACTAATAAATGAGTTATACACTCTGAATAACTATTTGACGTATATCAATTTAAACTGGTTTAATCGCATTTAGCGTACAAATAACCAGTTTCTCAGACCTGGCATAATGGCTGTATACACAGCTCATAACTTTTATTAATATGGCCGATAGAGTTTTAATCGTTCTGGAACTCACTCTTGGAAGAATGTCCCTCCTTCACTGTACCGCATGATTCAATTTCCAATTATACGACTCTGATGCAGGAAAAACGAAAGTTTATATTTCTCGTATTTTATTACTGGTTTAATGTAGTCAGGTTTGTAATTGACATATAATTTAAATGAGCCATTAAAATAAACTCACGTTGCGCTATTAAAATTTAGTGCTTACGAAAGGTTAGTAGTGTTATGGAAAGACTGCCTCGTTGGTATAGCGGTCGTCTGAATACCACGCTAGGGGTCGTGGGTTCAACTCCCCTAAGGGGCGGAAGTACATTCGTACAATTGGCCTCAGTCTGAGTTAATTCGATGTTTGTGACGCCCCTCCGTGCTTCGCAAGGCAGGTTAAGCCGTTGGTGCCGGCTGTCATGTAATGGCAGTCGTTAAGCCACGTCAGAGGCCTTATGCGCTTGATAACTTCTGACAGTAAGGCTCGCCACTGTCTTACAATTCTCCACCAACCCGGACTTGGCCCCCGTGGTGAAGTCCTTTAGGCGATACAGGAAGAGACCCGTGCCCCAACAGTGGGGGCATGTTAAGGGTTGATATCGATGCCGTGTTGTGTGGAAGTTATTATTATTAAAAGCTAATGTCAATAAATTAAGACTTTTTGTTTGACAAAATTCATTTTAGTTGCTAAGCAGCCAACTTAATGTAAACTTTGATACGGTCTCTTCAAAATGTATAGAATTTTCTGCGGCTTTCAAATTATTCGCCTTCGGCTTTTAAATTCACTGTCTTACAATCGACCACCAATTCGGACTTGGCGGAGGTGGTGGTGGAGTAAGGCCTAACCTTCAGTGAAGGAAGAGACCCGTGCCACAGCATTGTAAAGGTGTTATTTATAATCGCATAAGTGTTATTTATAATCGCCAGTAAGTCCCACAAAACAGGTTAGTTTAAGGATTGTTTAGACAGTTTGAACAGGACACTGTAGGAAAAAAAGTATTAAAACGAAAGCTTCAAACTGTCTTAAAAGCTTGAAACGAAACTCTCCAAACTGTCACAGAGAGATCGCTCGTTTGTTACAGTCGTACAAAATTTCATTGCATTTTAACTTGTAATATGCCTGAAATGACACTGAATCTGACATTTAATAAGCTATGAAAATACCAATTAAAAACCATTGTTAGGTTGTCCGATTGGGCCTTGTAGAATTCTGTAAGTTAAATGGTTTCACAGTCTTAAGGTGTCCTTTCCATGAAATTTTCCTATAATACATAATATTACATTGCGCTCTACATTACAATCGGTCAATATTAACTTCATTTAGTAACTAAAAACCCCATTTAAATGTCGCCAAAGTGTTCACCGGAATAGCAACATTAATCTCAATCGCATTCACGACAGCCGATCCAGATTTTCGCCTCCTTTTAGGGTTCTGTACTCAAAGGGAGTAAACGACAGTTGAAATTTTCAAAAATCTCCTAACAATACGAATAATGCTTAATGCTTATGTCATTTTACGATTTTTTGTTTAAAAGTTAAGAGCAATAAAAGTGTTAATAAATAAATAATAATGTCTCACAAAAATCATACGAGGTGTTTCTTAAATTAGAATTACACTGTCATTAGGGGAGGGCTATGTCCAGCAGTGGACTATATAATATAGCCTGAAGAAGAGAAGAAGAAGAAGACACACTATGTACATACATTTATAAAACAAAACAACAGTATCATCTGTAGCTAACTACGGAATAATAATAATGAAAGTAAAAATAAGGAATCCAATTTGTTACTTTAAGGTTTTTTTCGCTTTCACTCTGTAAAAACAGTAATAAGTAAAAGTGTAAAACTTGAGAGCTATTTTAGTGCAGTCCCTAATGTATAACAAAAGAATATGAAAGCTAAAATGAAAAAAAAAAAAACTTTTATTGCAAAGTAAATAAATACCAATTTTAATATTTATTCAATACAATTGCTTTATTTTGCAACAACACCATAGTATCAGTATTATAAATATTCCATAAGGTAGCTATAATGCATAAGACAGGGCGCTATGGCGCTCATTAGGGGAGGGTTATGTCCAGCAGTGGACTACATAATATAGCCTGAAGAAGAAGATAAGGTAACTTAGTAAACACGTTCTATTTATAGTGGTACGAAACCCTCGATCGGCGAGTCCCACTCGCACTTGACCGGTTTTTCACGGTTTTCCAACGATCGCTGGCAACCGTCCCCTAACACTAATTAGGCGAAAGACGGCCCGCGGAGAGACGAATCATATTTTCCGAGAATTATTCAAGCATAAAGTGGTCGGTACCTTTTGTGAGACATATTTTTAGCCTCTAAATAGGTTTTTAAATTGTCCTTAGCACGGGTTAGTGCATTAAAAAAATCATATTAAAAAAGTTTTTTTTTTTCTGTAATTCTTATTTTAATAATAGGTTCGAATAATCCTGTCTATATAAATACATTAGACTGCAAGACTCAGGCCTTCTCGGAGAGAGAATATGGGCTTAATCACCACGCGTGCCCACCGCGATTTGGCTATTTCTAGCGCTGAGGTAGGTGAACACCTCAGGCCCTCAGGTTCCTCACGATGTTTTCCATAACGGTTCGCAAGTGGTATTGCTACTATAACTTCACAAATGTACGTAACTTGAGAAAACAAAGTCATTGGTACGTGCCGGGATTCGAACCCACGACCTCCTGAATTACAAGCCGACGTGCTACCGCACCGCTACTACTTTTAATTTTATTTCCTGCGGAGTTATTGATGACGTGAATAGGTAGACCTTTGCATATTAAATCTCATTTATTGTGTTACAGTGATGTAGGCCTATCCACATGAAAAGGGCCGGCGTTGTAGGGGCGCAACGAGACAGACTAAAATAACCCTTAAATACTTATAGTTAGAGACTGTAATACTAGCGCAAGATAGCCTGGCCTCGTGCGGCCGACGCAACGGGCGGCTGACGAGCACGACACGAGAATGTTTTCTTGCGCATGTTCTGTAGAAAGGTTATTTTAGTTTAAAAAGTGTACGTCGCACTAGAAAGAAAGCTTTTGAACGACACTACTGTTTGCTTCTTCACACATGCATTCTTTACATATTACCTGAAAGAGAACTTATACTTTATTGTACACGAAAAAGAAATACAATTTAAGAAAATACATGAGCTTATCTCTGTGAGAGATTTCTTCTAGCATACCTTGGGGAGTCGGACAGTTGCGAAATGAAACTGATATCAAGTACGAAATATAAACCCTGCGTTATGGCGCGTAATAAATATTGTAGGGAACATAATTGGGTACTCAAGTCTGCAGAATGCAATAACTCATAATGCAACAACTGTTACTCAATAATATCCGACTGAGCTACAGCTAGGCAATAAAATATACCGAACGACATGAATTAAATTCAAAATTAACTGTGACTAATCGAAGGAAATCGGCTGATATAACTGGAAATTATTTGTATCTAAAGCCTCTAAAAGGTCATTTCTATATTACAAGACCTGTGTTCGCGATTTCCTGTACAGGGTATGGCCTGTCTCGATGCAATATTTAATCTAAATTCGTTGTAAGATGTGGTAATTAAAGAATTGACATTGTTCAAATGGTGCTAAGCCAGAACTCGCATAATACGTAGTAAAACTATATAAAAAAAATTCTACTGGAACGTTAACAAATTTACAACATGTGTTATCAAACGCAAGAAGTAGTTTTTTGAAAAAATAATTGATAAGTACATTTATGAAGTCAATAAACCATTTATTCATTAATTAATAAGAGGCATTACACAATCTGAAAATTCGCACAGAGTTTCGTCATAAAAACAATAAAAAAAAAAATTAATCTAAACATACCGCCCTGGGACACACCCGACCCAAAAGTTCCGATGACGCTAGCAGTATTACCTCGTTGCACCGCCAGGGAGATCCTTTGCATCAGGTATGCCCCGGAACTTACGAAAAAACGAATAAAAAGTTTTGCCTCATTTATAAAGTTTTAGTGGTAGTTAACCTCTCGCTAACCGTTAAGGAAAACATCGTGAGGAAACCTGAAACCTGAGTATCTGAAGTGTTTTGAACACTCATCAGAGCTTGAAATTGCCAATCTGTGGGCTAATTAAGCCAATACTCTCTCTCCGAGAGACGGCCTGTGCCCTGCAATGGGACTACATATGGCTACATAAAAGAAGTTTCTGAAATTGCGTAGTTTAGACATAAGAAAGTGTTAGTTTAAAAATGTTTATTGTATAAATTTGCTTACTTAATTGTTTTTTTTCCTAACACTCAGGGAGCTAAAGAACACAACACAGGGCGCGACCAGCATGACCACGCGTGTCGCGCATTTTAACGCGTTCAAACGTCAAATGACAAATTCTATAATTTTAGCGACATTAATCTACTTGACCCTAGACTCTGTTAGTGCATTATAGTACAATGCCGGACACACAGTCCGGTCACATGACGAGTTTTTGATACCATTAACGCCTAGAAGGTGTGATACATGTGCGGGCGAAGACGGAAAGCAGCAATGAAATATAATCGCCACACGCTGTCGTGATTCTCATACAAACCATTAGCAGAATCATTGCTTTCCAGCGTTGGCAGCTACTTAGTGCTAACCGATCTCTTCTATCACCAAAATCGTTTGCGGCAGTCTAAAAAAAGTCTAATCACTGTTAATGCTATTTCTATTAATTATTGCGTGTTTTGGTAATAAACCATTTCTACTCTACTCTATTCTCTGTTCATGCAAGTTTCCACAGGAAGGTCACCCTCACAATCACGAAAGGAAAATCCCCAAAATCGACTCATGAACACACTGCAAACTTTCGAATGATTTACCACACTTGAGGCATCCAGCGACCGCGCGGCTCAACGTGACCCACCCACGACAAATTGCCTACGGCGCTGTTGCGAGTGTTGTAACAGTCCATCACCGCCGCTGAAACAACATGCCGGGACAACGATCCAATTGTGACTGGTTGCGGGGTAACAGTAGCTTGACCTACGACGTCAAACTTACATCGACAGAATCTACCCATGAACACACTGCAAACTGTCAAATGCGGACCAAAGTCAGGGTGTTAGTCTAAATTTACGCCGCAAAAAAAATCGGGAGTATTTTTTTATATTCGGGAAAACAGCAGCTTATTATTATAAATCATGGGATCGGTAAACCACTAAGCTTGGTGCTTACTAGTGCTTATTTTATCGTTATACATTTCTTGTCTTGTCGCAATGCCACAATATGTTCAACTGAGTGTTTGAGGTGTTCACAGACCTAAGCGCTTGAAATTGCCAATACTCGGTGGGCACGCGTGGTAATTAAGCCCACACTCTCTCTCCCTCCGCGAGGCCTGTGCCCTGCAGTGGAGCGCATATACGTAAATACCACATTTCAAGGCGTTCAAATGTTAAAACCGACAAAACGCGAAGCACCCGCCATCATACTACCTGTGCAGGAACGTCTTCAAGGCCACGAAAGGAAA
This sequence comes from Yponomeuta sedellus, assembly GCA_934045075.1. Classification (NCBI taxonomy): domain Eukaryota; kingdom Metazoa; phylum Arthropoda; class Insecta; order Lepidoptera; family Yponomeutidae; genus Yponomeuta; species Yponomeuta sedellus. The sequence continues at coordinate 7,600,523 of OW203746.1, read as the reverse complement.
ATCGACAGAATCTACCCATGGGCACACTGCAAACTGTCAAACGCGGACCAAAGTCGGGGTGTTAGTCGAAATTTCCGCCGCAAAAAGGAATTTTCCCAAAACAAAAGCTTCTTAGTGCGAGGGGCATAGTGTGCGAGTAACTGTAACCATTTTCTAAAGCTATTCTAAACCTATTACAGGCCTCTTCTCCCTAGAATTGAATACAAACGACACGCCTGGAAACTATGGCAGGTACTGAGACTGTACCTTCACCAAACGCCTGCAAAACCACCCGTAACTCAGGCCATCAACGACAACCAGCGAGCAGTCGAACGCAGACGTATTTCCATACGCCTCCAGGAGGCATGTCGGCCTCTGAGTTATTTCAACAAACGCGCACAGAAGGACCATCACGGGCCTATGGCAAAGAACTAAAATCATGGTTAAGTGTGATCATTCGTTTGGAAAGTCGATAACCCACAGATTAACAAGTAGGAAGACTCGGCAACACAATGTACATATAATCGTCGTAATAATCTATGAATTAGAGTTTTATGAAACGTATAGGTACAACGAAACGTCAAAATAAATTATGAATTGTAGTTTTATGAAACGTGGTTCAATCTGCCTTAATTTAACATGGTACACCGCACCAAATCCCCTGTATTTTAAGGAGCCCTACAACAAAAACATTTTTGCGGTATTCCAAAATAATACCTTTAACAGCATTAATTTAACCGCAAAAATAATTCCACGATGCAATGCCTATACGAGGACTCCATTTCAGGAATCGCTGCTCTAAAGCAGTGTTTCACAAAGTATGTGCTCCACACAGGTGTACCGCAGTTATCAGTTTGAGTGCTTCAGAAAATTACAAATTTTAGCTGAAAACGGCTGTTTTTGTGAAGAAATTCGATGATGTTCTAGCACGTTCTTCGCCGTAGGTTCTAGATATATAGGATTCCTTAGGATTCCTTCCTGATTTTGAAGGTCTACCTTGATAAAAAAAACCGACTTCTGTACACTATAAAGCACTAAAAACGCAGAAATAATTTAATCGAATATAACCTATAATTTTTCAATCGTATATATCGCGTCGAATTGATAACCTCCTCCTTTTTGAAGTCGGTTAAAAAAGCGAAATCATCGCTCTAGAGGACCTTCTGTCAGTGATTTCTTAAGCCGTAAGTTATGTGGGCTCGACAGTGAAGTCGCGTGATTTGACGTCGTCACGCGCCGTGACACGTGACGTGCGTGACCTGTGACATCACAGCTGCACCGACGACCTAGTTTCACCCTCCTGCACCGTGAGATGAGATTGGATCTAAGGTTGTATTCTATTTTAAGCCTTTTAATAACTATCTATAAAGGAACATTTCAAACCATAAAATGTATATATTGCCGACTGCGCCGCAGTGGCGTTTTCTTATTTCCTTTTGTGGTTTTTGTTTTCAAGACATTGTAGCATTTTTAAAGGTTTTGCGAACAAAAGAAGATCGAGAGCTGATTTTTGGCACACAGTAACCTTGGTTTAAACCGGTTAAAAAATCAGCCAGATCGCATTCGTGGCCCAATCTTGTTCTTCTAGAGTCTTTATTGTATGAACTGTAAAATGTTTCTATCCATGTTTATTATATTCATGCGAGCACTACCCTGTGTATTTCTAGTTTAGCAACACATTGGTTAACTGGAAGATAATACTGTAAGCATTAAGTTCACCCTTGTACTTTTTAATTTGTTTTAATAGTGCAATAGAGAATTTTAATAGAATGTGACAATGAATTTCGGATAAACCCCGATGACGGTGGGACGGCACATATTTTTGGCATCGATGCCATATTTTTATGTACTTGCTATAGGAATAAAGTCCAGGAATTTCTGGATTATCCCACTGGATGATGTCACGAGAAAACTAAACATAAACTAAGAGATAGCTAACAATAAAATATGGCGTAACGAGTGTATTTTATTCCAAATTATGTAGTAACCGTCAAAAGTGAAAATGCCTGAATCATCGTACCTATCATAATTTATGAATAAATTTATTTAAAAACCCATTTAGAGGCTAAATTTAATTTAAATTAATTAAAAGACCATACATAGTTATAACAAGACCCATCACAGTAACAAAATAAACATATACATAACCTCACGCCTGTATCCCAGAGGGGTAAGCAGAGTCCAGGGACTGTCACTTGCCACGATCCTGACAGATCACCTTCGCTTCATCAACGTTCATAAGTCGTTGCATGCACGCACGCCGGATCCGGGTACTTTTTATCTTCCCCTTTGCTAATACATCCCCTATTTGGTCGATGTATGTCCGCATGGGACGTCCCTTACCAGACCTTCATTCACATTCGCAATATATATTTGTTTCGTCAATCTTTCATCAATAAACATATCATTCTCATAATACGAACCACGGCATAAAGATAACGAAATACAAAATTTAATTTTATGTTTAAAATACACAGAAATCGGACGTAAATATGTCTACGGCATGTAACTCGTCTATATTACAGTTCAGCGAAAAATCAAAATAAGTTTATGTGAGATGCCAACGTTTTATTGGTTCTTAAGGTGTCATTGCAAACAGCGTAGGTAGAGACACACGCAAGTACCAAACAATGCTCTCCTCTATTACCAATGGGTCTAGCCATAAATAAGAATACAAATAGATTAATGCAGTAGAAAGGAGGTCCTTGAGAAGTATGTGTAGTGTTACTTTGAATGACAGGATACGCAATAGCCTGATTAGAGAACGTTGAGGACTGAAAGAGGATGTAGTGACTACAATTGAGAAGGGAATGGTGCGTTGGTTTGGACATGTGGAGAGGACGAAGGAAGAGTGGAGGGGCTGGTAAGGGGCGTCTCAGGCGGACATACATCGACCAAATAAGGGATGTATTAGCAAAGGGCCTTGTCTCTGCCTATCCCTCTGGGATACAGGGGTGAGGTTATGTATGTATGTAAATAGAGTAGACACTCTCATACTCATCATGCAGTTCTAGAATGTCTAATTCCTCAAACACCCTAATTATAAAAAAAACCTATTTAGAGGCTAAAAATTCCACCTATGCCGGATTCGAACCCGCGACCTCTGGCTATCCATGCCAGCGGTCTTTCCTACTGAGCTAATGGGCGAGTGACCGGCATCAGTGAAATTTCGAATCTCTTACAATATTCTCTGTATTACGTACAGGCAGCAACAGAGAATATTGTAAAGAGGTTAGATTTCGTTCGTTTCGCCGAAAGCACACGAGTGTACCTAATACTACTTCCTGCTCTGTATAAAACTTTTCTTATTAAGTTTATTTAATTAAGTGTCATATTCGTTCCGATATTTCTATTACACGAATATATCCGATTCTATCGGATATTTTTTTTTTTAGATAGCCTGTTTTGTGTCCCACTGCTGGGATATTATAATATTATTATATCCCACTACTATTGGATAGTAGCCGAGGTATATTTTAAAAGCTAACAGACTGTATGAAGGAACATAGAATCGAACTAGGTACATACGAGCTAAACGCGTTTAACTCGGGAGTCCAAAAGGAGGGTAATGACCCCCCTTTTGGACTCCGCCGTAGTCGGGTTCAAAAAAGAACAAATAACGAAACTGACAGATTTTAGGATATGCGCATTTTCAAACCATGTACTCGTGTTTATGAGGAGCACGAAAGTTGTTTTTATTAAAGACCTACCTACGAGTACCTACGAAAGTGCTTAAGTAGTTTCTAAGACATTTACCCCCCGCTTCTGGTACAGTAACTAGCCGTTAATATATTGTTAACAGTTGTCAGTAAAAGTGCATACAGAAAAAAACATTTGACAACTGTTAACAGTAGGATTAACTGATTGTTAGTGTACGAGAAACTGGGGTTTATTAGTTTTATGTTAAGTTCATTTCGGCGGGAGTTCATTTCCTCATTTCACTACGGCCGGCTACGCAACAGCCGACGCGTGGGCGCTTCGTAGTATTACTCTATAGTAGCGATTTTTTAAGATTCTAAAAATAGTTGAGCGAATCTCGGGCGAACTCGGATGTTACCTGGCCGTCCGTTATTCAATTTTCCTTTGAGTAATACGTTGAGTTACATTACTCACCAATGAGGGAGCAGAGAGGGTAAAGTTAAAGGTGAGCTTTCACGAAAATGGACGGAAAATGCGTTACGCGGGCCTAACTGACCGGACTTCTATCAAGGGGATAAAAGTCCAGCGGCTCGATTTCAGTATATTAAGTATTATAGCACAATGACAGTCACCATCGAGTCACGTGTTTTTTCATACCATTGACGCCTAGAAGGTTCAATACGTGTGGGCGTGAAGACTTGACGAGGCGATGAAATGGTATCGATGCGTTAATGCAATTCTTAAATTTTGTTATTGTACTACGATGCATTAACAGAACTTAGGGCCAGCGCCTTCACGATTTAAGTGTAAGAGCATTATAGTACAGTGACAGATACACGGCCGGGCACGTGACGAGTTTTTTCATACTATTGACGCCTAGAAGGTTCGATACGTGTGCGCGTGTAGACTTGACGAGGCGATGAATTGAAATCGACGCGTTCGTACCAATGTACTAAAGTGCTTTAACAGAATTTAGGTCCGGGACTCAACTATAGCAATGTTAATTTTTCTTATTATATTAATGCAGCCTGTCACACTGTAAGGCTCATACCTTCGTTCTTGGGTTTAATCACCACGCGTGCCCAGCGCGGAATTACAAGCCATGATGTATATGAACACCTCAGCCACTCAGGTTTTCTTACAATATTTTCCTTCACACTTAGCTAGTGGTATTGCTGTTACTCGTATAAATTCACAAATGAAGGTGAATTTGAAAATAAAGACAAAAAAACTAACATAGAAATCGTGAAAAACAAAAACCTGTGGAAACGCGCTCTTCAGGCATAGTAGGCTTAATTTCCCGAAATAGCTTCGACTCAATCGAGCGAAATTGGAGTTTTACGTCGAGAATTCGGAAGTTTAATCAAAACTTTAGCTAGATTTTAAGAAGGAAGCTCGGAAATTCAGTGGCTCCGTTGCTGAAAGCGGAGTTTAATTATGTACAGTGCAGTCAGTGATTGCGATATAAAGAGATTCCCAGTTTTCTACTGCTAGTATTAATTTACGTTTCGTGTACATATATTGCTTCGGTCTATCCATACTCTCCATTTCCAGATTATCTTCTTAAATGGTCGTGCTTACATAAAGATTGAGTTTCTTACGCTTCTAAAGCTGGGCGCATGCTGAGACGCAGGCGACGCAGCACAGTTCAGTACAGGGCAGGGCAGTTGAGGCAGACATAGGCCCCCACCGCATGCTGCGACGCAACTATTCGCTCCATTCCTTGGCAATTCTAAACTATAATAATTCTTTCAATGTTTTTTTGAATAGTCTGGGTGATTTGTATCATACAAACAAGGTTCACATCGAACTAATTCAATTAAGTAATCTATTTCTCTTCTCTCTTCTCTCTTCTTCAACCCATAGCCTTCCATCTAATCCCAGTAATCATTACCCAGTAATCTATTTAGAGGCTAAAAATTCCACCCATGCCGGGATTCGAACCCGCGACCTCTGTCTATCCGTGCCAGCGCTCTTTCCAACTGAGCTAATGGCCGACTCACCGGCGTCAGTAAAATTTCGAACCACGCCTCGACGTGCACGCGTCGCGCATAAATCTGTGCCGGCAGTACAACGAGACGCAGAGCAGGGCAGACACATGTCTGCGTCGGACGTGCCTGCGCCGCCGCGTACGTAGCTAAATGACGTTCCATGCTTTACAAAATCTGCCTGCGGCCCAGCATGGGCGTAGCCTAAAGCCGCTACCGGGAACCCAACGAGCGAACTATTATTTTTAACAATATCATCTTCTATCCGCGCCTGGTGAATTCTGAAAACTGAACCTAATAATAATCTGTGAAGCTGAGAAGAAAAGTGATAGGACGGCTTGTAATCCTGGAAGCCTTTGTTGTATCTAATGAAACACGGTACAGTTACTTTAAGAGTCGCAAAAGTTCACGCTGAAAAGTAGTGGATACAATTTTTGACTCCGGTGTGTTAGGCCTGGTTCCTATATTGTACTGATCTGATATTGAAAAACTATCAAAATCACCATTTCAAAAGTGGCTGATTTTCTAGAAGTCATTGTTTTAGAACACCGGAGACTCTTATTGTCTGACAGAAAAGGTACATTCGTGATATTTATCTATATAAATCAGAAACAATGCTAAGCAGTGTTAAGCAAAAAACCTACATATCTGATTTTTAAGATATTTTCCGTCACCGTTTAAGTATATTATGGTTTTGCAATCAATAAAGTGCACTTAGACTTCAATAAATATGCATTGGTACACGGATGCCTCCTGTCTGTTAGGACTGATTCCTATCTAGTACTGATCTCATATTGAATATTGCTGTTTAAGAATAATAGATATTCTTTTGTTTCTCAGAGAGAAAAGAATTTTCGTTATTTAGAGGATTTAAAAATAAAGTGTTACTGACTGTACCTCAATTTCACAATTTTATTTCCGGCGTTCCCAAAGATATTTAGAAAATCAGTCATTTAGGCAAAAGGTGATTTTTATATTTGTTAAATATGAGATCAGTACAATATAGGAATCAGTTCTAACAGCCCGGACGCCAATTTTTTCCTTTGAATTATAATGTAATGTTTGCTACATGTCAATGTACAATGTAAGTTCAGATAAAGTAAAATGTAAGTTACATTGAAGAATTCAAGAACGAAATTAATGAAATCTATTCAAGAACCGGCGGTTTTGAGTACTTGAACTAGACAGTTGCCCGAATAGATTACGCAGCAACACCTGCGTACAGTAATTGGAAACGTATTTATAGTCGCGGAACCACTCGCCCTACACTTTATGACCTGTTGATGCTGTTTTTTGCTCATTTACAGAGATTTACTAAGATGGAACGATCTCCCGGAATTTTCCATTTTCATTTTGGTTTAAGTAAGTTTATATAGGTTTTCAGAATTCCTAATTTTGATATTTCTAAATTGCGGCTGGATAACTTTTGACAGTAAGGCCTGCCACTTCCTTTCAATCCTCCACCAACCCGGACTTGGCCCTCGTGGTGGAGTATGACCTAACCTTTCTGCGATGCAGGAAGTGCAGTGGGGACATTCAAGGGTTGATATCGAAATTGTACCGACTACCTGTTGCTAGTTTCTTTCTCTCTGTCTCCGACTAGGGTTGCCTGGAAGAAACTGCTCTAGTAATAAGGCCGACAATTCTACTATATTTTTATATAACTTCTGGTCACTGTAATTTCTGTGTACAATAAAGAATATTCAATCTACTCGTATCTATCTGATGATGATGATTGCTCCGACCGATTTCGGCCATGGCGACCACTTAGACCCCTAATCAGAGATATGGCGCTGGTGCGCTCGAGGATGGCTTATGTAGCCTATCTTCGCGGCGAAACTCCGTGCACACTGAGGGCACGTGTGAATGCCGTACTCATAGTTAATCTATCTCTCAAGAGAAGAATGGTACTACGCGGTGCGTGTCGTGGTGCATTTATAGGATATATGAATAGTATACATCAATAATAAAGTAAAAATGTCGTCTTAAATACTTAGATATGTATATACAATGTTATTAATTTTAAATGATAATGTAAAATACAAATAACATAAATCCAATAAGTAAATATAAGTGGAAAAATATAGACAGAAAAATACACGCCAAAGCAAACACCTGACCGACAATATCACAATGTTTGATTTGATGCGATTACATATTATTAGAGTATATCTATAGAAAGAACACTTTATTTTAGGTATCTACATAAAAATTACATAGGTGAAATGACTGTGACGATTGCGGTATATAGAGGATATGAAAATAAAAGGCATACACCAGACACACGGGGTTTCCCACGATGTCCAGAACACATTCTCACAAAAAAACTAACCAATCCCTTTGACACCTCCTTGTTGGTAAGAACCAAGTCCCCATTTGGAGGACAAAACCTTGCACCCTATAAATGGCGAAGTGTATCACCTAGGGATGTAAAACAACTAATTGCACTACCCGTAAGAGGCATACAGAGGACGACCCGCCGATACTTCGAGAAAAGAAAGCGGGTCTACGACGCAGCGATCTGTACCGGAAAAGACCTATAAATCACCTTTTTACCTAATGTTGCAAATGACGATACACGTAGCAGTAAGGCGGTTGAGATTGAACAAAGATAGAAAAGAGCTTCTTACTTGGTGACTGCGGTAATCATGAATAAAATATTCATGGACATATTACACAGACCTCGTTAGCCCTCACTAAGTACAATTAAATGACTTGTGTTACAGGTGCTAACTCGACGAAAGATTTAATACAATAAATACATAGATAACCTCCAAGACCCGAGACAAACTAGAAAAGTTCGTTTCCTAGTCTGACCCGGCCGGGGATCGAACCCGAGACCCGCGGTGCTACAGACATCGTGCCAAGCCGCGCCTCGGTGGCGCCGCGGTTTGACGATTGATTTGAGCACTGGCCAGAGAAGAAAAGCAATAATGCATGAATTTTCTCTCTATCACCCTTATGGGGCTACATGTAAACTAGCGCCCAACGGAAAAATGGGCCAATTGTGATTCCCTAATAGTGCACCGAGAGTTCTGTACAAAGTTGCAGGTAGGTACATTTTATAAAAAGTTTAAGAATGCAGTCTCAATCACATAAGCAATAATCTAAGAACTACAATTTCCGTAAAGCTTTCTTCCGACAAAAAAATCAGGTAAGTGAAACCGGAATTAAGTTAATAATAAACAATTTTTCGAACTAAAGTATTCCTAAGCACTGGACCACACTAAGCACCAAAATGTTCGACGAAATCTCGAAACCTGTCCTAATACCATGGAAAACGTAGACGCGGCGTATTTCTATTTCTAAAAGAGAGAATGTTAAAGTTTCAAACAAAAGCTTATAAGCACCTATACTTGTTATTTTAGCCTGGCTGGTTGGCAAAACTTCCGAAAAAAGCAATTACAACGCTTCGAATAAGAAAGTCTAAAGGGAAAATGTCATTATTTGTCTGCAGATCGTCCACATGTTTAAACGTCTGTTAGGTGAGGTTAGGACAAAGTCTAGAGTGGCAAAGCGACCAGCTAGTAAAAAGACTATAATGTGAAACCGTCACTAATGTGACACTATCTCGAGTGTCAACGACTTCCTACAAAAGTAGCTAGTGATAATATCAACCGTTGTATACAAAATAATAGTTTTAACAGACGATCTAACTTGGTACGTCCCGGAGACCGGAGAACGTACAATCGGAGTGAGCGAACACGAAATAGTATACATTATGTTCGGCAGACAGCTTTCCAGACGAACGGATATGGTATGGAGCGTACTGAATCCGCTGTCCGGTCCGTACCAAGTTCGATCGTCTATTTTTACTATTATCAGACGATCAAACTTGATACTGGCCGGACTGCGGATTGGGCGTACCATCGGACTGAGCGGACACGAAATAGTACTAATTATGTTCGGCAGACACCTTTCCAGACGAACGGATATGGTACGAAGCGTACCGAATCCGCTGTCCGGTCCGTACCAAATTCGATCGTATGTTAATAGTACTAGCGTATCTAATACAAATACAAGTAATTTATTATTTCTACATAGAAAATACTTTCATCCTTATTATCTAGACAATACATTATTTAGACAATACAATATCCATAGTACTATCTGCAAGTATAGTACGTCGACACCAGTCGCGCGCTTTACATGTCGAAAGTCGCGACTCTCCAGAACATTAATTGGCAAGTTTAGACGTTGTAGCGCCACCAAATGAGTCGTGCAACTCGTGCCGTCCTACTCCCCAGGCTGGGATAGCATTTATAACAACCAATCATCTCAATCCAGCTGCCTAATTCCACCGGATACAGCTAAAACCGATCTACCAAAAGGGGGCAATGTTGATATGCGAAAACCTAAAAATAACCCTACGAAACAAGTGCACGAAACCACGGATCGTTACAGAAATAAACTGGAACATGTTTATGGAGTTAAAATTAACAGGCTATTTCCGATAACGTAACAAAACGCGGATCCAGAACGGTCTTAGCGAAATCAGAGTGTGAAATCGAAATGTTTACACGAAAACGGGAAGTACTCGTAGTTTGCCCGCATGCTAGAAGCGACGTACCAATGACGTTGTTTAACTTCAAATTTACGTACATTTGCTAATCTGTAGTCGCAATACCACACGGTAATCTTGAAGGAAATCATCGTGAGGACACCCGCGGCTTGGTTGGCTCCGCACGTATTGACTAGTCTTTCGTGTGGGCTAGGCCGACTAAGCTGTCACTGCAGCATCCGAGTGGTCCCTTCACCCATCTAGTGTCAGTGAAGATGCCACTGGACGCTAAATAAATAATGCAGAGATGCGACGTAAAACATTGATTTGGTCCGCGGATATACTGCGCGTGGTTACAGAACATTTTGTCATTAAGGTAGATGAGGCATGCGGATAAATAGATAGATAAAAAATTTTAGCGATTCCAATATTCTTATCTTATCTTACTAACGTGGTAAGATAAGATAAGAATATTTGTACACCAGAGCACATATAATATACATGTATTTATATATAATATACAGAGCACATGTATAGATACAAAGTTCTTCCAGGCAACCTTATGACGCAAACTTTCTGAAGGAAGTAAAAGACGGGTAGTCGGTGCAAATATGAATATATTAATACACTACTTCTATCTTCCGACGAATACGACAACGACCTCTGTGGCGCAGCGGTAGCGCGTCTGCTTACCATGCAAGAGGTCCCGGGTTCGAACCCCGACTGGGGACAATAAAACCGCACAGGTCTTGGATGTTTACATGTTTGTGATATCGTTGTTTCTGGTTCCCACTACACAGGGTATCCTAGTGTGGGGCCAGAAGCAATGACTGGCACTGACTGAAAATCAGCGCTGAAGGCTTGTCCATCAGCATATTGCTGAGTCAGTTTCCATTTATAGCAGCCGTGACGCCGTGACCTTTTTTTTTATGTTATGTTTACTAATATGTTTTAAGTTTGTTACTGTGGCATGTGCACTGTTTCTATATTTTATTTTATTTTTATTTTATTTATTAGGCACACCAACAGCATACATACAGAACATTGTACAAAAGAGTTACAGGAAGATAAAATTACGTGTATGTACACCACTTATAGGTAAGCACAGCATTTATATAAATTAAGCTTACATCGTTAAAGAGTTAATGTTACAGAAATGATAATTAAATAAATGACAGATCAACTAAACTGCCTTTGCATATACCAATTTTTTGAAAGCTTGGAATGTTTGATGGGTAATGTCAAAGTCATTGCTCAGATCATTGTAGAAACGACACATTCGAGAGATGGGTCCATTGTAAGACACATTATTGTTAGATGTTGGAACTTGGAATAAGCGAAAGAATCTTTGAGGGCGGTTGCTGGCTCTAAGGTTAAAGAATGATATCCCATTGGTGTCAAGCGATCCGTTTATGAGTTTATGCAGCAGCATAAGGTCAGCTGAATGTCTTCTGGACTCGAGGCTCTGAAAATCGAAGTGCTCCAAGCGCTGAGTGTATTCAGGGAGCACACGCCGTTTGCCTGTCATCGCAGATAGGTGCCTAATGAAACGGCATTGGATTGATTCGATTTTTTTTATGTGACAAGCATAGTATGGTGACCAAATGGACGAGCAGTATTCGAGAATAGATCTGACCAGTGACTTGTACAGAATGACCTTGCTGGAAATTTGTTTAAAGGGTTTGGTTATGCGCAGCACGAAAGCTAATGTGCTGTTGGCCTTACGAACCATGGCGTTAATATGAGGCCTAAAAGACATTTGTGAATCAAATAACACGCCCAAATCCCTAATCACATGTACACGATCAAGAGGAATACTGCTGATGGTGTATTTGTAGTCGATATATTTATTAATTTTAGTGAATGTAATAAACTGGCACTTTTTAACATTGAGGGACATATCGTTGGTTAAGCACCAATTTTGTATAGTATCCAAATCATTCTGAAGCCTAAGACAGTCTTCCACACAGGCAATAGATTCAAAAATTTTAATGTCATCTGCATATGCTAGACACTTGCATTTTAGTTTAAGTAAGAGATCGTTTAAAAATATGATAAAAAGTAGCGGCCCTAAATTGGAACCTTGTGGAACTCCAGAACACGCCGAAAATGGCTGCGATCTGTATCCATAATATAGTACATTACACAACTAGGGTGGTAATACAAAGAAAGGCCGAGATCGCAGAAGTTTGCGGCCCGAGCTGCAAGCGAGGGACGTAAATATGCGATCGAGAGCTTTCTTTATTACCTCCCGTGTTGTGTACATCTTTTTATGTCTACACTTGGCCAGAAACTTGGCCTTTCTGGCCAAGTGTGGCATAAAATGTGTTTTTCTTCTTCAATGTATGTGCCTGTATGTAAATGTTATGTTATGTTATCTTATAAAACTTTTATTCTAGTTGTAAGATTTTTTTATCAGATACACTTTTTTGTAGCCTGTATACCGCCCACTTCAGGGCACAGGCCTTCCATTAGAGAGAGTATGGGCTTATTTGCCACGCTTGCCCACCGAGAATTGGCATCTTCAAGCATCGTCATTTGTGCAAACGCCGTACATTTGCACAAATGCCGTACTTTTGCACAAATGCCGTACATTTGCACAAATGCCGTAGATTTGTACAAATGACCTAAAGATGGCCCCCAGTGGGAATAAACCACGGCGTGGTGATCAGACCTGATACCGCTACACCAACGAGGCAGTCAAAATTCAAAGGTCAAATAAGAATTTCCCCGAAGAATGCAGCTTTCCTCACGGCCTTTTCCTTTACGATACAACGCCATTCCCTGACCACAAAGCACGTGTAACTGAGCGCGGGTTTGTATACAACTGACCAGCGCCGGACTGGCTTTAAAGCCAGTGTGAGTGGGTAAAGCCGGACAGAACAGGGGCAAATTTTGTACACGTACAGTCAATTCATCCTTACTTGTCCAATAAACAAGGTTCTACTGTTAAAGTATGACTTTTTACTCGAAAACTGCCATATTCCTGAAGTAACCTGGGACACAATTTTAGATAACACGCTGCCAAATTTATAAACGAAGTTCATAAACTTGCGAGAACATTTCCATTTTTGGCATGAAATGTCAATTTTTAGGTCAGAATGTTGTTTAGTAAATTGGACAATTAAGGATAAATAGACTATAAACAGACCCGTTTTTACTGTTGCTCCGACTCACCAAAGTTTGCTGGAAGAAATCTCTTACAGAGATAATCTCGCCTGTGTACATGTTATTTCTTATGTAATGTCATGTTTAACGTTTCGTGTGCAATGAAGTATTCTATAATATGCCAAAACCAAAATGCCACCCCGGGCCGCTTAGACCGAGTCCGGCCCTGCAAATGACGTAGCATGCAACGGCGGAGTGACGGCCAATGAGGTAATAAATCCGTTTATTGGTGGCGAATTAGCAGTAAAACCGACTTTAAGCCTCTAAAAGTGTTGCGCTAAAATTAGTAACACACGACTGCGTGTGCCCGCGGCTTTGCTGCAATCTGTTTTCGTAAGGATTTGCAGGAACTGTCTGCGCCACAGACGGGTTACTTTTTTAAACCACGGTTCCTCTAAAACACTCCTCGTGTCAGTTTCACTAGACTGTGTTGAAAAAAACTTTTGCCTTTGAATCTACGCAATGAGATGATTTATACAGCGTCCAGTGGCACCTTCACTCATACAGGTTGGGTTGGGGACTACTCGGACGCTGCAGTGCCTGGGTCATTGTTTTAGATGGAATAGCCTTGAATATATTATATTGATGGAGTAGGCCCCGAGAGGCCCGAGGAGTGTTTTCGAGATTATAAAATCGCAGTAATTTTAAAAGTTCATAGAACAGTTCATATTGTACTAAAAAATTAAACTATTTTTCAAATAACCTTGACTTCAACTGACTTTTATTGTGGTAATTTGACTAATCACAAATTACAAGTCACGAATGTGAAACTAACCTCAGACTAAGGTAATTTGTGCAAATCAAGTACGACGGGTAGTGACGAGTAGTGACTACCGTTAGTGGCATTTTTCCGAGCGCTTCCGTGCTTCGCAAGGCACGTTAAGCAGTTGGTGCCGGCTGTCATATAATGGCAGTCGTTAAGCCATGTCAGAGGCCTTATGGGCGGCTTGATAACTTCTGACAGTAAGGCCCGCCACTGTCTTACAATCCTCCACCAACCCGGACTTGGCCCCCGTGGTGAAGTATGGCCTAACCTTTCTGCGATGCAGGAAGAGACCCGTGCCCCAGCAGTGGGGACATACAAGGGTTGATAACGTTTAATGTAAGTACGACGGCCTCCAGCGGGAATCGAAGCCACGACTCCCGTTTTCCTAGATACGCTAACGCTGTGTCAGATAGGTTGACAACAACAATATACAGGTCTTCTTAGAGATCGTGGTGAAAGGATTTGCTGTTTGAATTCAATCATGTAAAATTGCAAAATATGTGACGTCACACTAGGGAGGGGGGACTCTCACAAATGTGACCAACTGTGACTAGGGCGAGAGAGGGGTCAAAAAATCACTGATTGGCTCGGTGATTGGGGCCTTCAGTGCGTCTAATGGTAATGGAACCAGACAATTCCATCAACCAATCCACACACTCATTAAGTCGAGGCAATCAGTGTTGGGCACGACGCGTCCGCGACCTTCACCGAGTGGAACGGAACGCAATTTCAAACAATGCGATGCGCCGGCGCACAAAAGTAGGCTGTGACCTCTGCGTAACGGAACGCAGCCTCGGCCCGTGCGAAAACCACGCGAGCGCCGCGGGCTACGAGTTTACAATTGCTTGGTGCAATTTGATAATTCGGCTGATTGCCATTGTTAATGTACTCGTACTAAGTAGGTATACTTCCTACTAATATTATAAACGCGAAAGTTTATAAGGATGTTTGTTACTCTTTCACGTAAAAACTACCGAACGGATTTTAATTAAACTTTACAACAATAAAACTTATACATCAAAATAACACATCTAACACTACAATTTATAAAGATTTTTTGATGAGTTGTCCAAAATATTATTATTATTATTTATTAGTTACTCCAACAGTATTTTCACATTTCATTTAAAAACTACTTATTCTAAGGTACAATTCCGTGTGAAACACCTTTACAGGAGTATATATGACGAGAAGTGTCAAGTAAATAGGAAAAAATCTATCATCTGCGAGCTATTCTGGCGTGCGCTGCCAAAACCGCTAGAGTTACACATGTACACATGTGTAACTCTAGCGGTTGAATGTATGATAGAGATGTTAAAAAAATATATATACTTTATATACAGTAGCTACCTATAGGCCTATGTTTAGGGCTCCGCAGTGCTTAGTTACCGTATTTGTTATGTTGACAATATTGTTACGTTATTATAGTGCGACTGTAACATCTCAATTTTGTCAGATTCTTATATTTTTGAAGCGACCTAAAAAATATTAATGTGACAATTTTAATGTCATAATGTCAGTTCTTTTCTACGCCAAGCTAACATAAGCTACTCGAAATACTATTCGTACGCAGACGAAGTCGCGGGCACCAGCTAGTTTAGTTATAAGAGTATATAGAGTATGGGCTTAATTACCATGCGTACCCACCGCGGAATGGCAACTTTAAGCCCTAAAGTTTTTTCTAAAATTACATTTATAACTAAACTAGCTGGTGCCCGCGACTTCGTCTGCGTACGAATAGTATTTCGAGTAGCTTATGTTAGCTTGGCGTAGAAAAGAACTGACATTATGACATTAAAATTGTCACATTAATATTTTTTAGGTCGCTTCAAAAATATAAGAATCTGACAAAATTGAGATGTTACAGTCGCACTATAATAACGTAACAATATTGTCAACATAACAAATACGGTAACTAAGCACTGCGGAGCCCTAAACATAGGCCTATAGGTAGCTACTGTATATAAAGTATATATATTTTTTTAACATCTCTATCATACATTCAACCGCTAGAGTTACACATGTGTACATGTGTAACTCTAGCGGTTTTGGCAGCGCACGCCAGAATAGCTCGCAGATGATAGATTTTTTCCTATTTACTTGACACTTCTCGTCATATATACTCCTGTAAAGGTGTTTCACACGGAATTGTACCTTAGAATAAGTAGTTTTTAAATGAAATGTGAAAATACTGTTGGAGTAACTAATAAATAATAATAATAATATTTTGGACAACTCATCAAAAAATCTTTATAAATTGTAGTGTTAGATGTGTTATTTTGATGTATAAGTTTTATTGTTGTAAAGTTTAATTAAAATCCGTTCGGTAGTTTTTACGTGAAAGAGTAACAAACATCCTTATAAACTTTCGCGTTTATAATATTAGTAGGAAGTATACCTACTTAGTACGAGTACATTAACAATGGCAATCAGCCGAATTATCAAATTGCACCAAGCAATTGTAAACTCGTAGCCCGCGGCGCTCGCGTGGTTTTCGCACGGGCCGAGGCTGCGTTCCGTTACGCAGAGGTCACAGCCTACTTTTGTGCGCCGGCGCATCGCATTGTTTGAAATTGCGTTCCGTTCCACTCGGTGAAGGTCGCGGACGCGTCGTGCCCAACACTGATTGCCTCGACTTAATGAGTGTGTGGATTGGTTGATGGAATTGTCTGGTTCCATTACCATTAGACGCACTGAAGGCACCAATCACCGAGCCAATCAGTGATTTTTTGACCCCTCTCTCGCCCTAGTCACAGTTGCCTGTGACCTGCAGTGGGATGTGTATAGGCTACATAATTATGCACAATGCACAGATAGATAAGAAATTTATTTGCGCTTTGACGCCAAACAAATCAAATTCTGCAGTTCTGCCCAGGATCACACAGCCTGGAACGTGCGATCCGCCAAGGACGGCCGTTTTATCGATTAAAGTCCTAGGTTGTCGACTGTTAAGTTATGATTTTTATTCCATTGGTGGCGATAGTTAGCACACCCAAAGCGCCTTGCAGTAACGCTTTAGTTTCGCAAACTGTACTTTGTGCACCATTCCACAAGCAATAACAGAATGTATTACATGCAATTTCGTGATTTCTTTGTTAATGTTAGCAAACAAAGTAGAGCATAGGTATGAGGCGAGCACAAGTCAACTCTTGCGCGCGCACGACCAACTCCAGCATTCCTGCATCGCGCAATCAAAGTGTTTCACATGACATACCATAAATATAACGGCCGATTAACAACAGTTTGACCGACCGTCCGCAGGCATACGATCTGCCTGGCAGGAAATTTCCCGCACGATCACCCGCTCTTCCCTCTAGGTACAGTATCACTCACTCATTCTGATGTGAGAATAAAGTTCTAACTTCGTATTCGTATCAGCAAGTGCCTGAAACTTATTGCCAAGTCCTTTCACCACTTCTAGAAGAACTAAGGATTGAATATACGTAGCCCACAATTTGGTACAGATGGTACTATAGGACCAACCGTTTTCTATTACAAAATGAAGCCATTAAACAGAGTCGTAAACGGAACGGCCGCTAATTAATCTATTGCGAGAAAAATACAAGTTTTATTTTCGCGGGGGAAAGCGCGAAATAAATAAAAAGGAAACCGGGTCAAGAAAATTAAAACCACAACAGCGGACTGCATAATAACCTTCAGGGTTGGTAGGCATGGACGGTGCATTCACATTGCGACTTAGTCGCAACCAGGGACGACAGGCGGATGCTCATTTAATATCGGCGCCGTTCTTCTGACTAAATTCATCATTATCATCAGTCCACCGTGTCCCACGGAATTTTCTCCCAAATGCAATTTGACATGGTACCTTGCCATCCGCATCCACTCAACGAATCCGTCTCAACGATATCATCTGACGATTCTAATTGAGTTTAGTCTCAGTAATTGAAAAACGAAAAGAAAATGCTCGTGGATCGCCCATCTCCAGAGCTGGGTGTTCCTTGAGCATTTGATAAAATTACTATAATGGCAGTTAGCGTTATAAAATCAAATCGATTTAAAGTACACAGAAAATTCTATGAAGTAAGTGACACCACCAGTGCTTTGCAAGATTGAACCTTAGAGAACCTCCTGATTTACCTCCCTACTAGATATTAATAGTGGTGTATTACAACATCTAAAAGAAATACCTACCTACCTCTCTGTAGTTGGCAACAAGATGACGATCTAGGATGTATTTTACCTGAAACAAAATAAAATGCATAATTAGTTTCAGCACTAAATCGGAGAAATAATCACGAATTGTACTTATAATTATTATGTCTTAAGCACGATAAAAACAAAGTGAGAACGGGGATGAAAACAAACCAATCGTGTCACATGAACGACGAAATATGAAGTTCACGATCTTCGACTTAGTCGCAGATAGTGAATAGCGAACTTTACCGCTGCGTTCGTGTAAAACGGCACGAGGAGCGACATAAGTAGGCTAGCCTACTCCCCAACGCTCCGCTCTGGTATGTGTATTGTAACGAGAAACCGCACAATTAGACAACAAATCCACGCCAAAAAGCTCGAATGGACCGCGGCAGCCCACCCAGATTTCGTTTTCAGAAAACGAGTCGTTACGTTTTCGAGTAATTAATTTAAATTGAAACTTTCCGCGAATTCCCCGCTGTGCTTCTTTTTTCGAAAAAAAAAGAACAAAATGGCCGCAGTCTTCGCTTTGACAGCGGATTTTTTTTCTAGATGCAGGCCAGGCTAACGAACTTGGATTACAAGAGAGATAACGAGATTCTAAGAGATTTCGCGGGGTTTACTCCGAAACCAAATGGCCAAAGAATACTAACAAAATTTGTTTCATTCATGAAGTTCATACATAAAGTGTGGTAATGTTAATACCGCTGCAGCTCATACCGGTAGAACGCTCCGTTACGTTCCCGGGTTAAATTTCTTACCAATGATTTTTTTAATCTACGTACTTTTCCTGGTTGTCAGAGGTATTCACATGCGAAATAGGCAATCCTCGGTGGGCTCATGTGATATCTCTCTCTCTCTCTCGCTCTCTTTCTCTCTCTCTCGCACTCTCTCTATCTCCCTCTCTCGCTCTCGCTTACTAAGTCGTCACTATTGTTGCCTACCACTCGCCTCCTTGCTCAATTCCCGAAGGGTTTTAAGTAAAGCTAGAGGTTTAGCAGTAGAGCCTTCGAACTTTAACACCAGGTTTCTAGTACACTAACCATCTGTACAAAACAATACTGATAGAGCTGTTAACAGTGTAGGGCACCGGCCCTCTCTTAGAGAGAGAGGCTTAATTAACACGCGTGCCTACCACGGAATGGCCATTTCAAGCACTGCGGTACGAGAACTAATTTCCTCACGACGTTTTCCTTCACGATTGTCGAGTGGTATTGGTACCACAAATTCACAAATGCAAAGTCATCGATACACGCCCGGGGTCGGAACTCATGACCTCTTCAATGTGAGCCAATCGATCTGCCGACCGCCCTTAAATATCTATTGTAATCACATCACAGCACACTAATCAATCATCAGCATCACACTTCATACTATGTATATAATAATATTATTAATAATTATACTATTTTTATTTTTAATGCACTAACCCGTGCTAAGGACAAATTTAAAAACCTATTTAGAGCTCAATTGGAAGAGCGCTGGCACGGATAGCCAGAGGTTGCGGGTTCGAATCCCGGCATGGGTGAAATTTTTAGATATTATTAATATCAAATCACACTTCACACTAATATTATAAAGGAGAAAGTTGTGAGTGTGTATGGTACTTCTTCACGTCTAAACGGCTGGAGCGGTTTTAATCAAATTTGTCATGGAGTTAGCTGACACCCTGGACTAACACACAGGCTACGTTTTAGTACGGGAAAATATCTTATTCGCATAGTAAATTCGACAAACCGCGGGGCACAGCTAGTTGACAATATATCCGTTATAAATTCCCATAGCCAGTTTACCATTTATTAGAACTTAGTGTATCCCCGTACACGTACCGGGAGGTTAATCAACAAAGTAATTAATAGAACGCTTTCTTGTGGCCCATGGAAAAATCGATAAACCGCGGGTAACACCGCGGGAAGCAGCTAGATCGACATAATTTTGGAACGAAGTATATTCTTTACAAAATAATAATAAATACTGGAACGACTTCAATTGTGGATTTATTTGTAGATTAGTAGTATAATATTTTAATAAAACAGAAAACTGGATAAAAACGGATAAACGGAGAAGCAGGTAAAATAGTCAGATCTGGTCAAAGGTTAACCCTTAATAAGGCGTGGGTAGGATGATTTTTTTATTGGTTTTGGACTGTATTGCAAGGTGATAAAGTTCAATTTAAGGTGGTAACTATTTTACCCATGCCTTATTAAGGGTTAAAGTAGTAATGATGAAAAATGAGGGAAATCTAAGAATGTGTGACGTAATTGAAATATTTGAAAATGATAGATAGAAAAAGAAATAAAAATGGTGTGAAGAGGTTTGCAACGTTACAACTTCAAGAGTAACCAGCCAGCCGGAGCCCAGGCCTATTTCCGTCGCTCACCTACATTTTCCACCGGTTCAAGGAAAGACTTTCCCTACAAATATTTTTAGGGACGACCTTCGCCAGAGGAACAGACGAATAAATCGCTCTCCCCAGTTAGATCAAGGCCCATTGTGACGACAACCAGAGCCCACATTCCTGTCACGTAACTGGCCCACGGTTGCCCTGACAACGGGCAGGGCTAACACCGTCCGTCAAGTGTTTCACTATCGTTTCGTTAATCAAATCGATCGGAAATGTGAAAAGGGAGGGCACTAAATTGGCGGCGCAAGATCGCGACCATCGACTGTCGAGGGTGGTCTGTTTAAATAAAGATGTGTTCTGCAGGTTCTGGGGTTTGAACGCCAAGGCTTCTTAAACTGCATTCAATTGAGACCTTATGGGCGGCTTGATAACTTCTCACAGTAAGGCTCGCCACTGTCTTACAATCCTCCACCAATCCGCACGTGGCTCCCTTGGTGGAGTATGGCCTAACCTTCCTGCTTTGCAGGAAGAGACCCGTGCCCCAGCAGTGAGGACATACAAAGGTTTGATGTCATCAACTGCCAATCACCTGGGGGAGATCGAAAGGGTCTTTGAATCGCGGAAAGGTCTTTGAATCGGCAGATAAGGTAGATTTGATGTAGAAAATATTTATTTGGTACTACATATATTGAATACACTAGGTTAAGCTCAATATAAAACTAAAGTTAATAAAGTACCAAAAAGGTTTCCGATTAGCTTGATGCCGTAGCAGGACTACGGCGCTGATTGCCAGCGGATGCCTGAGAACTTATTGCTGAAGAACTTATTACACACACACATCTGTATGAATATTTCTAACAGTAGAGATTAGTTACCTTATCATGTTGTAACATTAGACACCAATTAAACTCTGCAGCAGCCCCGCCCCAAACGTGAGCGGCAGTTGCGCGTGCGCTTATCGCGTCACCTGCATAAACAAATCTGCCGACTCAGCCGCGGCGCAGCGACCGGCCGGCTAAGCCACGGAATTGATGGCAGCCGGGACCAACGGCTTAGCGTGCCTTGCGAAGTATGGGAGCGCTCGGAAAAATGCCACCAGCGGCGGTAGTCGCGGGGTGGTCACCTATCCAGCACCTGACCGCGCCTCCTGTTGCTCAACCCAAGTGATTGATTCCAATCACTCGGTTGCACTAGGCGACGAGCGCGTCGATTGGCAGTTGCATTACTAATTATAACGATTGTCTTTACTATAATGACCGTTAATTGTTTTAAGAGGAATACTAAGATAAAGAATGAAGACAATAGGGGTTCTCCTATTCACGTGTCGGCTGACCGGCCAGTTCACTGCGCATGACCGCGGCTGAGTCGGCAGATTTGTTTATGCAGGTGACGCGATAAGCGCACGCGCAACTACCGCTGACGTTAGAGGCGGGGCGTGGCTGTGGGAGCCGAGTCAGGGTCACGTGACCGCCTCAGGTGGCGTTTAGTGTGATATGATAACTTAATAAGCTGACTAATTTCTTCATTATTCAATTGTAACAGAGGTGTGTATGTAGGTACATTTAATATTTTTGTAGGGTTCCGCAATCAAAAAACACTTTCAATTTTGCCAGATCCGTCTGTCTGTCTGTCCAAAGAGACGACAAGGACTCGAAATGAAATTTAGCATAGATTCCATCACGTTGATAAAACGATAGGAGAAAAACCTTAAAACTAATTTTATTAGCCTCTTTCCTACAACAAAATTAGAGTTTTTTTTTCTTGCCTACACCATAAAAGGTGGTATGCTTGGATTGGTAGTTTAGAAATATTGTGAAAATAGAAACACTATTCTGCGCTTAAGGGATTAGTTTGCGAAATATAGCTTTATAGTATAGTGCAATCTTTTTACTTGTAACGTTCAATAAGTTTCAGAGGCACAGAAACTTCTGTGTCGTCGTCGTCGTCGTCAGGCTGTACTAGTCTACTGCTGGACATAGCCCTCCCCTTATGAGCGCCATAGCGCCCTGTCATCAGCTTGCCGCATCCAGCATCTGCCTGCAGTTTTTCGCAGATTGTCATACCGCCTAGTCGGAGGGCGTCCTACACTACGTTTGCCGAGTCGCGGTCTCCACTCAAGAACACGTTTACTCCAACGGTTGTCGGTTCTTCGCGAGATATGGCCAGCCTACTGCCACTTCAGCTTGCTGATTCTCTGAGCTATGTCGATAACTTTGGTTCTCTGTCGGATGCATTCGTTGCGAATCCTATCCTTCAGAGAAACTTCTGTGTAATTTTGAATAAAGTACTTTCATTGCTTGATTGATTGAACATTTGTTAGTTAGGGCGTAATACCGCGGCTTAATCGTAGAAACTTTAAAATCGCGGCTACGTAGGCTTTACAAGTTAACGAGTAATAGGCGACAAAACGAAACTAAAGTGAAACTTATAAAAGGAAAACTAAATTCGATTGAAAATTACTTTGACGAAGATTTTATTTCTGTAGAGCTGGTAACAAACCTCTCCCTCTACCCTGAGGCCCTGCAATGTGCGTGGCGTCCGAATCTCACGCGAACGAAGGCGTGTGCACAAATAGTCTAGAAAAACAAATCACAGGGATTGCTAATCAAGATCAATTGTCTGAGATTAAATATAAATACATAGTTCAGTTTTAATAAAGACGGTTGCCATGCCAGTCGCCACTAGGAAAAACGTGCCCGCCTGCGACGGCGATAAGGTCTGCACGTGGATTGCGCGTCACTAAACAAAAATGACTTGGAGCTGCGCGCGCGCAGATTGCGGAACACGCGCCGTTTATAGTGAGTAGTTGTCGTGCAGACTGGTTGGTGGGTTGAGTGTTGTAATAAATAAAATTGAGTGTTTTAGTCTGAAACGTAAATAAGGACCTAGTGTCTGAAATATATTTATGTTAAAATTAAATTATTAAACAATATTATTTTTTGTTGTAACAGAGGGGGTTCGTTTCGAACATAAAATACAACAAGAGTACAAGCATACAAGATGCTCTGACTAAATACGACAAAAGCATCTCACTTACAGTCTATTTATTCTTACTTGTCCAATTTAGTATACAAGATTCTAACCTTAAAATTGAGATTAGATGCCTAAACTAGACATTTTCTCGCAAATTCATGAACTGTCATAAACTATGTTTATAAAATTGGCAGCGTGTTATCTAAAAGAGTGTTCCAAGTTACTTAATGTATGGAAATATGGCAGTTTTGGACTAAAATGTTACAGTTTACGGGTAGAATCTTATTTACTAAATTGGGCAAGTACGAATAAATAGACAGTACCTACTTTGGGTTCAACTCTGAATCTAAAAATATACCTTTAGCTCTTTGCTAACTCCCGATGTCTCGTACTCAAATAATCTGTTTATAGTTATCAGCTGCCAACTTTCTTTAGCGAACTGAGCGATGTTAACGGTAAATTAACAATCTCGTACACTTACGATGTTAACAGTAAGTGTACGAGATTGTATTAGAAACGAGTAAAATCCGTGTAAATACAGTTTTTAAAGTGTTTTTAGTTATTTTTAGTGTCCATATTTTGTCTTTAATTTTAATTAACTTGTGTGCAATTGTTGTTGCATTGTTTTTCTTGCTTTCTCTCTTAATCTCTTTCTCTCTCTCTCTCTCTCTTTATTTGTTTCTAGATTTTTAATACAAACATGTATCTCACATTATAATATTTGGAAAACGTTTCACAAAAAGAAACCAGGGGGCTGATTCTCGCCTATGCGAATTAAAAGCGTGGACGCAAAATATTCGAAGGCTTAGACTTTTGTCGCATAAATAAGATAAGACAACTCGACAGAGTCACTAAGACATTTATTTTCTCATTTGAATTCAATCTAACATGGCGTTCGGAATACAGATTTTGACTGTTGCTCTTTTATACTATTTTTATTTTTTATGCACTAACCCGTGCTAAGGACAATTTAAAAACCTATTTAGAGGCTAAAAATTCCACCCATGCCGGGATCGGCAGTTCGGCGCAGTTGTACTGCATAGTTCGGCGGAATTGTACTGCAGGGGGCGCTGCTGCCTGCTGCCCACAAGGTTTGTGTCCGTAAGTCTTAGATAAATAACATTTCGTTTTTCGTTATTCAGCTTTGGAATTGCGGGTTTAAATTTTTTTTTTACTGATAGTAGGGGTTGTTAATTCTTAATTCTAATTCTTCGTCTAATTCTTCTGCTGTGTGGTGTCGGCCTAGAAAATAGCACCAGCCCAATTATTCCCACGGGTGTCGTAAAAGGCGACTAAAGGACACAAACCGGGGGGTAGGCAGCAGCGCCCCCTGCAGTACAATTCCACCGAACTGCGATCCCCAACCCGCATGCCCAGCATGGGGATTATGGGCATTACCCCCTATGATAGCACAAGGTGGTGCTCTTTAGGGGAGGGCTATATCCAGCAGTGGACTATCATAGCCTGACGACGACGACGTTAATTCTTAAATTATGAGAATAATTTCATTAAATGCCAAGGGCCTAGGAAACTGCAGGACACGACTCATTACGAGCGTATGATAGCGACTTCTATCAACGGTTTCTTTACAGGTAAATCAAAGGTGAATGAAACGATTTTTTTATATTTATACAATTGTCTGTCTATATATAAAGGGACAAAACAGCCAGAGAAAAGTCTGCATAATTTCTGTATGACTTAAAATGCATAAGAACAAAATACGAGTATTACGAAAATGCTTATGAAAATACATTATGAATATTCTCAACAAAAGTCATTGCGTGCGACATTGAATTAAATAACATCACCGTTGATGCAATATTTAAACGCAACATCGCCAAAGTCATCCGCACTCAATAAAACGCGAGCGTAAATATTGTGACTCGCGAGTTTTATGCGCACACGCATGCAACGAGCGAGTTTCAAGGTGGCAGTTCTTGTACTTTTCTACAGTAGCTACAAGGCTGGTTAGGAGGTCTGCAGGCCGTAGGGCAATGTAGGAGAGGAGAACTCTAATTATATTCTTAGTAAAAAATCGAATTGAAGTAAAAATTACTTATGTTTTTTTTTCAAATGCACAATAAAGAATATTCTATCTATCTATGAACAGACGTTAATTAAATTATAAAAGATAGGCTTATATTTTTTTCTTTTTTTTTTCTATCGGGATCATAGAGTGCGGCCACAGCCAGTGGAAACTAAACCGTACGGTTGATAACAAGTCAACATTTACACGCGTCCACTCTACTCACATACATTACGGGCGAATTTTCAACGAAACCGAAAAGGTCGAGCTGCTGACATTTTTTTATTATTATTTTTATTCATTTAAATTGTATAACATTACAGTGAAAACCTTTGCATTAAGCAATTCATACATACAAAGTATAAACAATTATTTTAAACAATTCGCTAGTTACAACATCAATGAGAACTGAAATACATAAAATTTTAAACTGTATAGGTACAAAAAATTACAATAAATCAAATAATCACAAATATGACGCCCTTTCATTCATCACGTTCACAATATTTCAAACATTCCTATTTTATGTTGCCGTATCACGCATCGCGCGTAAATCGCGCATAAATCTCGCTGCAAGATGCAGGCGTTCTCATCCAGGATCTGAACCCACGACCGAATCTGAAGCCAGCGCTATCCTCTTCGCTACCACCGCTATCACCATGTCACCACCACGCTATCACTTGCTGTCGACTGTTTCATTGAAACTCCCTCGTTACCCGACACAGATGCGACTTTAAACCCAATTTTTCGCCAATAAAGCTGCGAAATTTCCAAGAAACACGCCTCCAGGGATCGCGGCCCGAGAACGTATGTTAAAACGAAAATTATGAACTTATTTATTGCGCCGCTCATTTGGGTTAATTGGTTTTCCGTTGAAATTTAACACGCTCTTTTACGCAAAAGTGGAACACGTCTCGAGCCCTGAAACTGCACCGAACTAAGGCGAAAACGGAAAGAGCCCTTCTAATAATAATAATAACATTTATTTCCAGAACAAGTCCAATACATAATATTATAATTAGTATTATAATATTATGTATTGGACTTGTTCTGGAAATAAATATTATTATTATTGTAAAGGTGAAAGTTTGTGAAGAATACCTTATACCATGCATGTATGTATAAGTATTTTTTGAACTAAAACTGTCGTAAGCACAACACATTGTAGACTTTTAGTCCGGATCTACTTGCGGTTGTTGTTATATCGGAAGAGTCCGACCAGGTTTCGCTCCGATTCGCAGAGCTTAAAAGTCTACAATATGGATAAGTGTATATTTATATGTGAGTGCATTATCGTATTATTACTTGTTTATATAGTTATAAATATTTCTCCCTTCATCCCGCTATCTTAGTTTAAACACCCGATGCTAAGGTTGGCCAGATCGGAACAAATTTTATGTGATGATTTTACGAATTTACTGTTTGCAATATAGAACATAATATAAATAATATATCATGACTACCTTATTCAGTTTGTCTATGCATTTTAACGTGCATGTATACTTTGGGTGTCAATCTAGCTTACAACTAGGTTGTACTACAATTATATTGCTCTAAGATTGGTACCTGTTTTACATGTCTAATAGACCAAATAAAATAAAAGGTGTTTGAATGTTTGCCACGCAATAACGGCTGAACGGAATTACATTAAACTTGGCATACATATAGACAAAAGATCTGAATTCAGACATAGATAATTTAATTTCCAACGTATGCGAAGTCGCGGATCAAAGCTAGGAGAGAATACGCAATTTTATTTAACTTTAGTACAGGTACAATTGAGTAACAGAAATTACATAAAATATTACTAAACAATTGAGTAACAGAAATTACATAAAATATTACTATATACGTATTCTCTCCTAGCTTTGATCCGCGACTTCGCATACGTTGGAAATTAAATTATCTATGTCTGACTTCAGATCTTTTGTCTATATGTATGCCAAGTTTTATGTAATTTCTGTGTACAATCCTACTAATATTATAAACGCGAAAGTTTGTAGGAATGGATACTACTTTCACGTAAAAAACTACTTAATGGATTTTAATTAAACTTTACAACAATATAGCTTATACATCAGAACATTACATAGGTCACAATTTATGAAGATATTGTGTGAATTGTCCAAAATATAAGTGTCAAGTAAGAAAAAATATACCCGATAATCCTGCGCAGACGGAGTTGCGGGCACCAACTAGTAAAGAATATTCTATCTACAGGACAAGTCTTCTTTAATTAAGAAATAGTTTCTCTCTCTGAAAGAAGGCCTGTGAGTGGCAGTGGGGCGTATATAATCTGGAGAAAGACACCGAGCCTAATTTGGCCACAGAGCAAAGATTTTGTCGGCAATTTTTTTTCGATGCATATTTTATTATTCAGATGTGTATTAAGCGGTTATTGTAGATAAAAAATACACACAGTATTGTGCACCTCCAATGATAAAAAAACGTGAAAAAAGGAAGAATAATTCTACGTGAATCCGCATTCCCGGGACGTACTAACTGGTCCCAAAGAATAAATTTCTCAGCGCCTGTGTGACAATGTGACCACTAACATCATAAATTATAATTTATTAAATGACCACTCAGATAATACTATTTAGTGTAGGTATGAGTTGGTACTAGATGTTGTATAAATCATACGTAGTAGAAAGGCCTCAGTTGAAGTCTGACGAAGGTTTTGAAGCTTCAAAAGCCTTAAATTATCGTCTTGGCGCGCTAAAAAATTTAATTACGGATTAATTAAAAAGTCGGCTGCCAGTTCCGTAAAGGGGAAACGCCCGCGCGACCTGGCAACGACCTAGCAACGGCCAAGCCCTACAAGCCGAGGTAAAAAGTAGAAACCAAATATTTATTCAATTACTGGAAAGTGTCAAGTTTCGGAAAACACATACGACGGCGCCAGTAAATGTGAAAAGGCACGGCATGGGCCAAATAAGAAAGTAAATACCATTAATTCGCTTTAATTGCTTCGTGTTTATTTATTCACTTGGTTCGAAACATTAATGCAACGTCTGCGATGTGTTTGGTTCGGTAAAACAGGACCATTTCCTTATAAAACAAACTTTTATGCAGCAGGAATAACCACAATCTTGAGAAGCCATTAATCCGGTCCTAAATCAAACCACAAACTTATAATTTTGCTGCCAATCTTTTTCGTACATTTCATCATGTTTACCAAATTGCAACCCTCGCTAGTGTTTCATTAAGGTTCGAATTCCCAAGAAGAGCGACGCTGTAAATTATAGGGTCGCGAAATCATTATTCCTTTTTCGAAATGCCTGAATGTCTCACCCGTCTCCCGGAACGGCCAGTATTTCTTTGTTGGCGGCTAATGTGGATCACAATAAAATAAAAACTACATAAAAAAAAAAGAGAGTTGCCAGATGTACAAGTCCAGATACAAGGAGAAAGACAGCTTCGGTTCAAATATTTGAGTCACAAGCAATCATTACATGAATATAAGGTAGTATAGTCCATTTATTTAGGCACTTAAAATAATGTAAACAATTTTGATGCGTCTTTTTATCGAAATACATACTATATAAATCAAAATATTTAAATTTTATATGAATTTACGAAATTACATTAAGTTTCACATGTAACTGGTAAAGTGTAAAGATAAAAATACGTATCAAGAATCTTTAAAATTTTAAGACATAGACTAATGGACTATATAATAATATAAGGAGTTAAAAACTTTAAATTTATGTTCCAATATCCAGGCTGTAGTTGGTAAGGAACAGAAGCATTGTAAACAGTGAAAATGACGATTATTTTCTGTCAGTGCTTCTGTTTGTGTTGCCTGTTAAGATATGTGTCGCGAATGGGGGCAGCCACGGTCGACTGGTTGCAAGGAACTCATGAGTCTTCCGCGGCTGATTTGTGAATCATACGATACTCGCAATTTCTTCTTTTCTTTTCAAAGACAGAATTTCCTCGACGCCCGCGATGCGTTGAGGATAATCTGCGTGTCATATTGTCCAAGATCCAGCTTGGCAAAAAGAAAGTAGAATGAGTCGTTTTCAGCTGAAATTAACATAGCACTTCACAGATAGCGCCTATAGGCGTACACATAGAAGAACATGGACCCGCCTGTAAAAATTTTCTCAGCACAGATTAATTTTGACAGCCGTATTCCGTTTCTTATATGGCCACGCCTGTAAGCGCCATCTAGGAATTGAATTGCGAATTTGTGCTGAAAACGGCTAATTCGGAAGTCAAACACCTATTTAGAGGCTAAAAATCGGAAGTCAAACTTCACTATTTTTACTGTAAATTCCAATTCCATACTTCATTATACTGCGATCCCCAACCCGCATGCCCAGCGTGGGGATTATGGGCATTACCACCTATGATGGCACAACGTGGCGCTCTTTAGGGGTGGGCTATGTCCAGCAGTGGACTAGGATAGCCTGACGACGACGACATACTTCATTTAAGAGTTTTTTTATGAAATCGTCTAAGCTTTTTTTTAGTCCATTTAAGCAAAATATTTTAAACTTGGTTTTGCCGTATTAATTAACATACGACGTATTCTCAGATTACCAAATATTACTTTTTTAATGCACTAACCCGTGCTAAGGACAATTTTTAAAAAACCTAAGTAAGATGCCTAAGCTTGGTAAGAGCGCTGGCACGGATAGCCAGAGGTCGCGGGTTCGAATCCCGGCATGGGTGGAATTTTCAGCCTCTAAATAGGTTTTTTATTAAAAAAGTAATGTTTGGTAGTCTATTATTTTTTTTATAAAAAACGGTTAAGTCGTTTTGATAGAGTTCGATAACAAGAATCACAAGAGATTGATCCATATTAGAAAGTTAACCATGCCTGTGTCCTACAGCTGGACAAAGGGATAAAAAATATAGCCAAGGACAATAGTTAAATCCGACAGACCTTTTTTTGCACTTGCATTGTAGTTCCAACTTCATAAGTAATTAAGGATTATTTTAGACTGAAATCGTGCCCCCCGTCGGCCCGTTGTAACGACTACAGACCCTTAGGTACACTAATTATTCAACCTAGCCTGTACTAGGCTCAGCAATCCAACTAGACGCAAACAAAAGGTTAACAAATCAAAAACGTCCCCATAAATAACTTCGCTAACTCGTGGAAACATTTCCACCACGGTCTGACGATCCTGGTCCCCTATTCCTATGCTGCTTGTTGGTACACGCTAAGTAGGAATGGGTAGAAGGTCAACACATGAAGGACGAAGAAAAACATTGTAAAGATACCCGCAAAGTATGTCAACCCTTTGTATGCATTAGCAGTTTGGTAAATTGTGTAGGTGTGGGATTTTTATGTCATCTTTTGAATAAATAAATAATTATAATACTGAAGAATGAAGGAAGAAAAATTGACGAAACAAATACATGTTGCGAATGTGAATGGCAGGGCCGGTAAGGGACGTCCCAGGCGGACATACGACGACCAAATAGGGGATGTATTAGCAAAGAGGAAGATAAAAAGTAACCGGGACCGGCGTGCGTGCATTCAACGACTTATGCACGTTGATGAAGCGAAGGTGATCTGTCAGGATCGTGGCAAGTGGCAGTACCTGGTCTCTGCCGATTCCTCTGGGATACAAGCGTGAGGTTATGTTATGTAATAATAATGTCCCCACTGCTGGAGCATGGGTCTCTCACAGGAAGGTTAGGCCATACCCCACCACGGGGGCCAAGTCCGGGTTAGTGGAAGCAAAGATCTTGAGCTAAAAGTTACGCAAATAAAAGTGCAGCGTGGAGTACAGAAACAGTCTTATAAACCAATAGCCGAGAAACGATCCTTTGCCGCGGCGGCAGAGCCTCCGTCAATAAGTACGCTAAAAAGTCGTAAAAATCGACAAATGCGCTTTGTTTAGTTACGATAACACACCACATTTAGGTACTAAAAAAGTAACAGAAAGATTCTTAGTAATAGGGTCTAGACTATGTAACCAAGTACCAACAATATTTGGTTTAAGGTTCCAAAAGTAGCTAAATAATCAATAATAAACCACCATTATGGAGTTTAAAGATTTTCACTTTTTGCAGATACGTGTTACTAAAGATGTTACTACCCGTTAGCTTCAATATGGCTCGTAAATTTCACCAATTCACAGCGCGTAATTCAGAAATTAATTCAAATCTGATTCCAATCGTGTAAGAAAAGCTAAGAATATTCTTCATTGTATACCGGAAACTTCGTTACAGAAACAGCAGTTACAAAATTCAAGATGCAATTGACAGCCTTATTTCTAATAGCAATTTGTTTGCAACCCCACATTGGTGAATTTGCCCAAGGACAAATACATAGACACCGGTTGTCGCCGCAAATACGAATATTAACAGACATAGTACACGTAATAATAAACTTACATACTATGACTACGTGTAACTGTCAAATGTCATACTAATTTGTAATAACAACAATTATAAAAGGGAACTGTGTGGTGTCGGCCTAGAGAATAGCACCAACCCAAATTCTTCCCGCGGGTGTCGAAAAAGGCGACTAAGGGACACAAACCGGGGGGTGGGCAGCAGCGCCCCCTGCAATACAATCCCACCAAACTGCGATCCCCAACCCGTATGCCCAGCGTGGGGATTATGGGCATTACCCCCAATGATGGCACAACCTTGCACTATGGCGCTCATTAGGGGAGGGCTATGTCCAGCAGTGGACTAATACCTATAGCCTGAAGAAGAAGAAGATTGAAATGTAGTAGATCTTTGATAAATAATAGAAACTGGAACGACTTCAGGTGTTGTTTTATTTGTAGATAGTTTTTTTATAATAAAACAAAAAAACTGGATAAAAACGGATAAACAGGTAAATTATTCAGATCTGGTCGAAGGGTATAGTTGTAAAGATGAAAAATGAGGGAAATCGAAAAATGTGTGACGTAATTTAAATATTTGAAAATGATAGATAGAAAAAGAAATAAAAATGGTGTAAAGAAGGTTGCACCGTTACAAGATAAAAGAGAAATTAGTGGGCATAGTTAGGCCTCAGATCATTCGCGCAGACCTACTGTGCGGTCCTGCTCTGTGCCGAACATGGCAGGAATCGAACCACGGAACATCTAATTAGCATGGGAACCCTTCCGCGAACATAAGTGGCTGCAACTTGGTGGGGGAGTAAAGTGGGCAATGTAAAACAAGATGTCTTATGTTGGGGAGTTTCAGGCATATTTGGCTCCTCCTAATTTGAGAAAACATATATTTTTATAAGATAACATTTGAAGGGACGAATATAACTACTACAATCCTCCACCAACCCGGACTTGGAGTATGGCCTAACATTCCTACGACGCAGGAAGATACCCACGTCCCCAGCAGTGAGGACATACATGGGTTGATATCGTATATAACTTAAAATTCCTTCCTTTTGTTCTATATCCCATATGCTCTGTCTGTCTAAAAAGTAACATAAGTTAACCGCAATTTCACTGTCATGTTAAAGTCTGAAAGTATGCTTTTATTCTTTGATATCTTCTTCTTCAGGCTATATGTTAGTCCACTGCTGGACATAGCCCTCTCCTATTGAGCGCCATTGTATTCAGCTTGCCGCATCCAGCATCTGCCGGCAGTTTTTCGCAGATCGTCCTCCCACCTAGTCGGAGGGCGTCCTACACGAGGTTTGCCGAGACGCGGTCTCCACTCAAAAACACGTTTACTCCAACGGTTATCGGTTCTTCGCGAGATATGGCCAGCCCAATGCCACTTCAGCACGCTAATTCTCTGAGCTTTGTCGATAACTTCGGTTCTCTGTCGGATGCATTCGTTGCGAATCCTATCCTTCAGAGAAACTCCGAGCATAGCTCTCTCCACAGCTCGCTGAGGTCTTTGTTAGATTTTAAGCTTAATATAATAATATTTAACTTTCACCCAACACAATCACTTGTCCTGGCCCCAATGCACGACTGGTTACCAATGCACAGGATACCGTCCTATGGTAACCAGTCAAGGACATCACAAACATGGAAATACACGCAGACTGAGACCATTGACAAGCTGACCACGTTCCTTTTTACCACAAACGTGTGAAAGAAAGAAAATTTATTATTTGAAAATGGAAAAATATTTATTTAAAGTAGTGGTTGCCTTACCTTCTTTGCTTATATTATTCTAATACAAAAAACACAACAAAAACGTAATTTAATGTGACTACTACCATAACTAGACTATCTAGTAGCCTGTATTTATGGTAAGTAGGCCCGTGCCTCTTGCGCAAACGTCCATGCATAAAGTGTTTTGTCCACAACGTTCATGCAAAATGTAATTTGTCCATTGAATTTTAATCGATAATATCAGAGTTAAATTATATGATTGCCTAATATATAGAATATTGTCAGAATACACAATTATTCATTATTGTATACCACACAGTCTGTAATGTATCAAAAGGCGGAAGACAGTGGGTGGTGATGTCATGTTTATCAAATAATATTGAAGGTACATGTGAAGGAAAATATATATATTAGTGAACAATAAATATTTATTAGTGGTGTAAAATTTGTGGTAAACAAATTATTTTCACTTTCAATTTGTACAAATGTACGACTGCTCCTTTGGTAATAGAACCCACAAACTCCGACAGGTAATCAGATTTTTTTTTCCAATCTCTTTTATTTTAGGAACTTTTGTCACAAGGTGACGATGACAGTCCCATCGTACCCGTTATGCAATTAAATCAACAACAACTATTCAGATATGATACCGCTAAGCCGAGTAGGCAGTAAATTGGCACTGTGTACTAAATTAAACACGAGGTAGACAGACATACAAATGTTTGACCAAGAACTTCATGTATTTTCTAAATTGCACATCAACAAAAATAACTTCTCACTTTGTGTAACAAAAGATTATGTCATAGTTTTAACAATACTTTTGGCACCTTGAACGGTTACCAAGTGCAATGTCAGAGAGTGCAGAACCTCACTTTCATGACCTCTCCCCGGACCTTCCTTCGCCCACAGGTACGCCTTGGGAACACATTTAAACCGAGTTTTAAAAATAAGCCGCTTTAAATAGATCCGAGTACAAATTTACTTTTAAAAATAAGCCGTTTCAAAACTTATCGTCATTTATATTTAAGAGTTGGATTCCTGCCTCTTTCACGTACTTTTGTTACAGGTTTATTCTTTGAAAACCTGGGGGGTGAGTCTCTAAAATGCATAGTTGTTCAATGTCATATTAGTCCGGTAATGCTCGTTTCATTCACACTATCGGCAGTCTGCTAACCAATCACATTGCAATGGTACAACCCGTGCTACTTAACTCGGCGCCGCGCGCGATTTGATCTTCTTCGCGTGAGATGCCTATTGAATTTGCGCGGGTTGTACCCCTGGAATGGCATTGTAATGCTATGTTCGTTTCATTCACACTATCGGCAGTCTGCTAACCAATCACATTGCAATGGTACAACCCGTGCTACTTAACTCGGCGCCGCCGCGCGCGATTTGATCTTCTTCGCGTGAGATGCCTATTTAATTTGCGCGGGTTGTACCCCTGGAATGACATTGCAATGCTGTTGCTTTGTAGACTACTAAATTGAGGCAAATAACTATCATTGTCGTGCTGATATCATTCTACTGAAAAACTATGTAAGTATTAGACTCTAGTGAAAACTGCAAGAATATGTATTTCATTGCATTGCTGCTTTATCAAACCTTATAGGCGTCAATAGTATAAAAATTGTATGAATTTTGCTTAATGATGCACTATTTTGTAATAAGGATCCTGGTACGAATTGAAAATACAAATTTAACTTACAGTCGTAATTCTCAGTTGAACCTTCAAAGGGATTATCTGTCTTGACTTTATGGCATTTTGAGCTATTTACACGATCGTTAGCATTGACAAGAATTGCTGAAAATCATCGCATTAAATATACTTTATTGGCATTTCTGGGGATCGTGGCAAACGGCAAGTAGGGTGGATAGTGTCGGCAACTTTTAGGTTACCGAGTCATATGTATACATATAAATAAATTAACTAAGCTTCGGTAGAGAATGTTATTCGGTAGAATTTCATGGTCTGGAGTTGCCAGAGTGGAAGATCTATTTCGCTTGGCAAAGAGAGGAGAAGAATATTCAGAAAAAGAAAATTTTATTCCTAATTCTAAACATGTATTAGGGGTAAAATACTCTACAGAGAATTGCTCGTAGCCCCGGCTGTCTGAGTGATCTTTTTTTAAGGCTTTTTTTAAGGCACGTTAAGCAGTTGGTGCCGGCTGCCGTCAACAGATGGCAGTCGTTAAGCCAAGTCGGAGGCCTCAGGGCGGCTTGAAAACTTTTAAAATGACAGTAAGACCAGCCACTAGTCTTGCACTAGAAGCCTCCACCAATACGGCTTGGCCCCCGTGGTACGGTATGGCATATACCTTCCTCAGGAAAGAGACTCGTGCCCCTCGGTGGAGTCATAATGAGTTGATGATGACTCTATAGAGTAAGACACTCGTCAAGTCACCAATCTTTAAAGGTTTTTTGCTAAGTCACTGGTAATGTAACCAAGTAGAATTTCAAAGGGAAGAGAAGACGGCCGGTGGACCAAGGCAGTATCGGAGTGGTGCCCAAGGGAGGGAAGGAGGTTGGTTGGCAGACCACCGACACGATAGTCAGACGACATCGTGAGGGTTGCGGGTTAGAGATGGTTCAGATTAGCACAGGGCCGTGAGGAATAGCGCAGTAAAAATGAGGGCTATGCCCAGCAGTGGGTTGATGTGGGCTGATTATAGATTATAGATAGATAGAATCATTTAATTCAATCAGATTTTGTCTACACGTAAACAAAACAAACAAAAGTAATTGTTAAAACAAGGGAAGCTATAATTAATGTCCATCAGGTTGTTTGCTCTTCCTATGTTGTTTATTCGTCACATTAATATCAACCCCTATCATCAATTAACGGACTTACCAGTAACTAGTGATAAAAAAAACAGTTTACATCGAGACAAAAACTGGTCGAAATTAAATCTAAACTTTATCGATTAATTTTTTACAAAACCGACAAAAAAATTATTCGTATGAAATAGTGAAAGTTTAAAAAAATTGGTAACCATGTAACTATCTTTCTGTTGAACAGATTTGGGATGAACTATCGATAAGATAGTAAAATTCTTTAGGTGATTAAACTGTAAATTTTTACTACATAAGTTCCCCTATTTTAATCCACGTCAATTTAGGTGAAGCTATCACCAAGTCAGAGAATTTCTTGACACCTGTCATACCTTACAAATCTTCCTGTGACATATTTAACCAACATCAGACAGAATTCTAAATAAAAAACGGATTTGACAACTGTCTGATTCCGTTTAAGAGGTACAGTTCACAACGAGATAAAATTAACTTGGCATCTCATACCTACAGACAGTAGTTCGTTAAAATTACCACTTTACGGGAATATATTTTGTAGATGGGATCAGTAGAGGTTGGGTATACACCTTAAGGCGTTTCAGGGCGCTAACTAGGGCTACGCAATGAAAAATTATTAACTAGCGCAATTAAAAAAAAATCATTAGTTGTTTTATAATAGGTTTTTACCTAAAAGTGAACATGAGAAATCTATGCACTATCCCGTGCTAAGGACATTTTTAAAAAACTATTTGGAGGCTAAAAATTCCACCCATGCTGTGACTCCAACCCGCGACCTCTAGCTAACCGTGCCAGCGCTCTCCCAACTGAGCTAATGGGAGACTCACCGGCATCAGTGAAATTTCGAACCTCTTTACAATAATCTTTGTATTACATACAGGAAGCAACATCTGGCTGAAGTAAGTTTTTATTTCTAAACTATAGATTACAACTTTAATCGATTTCCGCTAAAAACGGCCCTTTTTGGCGGAAAGTTATTAGAGTCCTTGGTTGTTGTTGTAGCTAGCTAGTTATTCTAGGCTCCAGACTGTAAGTTCTAAAAATTGTCGTCACAGTTGTTAAGATATCTCATGTTCCCTTTTAAATAAAAACGTGTTAAAATAACATAACTTATGATTTTTTTTCCGTTGGTGGCGCCAGTTAGTACGCCGAAGCACCTTAACCAACTCTTCAGCTTAATCGGCTTCATTAACTTGAAATGTACTTTACAATTTAGTTTCTAATTATATTCATTATAGTAAAACTAATTTGAAAGTAGCTTGGCTATCCAAAGCACAGGGAATCCTAGTTTGGGAGCCAGTAATCATAATTGTAACCCTGTTTTACAATAAAGTTTTTTTCATTTCAACTAAAATACTGTCCTTAACTAATGGAGGAATCAACTAGGTCGATGTTTTTCTTCAGGGCTAAGGAGTAGTGATCCGAACCCTAGTGGACTAACTACACATATAATGAAAAAAGAAAGACAACAGTACCATATTGTAATAGTTTAGAGAACAACAGATTTTTAGGGCGACCGTA
This sequence comes from Yponomeuta sedellus, assembly GCA_934045075.1. Lineage (NCBI taxonomy): Eukaryota > Metazoa > Arthropoda > Insecta > Lepidoptera > Yponomeutidae > Yponomeuta > Yponomeuta sedellus. The sequence continues at coordinate 7,562,610 of OW203746.1, read as the reverse complement.
CATTAATATGAAGTCCCTTTCGAGTGCCCTAAATTGGGTTTGACGACGCCATTGGCACGGTGCCCGGTGGTCCATCTCTGTCCAGGGTTCCGGTTTGATTCCCGGTAGAGTTGACTGTGTAGAAACTAAAAGTTTGGGGCGAAAGATAAATGGGTTCTTGTTGAAATAGAGTGAAGCGTTGTTGGTAGAGATTTTTTAGGAATTCAGTTCATTAAGACAACAACAAAATGTATAACTGACTGCTTGATTGGTCTATTGGTCTAGCCGTTAAGGCGATCAGCTACCAAGACAGAGGTCGTGCGTTCGATTCCCACTAAGGGCCGCCGAACATTTGTACAAGTGGCCTCAGTCTGGGTGTATATTCATGTTAGTGATGTCCTTGCCTGGTTACCATACTAGAGAGTATCCTAGTTTGGGACCAAGTCAAGTGATGGTGTTGTAGGGTAAGCTTTACGCTTCGGGAGGGACCCTACAAGCAGTCATATATCTGACGCATAATCGGAACGAATAGAGAGCGTTGGTGGCGAAAGCTGTCCATAGTCAAGACCGTCAATCATGAGAATACGAAACAATAAAAATTTATTCACAATCAGGTGCAGCAGAAAGCCAGCGCTGGTCACCTGTGGCCTGTAGCATTTTGCTGAGCAGAGTGCTTAGTGCGAGTTTGACACATCCAATCGAATAACTTTACTACCGCGTTAATCGAGCATAGAGTAGTGAGTATGAGTAAGTTAACCGTTCGAACTGGCAAAACGCTGTCACAGTACAACTCGCACTCGCGTTTATTCGTTTTTTGGCTGGTAAACGTGTTCACTTCTCAACGTGGCGCTTCCTCGATGCCATAGAAATATGAGTTTACGTTAACGCGATCGAGTCATTAAAAAACTCGCACTAAGCACTCAGCAGCCTTTTTCTTTTGTGCCACTAGTATTCGCGAGATTTTATTACTATTAGATTTGATTGGTAATCCAATCGTCGAACTCATTATTGTGCTCACCAGAAAACAAAAATACATTAAAAGGCTTACATGTTACATATCTCAGCTTTGCCATACACAATTGGCGGTCTTATCGCTAAAAGCTCTATTATTTATTATTTTTCTTCTTCTTAAGTCCCTTTACTCCTCCATGGAGTTTGGGTCCAACACAAGGGATTTCCATTTATATCTGTTCATGGCTAGGGATGGTAGCTCCAGCCAAGTTCTTCGTCTCAGAGAGAACTCTGGGACCGTCTTCCGGGTTGTCGATTTATTATTATTATAATAAATAATAATAAATAAATATTCATGGACATATTTCACAGATCTCGTTAGCCCTATGGTAAGTACAATTAAATGACTTGTGTTATAGGTGCTAACTCAACGATAAATTTAATACAATAAATACATAGATAACATCCAAGACCCGAGACAAACTAGAAAAGTACGTTTCCTAGTTTGACCCGGCCCGGGATCGAAACCGAGACCTTCCGTTTTACAGTCAGCGTGCTAAACCGCTGCGCCACCGAGGCCGATTGAGCTATTATTGTTGTGTTTTGCTTTTCTCCATAATTTTGTTGCATTTTTGTGTATTTTTATTTGTATTACAACAGAAATCAATGTTTTTCACTTCACTTTCACTTCCTTGAGTGTAACAGTTGCGAAATAGCCAAATCAGAAAAACGAATTGGGGAATTGACTGAAATAACTTTTGGGGAGCGTGGGCCCACCGGATAGGCTAAATTTTCGCAATTTTTACTTCTAATTGAATTTTCGCTTGAAACGCTGTTTTCTTAAAGTTTCCTTTTCATACAGAGCAGGGAAAGAGCAAGTTCTACTCGAGTTCTGAGTTTGCAACAACATTTCGCAACATGCCCCGCTGGGTAGCTTGGCACGGGCAGACGAGGTAATAAGGTATTCTCTTTAGGGGCGTGTGTGTACAGCGCTTCGTTTATGCCTATTCTAACAAAGTACAATGTATGAGCGAAAGTGGAATATTACTTGACTTTGTCGTTATACTCTGTGGTCTGTTACGTAATATTGATACTGAACATCAAATTTTTGTTTTTAAACTCATGTATCCACTAAAAGATACAAAAAGTGGCGACTGGCCCTAGCCACCTTCATATTGAAAAAAATATACCTTTATACAAAAATTAACATCACCATCCGCCCGGCAAACCCCACTGCTGGGTATAGGCCTCTTCATTCCACGCCAACCAGCACGGTCGCGCTCTAGTCTCATTAAAAATTATAAGAAAAGAATATTCTTTATTGTATACCGGAAAAATAGTTACAGAAACAGTAGATAATAAAAGATAAGATACAATTATACCTTCATATCGCGCAACTTGTGGCATAAGACTGTTCATAGTTGAGATAAGATAAGAATATTCTTTAAATTTTATAGTTCTGAATATTCGTCTCGCTCGCATATTTAGAACATTTTTGTTTTAATATACCTTTGAAAATTGTGGTCATCGGCGGCTCTAGAAAAACTAATTAGATTCATTTTAGACCAAGTTTTTGATTGAGATACTTAGCGTGCAAAGTTCAGATGTTTTCTTGCAAATATTCTTACAGTGCTAGAAACCTCGTGGCGTGCATGGCGCTAAGCCAGCAATACGGCACGTCGCTACATTGTGCCGTATTGCTGGCGATGGCTACCGAAGAAAATGTATCGGTGTCGATTTTCTGCATCTCGCAAGGTAGAACCATGGTTATCATACCAGAACTGTTGGAGTCACAAGTTCAGGACAGGGAAAAGTGAAATTACTTAACGAAACGACTGGCTTTACTTTACTTTATTTCAACAGGAGAGAGAACTCAAATAATTTCAGCGCATTGTTTTACTAAAACAATAGGTCAATGTAATACGTTAAAAAAGGGAGTAGGTGTCGCATTGTTGCATAGTTCGTGAACGTGTGAATCACATACTCGTATTAAATGAAAATATTAAAACAATGTTTTTTGTAATTCCACGTAAATAATTTACATTCTTTACGTGAATGTTAATGTAGAATGTCAGCCGCTGCCTTCGGGCCGAATTCGTAGTGGAGAAAAAGGGAGCGGGAAAAAATCCTCCATCTTTTCTCGCATCATCTTCAAAATAATACATCAGTTACATGATACGATTTCATGATTGCCATATCCTGTGGTCAGACCCACGAATAGCACTCATTGTATATTTGATCAAATATGCATTAGTTTGGCCACGTGCAAATTTGTAAGCAGCCAGCGAAGTTTATCGGACTACGTTGGGGTTAATACGGAAAAAAACTAGTTTTCAAGCCGAATACGGAATAATTTTTAGACCACGTAAGCGTCACAAATGAAAGTTACGTAAAAACACATTTTAAATAAAAAAAAAAATCAACTGCGTCTGCTTTTTGAGAATTTACGATGCCTGATGCGGGGCAACATTATTTAACCCACATCAAAGTGTAACCTCGTCTCATAAATAAATTGTTCTTACAGGACAGAAAAGAACGCATTCACAGTTTATCAACACAGTACAAATTACAGCACCTGATGAGAAATTTCATCTGCCATCTGTAACAATGTCTAATGGTGTGCAATAAAGCGTTTCTATCTATGTAAATCATCGACCCCCGACAAATGTAAGAGCTCCGTGATATTATCTTGTATCAGACCATTATTTATATCGGTTTGAGTAACAAGAGTGGATATTTTTCAGAGACTTTCTTCTGAGAACGAATCTGTCTACTCGTAAGTGGTACCGTGCCAGATAATCCGGCGACAGCGAGATTTAATTTAGTTGCCCACTTTCGCTGGAACTTGCAAGATGACTCCTCTCTTTAATAGGACAACACTTAGTAATGGAAGGTGTACATTAAATTACATCAAATAAAACTGTTAGTTCAGGAATGAGGAGATCCGCAGCAGAGTCCGAGTTACTGATATAGCTCGAAGAATTGCTCAGTTGGAGTGGCAGTAGGCGGGGCATATAGCTTGAGGAACTGGTGGCCGTTGGGGCGAAAAGTTCTGAACTGGCGACAACGGACCGGACGACATAGTGTGGGCAGGCCATCCACCAGATGGTCTGACTACCGAGAATCCCTGGATGCGGACGGCGCAAGACCGTGAAGCTCGGAAACCATGAGGGAGGCCTATGTCCTGCAGTGGGCGCCAAATGGCTGATGATGATGATGAAACTGATAGTAATCTTATCCTCTTTAAGTAAGATTGGCGTAAGCGGCTGGTTGAGGATGGTGGAAGTCGGAAAGGAGTGTGGCGTGCCAAAGGAGACTCCTTGTCTCACCCAGAAGGATAGAACCGCTAACAGTCAACGCCTACCGCTGATGATTGTTGAGTACAGACATCCTCTTCTATAACTTCTTTGTCGAAACGCTCTTGGTAGAGCTGTCGTGGTACTCATAAAGACCTTTTATTCAAGCTTCGCAATTCCTCTCGGTCAGATGTTATTATTATTATTAAATTCTTTATTGTACCAGTAAAGATTGTACAATTGGCGGGCTTAATACTAAATAGTGTGTTGTCCTGTTGCATTTATTTAACCATCTATATAGCCTTCTGCATATATTTAGTAGTTAATAAATTCGTTGTGTAAGAAACATCGATATCAACCCTTGTATGCCCCCACAGCTAGGGAAAGGGTCTCTTCCTGCATCGCGGGAAGGTTAGACCATGCTGCATCACGGGGACTAAGTAGGTTTGGTGGCGGATTGTTATACAGTAGCGGGCCTTACTGCCAGAAGCTATTAAGTCGCTCATAAGGTCTCCAACATGGCTTACCGACTGCCATTACATGACGGCCGGCACTAACGGCTTAACGTTCCTAAGCAAGGAAGTGGTCGGAAAAATGCCACTGGCGGTAGTCACGGGACGGTCACACATCCTGCACCTGACCGGGCGTGTTGTTGCTTAACTCAAGTGATTGATTCGAATCACTCGGTCTGACTAGGCCACGGGCGCTTCGTAACATCAGCTCTATGTATTTCTTGTGATCGTGTTTAAAACGTATTGTTTACCGACGCGTCAAAAACAGAACATCTGTTACCAATAATATTAAAGCGCAATTTAGAAAACCTTGCCGATATAGCACACGATATCAGTCACGTATACCTTGTGCAGTGAGTCACAGATCCAATAATAAGTACCTCCCTCATATTGGGATAAATAATTGCTTTGTGGGATCACCCTTTAGGACAGGTGTTGAAAATTTTTACACATATGTATTGGTATTGATCAGAATGGAACATTAGGAACAACTATGGTTAACGAAAAGAAGTAAAAAATCTGTCACAGGCTATTTAATGCCCTTCCAAAATACCAAACAAATAGAGCCCAGGACAGAATCTACATACAATAGACAATCAATATTGTACTTAATAAAGACCGGCTTAATCAATTTTTTTTAACTTGATACCCGACTTAGGAAAATTTCTATTTTTTATTCGATTTTTGTATGTAGTGGTTTCTAGTCCATTTTTTTTTGTTTGTAGTAATACAAAGCAAAGGTACTAAGCTTATTATACGGTTTTGACGGCACATAAGTTTAGTACCTAGTTGATTCTCGAAAAGAATCGTTTGTAATAGTATTTCTTAATGACTGGCAATGCTTAAATATCGTTACATATTGTCTATTATTTAGTAGGTAAATTTAGTAGGTAAAACGTTATTACCTTAATACCTGTCGTTTTAGCAGCGTTGCAGTTGCCTTGTGTAGACTGAAGTGGCGAGTACAGTCAATTATTGTAGTGTAGTGAGGGTATATGAATTGAGGATAGACCTCAAGTTATAAGTTTTTCACAACGGGCCAACACTCAACTTGAGAAGTTGTATATCTTTTATAAATAATAAAAAAACTGGAACGACTTGAACTCTTGTTTTATTTGTTTTTTTCTGTTTTATTCTAAAATAATACTACATGTCTAGTATTATTTTATAATAAAACAGAAAAAAACTGGATAAGCACAAGCAGGTAATATAGTCAGATCTGGTCGAAGGGTAAAGTTGTAATAATGAAATATGAGGGAAGTCGAAAAATGTGTGACGTAATTTAAATATTTAAAAATGATAGATAGAAAAAGAAATAAAAATGGTGTAAACAGGTTTGCACCTGTTTACACCATTATAGCAGGCTTAAACTTAGCACTGAATTCCATGTGCTAGAAAGCTTGTAACCATCTTCTTTGGTAATTATGTTTTACACAGTAAATAATCGCGATCAGAGCCGATCGTTTATAGTCGTTCAAAGCATTCGTGAGGAAGACGACTACAAACGACAATAAGTTACTACGAATGAAATTAATGTTACTACAAAGAACTAAAAACGAAAAAAAAACTAAACGATTAACTTCCTCAGTCCTGAAAATAACATTAGAAAACCATTGTTTTATTCAAGGGAAGGATAAAGAAAAAAAATTCCAAGGTCAGATGCCTAGTTCATAAAGCTGATTAACTCAGTCCGGTGCAAAATCCCAGGGTCATTACCGTTTGGCTGAGATACGTAAGATAGTTTGGCAATCGGCTTGTGTAAATCGTTTTTATAGCTGACATTTCGCGACACTCATCTTTGGGAAAACACCACGGGAATGTGGCGGTCATTCATGAATGCAAAGAACGTTTAGATCATGTCGAGAAAACAACGGGTTGCACTGAAATTTTTAAACACTTTAATAAGCAGCAGTGTTTTAGTACTACTTAATCGCGATGTCCATACATAATTGTATAATAAACTAGCTAACCCCGCGAACTTCGTACCGCCTAACAGTCAATTCTTTGCTTTTATTTATTTTTTCTCTCCGTAAGAACCATCCTCGTACTTCAAGGAATATTGTAAAAAAAAAAAATTTGCGAAATCGGTTCAGGTGCTCTCGAGATTTGCGCTTACCAACACATTCAGCGATTAATTTTTATATTATAGACTAGCTGACCCAGCGAACTTTGTACCGCCAACTGTCGAATCTTTATTTTTTTTTTATTTTTCCCTGCGTCAGAACCATCCGCGTACTTTAAGGAATATTCTAAAAAAAGTATTAGCGAAATCGGTTCAGCTGCTCTCGAGATTTGCGCTTAGCAACCAATTCAGAGATTGATCATTGACACAACGAACTTCGCACCGCCTGACACTCAATTCTTTAATTTTTTCTCTCTATACGAAGAATCCTCGTACTTCGAGGAATATTCTAAAAAAAGAATTAGCGAAATCGGTTCAGCTGCTCTCGAGATTTGCGCTTACCAACACATTCAGCAACACATTCAACAGATTCATTTTTATAAAATAGATAAACGTGTCTCATCATCATCAGGCATCAGGCGCCGGAATTAGAAGCGAGAGACCTGTGCGGGCATGTACCTAAGACTTTGTTTAATCTTAAAGTTACGTACATCTGCAAGTTTGTAGTAGCAATACCACACTCTAACTATGAAGGAAAACATCGTGAGGAAACCCGTGGCTTGGATGGCTCCGCACGTACCTACAGACTTGTTTTGCCTGTGGACTAGACCGACTAAGCTGTCAGGATGGTGCTACATCCATCTATTGTGAGTAAAGGTATAAATCATCTCATTACGTGGACGCAAGAGAGCGGTGGTAGCGTTGCGGTAGAACGCCGGCTTCTCAATCAGGAGGTCGCGAATTCAAATCCCGGCGTGACTTTGTTTTCTAAAAACCTATAAAGATGCTAAAAGTTCCACCCTTGCCAGGATTCAAACCCGCGACCTCTGGCTATCCGTGCCAGTGCTCTTCCAACTGAGCTAATGGGCGTCTCACCGGCATCAGTGAAATTTCGAACCTCTTGGTTCGAAATTTCTTGTAATTTCCTGTAACTTGCACTTGCAGCACTTGGAATTTTTGTCTCTAAATAGGTTTTTAAAATTGTTCTTAGCACGGGTTAGTACATTAAAAAGAATATAATTTGTTTTCCAAGGTAAGTACAATTGAATATAGTAGCAATACCAAAATAGGGGATGTATTAACAAAGGGGAAGATAAAAAGTACCCGGAACCAGCGTGGGTGCATGCAACGACTTATGAACGTTGATGTATGTATGTATGTATGTATGTATGTATGTATGTATGTATGTATGTATGTATGTATGTATGTATGTATGTATGTATGTATGTATGTATGTATGTATGTATGTATGTATGTATGTATGTATGTATATATGTATGTATGTATGTATGTATGTATGTATGTGTGAGGGTGTGTGTGTGTGTGAGGGTGTATGTATGTGTGTGTGTGTGTGTGTGTGAGGGTGTGTGTGTGTGTGTGTGAAAACAAATTATTTGATCACAATAATAAAAATACAGTTCACAGGGCCTATAACAGATATCCACAAATAGTTCTTAATTACTAAAAATATACCACGACAACGGTTTGTAATAAAGATAAAAATACATGCCTTTTAATTAACTATTATTTTAAATATAGCACATTACAGTTAAACCAATCAAGAATAGAATAGAATATATTTATTTGTCTTTAAGCGAAATAAGACACAATCTAGAGGCATTAATGACAATTTAAAGAGGCGTTTAAGATTTGCCAACTTAAAAAGTATGTGTGAATGTTTCTGTGTGTGTGTTTGTGTGTGAATCTGCTTCCGCGTCTGTGTTTATCAAACCAGACTTCCAGCAAATAATTTCGGCTTGTACTCCCAATCCAATCAGCGGCGAATCTACCCAATCGCCGGGAACTGACCTAACGTACGGCAGCGACGATTGGTAGCGACCGGATAGCGGTATCGATACCACGGAGGTACAAACTCTATCTGAAGAGGTTATTTTGAGGTCAACAGCCAACTTTTTGCGCCGATTGCCGTTGTTCTTTAGAGACGGGCGTGATAAAAATTATAAAATTAGAAGAAAGGAATAGAATCCAAGTCTTCAAAACGACGAAGCTTGTACCTACAGAATAGAATTACCTACAAGTACAACTATAAATTTTACAGGTATTAAATTTTACTTCTGATGGCCGACGACAGAGAGAAGTGGCGTGCTTTGGGTAAGGCCCATATCCAGCAGTGGACGGGTACACGCTAATTGATTGATTGATGGATTGATTATGACTCCCTACTGTAAGCATTTCTAGAGATAATCTTTGAACTAAAACCTTTCGTAAGCACAACACATTGTAGACTTAGTCCGGATCTACTTACGGGTGTTGTTATATCGGAACAGTCCGACCAGGTTATAATCTGTTAGAAACCTCCCAATTAATAGAACGCTATCAACAAGGCTAAGTTTTGTTGCCAGTGACGCGCTTTACTTTCAGAAATTATTAAGCTACCCTTAAGGTCTCTGACATGGCTTAATGACTGGTCAGTACATGACAGCCGGTACCAACGCCTTAACGTCTCTTGCGAAGCCAAATACAAGAATACTTTTTATCCCGGAAAAATACACGTCAAACTTTCCACGAAAAAAAGTCGCTAGAACAGCTTCTACTCGTAGTATTAATCTAATCGATCAAACGTAGTTAATAAAATATCATCATCAATCAGCACTACATCATTCTTTGACACAACAAAAGAGTGCTACATTACTGAGTGACACTAACTGCCCATGTATCAGACCATTACGCATAGTTACACAGTTATTAAATTTATATAAATGCATCATGCCGCAATTTTAACACGGTGAGAGGTAGATATGATTCAACAGAATCTTCCTAGTAGGTAAGACTACAGCGAATTCTAATATTAGTCTACCAAAAAGACGAACTACAGATTATAAAGAAATCACAGACAATTTAATCAAAGAAGATCCAATTATAAATGAACATCTTGGCCAAATTTAAACATCATGAAAGTGAAAGATTGAAAGACACTCCGCAAACGCAGTTTTGCGAGCAAAACAAATTTATTGATTTCTCATCGAGTTCAACGATTGCATTTCTCGCAAGTTCGAATCCTAACTCGTCCAAAAAACGTAGCCTTTGACTTTGCTTCGAGTCAAAAACCACTTTAAAAATGTAGACATACATTTAGACAGACAGCCGTAATCATCACAACAGTCATCCAGACAACGCCAGGCAACGCGATGATTTGTGAATCCACTCATCACCGTCATCTACTCCGTTTCGACCGTGCAAACACAATCTTTTTGAATAAGGCCATGTCTAGAGTGAAGATCAAAGAGCGGGAACTACACGTACCGCATAATTGATCAACCTATGTTACATTTTCGTTGCACTGACTAAGCCACTTAAAATATACGTGGTAATGTTACGAATTATTTACGTATGCCATTTTGGTTGCATTGACATCCGTATCGTATCCGTGAGGCATAGCACCAATTGCATCTTTCCACCATGTTATAAGAGTATAAGGCAATTAAATTAAATCATAAAAAATAAGATCGAAAAATTTGTTCTATCTGAAAATCGGAGTAATTCAGACCGCGGGAGCAATTATATTGTAGAAAGATATCTCTATTGTAGAGAGTTGCCATTTTAGTTTCAAAAGCTAATGGCATTGCGCAAAGTTCCTTGGCATTCTCGGATAGTGATCTCGTCAGGAAAGCGACAGGCGGGTGGCGAACCGCACCGCTTATCGCTCCGCTCGTCCTGGAGCCCTCGACCTAAGCGCTCGTGCGGAAAGAGCACCGTTACGGAGAACAGTAAAAGCGGTTTTTTTGGCACTTATACTTTTAAGCACCTATTGTTTGCATTGTCAGAGTCCGCGCGAAAACTGTGACGGATCTGACGACGGTACCGTTTACATAAGTTCGCTTAAATAATACGCATTGTTGGCCGTTTGCAGTTAGGTGTTAACACTTTTGTTATTGGGGGAAATCTTGAGTGATCTTCAGCCACTGACGTTAATTGCGCCATTTACTACTTTAGTTTAAAAGTCACACTCGTAGTTCAATAAGAACGTCTAAATACTGAAACTTAAGATTACTTTAGAACTCTTCATTGCCGTCGTACATCATAAAAAGTACATGTTATTGACACACTCAACTCAAGTAAATGAAATTATTATTGTTCTTCAATGTCTTCGGAGTGCTTTGATGGAAATGGGAACTTTATCTGCTTATCACAGAACGAAATTAAGTTTGAAGCAAATTTTGTTTTACGCCCTAATCCAGTATTTCGCAAATACTGGATTAGGGCGTAAAACAAAATTTGCTTTACGAAATTGTCTTACGCCAAAGATCAAGTGACTGCCTCAGTGGCGCAGCGGTTTGGCACGCTGACTGTACAACCGAAGGTCTCGGGTTCGATTCCCGGCCGAGTCAAACTAGGAAACGAACTTTTCTAGTTTCTCTCGGGTCTTGGATGTCATCTATGTATTTATTGTACCTATCTAATCTATCGTCGAGGTAGCACCTGTAACTCAAGTTATTTAGTTGTACTTAGATGGGGCTAACGAGAACTGTGTAATATGCCCCTGAATAGTTATTTATTATTTATTACAACAGTCTGATTAGAGAACGTTGTAGACTGAAAGAGGATGTAATGACTAGAATTTAGAAGGAAATGTTTCGTTGACATGTGGAGAAGATGAAGGAAGAAAGATTGACGAAACAAATACATATTGCGAATGTGAGTGGAAGGGTTGGTAAGGGTCGTCCCAGGCGGACATATATCGACCAGATAGGGGATGTATTAGCAAAAGGAAAGATAAAAAGTACTCGGAACCGACGTGCGTGCATGCAACGACTTATGAACGTTGATCAAGCGAAGGTGATCTGTCAGGATCGTGGCAAATTTCAGTCCCTGGTCTCTGCCTATCCCTCTGTGATACAGGCGTGAGGTTATGCATGTATGTATGTCTTTATTACATGATCCGATCCGGATAAGATGGGCAGACGGATCGAACTCGTAACTAGGAAGTGCACTCTTGCAAAGTATAAACCTCAATCGGGCACGCAAATAAACCAGCTGCCCATTCCCCGCCCACGTCATCCCTGAGGCGAAAGAACCATCGGCCACGTTCAGAAAGCATCTCGGTGAGATTGTGTTCAATAAAGCCACGGAAGCTAATTGCAGTCGATGGAATGACGTCAGAGCATGTCGAGTGCAAGCGCATACGTACTCATCGACCCTAGAGTATCCACCCTTATAACAACGATTTTCGATCCACAATGTGCGTCGCATCAAAATTCTCTAATAAGAACAATACATCGGTAACACACAAACACGTGTTCCGGTCCCAAAGTAGGATACCCTGTGATATGGTAACCAGATAGGTTTGCTGCCTGTACGTAATACAGAGAGTATTTTAAAGATGTTCGAAATTTCACTGATGCCGGCAAGTCGCCCATTAGCTCAGTTGGGAGAGCGCTGGCACGGTTAGCCAAAGGTTGCACGTTAGAGTTCCGGCATGGGTGGAATTTTAAGCCTCTAAATAGGTTTTAAAACCAGACAGGGTCAAGGCTTTTACTTAAAAGAGGGTTCTACTTTTATGCTGACTTTTATAAACGTCGGACAACAGGGCACAAGCCTACTCTCAGAGAGAGAGAGAGAGAGAGAGAGAGTTAGGGCTTAATTACATGCGAACCCACCGCGGATTGGATAACTTCGTATTCGAAAAAAAAACACACTTCTTCAGTAAAGTTATAAACCGAAATGCAAGGAATTTCTGAATCGTAAACAAAAACGAATGGGACAGCTCCCACTGAAGGAGACAGACCTTCTCTCAGATAGGTCCCCGCCTAAAACAGAAGTCAGGTCACCAAGTAATTGTAAACAAAATTTAAATTATTTGTGTTGAAATAAACAAGTTTTGATTTATTTAGGTTGGATGAGTGCACTTAACGACAACCGACATTAAAGTGATGGTAACGTAAACGGATCCGTGATTCTTTTATTGATAGGGCCCATTATTTTGGGGGAAAGTGGGTACAACACATCAGCACACTTAGCAGAATACGAAAGCATATATAGTAACTTCTGACAGTAAGGCCCGCAACTGTCTTACAATCGTCCATCAACACCGAACTTGGTCACCCGTGGTGAAGTATGGCCTAAGCTTCCTGCGATGCAGGAAGAAACCCGTGCTCCAGCAGTGGGGACATACAAAGGCTTGATATCATGTATAGTTTTATTGTTTGAATTAAAATTCCGGATCCAACTGGATAGGAAATCGGCAGCCAGCCTGGAAGCATGCATTGCGAAAATAAGCAACATTTCTTACTCAGTGGAGGAAATCCAATGTGTGTGAGTTGTGTTTCATTTCACATTTGATTGAGTAAGTAAAGATTATAAATAGAACATAATTAGACACTAGAAACTGGCCCCAGGTGTTGGCTCAACGACCACTTCTGTACGAAATTGTGTTCTAAAACTTCTTTAAAATTCTCGCTAGCAATTAGAGATTCTAGGTAAAGACACACCCTTTATTCTAAGACTGCGAAGATCAACGCCCTGTCAGGACTATCTATCATTAGACAGGGTTCCCCGAACGGCTCCTGGCATCTTTAAATATTCCCTGACTCCGCGCTAAGTGGAAGCGCAACTAAGTGGGGCTCTTTCCTGAAAGCGCCCGCGCACCCCGACTCCCGACTCCCGACTCCCTATAAATAGTGACGTCTGAAACTCGGGCCTTCAGTTGTGAACAGCCGCCTGAGGTGCGAACACATCCAGAGTCAAAAATAGAACGGGAAACGTGCCGTAAACAATCGAAAGTTTGTTTCGCAAGTGACTTCCTCCAGTTTCTAGAAGTGAAATAGGGTGACTGGAGCGTTGCGTCAAGTGTTGAAAAACGTGTTTGACTTAACCGGAGTAGTAGAGTGCCAAGATGAGGGGAAGCATAGGATCCTGCACTGACAGCTTCAGGACGACGAGCTTGGACAAGTCTATCCTGGGCGGTAGTTGGGAAAGCGTGGTAAGTTCAACAAAAATCCATCAATACCTGGAAATTAGAACCTATCCCAAAGGGAGTAAAAACTAAGGCCCACCAATTCACAAAGTCCTCAAACCGCTCCTTATACATGTTTGTTAAGTCAATTCAAGCTCTGTTACTTTGGCGCGACAGGCTTTCAAGAACCGTAAACATTTAACGCCACCTCTTTCGTAAAAGTCACGTGTCTCAAAAGGAAGTAAAAGGGTCATTAAACCACTCAATAAAAGCCAACTAGCTCTAATTTACGCGGCTTTTATGGGCGTGTGAAAATGTTAATTCTGCTCCTAATAGTATTCAGTTGACGGAAGCGGTAAATGTAGGTCTCCTGCTGCGGGAGATTACGCAAGTTGCAGTCCTATTGCGCTGGAAAAAGCCAACCAGACAACTGGGCAACAGACAACTATGGTCAGCTGTCATTGAACTGCGCGTGCGTGCGTTTGAATATGGAATCGCGTTCCTTTTGTGGCCAGACTAAGCTCTTGACATTGCCAGCCGAGCTTTCACGGTTAAGCCGTGATAAATCAATCTTTCGACGCCGTAATTTACAAAATTTTCAACATCCGTGGAAGGAATATTGATAAAAAACTTAAAGTAGAAAATTTAGTTTTTGTGACGGCTCGGATTAGCATGTTAAAAGGCGTTTTTTGCTTTACGGCTTTATGGATCAATAAATAAAGGTTTCGCCATTAGTTTCACTGGTGGGGTTGACACGGTGATGATTGAATTATCATAATGGGTGGACGACACAATTACTGATGAATAAATCAAGACATTTGAATACAGAGACGAGATCTAATCAAAAACCAAGGTTTTCTTACAACTAGACCAACTTTGCAGCAAAGTTTCGTCACCACTTAGAAGAAAACTTTCATAAACAAGAATAGAAGAGCTAAAACATACGCTTATTGTTCAAAGGCGTAACGTGTTTGTTAGAAAGTGTTTATCCGTCACTTTGTCATAATAACCTGTTGGCAATGCTAATCAAAACAACCAGCCGACTGAGCGTTTCGCAATTTGGTAGCGGCGAAAATATTTCGTCAACTTTCACCTGTCTTTAACTAGCATCTTAGGGGGAAAGCATAACCCCAATAGAATCAGGCAACCTTTAGTTTGCTTCCAAGTTAGCAAAAAAAATAGAAAACACGCAAAACGTATGGTATCCACCTAAAGCTTTGTCAAAACAGTACTTAAATTACCTAAAAATTAAATAGTCATTCCACTTTTCCTTAGTGGAAGGCCCTTGACGCTACGTCTATGAATAGACGTTTAGTTTACATTTTACTTGCAAAGCCAACTTAAGCTACTGAATAGTGCCCACAGTGGATGTGCTGGTAACTGTAGAATTGATTCGTCTAAAGTAGAATAGGTAAATAAGTACCCATAGTCGCATAGATCCATCAAAACACAGTAACAAAGGCAACGTCCGACAATAGAAGCCTTAAAAGCGCAGCTAAACTTGACATAGAAGAAAAGTATTTCGAAACCAATTGCGACACGACTCCCAAAGACGGACTCGATCTCGTTATTCCGGTTCATGGTTTCAAAAGTCGACAGTGCGCTATACGATCTAATGATAATGACAAACTGAGTGAAACTGCTAGAGCCACTGATGGCCGCATGACAGTTTTTGACGACAATTTAGATAATAAACTAAAGACAGAAAGGACTGATGACGACGCAAAAGAGAGCGTAGAAAGTACGTGGCATCTGCCCTCCCCGTCTGATAAATTCTACTACAGGGTTTGATTATTCTTCTTATAATAGTAAAAGAACTAGGCAATACCGAAATGTTTTTTGTCTATATTAATCAGCGAAAAAGAGCTTCAAGAAGATTACACAACTTTCAATAGATACAGGATATCGTTATCAACCCTTGTATGTCCCCGCTGCTGGGGCACGGGTCTCTTCCTGCATCACAGGAAGGTTCGGTCATTGGTGGAGGATTGTAAGACAGTGGCAGGCCGAAGTTATCAGGTCGCCCATAAGGCCTCTAACATGGCATAACGACTACCATTACATGACAGCCGGCACCAACGACTTAACGTGCCTTGCGAAGCACGGATACAGGATATAATAATAGATTAATAGAGAAAGAAAATAATTGGATAGATAAGTTAGACGACGGATGTTCAAGCAAGATATCACAACTAATCTGCATGATGATGACGATGAAATTGGATTCGTAATTTATAAAAATTATCGCGCAACACGATGCCAAAATAATTAGGCTGACGGTGACGGCGAAATTTGACTCATCGTAAAATGTTTAGAGCACTTCCAAGAAAGAGCGATGAAGACAAAAAATCTTATGCTCGATATATAAAACAAGGATCGAATGAGATAAAAAATCCTGCGTGGGCATAAACCGTCTCGAGAGAAAGGTCGGATCGAACGACGCGATGCGTACGCGTCACCGGACTAATAATAATTGTCACGTAATATCGGTTATTAACCTTCGCGATCGGATGCAAAAGGTAACTAGGCCAGAAATAACGCTGTCGAATCTACACAAATAGATAGAACGACTCTGAAGAAGTGCATTGGTTTAAAATTGGAATTGTAAGGCATGCACCACATGCGCGAGAGTTCACAATTCATAAGAGACCGTTAAACGTCCGTTTGGCATATAAATTTTGGTTTTATCTGTTAAACTCGACAGTAAAAAAACAACTGAACAGGACATAGCTGTAAACTGCTGATATAAAAAATATGTATGTCGAGAGAGTATTCGCACATATGATTTAACGGTATCTGAAGGTAGGTAGAGAGATCGGCTTGGTATTAAATTATCAAGTTTATGGCGAAAGTCATTAAGATCAATTTTCAATCTGACCGGTGCGCCGCCGTTGAGTCGAATCGGCTTTTCAGTTATTTGGACAGTGAAATTGATTGAACTTGGATATCTCCTCGACCGGGCGGTAGATTGCAGCTAATGGTTGACCAAATCGCCTTGAGTCATGAGGTTGTAACAGTAAATAAACGAGATAATATTAGCCGCGTAAACTGTCGAGTGTTTATCTAAAATAGCTCGTGACAAATTTAAACGTGCAACGGGACGTTATCACCTTCAATTCTATAATAAAGGGTCCAGAAATAGCGTCCACTATGCACGCCTATGACGAAAGCATACGCAGTTTCAACGCACTATTACGAAAACTGGAAAGATAAAACGGGACTCACTTTAGATGCAGCGATAGCCGTGAACACCACCGTGGAAGCCACAGTGAGAAACGCACTTATATCTCGATGAGATTTGACACCATTTCGGAACGTACCTGAAATAAGAGTAAAACGAAATGTCAGTAATGTCATAGAATTTAAATATTAAATAACAAGGTCTTAGCCCAGATCTAGACAGCTGATTGGACTTTCTAATTAGACCGTGCAAACTAACTCGTAACAGTACATAATGACCTATTTACTACGACCCAAATACACAACAGACATGCGTAAAAATTCGCTTTTTCACGGAACGTAAAGTTAAAAATAACATTTCAAAACGTACGCTGTCACAGCACGGTGTCAAGCAGGCTCGAGCTGTCAGCGCAGAGATATTATGTCACATGCAATATGTAGAATGTTAACCGGCTACTAGGAATCTCTTGTATCTTTGAATGTAGGGCGGTTATTTTGGATTGCAACGGGGCTTGTGTAAACAAAAGCCCGAAGATACAATTTCGCATGAAGGAGGAGACCCCATGACAGGCAAGCGCCCTCATTACATCATGTCTTAATGAAGACCCGATAATAAACCAAGCTATTTCTATTCCGACCTAATATTCTGAACCGCATTTTGCAACATCTCGGATTCCGAGTGAAAAATATAAAAGAGTTTCACAACGCTGGAGGGAATATTAATGTGTTCCCGTGTAACGAAGATTGAAGGAAAAAGTTATAGCGGCACTCCGCCAGTATTGTGCAACGATATCGAAAGGCCACACATAACACAAAAAGCTTTTAACGCTCGGAATACTAGTTCTCATATAAGTAAACAAAAGTAACAGTTCCCTGAGTGACCGCTATAATAATAAATCACTCACTCTTAATATTATTTTCGGTGTGTTCTCGATACTTTTACAAAGTAAAATATTCAGCTCCCAAATAGTTACTATTAAGCCTATGTTAACTGACTCTGAGAAAAAAATACGGACAAGACCACTCCACAGGTGTTGGCAAGTGAAACATGTGGTCACAGTCCCTAGGGCTCAAATAAGCCGAGACAAGGATGCCTAATACTGAACCATGAATAGCTAACAGAGATAGCGATATCAACATTCAACTTTCATGTCACGTAGGGAATGTTTCAACCGGTCGTCTTAAATAATTCCCCAAGTAACCGTTCGCGAGAACATAATTTTAACCGAATCTCTTTATATTAATTCCAGGTGTCCCGAGATGATTACGAGATAGACAACCAGACTCCGAGTCCAAGAGGTTCTCCACTGAAAGACAATTCTAACATCAGAGACGAACAGCCGTTATGTGTCAGCAGACACAATCCGAACAAAACTTTTAGAAGAGAATCCGTCATCGCCAGTTGGAAGCACTTGAAAAAGGAGCGCGAGCAAGCGTTGGGCAAGAGGATCGTTTTAGTCGACGCTGAAAACTACGAAGACTACTACGGGAGGAATAAAGTAAAGCGTTGCAAGAGCGACAGGTCGACAAGCGGCACCAAGGTACCGAAGAAGGTCAAAAGAACGTATTCGGTCCTGTACAGATACGACCCGACAGAAGAGAAGGTAGTCAAGGAGTACATTTACCAAGCGAGCAAGGAGCCGGAGACGACAGCCCCTGCGCCTTTCATGCTGCAGAAATCCAGATCGGAACCGTTTTTGGTGCCCCAGAAGACGACAAAGAAGAAAGTGAAGAGGTCCTTCACAACGCTACTGAGCATCAAGACGAAATTCCTGAACATTTTCGCTCCAAAAGGTTAGGGGTATATATAGTTTCTGGAGGGAACACTGCTCAAGTAATGCATTTTTATGTTTGCTTTAAATTGCCGAATCCAATTGGCGTAGGTTTTCTGATAAGGGCTGAAGACGTGAAAAGTTCTAGTCAAAATTTGTGAATCGTTTTTTTAAGGCCTCGATGGTCAGAGAGCGAAAAGTAGAGTTTAAGAATAAAAAGTCGTATTCAGGAACGATATAAAGAAACCACCATTCAATTATCAAAGTAAATGTTATTAAGTAGATTGTAAGATGTATTTAGTCCATAACTTTGTGATATTTATGTGTGTTGTGAAATTGATTAATTAACGAAATACTGTATAAACCTAAATTACAACTCCAAAACAAATGTCAACATTCTTAAGTTTGTATTTCAAAATAAAACCGGAACTTTAAAAGTAAATGTTTAAGCCATAATTTACAACATTAATATTAATAATCAAAACAATATCAGAGAGTCCATTATGGAAATAAAAATGTACTTAACAACTTTTTCGTTTGTAATGTGTTGAACAGCGTCGAATTGAAAAAGCATCCCCCTTATTCATAATAGTCTGTTAACTTTAAGCAATGCTTATTCTCACTCAGTCTTCTATTGACCTAAGTCAGAATGAAAGAGAACACTCTTTAGCAGCTGTTTTAACCTAGCGGACTATTATGAATAAGGGGGTAAAAGTGTAAAATGTAGATTTTGCTATACACAAGTATGTTTTCATTCCTATAGAATAAGGTACCAATTATTAGTTAAATTATATCATTACATGTATTTAGATATAAGTCAATAATTTTAGACACTAGATTTTGTTCTACCGGTTATTCTAAACAAAATGTTCTGATTCCTCTTAAAATCACCACGAACTAAATCGAAGAGCAAATGTTGTTAGTAATTAGTTAAATACAGCCAATAGCTTACTATTTGGATTTAGGATTACTAAAATATAATGATGTATACTCAAAACAAAAGAGTACATTTATAAGAACCTAGCATATTTTTTATAGAGATAAAATGCAATTATTCATACGTTTTCTTGTTTTATTAATTGAAACTTAACCTATACTATTCGGTTATTGACTAAACTTCCCCACAATGCGCCCGTATCATAACGTCCTTTGTGAAATTGTATTCAGTGGACTATATAGTGACTATCATTAGTTACATCAAATTATAAATGGTATGGGGGACAGCAGAGCTTAAGCGATCAATCTTATTCTAAAGTATCACTCGGTCATATTTAAGTAAGTACTTAACATCTAATTGAATAAAAAAAAAAGTAAAAAAGGTGCCCACAAGATATTATCAAACAATAAAGTAGAAAACTCCACAAAAAGTTCCTGTTAGCGAACTAGTAAGACACGCAAACAAGGCAAACGACGTGAGTTAATTCAAACCGAATTAAATGCCATAAAAAGAGCAGACACAAATTGACACGATGATGCAGTTATCGTGACAAAACACGATTAAACGACTGTGTAGTAGTAGATAGAGTAGACTTAAACATTACCCTACTTAGCGCGCGAGTCGGTTAATAACTGCGCATAGGATAGCCGATGTGACGACACGTGCCGCGTTGAAACTTCCAATAATGTTAAAAACCTATTTAGAGGCTAAAAATTCCACCCATGCCGGGACTCGAAGCCGCGACCTCTGGCTAACCGTGCCAGCGCTCTCCAAACTGAGCTAATGGGCGACTACCCGGCGTCAGTGAAATTTCGAACCTCTTTACAATACTCTCTGTATTACGTACATGCAGCGACATCTGGCTGAAGCAATTTGCATCACTTGCAGCCCCGAGTACCTACTTTGGAGTTAGGTTTTATATCGGAATGGTATCGCTGTAACCATATGATTATATTATTTTTAATGCACTGACCCGTGCTAAGGACAATTTTAAAAACCTTTCAATAATGTTATAGGGGATTATTCGATGAATGCCATATTCTGGAAATGACACACTAGTCTAAAAACGACAAATTCTATAAATGACAAATTCTGAAAACGCCACATTTTGTTAACGACTTATTCTGCAAAAGACAGATTCTGGAAACGACATAATCTAATATTGACATATTCTACAAATGCCACATCCTGAAATTAAGGATCAAGCGTATATTGTGCTAAAATAATAAGTCATTCAATGCTTCAAATACTTTTATTTCGTTTTTGATAAGAAAATACAAAAATCTTTAGACATTAATTTCACAAAATTAACAGTGAACTGTATGTATATTTATTACTTCTATTTTTGCTTTGACTTTCGAATTTTTAATTTTTATGTCAAAATGCTTGGCTTCTTTACACATTTTGTTAAGTAATAAAGATTACGCCTCTTGGGAATCAGTACATTTATTCGATGATGTCAACCTTCGAGACTATTGGTCATACGGTGATGTTGGCCGGCACAACTCAATAAACCTGGACTCATCCCGGGGTACCACTGTTTTTCTGTTATAAAACCAGCCATATTATTAATGACGTCAATCATCTAAAAATTGTAAAAAATGTAATAAACGAGTAAATATCCGTGTAAAATCAGTTTTTAATAAGAAATATTGACTTTATGAAGCATTTATTAATAATTGAAGTCATTAAATTTTTTTATTTATTTTCTCTAAAAAAAAATTGTCAAAAAAACATTTCTTTTATTATCTTATGAAACACGAAATAAAATTATTTGAAGCATTGAATGACTTATTATTTTAGCACAATCCTTCATTTCAGGATAATGTGGCATTTGTAGAATATGTCAATAATAGATTATGTCGTTTCCAGAATCTGTCTTTTGCAGAATAAGTCGTTAACAAAATATGGCGTTTTCAGAATTTGTCATTTATAGAATTTGTCGTTTTTAGACTAGTGTGTCATTTCTAGAATATGGCATTCCTCGACTAATCCGTTATAGGTATGCGACAAACCTTTTGGGGTTCCGTACCTACTCAGAGGGTAAAAAACTGGACCCAGAATCAAATTACAACGGATTTATTCAAAGTAGCACAGAAACTGCGACTCACTTTACTGAGTCGCAGTAACAAGTTCAACTACGTGTCCAAACATGTAGCGGTAGTGTGCGCAAGCGTTCCCGTGGCCCCGTCCCTTGCGAGTGCGGAGGAACACGCCAGGAGTTTTAGTGGTGTGGCGGCTGACCGCGCACTTTTGGTTTAGTCAGCAAGTACGTGTAGCGCGGCCAGTCGCGCCCCACCGCTCCTAAAGCGTAGTAGCCCGTCTAGTATAATCAGCCTGTACGTAAGTTTCTGTGAACTTATCTTTTATAACTATTATAGTGTGTGCACCAAATGACTCTTTTATTCAACTCCATAACTCCGTATAGACTATCATTGGCCTAAAGTAGCAATAGCGCCAAAGTGGGTATACCGCCCTTTTCAGGGGCGGTCCGACATAACCACCGTGCTCCCCCGAGCCAGTGGTACCCGTAATAGGGTTCCTCCGGGGTTAAAAATAGGTGTCCAAACATTCCAAAATCCATAATTAATTAATTTATTTGTTATCCATGGAAAACCAACAGCTGACAAACAATATAAAATATGAAACTTATTAAATAGTTAGTGAGACATTTACAGGTTTTCACCTATAGCAACAGACTGCTAGATTACTGCAGGGAAATAAAAATATTAACACAAGAGGTACATTAAGCATGCACCGCAATATGTTAGATTGATATAAGTAACCATGATAATTATCTAGATAATTTTGAAAAAAACATGTACAAATAATTTAAAAACCTATTTAGAGGCTAAAAATTTCACCCATGCCGGGATTCGAACCCGCAACCTCTGGCTATCCGTACCAGCGCTCTACCATTTGAGCCAATGGGCGACTCACGGCATCAGTGAAATTTCGAACCTCTTTACAATATTCTCTGTATTACGTACAGGCAGCGACATCTGACTTAAGCAAATTGCATTACTTACAGCCCCGACTACCTACTTTGCAGTTAGGTTTTAACATCGGAACGATATGTACAAATAAACACATAACTATATTGACATGTCAAAACCACAGAGGAACAAGTTTTTTTTACAAATTGTGGAGCCAAATTATCAATTTTTTTTATGTAGCCTATACATGAAAAAGCGTCCCACTGCAGAGTACATACCTTCTCTCAGAGAGAGAGAGCGTATGGGTTTATTAATTACCACGCGTACCCACCGCGGATTGGCATTTTCAAGCGCTGAGGCATTTGAACGCCTCAGTTCTCAATTTTCCATAATACTTATTATTAATCACCAACGAAAAACAATACCTTCCGAAACGGAACCAGGTCATCAAAACAGAGGCTTGATTAAAACGGTGTCCAAAGGTTGCCGACCCCGTCAGGGTTGTCCCCTAATTGTGTCCGCCATTTTGCTTTTTCCAAGGCTGTGCCGGGCGGTGCTTGGGACACGGGGCTCGGACATGGATGACCAGGTATGCTGGCAAGGTGCGAATGAAATTGGTATAATATCCGGCACATAACTAAATAAAGACGTGGAATAAGTTGGCGTTGGAAAAATACCTTTTTACAACAGTTTTTTATAAATTCGTTAAAAGATTAAAAAACATATTATTTTATTTAGAATTTATATCGCCTATAACTACCAGGCTGCCTGAAGAAATTTCTGTTGAAATAAGTCTTTTGTACGTAATTTTTATCACATAGCATGTCGACCTCTGTAGCGTAGCGGTAGCGCATCTGCCTACCATGCAAGAGGTCCCGGGTTCCAATCACGGCTGGTGACATAAAAAAAACCAGGTCTTGGATGTTTACATGTTTGTGATGTCGTTGTTTCTGGTTCCCACGACACAGGGTATCCTAGTGTGGGGCCAGAAGCAATGTATGTGCTTGTATGTAAGTACATATTATGTTATAAATACAAATGACATACAATTACGTACAACTTTTGCTGTTACGGTTTTATTGTGCAATAAAGTGAAACAAAGAAATAAAACTATTCAGAATGTAACCAGTCGACGTCATTCTTGACACATGGTACAAAACCGCGTCCTGTAAATCGGACCCAAACTATGACGTCAGAACTTGAACGTAACGGATTATAATAATAATAATAACGTGTGGGTGCTTAAAGATATTTGAGTTACCCCGTAACATAATGTTTTTATGCATCACTAACCGTTTTAGAAAAGTTTAAATTAACTGAAAAAGTTATATGTTTTATTGTTAGTCTGATTTAAAATTCACTGAAAAAGCGATATGTTCTCTTTTTTTGGACCCTAAAAAGACCTGAAAAATTACTGTTAATCATTTAAACATTTTGAAACAAAATTATGATTTTGTATGTCTTCTGCGGTACAAAAGAATCGAAAGTTATTCATTGCTGCAATAAAAGAAAAGAAAGAAATTTTTCATAACAAAAAGACACATCACATAAACAAAATAAACAGATAATTGGCATAATATGAGCAATAAACAAAAACATAGATTTAGCCTGTGCTGTGTGTAAATTTGCACAAAACGCAGCTGACTCAGCGTAATAGCAGATACTGATCGCAAGTCGGATAAATACAAGCGTTGTCTCTTTATTAATCACGCAGCGACGGCAGCTGGTATGATTCTCATAAATTATTTTCGTTGTCTTTCAGCCTGACCTGATTCGTTGGCCTATTTACTTATTCCGTTTTGGGGAGAAATAATTGTTTACGTGAAAACCAGATAAGGGTGGCGTTTTCTTCGTCACGGGGCTGTCTATTTACTGTGTAAGTCCATTTACATTTTTAGTTATCGTCTTTGATACCGCAAAATGTGAAAAAAAAATTATACTTTACAAACCGACACCGAATGATTGGAATCAATCACTTGAGTGAAGCAAGAACAGGCGCCGTCAGGTGCAGGATGGGTGACCGTCCAGTGACTACCGCTAGTGGCATTTTTCCGAGCGCTTCCGTGCTTCGCAAGGCACGTTAAGCCGTTGGTGCCGGCTGTCATACAATGGCAGACGTTAAGCCATGTCAAAGGCCTTATGGGCTTGATATCTTCTGACAGTAAGGCCCGCCACTGTCTTACAATCCGGTGGAGTATGGCCTAACCTTCCTGTGATGCAGGAGGAGACCCGTGCCCTAACAGTGGGGACGTACAAGGGTTGATAACGAGTATACTTTTATATTGCCGTTGATATTGCAAGCCGTCATATATCGAAAAAACATGAGTTTCGTTTTGTCATCTAAATTAAAGGAACTTGATCCTGAATGTAAGTAAGAATGTAATGACATTATAACCTCATCCTGATTAGGTAAGAATTATGATGTCTTGCTATATTTATAATTATTATTTTTTAATACTATCTCTCTCTGAGAGAAGGCCTGTGCCTTGCAGTAGGATGAAAAGAGGCTACTTAAAAAAATTTAAAATAATCTGAGAGATGTTAAGTCTTACTAATTTTCTTCAGTAATTTTCCATCGTAAGTTTGTCGGGAAGAAATTGCTTTTAGCAATAACGGCGCCAATAAAATTGTGCTATGTACCTTTGTAAATATTTTGTATTTGTTGTTTTTTTTTCAGGGTAAATTAAAGAATATTCTTTCTTATCTTATCTAACACGATGTCTCCGATAATGTTAAGGCACAAGGCGGTGCTAACTACTATTGGAATAAAAAAAAAATTCCTTTTTAACAAGTTTTTGCAAATAATCTTAAACTTAAGTTTACTGAGAATACGCCAAATAATGGGATATCATATATGATATCCCATTATTTGGGATATTCTCAGTAAACTTAAGTTGAGGCGTCGACTCTGCTAGTTCTTTTTCTCCAGGATTTTCTGTCCAGGGTTGTCCGAACGCTCAGCTAGTCTCGCTCCAAGCACTATACTACCCTGGGACCAGGGCCTCGATTCTGTTAGTGCATTATAGAACCATAACAGATACATGGTCGGGTCACGTGTCGTGTTTTTTTCATACCATACCATTGACGCTTAAAAGATTTGATGTATGTGCGCGCCTAGACTTGATGCAGCAACAAAATTAAGTCGCCATGTTCATGCAATGGTCATTGTACTACAATACGATATCAACGCTTGTATGTCCCCACTGCTGGGGCAAGGGACTCTTCCTGCATCGCAGGGAGGTTAGGCCATACTCTACCACGGGGAAAAGTACAGGTTGGTGGAGGATGGTAAGACAGTGGCGGGACTTACTGTCAGAAGTTATCAAGCCGCCCATAAGGCCTCTGACATGGGTTAACGACTGCCATTACATGACAGCCAGCACCAACGGCTTAACGTGCCTTGCGAAGCACGGCAGCGCTCGGAAAAATGCCACTAGCGGTAGTCACTGGACGGTCTCCCATCCTGTACCTGACCGCGCCTGCTTAACTCAAGCGATTGATTCCAATCACTCGGTTCGGCTAGGCCACGAGCGCTTCCTTCCTATTATCATATTTATTAACATTTGTGATGTTCACTTTTTCCAAACACGCGTTATAAAAGAATACATGATTTTTCCCATTGGTGGCACTAGATAGCGCCACGCAACGCCTCAAATAGTTTTTTGTGCAAGTTCCCCATTGGTAATTAAGTTTGTCACGTACCACTATGGTCAATTTTAGCAACACCAGGGAGCCGATTCTTGCCCTTGCGATTTGAAAGTTTCGATGCAAAATATTGGAAGGATTAGACATTTGTCGCATAAAAATCTATTTCGGGTATTCTCACAAATTCGTGTGCGCAAATTTTCTAATAAATTTCACTCGCTTTGAGGTCTCATAACGTCGTAATCATAAGCATAATTGGCTGTCGTTCTAGTTTTTATGTAGAATTCAAGTCATACGCCTTAGAGTCGTATACGAATTATTTGCTAATAAAGTAAGAATTGGATCCCAGGCCGGCACTATTTCCCGCTGGCCCTAAGTCTGCCGCACTGTAATTATTCTATCAGCAAGTTGAAAAACTTCCATAAAGCATGAAAGAACTTTCCCGTACAAATTATCAACTTCCCATGCTTGCTAAGCTTAACTACTCAAGTGGCACTTAACCATCGTCTTCCTAATAAAGTTACTCGCCAGCAATGAGACTGTTCACGACTGCTAATCGAGTTTAAATTGTTCATTTCCTATCAGTGGTTAAAAGAACATGGAAACACCAATTAAAATAGTCTAACAATAAAATTAGATAACAAATTAAATTAGCCATACTAGCGTTAATTTAGTTTGCAATAACAAGTGTTTTTTTGGTATCATCCCTTTGTCCCCACTGTTGGGCCAAACTCCGCCACGGGGGCCAAGTCCGGCTTGGTGGAGGATTGTAAGACAGTAGCGGGCCTTACTGTCAGAAGTTATCAAGGCGCCAATAAGGCCTCTGACATGGCTTAACGACAGCCATTATAAAACCGTATTACTTAAAAGCCACAAAACGAAACTTTCGCAATTACGAAAGCAGTCCGTATTAGTCTCATCATTCCTGAAAAAAATCGCCCAACGCCATCTGTTTGCGGACTGAAAAACTACGCTGAAATCCTGAAACACACTTTTGATGTTGGATCAATTCCAGACGGCTCAAGATACAATGGTTGACGCCGTGTTGTTTATTGAAAAACCAGTTTGATCTGAGCTGAATCATTGCTATATCACGGTCGATCTGGCTGCAAGCTGCTGGGTAATAAACAGAGAGGTCGTTAGTGAAATCTCATCGAATCTGTTCAGATACTTAACAGACACAAGTGCACTAATTTTAGGGACGGTATTAGGAAAGCATAACATAAAAGGGAATTATTTAGAAAAACATAACATAAAGCAATAAATTATTTTTGCATTCAATAAAATGTCTTATTATTATTTATTAACAAACCTCGAGACGACCTTCGTCGTTATAGGCATTACGCGATCTCCGATTCTATGTATTTTTTTACTAAATCCTTCGTGTCAGTACCCCTCCCACTACATACATAACCCCAGGTTAAATAGAAGAAAAGTCTTATTAGGGTTAAGCTCGCCTTTGTCCAAGTACCTTTTTTGTGCAATGAATATTTTTTCCATTCAATAAGTGTGTTATTATTATTCATTACCAAACCTCGAGATGACCTTCGTCATTATAGGCATTACGCGATCTCCCATTGTACTGTTCATTAGCGCAAAGTAACAGCGACGCAATTAGTCAAAGTCGAAATAAGTATAAGGAGAAGCTTTTAAACAAATTGATGTCTCGGCAATAGCTACGATAATGGTTATATTATAACGGAATAAAACGGAGGTCAGCGAATATGAAGACGGTGTTATATAGGGCAGAGATGGCGAACCTTTAGGTATCATCGTGCAATTTGTCCTAATAGTGTTTAGTAAAGTCATAGACGTGCTAATAAATAATCTGACTTAGGGATAACTGCACCAACCCAAATTCTTCCCGCGGGTGTCGTAAAAGGCGACTAAGGGACACAAACCAGCTGGTGGGCAGCAGCGCCCCCCGCAGTACAATTCCACCAAACTGCGATCCCCAACCCGCATGCCCAGCGTGGAGATTATGGGCATTACCACCCAATGATGGCACAACGTTGCGCTATGGCGCTCATTAAGGGAGGGCTATGTCCAGCAGTGGACTAATATAGCCTGAAGAAGGGATTATTGGGCAAATAAATACTGTTTGCACAACGGAACGTATTTGGAGGAAGGATTTTTCTTTGACAGCGAGATCTGTCACTTGTCTTTAGCATCGCCACGTATCTGTAGATTGTCTCAACGATAAAACGTAAATTATTGTAAAACTGTAAATCGTAAATTAAAACGCCACTGTATATGTACAAAATATCTTTTGTTTTACTCAACAAGTACTGTTAGAAATATTTTAGGGGTAAATGTTGGCAACAATCTCATGACGTCTACAGCTTGTCTATTAAGTCATGAAATTAAATAAGGGCAACCCTGTCTAACAACTGGCAACTCCTATTACGTAGTGGCCACACTGTATACAGTGACCAAAAATTTTGATCTTTGCAGGACAAACCAACTATTTAAAGTAAAAAAAACTAAGTATTTTATTATTGAAGATAAAAATAATTTATTTCAACATCAATTTGAAGATAATGATTTAATCACTATCTTCAAATTCCAAATATTCTACATCCAAAAAGATATTTTCATCACTAGAATCATCAGCAACACTGCTGTCATCGCTAGTATCTTCGGTTATGCGGATTATTAAATCATCTACGTCTTGATAAAGGGTCCTTCCTCGTTCGTAATATTCGTTTTCCAGATCAACGACATGACGGCAGCAGTTTTTCCATGTCTCAGCAGTGATGTTGTTAAAGGCCTCTTCAGTTAGCTTCTTCACATCCCGGGAACCAACATTGTGTGCAGCAACATTTTGTTTGACTTGAGCCCAGATGAGCTCAATAGGGTTCAAATCGCAGTGGTACGGTGGAAGCAGCACCACGGTATGCCCGTTTTCTCCCAAAAGCTCATCGATTGCATAGATTGGGCGAGGCTTATTTTTTTTCACCAAATTTAGCAAATTCGGCTTTCTTAGTGTGGGATCAAACTGAATGTTATTTTCCATAAGCCAAAGTTTGATTTCATCTACCCGGGATTGTGAGGTAGGAGCCTTATTTGTGGTCACGTTATGGTATGGAGCATTATCCATGACAATTATTGAAGGCTCGTGTAGGTTCGGTATAAGCTTTTCTGAGATCCACTTTGTGAAATTGTGCGCATTCATCTCAGAATGGTAATCTTCCAGTTTATTTTTGCCAGTAAATATAAGCAAACAGTTTGGGACAAAGCCTTTTTCACTGCCGGCGTGGACGATTATGTACCGCTTGCCTTTAGATATATTTTGTGTAACGCCATCGACATTTATAGACTGCCAACATTTTTTGACCTGAAAAAATAATAAAAACTGTTTTTATTATTATTTAAAGCGTCCTAACATAACCATTAAAATGTAAAATAAATAATAACGAAGATGTTACCTTATATGAGGAGTGAATGTAGCTCTCATCTAGGTAAATTACATCTTTTCGTAACTCTTCTGGCAAATTTCTGTTTCTTCTTAGGATTCCTAAATACTCTTCTCTTTTAGCTGCTATGTGCGGTTGTTCTATAAGAGCCTTTCTGTCTGTTGAACATCTCTTATAAGAGAATCCAATCGCTCTTAAAATTTTACGCAGAACTTCTAGACTGCAATCAAAATCTAGATCTGTTTTTGCAATCACTTGCAATTTTCTCAAGGTAGGTACTTCTTTCCGCACCGTATAAAAAAAGTGAACTTTTTGCCTAAGTGCACATAAAGTGAAATCATCCATTTCTTTTTTAGGACGGCCGGGTCTGTGTTTACCAGGAGTTTCAAATATTCCGTTATTTGTGTACCCTTCATCCACAATGCGCCTAACCGAACTTTCAGATTTACCTTAAACAGAAAAAAACTAACAATTGAATCTATCACAAAAAATATTTATTTATTATTAAATATGTATTGTATTTTTTCAGTTAAGAAACAATTGATTTTGATTTAGAAGTTCTATTGTCCAGAACAATGATGCTAGAGTATCAAGATGGTTTCGTCAGACTATAACGAAGTCAGGAAGGTCTCCAATATAACCTATAAACATGCAATGTAAACAATGCTGTTTTTGACGCAGCATAAAATATTACGTCAAATTTTAACTTACGATAAGACTTCAAATAAAGGGAGCACTCTTACGTACCCGTCATAGCTGCTGTTCTAGCATATACATCGTCCAAATCCGATAAAATGCATCCAGCTTCGTGTTCCAATAAACATCGCTGAAAAACTTTGAAAATCACTTCCCGAGCTCCACTTCGAATTGTTTTTTTCATTGTAGATTATATTTACTTTATTTATCCACAAATTCAGATGAATTCAAACCGAAACAAAAAACAATTTCAAAATAATAGAGTCCACAACTCGATCTCGGTGACAGATTGTTATAAGGGTTTTTTTTTTTTGGTCATATTAGTGTTGCCAGAGACATAGGCATAAATATTTATTACCAAGCATTTAATTTCATGACTTAATAGACAAGCTGTATGTTCCTACATAAAGCGTGTGCCGTATGCGCACTGGTTGGCATTTTGCTTCGGGTCGGATACTATCAACTTAAAATCATCATTAACTAAAACTCATCATTAACAAAAATCGCACTACTGAGTATAGTTATAAAAATGCGCAATCGTTCATGGTGATTCCTAGATAACTTTATTCCATTCTCGATCGGTCCGCATGCCCAAAATATTTTTTCACGTGTCATTAAAGGCACGCGTGCCACTGGTTCGATATCAACCCTTGTATGGCCCCACTGCTGGGGCACGGGTCTCTTCCTGCATCGCAGGAAGGTTAGGCCATACTCCACTACGGGGGCCAAGTCCGGTTTGGTGGAGGATTGTAGGACAGTGGCGGGCCCTACTGTCAGAAGTTATCAAGCCGCCCATAAAGTGTCTGAGATGGCTTAACAACTGCCATTATAAAATCGTATTACTTAAAAACCACAAGACGAAACTTTCTGTATAACGTCTGTATTAGTCTCGAATCCCGGCATGGGTGAAATTTTTAGCCTCTAAATAGGTTTGTAAAAATGTATTAGTCTCATCATTACAAAAAAAAATCGCCCAACGCCATCTATTTGCGGACTGAAAAACTACGCTGAAATCCTGAAACACACTTATGATGTAGGATGATGTAAGATTAATTGGTTCGCCATCACTGAATGGGTAGTACGACGTCATGAACCACGCGGTTTAACGTCAAAAGGCGCGACTTCCAGTACATTAATTGTCAAATTATGACATTTTTGCGCAAAAAACACGTGACTTACGCCGTCGTGGTCGTATTACCTACGCAGATATACGGTATCTTTGGAGTAAAAATATATTAAAGATACTAAACCGCTCGATAAAAGTTAAACTTTACGAGAAGTAAACATCATCCCCGCTCAGGACAAGACAGCAAGTTCTGC
Source organism: Yponomeuta sedellus (assembly GCA_934045075.1). NCBI lineage: Eukaryota > Metazoa > Arthropoda > Insecta > Lepidoptera > Yponomeutidae > Yponomeuta > Yponomeuta sedellus. The sequence goes on along the minus strand of OW203746.1, from coordinate 7,530,935 downwards.
TAATGTTTGGTTGATATTTCGTAATATTGATACATCAATTAGTTGATGCACGTTGGCTAAATATATTAATGAATTTGTGAAATTGACAATGGAGAAAAGAAACTTAACATAAACTTTAGCCTATACCCCGGAGGGGTAGACAGAGATTCTCACACTCTGACGATTCTCACAGATGTCTATCTCTTCATCAACATACCAGTACATTAGTAGTTGCATGCACGCACACCAGCTTCGTCATCGTCGTCGTCAGGCTATACTAGTCCACTACATAGCCCTCCCCTAATGAGCGCCATAGCGCCCTGTCATCAGCTTGCGGCATCCAGCATCTCCCTGCAGTTTTTCGCAGATCGTCCTCCCACCTAGTCGGAGGGCGTCCTACACCGGCTTCAGGTAGTGAATAAACAAAATGTTAACGAAATACAATATTTGGTTGAGAGCGGAGCGACCCTGTTGAATCTGTGTCAATTTTCAAGTAGTAAACCTGTAATAAAGCGATAAGCCACGCTCAATAGACGACCTTACGGTTTCTAAGGCCTCGCCCGAACAATAAATCGGTGATTAATAAGACAATGATCGCTTTATACGTTGCAAAGAACGTAATATCGTGATTTCATCCAACCAGTTAATCTAACACGCATTCGATACACGCGCTCGAAGACTGACATGATGGGCCCTGTCTCAATATGCAACACTGAATACGGCTTACATATTAAGAAAATATTTCTTAGTAATACTTCTAGTAACTAGTAGTACTATCTTACAATCCTCCACCAACCCGGTCTTGGCCCCTGTGGTGGAGTATGGCCTAAGATACCCGTACCCCAGTAGTGGGGACATACAAGGGTTGATATCGACTTCTAGTAAACTTATAAGGTGTTTAATCATAGTAATATATGCTGCCGAAACTCGCTAATCTAATCGCGATTAGACTAGTTATAACATCGCGAGCCATTAAGATATCATCATCAGCCTGGTAAACCCCTACTGCTGGGTATAGGCCTCTTCCATTCCACGCCCGTTCCAGCACGGTCTCGCGCTGGTCTCATCCACTGTTTGCCGGCCACTTTACATAGGTCATCTGACCATCTGGCTGCTGGTCTGCCCACCGACCATTCCCCCTCCCACGGCCGCCACTATGATATAAAAAGATATACTGAGAGTTTAATAAATCAGACCTCGGCCATCCTCATCCAGCCTGTGCCGGGAACCTGCCTCAAATCGTCAATCCAGCGAGACGGCGGGCGTCATACGCTGCGTTTGCCAGTTCGTGGTCTCCACTAGAGAACCTTTGCACCCCATCGAACGTCGGTCCTTCGGCATATGTTACCAGCCCCATACCAGATTGCTAATCTTATAGGCTATATAATTTACCTTAGTTCTTTGGCGGGTTGTCTAATTTATAATGTGATCAATCAGTACAGGATCACACAGGACAGAACAGATCAGTACAGGGCTGAGTACAAATATGAGTACCTACTATTGCTTGCTTTTTTGTATTTTATAATTTTTGTACATTTCCTTAATTTTTTCTGTAATATCTTTGTCGTAATTTGAGCTTACTTAATGTCTACAGTATGTTTCATACTTTGTTGTACTAGTTTTTTTTGGGTGGCCTGGCATCCTAAGATACAGATCTCTGATCTAGTTTGGGACCCAATCTGTCCACAAATCGCTTCTATTGCACCATATTGTACCACTGCTATTTTCCAACTAATTTCCAACTAACTAAAGCCCTGAAAGACAAAGAAAAAGCAAATCAAGCTAATTTTCTACCGAGCGAAATATCGATACAAAGTATTCGACGTGGTTGCCTTACAGACCGAAAATACAATAAGTTTTCATCGTGTATAAAATGCTAGGCTAAGACTATGTCTAGACTTAAGTGTATCTGTATTAACGGTACAAGGTCGAGGCTACACGCTATGGCTTTCTTGGCATTGACTTTGTCGTCTTTGAGGCAGTTTATTGCTGTGATAGAAACGGGCTATTTCTACATACATATAACTCACGCCTGTATCCCTGAGGGGTAGTTAGAGATCACGGTTGGCAGTTGCCGCTGATGGAATATGAGCAAATAGACCAGGATTACTTTGGTATCTACAGATTTATTTCGATATCAACACTTGTGTGTCCCCACTGCTGGGGCACGGGGCTCTTCTTGCATCGCAGGAAGGTTAGGCCATACTCCATCACGGGGGCCAAGTCCGGGTTGGTGGCGGATTGTAAGACAGTGGCGAGCCTTACTGTCAGAAGTTATCAAGCCGCCCATAAGGCCTCTGATATGGCTTAACGACTGCCATTACATGGCAGCCGGCACCAACGGCTTAGCGTCCTTGCGAAGCACGGAAGCACTCGGAAAAAATGCCAAAACTAGCTGTAGTCACGGGACGGTCACGCATCCTGCACCTGAGCGCGCCTGTTCTTCTCATCCACATCCTTAACTCAAGTGATTAATTCTAATCACTCGGTACGGCTAGACCACGAGATTTGTTTGCCAACTTGAACAAAACACGTTTGTTCTACGACCGACAGAGAGTGACAGACTTTTAGATGCATTCAAGGAAAGACTATGCGCACCAAATTAGAGAGCGTTCCGTTTACATTTCAACAGCCGCGATCTTGAGACACCTCTTTGACCTCTTTCGCTCCATCATCAGCATCAGTCGCAGTCTTCGGGTGCTTTTTATCTTGCCCTTAGCGAACCAATCCCAGATTTGGTCAACGCGTGTCCGGTCCACCAGAGTTACCTCGAACAAGCTTTTACCACCCATACTAGCTGTACACATCTCTTTAGTCAATCTTTCTTCCTCCATCCTCATCCAAGCAGCTCATAGGTAGAACTAAAATTTAAACCCTTGAATTTGTAATCCTGTATAATAGGTAACTTGGTGCTAAAAAAATATAAATATGCGAATACCTTTGTTAACTTCTTTTAACGGTTTTAGGCCAGCCGTTGAGGTGGAGAACTCACGGCTGACTTAAAACATGAGTTACCATTTTTAAAAACCTATTTAGAGGCTAAAAATTCCACCCATGCCGGGACTCGAACCCGCGACCTCTGGCTAACCGTGCCAGCGCTCTCCCAACTGAGCTAATGGGCGACTCACCGGCATCAGTGAAATTTCGAACCTCTTTACAATATTCTCTGCATTACGTACAGGCAGCGACATCTGGCTGAAGTAATTTGCATTACTTGCAGCCCCGAGTACCTTACTTTGCAGTTAGGTTTTACATCGTAATGGTATCGCTGTGCCCACATGATTATATTCTTTTTAATGTACTAACCCGTGCTCAGGAACAATTGTAATTTTTTTTCTAGTAAGGACAATTTTTTTTAATTGTCCTTAGCACGGGTTAGTACATTAAAAAGAATATAATGATATACCATGTTTAAACATTACGTTTCTTCAGCGGTGCTGGTAAAAAAAGGAAGATACGGTTCAGAAATATTAGGAAATGTAAGAAATAGTTTAAAAGCAGAATTTTGTAAGGGACCTACTTTTTCCCATTTAGGCTTGAAAACTCTTCGGTGGGGCTAACTGGCTGACTAGTCTGAAGTCTTGAGCGGTGGTAGCGGAGCGGTAGAAAGCCAGCTCCTCATTCGGGAGGTTCGGGGTTCAAATCCTGGCATCTAACAATGATATCATTTTAAAAACCTATTTAGAGGCTAAAACTTCCACCCATGCCGGGACTCGAACCCGCGACCTCTGGCTAACCGTGCCAGCCATTATTATGGTATTATTTTCTAAGTCACCTACATTAGTGAAGTTATAGTAACAATACCACTCCCTAATGATGGAAGAAACTATCGTCAAGACACTATAGTGTATGAGGTATTTACCTACCTTGGCTCTTGCTACATACAATGGGGCTAAGTGCTGAAATCTTCCGTCTAACTGGAACCAGTCTGAAGTCTAGACATAATATAGAAACTTAGCCGTCGCGACGCATCCTATTCCGCCCGCCAGTCCGGAGTCCACATGACTAATGGCCTGAGAATCCGAGAGCGTTGTCTGTAGCATGGAATGAGCAGATGTTGAGTTTCTTCAATTAATGTGGATTTTCCGCATAAAATTGTGAACGGTTAATGATTGATTATATTATTTTCTATGCACTAACCCGTGCTAAGAACAATAAAAAAAAAACTATTTAGAGGCTAACAAATCCACCCATGCGTACGCAATTCGTAATTCCACCTGTACGTAATACAGAGAATATTGTAAAGAGGTTCGAAATTTCACTGACGCCTGTGAGTCGCCCCGCTGGCCCGTGCCAGAGGTCGCGGGTTCGAACCCCGGCATGGGTGGAATTGTTAGCTTCTAAATAGGTTTTTTTTTAAATTGTTCTTAGCACGGGTTAGTGCATTAAAAATTGTTGTTGTTATAAGTTATTGATTGACCATAGCTGCTCCGTATAATCAACTGCTATTTTTTACGTGTAGTTCTTCAATGACTTAATTTATAACCCCCAAAATTTCGCTATTTGTGGCCTTAGATAAATAAGTAAGAAGGAAATATATGGCTAGAAATAAGAAATAGGATGGTGACGTAATTGGTCAATAACCAGAGCTTGGAGGGTACTGCATCGAGGAGAGTGTAACTCTTAACTATAATGATAATGATGGCCAGATATTGTTTTCTTCTGTTATCTGCCAAATAAAAAAAATAAGAAGATGTGCGCGGAGCTCTACCCGCGGTTTATTAGGGAAAATAAACCGTATTAACAGTAAAATATATTTTCCCGCAGTACAACGTAGCCTATGTGTTAATCCCGGGTGTCAGCTAACTCCATGCCAAATTTTATTAAAATAGCTCCAGCCGTTTAGACGTAAAGAAGTAACAAACATTCACACTCACAAACTTTCGCCTTTACAACATTGAGTGTGATGTGATGTGATGTGATGAGATGCGATGCGATGCGATGCGATGCGATGCGATGTGAGGTGATGTGATGTGATGTCATGATGACGGAATCAACGCAACCAACAACAAAGCGCTCCCAAAATTTCATGAACCATAGCTAGCTATGAGGAACAGCGCTACGGAAATATACAGCCCCTACAAAGGGACTCCGATCGCAGGGGGATAGTAACAGATGACGTCATTAGGGGTTGCAAATGGATGACGTAATTTTGGGGCGAGTGCCTCGGAAGAGCTTTTCGCGTGCAATCAATCGTGACGAGACGAAGATAAGTCTTCATATCGGTTATTTTATTGTCGTTACTGCTACTGTTTATGGGGCTTAGGCGTGAAGTGACGTGTAATTTGTTCTCACTGAGAATCGTGAAAATTGAGACGCCAATCCTACCAGAAATTCTGCTTTACTATTAACCAACAGCGGCAGGCAGCGTTTGGACGACGCTGATATCTCCAAGGACATAGAAGTTCAGAAAAAAATACTGTTACATAAAAACGGACTTCAAAACACTACGGCACTAAAAGATAGGGAATATTTGGAAAGCGCCATTTTGCGCAGTCACAAATATCGAGAAATATATTTTTTTAATGAGAAATAATAACGAACTGCAAATACTAATTTAAACGAATATGACCTGCTGTGTGGTGTCGGCCTAGAGAATAACACCAACCCAATTCTTCCCGCGGGTGTCGTAAAAGGCGACTAAGGGAAACAAACCGGGGGGCGGGCAGCAGCGCTCCCTGCAGTACAATTCCACCGAACTGCGATCCCCAACCCGCATGCCCAGCGTGGGGATTATGGGCATTACCCCCTATGATAGCACAACGTAGCGCTCTTTAGGGAAGGGCTTTGTCCAGCAGTGGACTAGTATAGCCTGACGAAGACGAAGAAGACCTTTAAATAGGATGAAGGTATCTACATCGTTTGATTTAGTATTCGAAGTCGGGTTAATCGGTTCAAGTGTGCATTTAACATCAGATGAGTTCCTTCGATTTCACCGGGATCTCTACATCAGATCCTACTAGGTGACTTTGGGACCACCTGTAAGGTCTACCCTATCAAACAAAAAAAAATCCACTACGATTCAGTCGACTTCAGAGTTATGGAGGAACATACTTAAAAAAAAGATCCGAAAAAAAAAGAGAAATAGGAGGTATAGAAGAGCACAAAAAAATTGCTAGTAGCTTTAATCAATCAATTCAAAAAGGTATTATTCAAAGTAGCATAGAAACTGCGACTTTAATTACGTTACAAATTAAACAAGGTGTCCATTTCATAATCTAGGTAATTATGGAGAAAATATGGACAAAAATTTACATCAGTCTGGTCGGTTTCACATTGGACAATACCCTTAACTGCACGACACCGTTGGACTAGTGTGCAAAACGTTTATACAACGCTTAGTTTGTCGTCACACGTTGCCGTCCATTAGAAACCGTCCGTGCGATGTCATCAACAGAGTGCAGCATGTACGAGGCAGGCGACGATTCGACATATCCCCGGTATTCCGAGCTGCTGAGCAATAAATTGCTATACATGACATCGGCGTGGAGATGTGGAAACCCTCTGGTGCAAACACACTAGGCGAGCGACCGCGAACGGTGGTCGGCGAATGGGAGATAGCCTTGGACGTGAGGTGCAACAAATGAATATTATCTGAACAAATAATAAAGTTTCATTTCATATTCGTGCTAACTTGTTCGCCTAGTCTGTCCCCAGCACTATATTTTATTTGATCAGTCTATTATTATACAGATAGGTATAAAAATGCGCCGTATTATACATGGAAAGAGTATTGTTTAGGGAAATAACTGTAACGCTTCAAATGTACCTATAGTTGCTATTGTTGGTCGGTTTGTAGAGTCAGTAACATTCACGGAACAGTAACATTTATAGCGTGGGAAATAGGGGTTGGTATGGATCGAATAGTGTGCCGAAATGTGCTAACAAAGTCAGGCTGGTGGATGGGATTCTGATACTTTTCCAATTAACGCCGATGTCGTGGAGATGTGGAAACTCTCTGGTGCAAACACACTAGGCGAGCGACCGCGAACGGTGGTCGGCGAAGAGCCTTGGACGTGACGTGCAACAAATGAATATTATCTGAACCACTAGCTGTGCCCCGCGGTGTTACCCGCGGTTTATTTGGGAATAATATATTTTCCCGCAGTAAAATGTAGCCTATGTATCCAGGGTGTGTCAGCTAACTCCTTACCAAATTTTACTAAAATCGCTCCAGCCGTTTAAACGTGAAGAAGTAACAAACATACACACTCAAAAACTTTCGGCTTTATGATATTAGGGTGATGTGATGTGAAATGTGATGCGATAAATAATAAATATAATGTGATGTGATTAGTGTGATTGCCCCACTCTATAGTTTTAGCGATTATTTTATTTAACTGTAACTTACTTGGCTACAATGGCATAACAATTAAAGACAGGATATGTCCAAAACGCTCTTCAAATGTATTTTACATGGTCTTGGTAGAGTCTTTCGGCCTCATTTATTTAAACATAATCCATTAAAACACGCTCAAAACTCAACTGTGTGTAACATTTACATTTTTTTTTATTAAAATAAAATTACTTAAAATCTCTTTAAATGTAATTTAAGTTGATCTTTCCCTTTACGAAAGATGAGAATCGATTGTGTATCGACTATCCTGGAATAGCTTCAACTGTTTGCGACAAAAACAATCGCTTACATTATAATAACATAACATCATAGTAACTGCTAATGGTAACCCAAATTCAAATAATAAAGTTTCATTTCATTTCATATTCGTGCTAACTTGTTCGCCTAGTCTGTCCCCAGCACTATATTTTATTTGATCAGTCTATTCTTATACAGATAGGTATAAAAAGGCGCCGTATTATACATGGAAAGAGTATTGTTTAGGGAAATAACTGTAACGCTTTAAATGTACCTATAGTTGCTATTGTTGGTCGGTTTGTAGAGTCAGTAACATTCACGGAACAGTAACATTTATAGCGTGGGAAATAGGGGTTGGTATGGATCGAATAGTGTGTCGAAATGTGTTAACAAAGTCAGATGAGATTCTGATACTTTTCCAATTAACAGGAATGGAAACTATGGTGACAAACAAACAAGAGGCTTTTGGCCGCTGAATGGGATATTGACAAGTTTCTGAAAACCAACTCAGATTTTTCTACGATAGATAGAGAACACTTTATTGTACATAAAAATGAAAATTACACAGATATTTCTAAACATAAGAGTACAGACGGCGGTCTTATCACTAAAAGTGATCTCTTCCAGACAACCTTTTGATGGACTGGACTAATATATTGGAGAAGGAAGTAGATGTACAAATATACAAGATTATTACAAAGGTATAAATGAATACATGCCTAAACAACAGTGCATATAGATAGTTTGATAATACTTCAGAAAGTAATTTTTTTTTTTGGTTAGAATCGGACATGCAAAATATACTTACATACAATTGAGCAAAACAGACTCCCAAAATGAAGATAGGTAATGCTATCAACTTGCCGTCTGTTTGGACTCTACCACAGTCGTTAATTAAGTAAATTTTACTATCTCATATGTCTAGATATTTCAGCGGTTCCTGAATTAAATTTAATGACATTAACGCTCGGCATGACTTTGTTTTGTAAGTCATGTACATTTATTAAGTTTAATAGCAATACCACTCGCCCTCGTGAAGGAAAACCTCGTGAGGAAACGTCAGTGTCTAAGGTGTTCAAAAGTCTCAGCGCTTGAAATCGCCAATCCGCGGTGGGCACGCGTGCAAATTAAGCCCATGCTCTGTCTCTCTCTCTCTCTCTCTCTGAGGGAAAGCCTATATGCACTGCAGTGGCACGTTTGTACGCTAATAAAAAAAACCGCTCCACAGTTTCCTTAACAGCTGTCACTAGCTTTTCAATAGATTAACAAATTATTATTGTTATTTCTGGTCCCCACGACACAGGGTATCCTAGTGTGGGGCTTGAAGCAATGTATGTACCTGTATGTAAATGTTATGTTAGTATACGAGAAATTGGGGATGAGTGTCATTCTCGGTTGAGAAACCGACGGTGAGTCTCCCGCTTACATTATTCTTTTTTTGTAGCCTCGATTGTGTCCCACTGCTGGGCAAAGGCCTCCCCTTTTGTCTTCCATTCCTCCCTGTTCATGGCCACTTCCTGCCAGTTTATCCCTGCACCTCCCAACAATATTACCTGTAATCTAAAGACATCGGATTTAGTGTTAAGACTCTAGGCGCCAGTTCGCAAGCCTATTTGATTACATCGAGAACAATTTGCATAGTGTAGAACAGTTTAGGTAGGGAATTGCTTCGCTAACTAAACAAAGGGGGAAATTAACCTCTAGACACTAAATCAGTGGTTCTTAAAGGGCGGTCCGTGGACCACTGACGGTCCCTGAAAGCATCTGAGAAATACATAATAATAACTTCCAGACAAAACAATCACGTGTCCTGCGCTTCGATTATGTAACTTTTCACACATACATCTGTGTGAAAAAACGAAATATCTACTTGTGGTAGAATTATGTGGCTCAATATCATTGTCACGTATAAAATATCCACTGAAATGCGGTATCAATTCAATTTATTTCAACGTAAGAATTTACATTCTGTTTGCTGAATGTCAAAGTACAATGTAACTTGAAAGTGAAAGCCGCTGCCTTCGGGCCGTAGTGTAGCGGAGAAAAAGGCAGCGGGAAAAAAAACTCCACTCTGATCATCTTTTCTCAAGTCCTCTTAAATCTAATACATTAGTTACCACCTATACGTATAAGATTCCATGATTGCCATTAATAACTTTAAATGCCAAAGCATTATTTAATTGTTTTACATACATAGGCCGTGAAAACATAGCAATATCCACTATGTATGATACATATTACACCGATATGATGCATATTATACGGCAGAGCTAAGTAAACATTCCGCTTTAGCACACAGCTGTATACCTACGTGAAAAGTTACATAATCAAGGAGCTGATCCCAATCTAAGATACTCTGTACAGTTTATATAAGTAACGGTATGTAAGTGTATTATTATTAAGTATAAGTATGTATCAATATTCAAATTTGCTCTGGCTACCAGTCTTTCTAATTTCCTTCAGCAACTTTCCATCGTGCATCGTAAGGTTGTCTGGAAGAAATTGCTTTCAGCAATAAGGCCGTCAATTGCATTATGTATATTTGTAATTATTTTGTATTTGTTGTTTTTCCAGTGTACAATAAAGAATATTCTTATCTTACTAAGGTAGCCAGGCAAGGACAGCACAAACAGGGAAATATATCCAGACTGAGGATGTTTGAACAAATTCACAGGGCCCCCAGTGGAAGTCGAACCCACGACCACCGCAATAAGTCGTGACACCGTAAGAAAACCGAGGCAGTCGTTCTTATCGCTAAAAAATAAAACTCCAAGCCTCGGTTTTGAAATTTCGCATCACTATAATAATAATATTAATAAATTTATTTCTTAAACATAACAAGTTTCAAACAGAATTTACAAGGTTGAGATCTCCTTTTAAGTGTACAACACCAGTGCCAGGAGATCCCGCTCTTCCATAACTATATATTTTGATTTTTAATAACTTAAAGTTCTATAACACATTTATTGTGTGTGTGTGTGTGTGGATGTATGGTGTGTGTGTGTGTGTGTGTGTGTGAGGGGGTGTGTGTGTGTGCGTGTGTGTTATGTCGATACTGACCCTGTATAGTCCCGTGGACCTAACTAGACAGGTACGTCCGAGAGGCAAGCTCACTACTCAAACAGAATTACAGACGGGGAAGTTAAATAAAGTACTACAGCAACAAAAGCGTTTGTGTAACTTTCAGCCACGTTTCACGTGACGTCACAAACTGAAATCTGACTAAAACAACAGGAGGGAACACGAAATGCGAGATCTAAGGGTTGGACCTCATCTGGCAGCACGGAATCGCCTTTTTCCGTCGCCCTTTCTCTTTCTGTCGCTTAGAACTGCCATTTGCTAGACCGAGACAGAAAACATAATGCGATAGCACGCGGCGGAATCCTCGAGGCGATCGGCATCACGGACAAAATGCAATGGTCGGCAGGGAGACTCCGGAACGCTGAAGCGCGCGATAGCATGCTACGCATGCTGTCTCACTCTATCGTACAATGGCGCACTCGGCCGCTCGTCAGCTCAGTGCAGCCTGTTCATTCATGCGAATGCGTTTCTTTTTATTATTTTGATTTTGCATTTCTTGCAAAATACACGCTAGAATCACTGCTCTCTCTTCCGTGGTCCTATCCATCTCGCGCTTGAAACTAAACTGATCATGAAAGAACGCGGCAGTATGCCACCCCATGCTGACGCATGTGATCGCCTTTTTGTCTGCGGAATGCGACAGCGCGCGTTCGCATGCGGCTGCATACTGCAGCACGTAGTAGCACAGGCGGAACAAAGGCGATTCCGTGCTGCCAGATGAGGTCCAACCCTAATCCGCTCGCAGAGCTCAATTAACCCGAGTGATCTGCGGGGAACTGCCGCGCACCAATATTCCACCCTATAAAAAGTAAAAAAAAGTATTTTTTTATTATTAGTTATCTTGTCGGATTCATGCATATTTTTTCATACCAACCCGCGCAATTACGGCGAATTGTTGATTAGTATCTTATCCGTCAAAATCTGGAGATTGGTTAAGGAGCAATAAAGGAATTATTCCATATTCCTACTACTAACGTACAAACCTACACACACATATAAAATACCGTTTTATAATGGTTTTAAATGATCTTATGTCTGTGTACATCTATGTCAAATTTTTGTTATATTTTTTTTTGTGTATAATTTGTGTTTTGGCATTAAATGTATTTCACTTTCACATAAGAGTCGTCCCTCCTTTTGGTCCCAGTCAGGGAAAAGGATAAAATTATGGGCGCGCCATAACGTCATAACATAATACAAGCCGGGCCGAAATAAAACGGTATCGGTATATTAGTATATTACAATGACATATTAAATAGAGGTTGGCAGTGTTAAGGAAATCTATAATATAAAAATTAATCGCTGAATGTGTTGGTAAGCGCAAATCTCGAGAGCAGCTAAAGCGATTTCGCTAATTCTTTTTTTTTAATATTCCTTAAAGTACGAGGATGGTTCAAAAAATCAAGAATCGACTGTTAGTTCGCCGAAGTTCGCTGGGTCAGCTAGTAAAAAATATTATTTTCGTTTTACGTAAAAAAAAAACTATCCATTTATATTTATCACCCCGAGTGTTATAAGTTTTACGTCTGTCTGTCGGTCTGTATTTCCAAACCGATGGATCGTTTTTTTTATAACAGCTAAATTGAAAGAAAACATCGTGAGGAAACCCGAGTTTCTGAGGTATTCACATACCTCAGCGCTTAAAATTGCCACTCTGCGGTGGCTACGCGTGGTAATTAAGTTCACACACTCTGTCTGTCTGTCTCTCTCTCTCTCTCTCTCTCTCTCTCTCTCTCTCTCTCTCTCTCTCTCCCTCTCTCTCTGACAGAAAGCCTGTGCACTACAGCGGGACGTATATAGGCCACATTATCTTATCTAAAGCAAATTTAATCGGAATGGTTCTTAGATAGGTAAGGTATAGTCTGTTAGCTTTCAGAATACACCTCGGGCTCCAGAGTAGCCTTCGGTTTTCGCCAATTTTCGCCGGTTTTCGAACTGATGAATGAGTTCTGATTTCGAAATTAAGTGTCATATTAGTTCCGATATTTCTATTAAACGAATATATCCGATTCTATCCGAAAGTAGCCGAGGTATATTCTAAAAGCTAACAGACTATTATTATACAACTATTTCCAAGATCTTCCAACCACAGAGTATCCCGGTTTGGGGCCAAAACAACCTTACTTATTGTGTTGTGTGGATGTTATATAACTCTTTGTTCTATCCAGCTCAACTCCGAATGTATATTTAACAAAGCTTTACTACTGAAACGTTCCCCAGTCCTCGAAGGTACCGGAGGGGTTAATATGCTGTGCTAGTAAAATATGGAGTACGCTAAAATACTCTCTAATGCTTCATTAATAAGGTCTCTGGAGAGAGCATCTCATATTCTTTGTGTTAGTCAAAAGTCCTTGCGTTTGTTGTAGAATTACTATAAAGTCTCATTTACACGATTCCATTTTCTTGTACATACTAGAGCAATAATTGAATGCGATAAATGAAGCGCAATAATTGACGTTCAAGGATCGTATGCAACTGTTTTCACTTGAAAACTTAAATGCATTTATTGTATTAAATTTTTGACAAGGAAATAATTACACCATTTTTTTAAATTTTTAATGCACTAACCCGTGCTAAGGAACAAATTTAAAAACCTATTTACCGGCATGGGTGAAATTTTTAGCCTCTAAATAGGTTTTTAAATTTGTTCCTTAGCACGGGTTAGTGCATTAAAAATAAAAATAGTGTAATCATGTGGGTACAGTGATATCGTTCCGATGTTAAACCTGACTGCAAAGTAGGTAGTCGGGGCTGTAAGTAATGCAATTTGCTTAAGTCAGATGTCGCTGCCTGTACTGTACGTAATACAGAGAATATTGTAAAGAGGTTCGAAATTTCACTGATGTCGTGAGTCGCCCATTGGCTCAATTGGTAGAGCGCTGGTACGGATAGCCAGAGGTTGCGGGTTCGAATCCCGGCATGGGTGAAATTTTTAGCCTCTAAATAGGTTTTTAAAAGGAAATAATTGCACATGCCTTTTGTTTACAATACTATTCTAACTATGCAACTATTTTTAGGAGATTATTGCTTTCAAGTTTTGACTTGTCTAAACACAGGCTTGTACGAGTACGTGCGTATACCATTTACTGGAGCTTTCGTTAAAATCCGTTCAGAATCCAGGGACTGCCACTTGCCACGATCCTAACAGATCATCTACGCTTCATCAACGTTCATAAGTCGTTGCATGCACGCACGCCGGGTCCGATCCTTACCTTTGCTTAAATATAATAAATATAATAAAAATAAATAATACTAGTTTAATTTGACGTACAAAAATAGCAAAACACAGTTTGGACACTGTAAATTAATAATAATAATATTTTTTTCGAAATTCTCAAATAATTTAAAAGATGTTAGCGCTGACAAATCGCGTTTTTTCGTATGTTTTTGAATATTTCGATACACCCTGTATACCAATAAAACGAAAGGCTAGGGATAAAGCGAAACTGTCTTTTCCGGTTACGTGGCTGAAGACAAAGGGTTTGTGGAATAAGGGACAAAGGACAGACAGGAGTTGGCATCGCGCCAGAGATTAGAGATGAGTGGATTTGGAATTGGTTTCATATGCTGACTTTTATTACAAAAATTGTAAAACAAAGCAGCATGGACCGAACAAAGAACACACAAAACGCCTGAATAGTTTGACGACCTCTGTGGCGCAGCGGTAGCGCATCTACCTACCATGCGAGAGGTCCCGGGTTCGAACCCCGGCTGGGGACGAAAGAACCCCAGGTCTTGGATGTTTATACGTTAGTGATGTCGCTGTTTCTGTTTCAAACAACACATGGTATCCTAGTGTGGGTCCAGAAGCAATGTATATACCTGTATGTAAATGTTATGTCATAGTAGATAGTTAAAAAGTTTATGTATAAAAAAAAGTAGCTGAACCGTTTTTGTTGTTTTCGTTATTAACCCTTGCATATCCCCACTGCTGTAGGCGTGATCGTTGCAAAGACGAACCGTTTTATAAGACCGTTTTGTGTTCCGCGACGATAGGACCGTTTTACGTTTCATTATAAAGCAGTGCCAGAGACTAAAGAACAAATAGAGAGCGTGGAAGTGGTTAGAAATTTAGGGTTAATGATGGACAGCTATCTACGATACCAGGAACACATTAACAACAAAATTCGTGCTGCTTACTATAGACTGAAGGTGCTTTATGGAATCAGGAATTGTCTGTCCGAAAAGCTAATAACTATTTTGGTAGAGTCACTGGTATTGTCACTATTCAATTACTGTGATACGGTTTATGGCTCTAGACTTTTCGAAAAAACCTCCAAATCTGTACAAAGAGTACAGAATGCATGTATGCGATATTGCTTCAATATCCCTAAGCGGTCTAGAATTACTCCGTACCTAAACGATAAAAAAATTCTTAAAATGAAATGTAGAAGGGAACTTCACTTAGCCTGCATGGTTCGCAAAATTGTTATAACTAAAAGGCCAAAATATCTATACAACAAATTCTATTGGGCAAAAGATCAACATTCCAGATTCACCCGTGCTAAAACACAAAACAAAATGTGCATCAATTCACACAGGACAGCTGGCTATCGAGGTAGTTTTAGCTTTGCTGCATCGAAAATATGGAACGACATACCACCGCCTCTACAACAAACAAGGATAGAATCAACATTTAAAATCAACTATAGACAAATACTTTTAAATAGTCAACAAGAAAAGCAAGATCCTTAATTAAATAAATGATGTTTGTAATAAGTAGGTATAAGTGCTAGATAAATATGCTGCTGCTACAAACACACACACACACTCACCCTCCGTCACACACTCACACATGTATGTGAGTGAGAGTGTATTCTCACTCACACACACACACACACACACACACTTCTATTTCTTTAACTAATGTAAGTCAGGCGAGTGCTGAAAACCAGCGTCACTTAAGCTGTAAGAAGCTTTTGTTGACACATGCTGAGCATCTCACCTTTTACCACAAAACGTAATAATAATAATTATGTAGCAACTATTAAGTATTCTAGTTTATGATTTCTAACCATTTGAAGTCATGTACATCTACAAATAATTCTAAAGCTTTTAATGTTTTGTGTATTCTTGTACTGTTCTGCTGCTGTAATGTTTTTGTTGGTAATAAAGCTTTTTTTATTTTTTTTATTTTTTAAAGCAGTGCCAGCGTTTGTTCGTCGCGAGACCAGTCCTTAGATTGTTTGACGCGGATATGTCCTTTAGTGCTATATTAATAGAGCCTAGAACTTAATGAGATCATTGCGACGTCGTCGTCGGCTCCTTGCTCGTTCCGTTCGTTTTGGTCTGTGATACAATAAAGTAATCTTTATGTCTATGAGTATACAGTCGAATATCGTGTAAAACAACTTATTTTTTCCGATGTTTCGTGATTTCGTCTCGTTCGCACTCGTTTGACCGTCCTCTGCGCCTTGCTCGTTCGCATACAATGAAACCAGTTGCGAACGAGGACCGTTTCGAGGACCTGTTTTCGTTCCAGAAAAAACGGTTGCGTTTCGTCGTCGAAAAATCGGACAACGACCCACTCCTACACTGCTGTGGCACGGGTCTCTTCATGCATCGCAGAATGGTTAGGCCATACTCCATCAGTTCAAAATCTCCATAGCTTTTGAAGATTCGAATTAATTTTTACCTCCAGGGGTTAAAACAATATTCAAAAAAACTTTTAAAAATCTGTGATACCGCTTCTAAGCAGTTAGATAGTAAACACTGACACGATATTTGATATTGGAATAAAGATATTAACAATTTAGCTTAACAATCATATGTCTGGGGATAAAACAAAACGACCTATTTAATATTCCGACCAGTAATCGAATTGAGTTCACATGTAAAACAATGTTTTTTGTATTTAAATCCGCTTTGAGAAATAGTTTGATAATAAAACAAATACTGTAACTTGATTTTTTTAATTTTTTTAGAGCAAAAAATCACTAAAAAAATATTTTTTATGTAATATGGTACACATTTCTCGATGTATACCATGTGAACGTTTCTCTTCCATCTGATTTCACAGAAAAAATTGTAGAATTCAGCACGATATCAACAAGCCTAATTTTAACCACTCCAGGATGTAACAAGCATTCTTTAACATTGTAACAACAAACATCGCTTCCTTGCACCAGATCAAAACACACAAGTGCAAGCCATCGCTACCATTTGGAAGCGACTGTTGACACAAAGGCACTTGAATGGCCATCGAATGGCCTTACAGGGGTCAATAGCTCAGTGATTCACCGGGCGAGACTACTTACATTATTTCACTTGACGTCTAGACTTTGCACGCCATTCGATATTTTACCCTGCACCCTTTCTTTCTGCACTTCAACTTGATTTAGTTCTGGAGGTAAGCTCTATTCGTTTATAGTGCCTTATACCTAATCTTATGTGCGCGGTAATGATCTACTTATTGAAACGGTTATTTAGCAATACTACTCTTTTTTATTTTCACTTTTATCGAAATTTCGATACCCTAGCCTAGCTGCGGGTCTCAACAAGACTTACACCCACATAAACAAAACGTAACGATATTCTTCAAATGATTTAAACTCTGCCTAGACGGTAACGCCGGCCAGCTACTATAAAGAAGTATCGTAACAGTACGTACCTTGCTTTAAAAAACCTATTTAGAGGCTAAAAATTCCTTGCTTGCTTGCTTGCATTTCTTTTAGTAATAAGACCGCCATTTGTACTATATTTTTATATTATTTCTTTTACTGTTATTTCTGTGTACAATAAAGAATATTCTATCTATCTTGAGTCCAGTTCAATGCATCAGTTCTAGGTTTTAGAATAGTATTTAAACTAAATAAATAAAACCGCTCGTCTTTTAAAATTTGATCGTTAATAAACAGTATTTAAACTGTTAATTAACGATCTAATTTTAAAAGACGAGCGGTTTTATTTATTTAATCATGATGTAACTAAAACACTCCTAGGAGCGTTTTATTTAAGACGCTTCGGGGTGCTAACTAGACGGGGTGCTGACATCGCGAATTAAATGCTCTATATTTTATTATATATTATTTTCCGAATTTCCAAATTCTCGCCATAGTAAAAATCGTTAAGAGTCCAACTCATAATAATAATTATGAGTTCGTTCAAACTCACATTTTAGATACGAGTATATACATGAAACATGTATTTGCGTCTATTACACACACACTGTATATTGTAGCGCTCGAGGCCTAGCGGAACCGAGTGATTGGAGTTAAGAAACAACAGGCGCTGTCAGGTGCAGGATGGGTGACCGTCCTGTGAGTGGCATTATTAACCTTCCTGCGATGCAGAAACAGACCCGTGCCCCAGCAGTGGTGACATACAAGGGTTGATATCGTATCGTATCGTATACTGTATATAACAATTAAAAAAATGCCACAAGTAAAACACAGCAACATATTACAAAAACGAGACAAACGGAAACACCAACAAAAGTACCTAAGCACAGCATATATTCGAACAATTTCTTGTTACACGCTGCATGTACCGCTTAAAACATGAACATTACGTAGCTTCGCCACTGAGGAAAAAAGTACCATCACATCAAATCGTGCCAAACCGCATACGATGCACTATGACAAAGCTCGTGAAAGAAAGAGAAGGGCGAAGAATGAAGCCGTAAAAGCTCGACCGACATTGTTCTGCGGAGACAAAGAATCGGGGCGGGTGTAAGAGGGACGGATCATAACCCGGCGGCAATTCCACCAACAGTTACACACATGTAATGCAGCCTTTATAAAGAGAAAGAAAGAAAAACATTTATTGCAACAACAGTTACACACACAAATTAAATTAAAATACAAAGACAATATATGGACAATTTTAAAAACCAATTTAGGGGCTAAAAATTCCACCCATGCCGGGACTCGAACCCGTGACATCTGGCACGGTTAGCCAGAGGTCGCCTCTAAATACGTTTAAATAGGTTTTTGTTAGTGAGTACCGAAAGCCCTAAGCCCTAAGCGCTTTCGGTACTGACTGACTTTATACGTCTCATCGTGAGGAAACCCACGGCATGGTCCGCACGTATTGACTAGTCATTCTATAGGTGCTGGGCAAGCCTACACCATCTAAAACCCAGGCACTACAACATCCGAGTGGTCCCTTCACCCCATCTAAATGAGTGAAGATGCCACTGGACGCTGTATAAATCATCTTATTAGGTAGATGCAAAAGGCCAATGTTTATACGTCCCATAGTAGAGCACAGACTCTCTCATAAACAGATTATGAGTTTAACTTTTAATAAAGGTTTTTGTCCGATCGTGACGCAAATTATGTGTGAGCGGCAGCGGAGGACGTTTTAAAAAACTATTAATTTTAATTAAACGTTTATTCAGATACTACAATAGTTATCAGATATTAAATTACTACTAATTAAAACTAGGGGTTTTCCCGTTCGATGGTTGAATGAGAGTAAGGCGACGACACTGGGCTACGCTTTGGTTTTATGGAAACTGTAACACTGGACTTCATAATACCGCTGTGATTCACTTCACTGGGGGAAACAGGGCCGCTTCATAACACGCACCACATAACACGCACCACAATTGGCAATTTCAAGCGTTGAGGTATGTGAACACCTCTGATACTCAGAGTGCTTAGTGCGAGTTTGACAGATCCAATCGAATAACTTTCCTACCGCGTTAATCGAGCATTGAGTAGTGAGTAAGAGTAAGTTAACCGTTCGAACTGGCAAAACGCTGTCACAGTACAACTCGCACTCGCGTTTATTCGTGTTTTGGCTGGTAAAAGTGTTCACTTCTCAACGTAAACCATTACAACTCGCACTCAGCAATTTTAATTTCCATACTTGTCGCTAGGTGGCGCTTCCTCGATGCCATAGAAATATGAGTTTACGTTAACGCGATCGAGTAGTTAAAAAACTCGCACTAAGCACTCAGGTATCCTCACGATTTCCTTCCGTTTTCCTTCAGAGTTAGCGAGTGGTATCGCGACTATAACTTCACAAATGGACGTAAGTCCAATAAAATAAAAAAAATAAGAACCGACTGCTGTACACTACAAGACAATAAATAAGAAATAATTTAAACGAATATGACCTATAAATTTAAAATTCGTATATATAGGTGGCTGTGTGGTGTCGGCCTAGAGAATAGCACTAACCCAATTCTTCCCGCGGGTGTCACAAACCGAGGGGTGGGTAGCAGCCCCCCTGCAGTACAATTCCACCGAGCTGCGATCCCCAACCCGCATGCCCAGCGTGGGGATTATGGGCATTATCCCCTATGATAGCACAACGTGGCGCTCTTTAGGGGAGGGCTATGTCCAGCAGTGGACTAGTATAGCCTGACGACGATGTATATAGGTAGGTATTGTAGAAGGATATCTATCTTTGAGTTGGTGCCAAGTTCCTGACCAGCACATACATTTTGATACAATTGTGATACAATCGCAGTAAGTTAGTAGAACCATCCCCGCGACGCGAGCGCATCGCAGGGCCAGCGGCATTGTCCTTCGCGGAAACGCCCGCCCGCCGTCTATAAATCAACTCTTTATTAAGCGTTAGGGTGACAAACTTTCCGACTTTTAGCGGGACTAACATAGCATTTTAACATTTACATAAAGACACATACATTGCTTCTGACCCCACCCTAGGATACCCTGTGTCGTGGGAACCAGAAACAACGTCATCATAAACATACAAACCTGGGGTTTTTTTTTCTCAACCGGGATTCGAATCCGGGACCTCTCGCATACCGCTCCGCCACAGAGGTCGTCTCCTCGACTGAGAGAGTCATTCACCATTACCTTATCTGTTACTTAACATGCACTCAACACTATCACTAGTCCTGCCTCCTGATTAGGTTAGGAAACCGTCAGGTAGGCATAACAAAAGGGACTAGGATACCTTATCCGAAACTAGGATAGGTACCCAATCCGATCGCAATATAATGTATTCATTGCTGCAGATTGACTCTTTTTCTATATGTTAACTTCGCGTAAAGATTAAGGCAAACTCTCTCTGAGAGCTGAAGGGACGTAAGTGTTATAAAATAACGCCCGACCCAAAAATTTAACTTTATATGGACACTAAAACAATCTACTTATTCGTAAAGTTTTTCTAGGAAATATTGGACAAAATGTCTAAATGTTCTTACGCAATCTACGCTCATGCTCATGATTTAGCGTTCGAGTTTTTATGACTAGGGGCGTAAATCAATTATTGACCCAGTTCACTCTTTCAGACTATTAACGTACCTAATAAATAATCTTCTATAATATAAAAATGAATCGTTGGATGTTGGTAAGCGCAAATCTCTAGAGCAGCTGGACCGACTTCGCTAATTCTTTTTTTACACTATTCCATGAAGTAGGAAGATGGTTCTTTCGGAGAGAAAAATAAAAAAAAAATGAGTCGACTGTTTGTTAGGCGGTATGAAGTTCGCGGGATCGGCTAGTATATAATAAACCTAATATTTACAACAAGAAAAGCCGAAAGGACCCTCCCTCTCTCGAATATAATAATTTATTTGGCGGCCGTGTTTACTTGGGAATTAGGTTCGTTTGCATTAAACATTTATATGGATTGTTAAAATGAATTTTTTCCCGACTAACTTCGGTCTGAATAAGATATTTCGCTCGAAAAGTTTTTCGGCTCTGATATTATAATTATATGATAAATTGATCTCATTTGTTAGAACAAACTTTTAAGAGCAATCGCGAAAGTATTGCCAGACGAATCAAACCGTACTGGATACGTATTAGAAAATTTAATTACTGTTTGATGTAAGAATTAAAATGAAATAAATAGGAGTATATTAAACGTAAAGCAATTATAAAGAAAAGCATTCGCATGAAAAGTCGGGAGACTCGCGACATAAAATAAAATCTACCCGTGACCTGCTTGGCGTCAAGTTTAATCAAAATTAGGGCTGCCAAACTTTCCGGGTTTGGCCGGGCGTCTACGGGTTTGGATGATGCATGTCCAGGCTCATTTGTGGGGTAAACATTTGTAATTCTGCGGGTCCCGAAAATACTTTTATTCACCTACATATACGTAGTTACAGTATACAGGGCGTCCCAAAGTTATGGGCCATGAAGGGAAAGTACCTTAGATATCGTAGATAGGATATTTTGCTGAAAGAAGACTTCGTGTTATTTTTAAAAGTTAGTAATTCTGCATTCAAAGATTTTCTAAAAATTACTTGCCTTGTCTGGGAATCGAACAGACTTAAATAATAAAAAAAACCGGCCAAGTGCGAGTCAGACTCGCGCACCGAGGGTTCCGTACAAACCTGTATTATAGACCTGAGTATTTGGTATGAATTTCAATTTAATATGAGGAAATGGGTAGTAAGTTTAAAATTATTAAAAAAATATATATTATGAGATGTAACTAAAAATTTATGGTTTTCGTAATTTTTCCTTTATCTATGCTATAAGACGTTGCTTCGTACCAAATTTCAAGATTCTGAGTTCACGGGAAGCACCCTGTAGGTTTTGATTCCCTTGCAAGTGTCGAAAATTTGCGACATAAACGGCTGTATCTTTTGATTGCGTTGGCTTAGAAGTTTGATTTTTTCACAGCTTCAAGGGACAGTAGACCTGAGTAATTGATATAAATTTCAGCTTCATACCTCCACGCGTTCCTGAGAAAAAGGGTCTTGACAGACGGACGGACGGACAGACGGACAACAAAGTGATCCTATAAGGGTTCCGTTTTTAGGTTTCCGTACCTCAAAAGGAAAGAACGGAACCCTTATAGGATCACTTTGTTGTCCGTCTGTCCGTCCGTCCGTCCGTCTGTCAAGACCCTTTTTCTCAGGAACGCGTGGAGGTATGAAGCTGAAATTTATATCAATTACTCAGGTCTACTGTCCCTTGAAGCTGTGAAAAAATCAAACTTCTAAGCCAACGCAATCAAAAGATACAGCCGTTTATGCCGCAAATTTTCGACACTTGCAAGGGAATCAAAACCTACAGGGTGCTTCCCGTGAACTCAGAATCTTGAAATTTGGTACGAAGCAACGTCTTATAGCATAGATAAAGGAAAAATTACGAAAACCATAAATTTTTAGTTACATCACATAATATATATTTTTTTAATAATTTTAAACTTACTACCCACTTCCTCATAAACGCGTAGAGGTATTAAATTGAAATTCATACCAAATACTCAGGTCTATAATACAGGTTTGTACGGAACCCTCGGTGCGCGAGTCTGACTCGCACTTGGCCGGTTTTTTTCCTTTTGAGGTACGGAACCCTAAAAACACCCCTACTTTTATGATGCCAATCGAAATAATGGCCAAAAACTAATAACTCTTCTTAAGTAACATAGTATTTTAAAAGAAAGGAACAATGTTAAATGTTTGAGTCAAATTTCAAGAAAGTTTTTTATTGCCGACGACGACGTTCGAAAAGTAGCGATATTCATAGATAGCATTGATTATTCGTAAATAAGTACCCACTTCATAAAATAATTTATATAGTTTATCGTTTATAAGTGGAAGTGTAGATTAAAATGATAACATTTAGTATTTCAATACGTCCTTGGTAAGCTAGACAGAAGCCAAATTTAAAACAAAAATAATGTTCTTGTTAAATTTGAAAATGTAACAATTTATGAGAGCGGTTGTTTGTTTGAGTGCATGCTTTTTAAGATATTTTAAAAAGAAGACAAATTTTTAAATGTTGTTCTTAAATTTGAAAATGGAACAGTCTATGCAATTGTTTGCTTGTTGTTCTTAAATTTGAAAATGGAACAGTCTGTGCAAGAATTTGCTTTTCCGATATTTATCTGTTTAGTCTTAATTCACTTACACACGTGTTATTGTGTTAATTTATTGCGGACATGGCATATCAAGTAAGTTTTGATCTAATGGAAGCATATTTTTTGAACGATAAAGATATCTCTCGAAGTTTGCGCTGGTATAGCGTAAAATATCCTGACAGACAAACACCTTCTCGTAAGGTTTTGAAAAGGCTTGTGAATAATTTGAAAACTCTGAGACGTTTCGATAAACGCTCAAGAGAACCACAGCAAGAAAACCATACGATCAACGACGAAGAACTTGATATTTTAATTTAATTTTCGGCTTTTCCGAAAACATCGGTGAGAGAAGGAGAAAATGAAATTGGAGTTTCAAAAAGTAAAATACATCGTGTGTTAAAAAAACACGGTTTCAAGAGTTATGTTGAAGGAAGATTGGTTCAAAAATTACTTCCGGGCGATACAAAAAGGAGAAAAAATTTCTGTCTTGATATCCAGGCACGCTTGCTCGAAAATCCAAATTTTTTGGATAATATTATTTGGACAGACGAATCTAACTTTAGCAATAACGGTATGTATAACCGCCACAATAATCGTATTTGGTCTAAAGAAAAACCCCTACGAATCACTGAAACGAATAACCAAGTGCGTTTTTCATTCAACTATTGGTGCGGACTTTTAAAAAACCGGGTTTTCTTAATCCATTTTTACCAAGGAACCTTGAACACAGTAAAGTATTTAGAAATACTTCAAATTGTAAGAGATGAGATAATAAATCTTTCCGCTGCGGAGCAAGAAAACTTAATTTTCCAACAAGATGGAGGTCCGGCTCATAATAGTCGGAGAGCAGCAGATTTTCTAAATGAATGTTTTCCTACTTGGATTGGTACGAATGGACCGATTAGATGGCCGGCCAGATTCCCGGACCTTACACCATTAGATTTCTTCTTTTGGGGATACGTGAAAGATATACGATACAAAAAGCGATATGAGAACGTGGGCGAGTTACAAACAGGATTGTGCCATATCATATCGAGTATTCAGGATAAAAAGATAAGAAAATCAACAGGCAGCGGACTCATTAAAAGATTGGCGATTTGCGTAAGACAAGAGGGATCACATTTTGAGCATTTAATTAATTAATTTACAAAAAAATACCCACTTAATTGACTACGGCAGTTTCATGTATGTTTTTAATTTGATTAAAATGATTAATTTCACGCTGTTCCTTTCTTTTAAAATACTATGTTATTTAAGAAGAGTTATTATTTTTTGGCCATTCTTTCGATTGGCATCATAAAATTAGGGGTGTTTTTTTTTACATTTAAGTCAGTTCGATTCCCAGACAAGGCGAGAAATTTTTAGAAAGACTTTGAATGCAGAATTACTAACTTTTAAAAATAACATAAAGTCTTCTTTCAGCAAAATACCATCTACGATATTTAAGGTACTTTCCCTTCATGGCCCATAACTTTGGGACGCCCTGTATAAGAAAAAATGTAGTAACTCAACTAGAATACATACTTAAAATTATAATTACTTAGTTCCATATGGTTCTTATATTTTTTTTATGTTAAGAAGATTTTTTATTATTATTTTTAATGCACTAACCCGTGCTAAGGACACTTTTAAAAAACCTATTTAGAGGCTAAAAATTCCACCCATGCCGGGATTCGAACCCGCGACCTTTGGTTATCCGTGCCAGAAGTGGAGTTAGAGGTAGCAGCCCTAATCACAATAATGAAGCCTAAGCAAAACCTTGTACTTCAATTATTATTCCAACTTAAACATTGTCCAACTTAAATGTTTGTTGTTTCGTCTCGTACTATTGTTATTTCTCAGACAACCTTAAAATCTTTTAAATCGTTTAAAATCTTTAAAAATTATTATTTTTTTCTGCTCTGGCAACCCTCGATTTAGGGATCATGCTGGTCAAACTGGATTGCAGTTTTCCATAACCTAAAACCCACGCATTGTCACCCTCTCGCAATTATACCATGCTTTGTCTATCCAGCCACGCGACGCGGTTCTGGGAGTTACGTGTCGCTTAGGCGCATGCACATAGTGCCGAGATCGTTTGCAATCTTGCTAGAAGTAAGTGGTGATACGATTAATATCACCACTCCGAAGACTTACGCTTCACAAAAGTTTTTTGTCGCCTCAATATTTCCCAACTAAATAATTACGTCTCGTATTTGAAAACTAATTAAAAGATAGATAGGTAGAGAACTTAAAATAGCAAACATATGTCGTCTCTTCCAAACTATAGTTACCCCTACGGCATTATAAAGTATGGAGCACTGAGGTTTTCTCGAAGGAAGAACTCCTCATAGTAAAAAATATTCTCATTGACAAGTGGAATTCTAAATTTTCGAATACATGTGGGGATTTAGTTACACCTGTATAATTAAATCACATACTCTACACCTAGAGTACCTCGGTTCAGCTACACATCATCGAAGACATACCTGTAACAGAAAGAATTACGAAAATTAGCAAAGCGCTTTACATACTTTCAACAACACAACGTTTTTGAACTAAAACTTTCGTAAGTACATTATTAGATTATTTTAAAAACCTATTTAGAGGCTAAAAATTCCACCCATGCCGGGATTCGAACCCGCGACCTCTGGCTATCCGTGCCAGCGCTCTTACCAACTGAGCTAATGGGCGACTCATGCTAATGAGTCGCCCATTTTGAAGAAGGGTTCGAATCCCGGCATGGGTGGAATTTTTAGCCTCTAAATAGGTTTCTAAAATTGTCCTTAGCACGGGTTAGTGCATTAAAAATAATATAATTATTAGATTATTTAAACCTGGTCGGACTCTTCCGCCAAAAAGCCTACTAAGTTAATCCGGACGTAATCAAATTATCTAACGTGACCGAATGCAACATATCATAGTTAATATTGCAAAAAAATCACATGTCAAATTTCTGTCAAGATTTCTTCATTTTTTCGTAAATTTTGTATGAAAAAAGCAATTTGAATAATTGGAAGACATCATAATCCTTGTCTAATCAAGCTGAGGTTATAACGTACACTTATGTTCAGAATCTAATTTTCCTTCAATTCATATGAAAAAGCGAAAATCAGGTTTTTGGACATAATATATCAATGACAATATTGTAGAGTGACAAATATCGACAATTACCGTCTAGTCCATTTCGCAATAGAACAATGGAGTGTCTAAGAAAGCACACACAAGCATAACGCCTGTATCCCGAAGGGGTAGGCAATGACAGCCTGGTTAGAACAATGGCACGAGTCACGCGTCTTGTGTACATTTTGACATTTAAAACGGTCGACTACCGTGGTCGTACCACCCAGGCAGGCTCTGCCACTTGCCAAGATCCTGAGAAACCTCTTTCGCTTCATCAAAATTAATTAGACGTGCATCCGTATCGATTTTACGCTCTGCGCTAGTACTTCGCTAATTTGTTCCAGTCCATTTGAAGGTTGCCTGAAAGAGATCACTTTTAGTGATAAGGCCGCCGTCTATACTCTTAGGATAAGAAATATCTGTGTAATTACCTTTTTATGTCCAAAAAAGTGTTCTTTATATATATATCTAATACACTCCCAATTTGATCGAAGCTTGTCCACCCGCGACGTGGATTACCGGTCTTCAAACCACATTCACTAAAAATATATATCAGTAAACACTACTTCAAAAAAACCACACCCTACAAACCGAACAAATAAGTAGGTAGCTAAACGTTAATAAACACACAATCACATCAGTGGAATAAGGCGGCCCCCTAAATCTCATAAAAATAACCGAAAAGGACAAAAAACCGGCCATGTGGGAGTCAGATCGAGCGCAACGAGGGTTCTGTATTAGTAACGCCATCTCGCGTACGGTGGTAGAACTAATATTAATTTAAATTTAAATTGCAATTATTTGTTAGGCAATCCGCCGTAAAAACGCATTTTCAGTGAAAATTTCAACTGGCTACTTATTACGGTTTAGTAAGACACGATCAATGTTTTACCAATATTCCAGCTGGTGAATAATTAAAACTGCAGATAGACACACATGCACACACAGACACAAACAAAGCATAAGCAAACAGGTATAATTGAATACCATAACATTAAAGATTTGCAATACAAAAATAAATCATAACAATGAATAAAAAATTATAGAGCCCTTAAAAGGTCGGACGGACAGACAGCCAGCGGAGGCAGATTATTAGAGGGGTCTCCTTTGCCACCCTTCGGTATGGAACTCTAAGAAGAAGCCAACGGCAAACCCCAGTCTCTCATTCAACATAATGCACCGACCTATAGGAGCTGTACGTCCCATAAAATTGGTAAGTGTTTTTTGGAAAATAGGGACTGCCTGTTCCCATGGGACTCAAGGGATGTGATGTGGGTGAACGAAGAGGTGTATGAAGTGTATTTTATTGCCATATCGCCACGTAGACGTAGAGACGAAATATATAAGACTGTCAAAATTTATGTTGTAAATACCATTACTAATTCACGACGTTTTTGTTAGGTGAAGAAACAGATACTATATTAGAGATAGCAATTAAAGAAAATCACACAGATAAACAAGTTGGAAAAAACAAAGATAAACAAGTTGGAAAGCTCGGCTACGCATTGCACCTCAAGTTATCATATAATCTACGTATTGCAGTTTTAAGAACCGCTGCTAAGGGGCCTAATTATATGCTCCAAACGCTATCAGAATGCTGACGTTTGCGATGGCAATTAGTAACTAATTTAACAGTTAAGACGATTGGAATCCTTCAGGATTTGAAACCTACCCACCTTTACATCCAGGACGAGGGAATTGGCATGCCTTGGAAGAGGCCTTTTTCCAGCTATGGACGACTACAGGCTGATTGATTAAACCTCTACGTTTGTTTTGCTATCTCGCCCGTAAATTAACTCTACGTATGTAGACAAGAGCACGTAAAAATAAATGGACTCTGCATCTACATAATGATTAATACAGCGTCCAGTGGCATCTTGACTTTGTTGATTCTAGATTGTTGATGGGTGGGACCACTCTGACGCTGCCTGGGATTTTTTTTAGATAGTATTACATGTAGTCTTGCCCAGCACCTGTACCATCCTGACAGCTTAATCGGCCTAGCCCACAGGAAAGACCAGTACGTGGGGAGCCAACAAAGCCGCGGATTCCCTCACAATGTTTTCCTCCACCTTTAGCGTGGTATTGCAGAAATTCAACAAAGTCATTGGTACATGCCCGCAATGGGGATATAACCTGGGTCTCCACCCACTGGGCTACCAGCCCTATCTGGTAAGTGCACATTTGATTAAAGGTTGATGTGCCGTCTACTGCACGCCCTCAAAAACACAAAGACCTACCCACGTTTTCCATAATCCCCGCATTTCATTCCACCGGCGATACATCACCCGGCCCGCGCTGAACTGAAATCGATCGGAGGGTAGGCCGACAGGCATTTGTTTAAATTACGAAACCACCCTCTGTTTAGACACTCGGCCGTACAACGGGTGCAGTTGATAAATGAACGCGCGGTAATGGTGGGCGTGAAAAGTAGTTTTTATCTTTGTTTAATTAGGAACGCGTCGAATTGAATTAGGTGGAATGAGTAAGGATTAGCCTACGCTGGCAGTAATACTTGATTACTGAAATCGGCGTTGAAAGCGGAAGAAAGCGTTGCTTAATTTTTTTCTTATATCAAAAGAAATTCTTATTTTATTTATTTAACAGAAATCTATAGCATAAGTATGTAAGTAAAAAGACAGTATTGTTTTAGTAGGTGAGTCGCCCATTGGCTCAGTTGGGTGGAGCGCTGGCACGGATGGCCGGAGGTCGCGGGTTCGAGTCCCGGCGTGGGTGGAGTTTTTGGCCTCTAAATAGGTTTTTAAAAATTGCACGGGTTAGTGTATTTAAAAAAAAAGAAAGAATATAGACAGTATTCCCGCTAGCATGACAAATAATTATGTTAAAAGAAAAAAACCCAGGAATGCTGGACTGGACTGCTAAGCTAAGGCTTCCCCTTTTCTGCATTTAAGTGTCTGTGTGTGTGTGTGTGTGTGTGTGTGTGTGTGTGTGTGTGTGTGTGTGTGTGTGTGATACCTATGACATACAACAGACAAGTAGCCTAGAGACCCTCACATTAACTAGTATAATAATAATAATTTAATTTGTTTAATGATAACTAAAGGCCCAATTTTCTTGCAGTATTACAATAAATTAATTTTGAAAAATATGTTGACACTGACATCAATATTAAGAAGAAAGGAGACACCGATGCCACTGCACGTCATCTTTATAGGCAGTAACAATAATCTTCTGAATTGAATCCCAAGTTGAATGCATTGAGTAACAAGCGCAGAACACACGGCGATATTTTGCAAACAATAGAATTGGAGGCGGTTTTCAGAATAACAGTGCTGGCGGTAGAGTTAACGTTGGTGTTGTGACACTGTCTGTGCCGTGTGTCTGTGCGCTTTAGTTTTCAACAATAGCTAGACATTGGACCTAGAAATAGATACGTGTAGAAGGTACAGAGGGATATGTCCAGCAGTGGACTCCGTTAATATAGCCTGAAGAAGAAGAAGAAAAGAAGAAGTAGAACGAAGGTACAGAGAGAGTCCACAGATAGGCTACACAATTTTTATTGATTTTTTTTATTTGCGCATATCTAAAAAACCTTAACATGTTTTTTTTAAATGTCTCCAAACTGCGGTGCAGTTTGCTAGCTTTGCGCTCTAATAGTAATAACTTAAGGTTTCTTTAACATTTTTAGAGTTTTTACTATTTTAAATGTATACCTACGTAATAAATGAATTTATTCTGTTGTATGCATAAGGTTCTAATAGATAGATAGATAGCACTTTATTGCACAACCAGAAAAAAAATACAATCATGATTTCTTAAATCTATACAATTGGTGGTCTTATCGCTTAAAGCTTCAACTTACTTTAAATTAACAAAGATTGACTGAACGAGACCTGAACACAGTATTCAAGACTCGTTCAGCCAATTCGTCTTCTTTAACATAAGTTCCTACCACTTGGTTCGCGCAAAGTGCCAAAAAAAAATCAAACATCTTGATCGATGCGCAGTAGCCGATATTTAAGGACTCTTTGGCGGGGTGAAGGCGGCGCGGGGCGGGAGAGGATCATTTCGGCCACGCGATTGGTTGACAAGTCGATCCCTGCATCCCGCGCTGCACTTACTTTCCAATATGCCGCTATTTCTTCCACATGTTTACAGTCATGTCGTCATGTACGCGGTGCCCTTGTTTTGTTTAACGTCCTCTTGGGAAAGTTACCAACCTTAGTTAAGGGAAGAATAAAGAAAAATAAAGTACAATAAAGAAGTCTAAAAATTATAACATGAAATTTGCTTCAGTTAATTGGTGTCGCTGAATGCACTATAAGTGGCAGCAACAAGCAAGATAGGATTTTTTTTTAAATATTTCGAAAGCAAAGTCTCAGAACCTAAAGATTTACGCGACATCTAATAGGGCATAAACTAAAACGATATTTGATGCTCACCGACTTAACTGGTCCTAACTGCATAGAAAGTTGCTAGAACACTTGAAAAAGTCTGTACGTCTGAAAAAGTAATCAATCAAATAAATTTATTTCAACGTAAATTATTTACATTCTGTTTGCTGAATGGCTATGTACAATGTAAAATGTAAGCCACTGCCTTCGGGCCGTATTGTAGTGGAGAAAAAGGCAGCGGGAAAAAAAACTCCACACTAGTCCGTGCCTCATAGTAGGTATCTAAGTTTTAATGTAGGTATCCAAGCTTCTGCAATGTACCTTATCTACCGTTTTGTAATGGTGCGTACAAATTATCAAATAACCTCTATTTTATATAACATTTTTTTTTTACACTAA